>LR990616.1:8073888-9323888 GCA_905147815.2 Phalera bucephala
ACAAGGTTCAAATCCTAGGTCGGACAAATGTACTTTCTCTAATGAATATTTCCCAGTATGAATCCGGAGTCTGGAATTGTGCCCACTATATGGCAATAGGCTCGCCCCCTCTTACATGGCATCTAAGATTGTCGGCCAATAAGAGGTGTACTCAGTACTCCTCTGCCTCCCCCGCTCACGAAATATAGGCCTTATTTCTGATCCATAGTGACGACAGCTCTTGACAAATGAGGATAACAAAAAAATTTGAAAGAAGAAAATAGGTGACAAGCTGGCCCCCTGTCAGGACCACAACATATCTCAACGAAATGTGAATGTAATATGCGCCCTTATCTACCCTTAAGATAAAAAGGGGACAGTAGGAATAGTATTATGAGATGCAAGACTGAAAACTATTAGTAAAAGTTTTATCAGTAAAAAAGCAGGATTACTGTACTTGTAAGAGCAAACCGTCGGTCTCAGCTGTTAACTCTATTCTTTATCTATCGTCACGTTACTGATGAATCCTTTTAACTGCATCAGTTTAAGTATAAAATTCTTTGCCATTTATAAACCTGTAAAGGTGTATAAGCAAATATAGGTAAGTTGATCATCATCATCGTATGGCGGTGTATTTTTAATAATGCGAACCACGATCAGAACTTAATGTCAGAGTGGAGGAGCCATTGTTTAGCCTCTGGTGTCAGTTGGTGTAGCCCCTCAAATCCGCCGCTGAATTTTCGAGTGGGACAATCCTCCACGATGTGCTGAATAGTCTGCACTGAGTGTGTGCTGAATAGTCTGCACTGAGTTTCCACAGTCACAACCAGGAGACTCAGGCAAGTTGATGGAATGTAAGTATAAATAGTTCTATCTGTGTTAAGGAAAGAATGACAAAATAGATATACAATGTGAAAGTGGAAGGATGCAGGTACCGGGGAAGACCTAGACTATCTTACCACGACCAAATAAACCGAGTCTTATCTGATGGAAAAGTCAAGAGTCTCCGTAACCGGCGAGCGTGTATGAGACGAACTATGAGAGTCGAGGAAGCCAGAGAGGTATGTAAGGAAAGAACCTGTTGGAACTCTGTACTCTCTGCCTACCCCGCAAGGGATCTGGCGTGAGGTTATAGATAGATAGATAGATAGATCTGTGTTTTGCTCTACAAGCCTACAAATATAGTCTGAGTAATAAAAAATTTATACGATAATAAAGATAATTAAACTTCAATAATTAAACGTCAATATTATTGGTTTTAAAGTCATAGTTATAATATACACAAAATAATTATGTTCGGGGTAAAAAGGGCTCTTTACCCTTATGGGGCAGGCAGAGGTGTATGTTGATTTGATTGAGATTTTTCTAGTCCCATTGTGACAACAATAAACCCGTTGTTTAATTAAGAATTGAATGAAAAAGATGAGTGATTATTTAAAGGGCTTATTTTCTATGCTGGAAAATAATATGTTTAAATTACATTAAATTGTAACATCATTATTTTGTCTGTCTAATCTGTAATCACTGCCTACCCCGCAAGGTATCTAGCGTGATGATACATATAATTATTTTGGTCCAAACCTATCCCAGGACTGTTGAAATCGGTCCTATAGTTACAAAGCAACATCAATACTGCTTAAATAAGGGACAATTGCAACTCAAATGACCCTTGACCAGCGATGTTTAATTGCAAGCAGTTTCCAAAGGTCGAAATTTCAAAATTAAGTCGCGAAACAATTAATTAACTAAGGGTTTACGTCCGGTTTGCTGGGCAGGGTAGCCTAATGGTGGCTATTTAAAATGTATTCACTTTGAAATTTTGTTTTAAAGGTCAAATGTCTGCTTACTTCGATTTCGATGTATAAAATGAATCTAACGATACGTCATATGTGTATAGGCATACCTTGTATAGGCATACACACAGTTATATTACAAACGTATATACTTTGTATACGTACGTTGTATTTGTATGACAAAACATGAAATGAATGAAAGTGGAAAGATGTAGGCACCGGGAAGACTTTACCATGACCAAATATACCGTGTATTTACTGAAGGGTAAGTCAAGAGTCTTCGTAACCGGCGTGTGAGCGTGTATGAGATGAACTATGAGATTGGAGGAAGCCAGAGAGGTCTGTAAGGAAAGTACCTGTTGGAACTCTGTACTCTCTGCCTACCTCGTAAGGGAACTGGCGTAGTGATATAGATAGATAGATAGATATATACTCTTTTATAGCCTATTTTATATCGTCTCGCCGCGTCTCGCCTTGTTTCGGACAAATCGTTCCTGGGCCTGTAGTATCCATCTCTTAAATACTTTTATTTTGAAAAACACGACCCTTCTACGCTCGGGTCAAAAGTCATTACTAAAACACACAGTGAAAGGCTATTATAAGCAGGGACTCACCGGCAATAGCGAGCTGCATAATGAAGAAGTTCATGCGGCTCTTCCGTGCGTTGGTGCAGAGCAGGGCGGCGATCACGGAAGCGTTCAGCACCACAATCGCGACGAACAGCACCCACATTACGGTGAACTGGACCGTCTGGGAATAAACAAAAATATTGTTAGGGAATACTTTCTGAACCCAAACCAATCCTCCCTTACAATGCAAGAAACTGTTGAACGGATTTTCATGACATTTTAGTGTAACAATAGCTTGAACGTACGGATCTGTAAGGAAGTAAGTTGTTGCAACTCCGTACTCTCTGCATACCTTGCAAGAGATCTGGCGATATGATATAGATAGATAGACTTCCTCAATTTTCACGTGGCAAGATATTTTGGTGTCAGATATTCTAGCTACAGAGAAAAAAAAATCGAGGATGGATTTATGTTTGTGACAGTTCCACGCAAAAACTATTGAACGATTTCTCATGAAATTTTACAGTCATATAGCTTAAACATCCGAAAAGTATTTAAGGAAACAACAATTTGTAACTCTGTACTCGCTGCCTATACTGCAAGGGATCTGGCGTGATGGTATAGATGGATAGATTTCCTAAATTTTCACATAACAAGATATTTTGGTGTCTGATATTTATGGCCAGCGGGGTCTGTAGGGAAAAAAATGTATTGGAACTGTGCACTCTCTTCCTATTCCGCAAGGAATGTGGTGTTATGATAAAGGTAGAGATAGATAGATTTTCACTGTATAAGTAATATATAATATCAGCCTATACTGCCCACTGCTGGGCAATGGCCTTCTCTCACAAATCGAGGTGAGAGAGATTAGGTCATACTCCACCACGCGGACCCAGTGCGGATTGGTGGAGGCAGGTTTATGGCCACCTGCTGTTGGAACTTATCAAGCCGCCTTTAAGGCTTCCAACTCGGTTTAACGACTATCACATTAAGTGGTAACCGGGATCAACGGCTTAACGTGCCTTCCGAAGCACAGAGACGCTCGAATATGAAAATGCCACAAACGGACACCCATCTCAGGCCGACCGAGTCGAACGCAGCTTAACCTTGGTGATCGGTTAGAACACCGCGATCGCACAGCGCTACGAGCGCCTGTCTATAAGTAAAAATCCTACATATATTACAAACGCGTAGGTTTGCAAGGAGGGATGTGTGGTTACTCTTTCACGCAAAAAACTATCTATCTATCTATATCATCACGCCAGATCCCTTACGGGGTAGGCAGAGAGTACAGAGTTCCAACAGGCTCTTTCCTTACATACCTGGCTTCCTCTACTCTCATAGTTCGTCTCATACACGCTCGCCGGTTACGGAGACTCCTGACTTGTCCTTCAGATAAGACCCGGACGCAAAAAACTGTTGAGGGGATTTTGATATACGAGGCATGCCTTTTCAAGTTTTGCCGTTTGAAGAAAAAAACACAACTAGAACCTTATAGTACTCTTTATTGTTTTTCAAAGTATTCACCACGTAGCTTAATACACTTTTCCATTCGCTCAAACCAGTTATTATAACATTTATTCCACTCTAAAGTGGGGGTGTTCAAAATGGCTGACTTGAAAGCGTCGACTGCTTCTTCACCGGACTGGAACCTTTGACCACGAAGACTTTTCTTAATTTTAGGAAATGTAAAGAAATTGTTAGGGCTTAGGTCGGGACTGTATGGAGGATGGTCAAGAATTTCTACTTTTTCCTGCTTCAAATACTCAATCGTTTGACGAGCGCTGTGTAAGCTTGCGTTGTCGTGGTGCAGGATGATGCGTCGCTTTGAGTTAGATTTTCGAAGTTCGGCGATGACTTGTGGTAAACAAACTGTGGTATACTACTCTGCGTTAACCGTTCTACGATTTTCAAGTACAATAGTCGCAACATGGCCGGTTTTTCCAACGAACGTAGCCACCATCTTCTTTGAAGTGCTTCGAGAACAAACAACTTTAGTCGGCTTTGGCTCGTCTTGAAAGACCCAGATTGTAGATTGTTGTTTGGAATCAGGATCGTAGGCATAAATCCAAGATTCGTCACCACTGATGATGTCGTAAACGTGATTTGACTCTCCTCGGTTGAACCTTTGCAGAGTTCTCTTACACCATCTGACGCGGGCCGCCTTGTGATCGTCGGAAATCAGATGCGGTATCCAACGGCAAACTAGCTTTCTCACACCAAGCGCTTCATGCAAGATCTTCTAAATGGTTGTCCCTGAGATGCCTAATAGAGCCTCTATCTCTCGATACGTCACATGACGATCTTCAAGAATTAGTTGTCTCACAGCAATGATGTTATCTTCAGTGAAGGCGGATTTTGGGCGTCCTTCGCGAGATCTGTCACTAACACTAGTATTTCCACGCTGGAATTCTAAATACCAGCGTTCGACAGTCCGAAGACATGGGGCTTCATCACTGAACACAGATGTTAGCTCTTCAAAACACTGAAGCCGTGCCAGGCCTCTTCTAAAGTTGTAGAAAATTATTGCACGAACATTTTCCTAAAAAAGATTCATTTTCGTACGTAACCTGACAGGTTCCAATCGACGCTGTGACTAAACAATAGCATTAATCCTAATACTTTCAACTGTTTTGAGATCCAAAATTTAAACACATTCGAATATAGAACAGTTTCAAATTCAAAATTGCCGGGAAATATGGAAACGACAGAACTTAAAAGGCATGCCTAGTACTTTATAGTAATATAGCTTATATATCAGAATAGGACAGTTAGGAAACAATATGATGGATCTCTGTACTAGATGCCAACCCCGAAAGTGATCTGGCATTGACATACATAGATAGATAGATTGTTTGCTCTCCTTTTCGATCCGGACTCTATAAATGCAAAACCGGAGATATATTATTTGTAGATATAATATAAACACTGTGTAACTGCTGCGCAAAGGCCTTCTCTCACAAATCGAGGTGAGAGATTAGGTCATACTCCCCCAGACGGATCCAGAGCGGATTGGCGGAGGCAGGTTTGTGGTCTAATAAGGCGTCCAACGCCGCTTAACAACTACTTCATTAAGTGGTAGCAAGAACCAGCGGTTCTTTGCAGACGATTTAGCGCAGTGGATAAGAGCTTAAGCCGCTCCGCCTACTCTATCTAATAGTCGCGTGTTCGATTCCTGCACGGGACAAATCTTTGTGGGACCTTCAATTATTTGTTTCGGTCTTGGTATTTGTATATGTGAATTTCATGTTTGTAAACGCACCCACGACACAGGAATAAACCTTGGCTTCATGTACATTGAAAAAAATAAATTTGGAAGCACGGGTCACGCAAATATGAAAATGCTATAAACGGTCACCCTTTCTCGGGCCGAGCGAGCTGAACGCAGCATAACCTTGGTTTTCTTTAAGAACACTGCGGGCGCACAGCGCTACGAGCGCCTGTTATTTGAAGATAGTGACAGATCTATCTATCTAAATCATCACGCCAGATCCCTTGAGGGGTAGGCAGAGAGTACAGAGTTCCAACATGTTCTTTCCTTACATACATCTGTCTTCCTCCACTCTCATAGTTCGTCTCATACACGCTCGTCGGTTACGTAGACTCTTGACTTTTCCTTCAGATAAGACTCGGTTTATTTGGTCGTGCTAAGATAGTGACAGATGATAATTCATCTGTCACTATCTTAGCACTGCACTGTAAATGTTAATACATTTGCTCTACTCTTCAAACCGATCTATGTAAACATACTATAACTCCAGAAAACTTATTGAAGCCTTCGTCCAGGGAACATTTATCGAGGTTATCCAGTTAGAAGGTGCAATAAATATAAAATACTTATTAAGCTAGCCTTGTAAAGATAACGTGTTCAATAATGCGCGGTGCTCTACATATTATACGCTATCAAAATTTATGGGGAATTCATGTAAATGCACACAATAGACTGTTGAGTCATTTTAGATAGTACCAATTTTAATTAGTTTTTGTCTTGCTACACAATTTAAAAACACCATCATGCCTATATTCCCCAAGCGGAGGTGACAGAGGTTTACTGTGTATACCAATTTTTCACAGATGATACTACGCCCCATGCAATAGGGTGCGAGTAACACAATTTATTTATCTTTTAAGTGCTAAATATTTTTAATTTAAACAGACCGTTTTAAGAACAAGATTTTATAGCAAAAGCAGAATGACGATATTTGCGTACTCGAGGAGTTCATATGACTTTCTTTCGGCTCTATCATCATACTCTGGAAACTATCCGGGTCTAAAATACTCGGTGAGGCAAATCCAACGAATCCAAAAACGGCAGGATTATATAGAATAGTTGGGTAGTTCCATTAACCACCTTTCAGCTTCATCATCATTTTCTGAACACTATCTAGTTTTATAGTACTTGGCAATACCAATCTAACAAGCCTAAACACGATGGGGTTACGTTGTATATTTTACATGTTCCTATGACCACCTTCCAGCTCCATCATCAAACCAGCACCAGAGTACCATATTATAACATTGTCACCGGACTTAGATGCGTATGCCAAATTTTAGCTCAATCGGGATTCGGGACAAGTGCTTGAAAAATGGATCTCCAGATTTGAACCGGAAAGACAGACATACGAACATTGTAAGTTAATAAAAGCTTGTAAAAACAAAGTTCTATTCCGTGTTAGTTCCTTTCCTTGTCCTGGCCGAAATGCCATCCATTTCACACTACCAATTTACTAAATAAAGATGTTGTGGCAGGAACGTTGTGGCAGGATTTCTCAAAGGGAAGATCTTCCAGCCAGACGGGTGTTGTGTCTGGCGGGGCCTGCCACTCTCCCCCCGAGAGTTGTTGTCGGGGGCTTGTATATATGTTACACGTCGTGCGCACTCTAATATCGCGTTCTAGACATGTATGGCGAATTGTCAGCACCATCTATTGGTAGGTAGTCGCAACTATGTAGCGATGTATAGGGGTCGCTACAATGTATATGACAGTAGGCTTTCTCGAGATCGGAACTAACCCTGTTATCAAGTGAAATGAAAGAAAGAAAGAAATTTTATTTGTCAAAGCATGAGAGACACGATAATTAGCTGATATGACACATCCTTATAGGCAATATAACCATACAATTACAAAAAGTACAAAGGTTAAAACAAACCAAATTTAATAGTAACCCCCATTTTTCTCCAACGCACCCCTGTCATTGTCATCCAAGACCAAAAGATCCTTGTCGCACTGTACGCTAAAGTCAATCTCCGTACTAAGCTCTATTTCATTATCCTTGGCGGGGTAGGCCGATAGTGCAGAGCTTCAACAGATTCCTTTCTTACATACCTCACTAACTTTCTCCATTTACATACTTCTTCTCATCTAAGCCATATTTTTTTCTAAATTTATCTCTTAGAATACTAGCAGCCGTCCGTGTCTTTACATACGTATATACTGGCTCGTGGGTTAAGTGGCGAATAATATGCTTTGCGATCACGAGGTCCTGGGTTCAAATCCTAATTCGGACAAATGCAGTTTTACAGACAATAAATTCTCAGTATCAATCTGGAGTCTGGAATTGTGACCGGTATACGGCAATAGGCTAGCCCCCCATTTTATATCGTTATAAATTACAGCCTATCTGTTATTCTGTAGTATAAGCTATATTCCTGTAGTTTCATCTAAATTCGTTCAGTACTTTTTGCGAGAAAAGGAACATATATTCACACATCCATCCTCGTGTGTGTTTGAGTGATATACGCTGTTGGCCGTAAGGCTTTTATAGCTTCACTGGACATAAGGGCGAGCGTGCAACCACTACGCTCGAGCCAGAAGGGCAAGGGGGCGACATACTCGAGGGCGCCTCAAAGAGGAACGCCTCGGTTTGGACAGTCGCTACAGGGGAAGGGGGGTGTACTAAGTGCGCCGGTCGGCGGGCTAAGCTAGAGATCTATGACTTCGTCGTCGTCATCGTCCGTATCCGGAGCGAAAAGAAGCGATGTCAAAGCATCGGGGGGATCGGTGAGAACACGTCGCGGCCGGCGGTAGCGGCAGGGGTTGGGTTCATAGTCGGCGGCGGCTACGATTAGCGGATTCGCATGGGAAGATGCGTTCGCGAAGTATCGAGTTGTCGCCTTTTTAATATAGGCGCGAATAGATTCAAGACCGAGATCGGAGTAGACATCCATCCTCACAAACTTTCAAGTTTATTATATTAATGTGACAATAAAGGTACGGCCGAACCAACGCATTCAACCACGGCCGCGGTGGTGTCCCCGGCGGCGATCACGGTGGCGATCAATACTCCCTATGGACGCCGCCCAGATAGCGCGTCCAGATAGGTAGCAGGACGCGTTGGTGCGAATATTTCCATACAAACTTTATTGCAGGAGCTGATCGCCACCGTATAAGCCGCGGCTAAACGCGTTGGTTTGGCCGTACCCTAATACAATAGTGACAAGAGCTATGTAACATCCAAAAAAATTTCAGGTCAGTCAAATCAGCTGGCGTTCATGAGATCTTGGGTGGGAATAGATTGGAATACACTTCTGTCATCCTCGCTTGAGAAATATAAGAATGACACCAGATCCCTTATAATAATAATAACATTAATATCAGTCTATACGTGGCCGACAGCTGGGCAAAGGCCTTCTCTCACAAATCGAGGTAAAAGAGATTAGGTCATACCACGAGGATTAGTACAAGCAGGTTTGTGGCCACCTGCTATTGGAACGTATCGAGCCGCCTATAAGGCTTTCAACTCGGCTTAACGACTACCACATTAAGTAGTAACCGAAACCAACGACTTTACGTGCTTTCCGGAGACGCTTGAATATGAATATGCCACAACCGGTTACCTATCTCAGGCCGACCGAATCGAACGCTGCTTAACCTTAGTGATCGGTAAAAACACCGCGCTCACACGAGCTCCTCCCTTATGATTCCTTATGGACTAGAAAAAATACCAATCGATCATTAACAGGAGAACCGTTGGAATTTTATATTCTTTGTCTATCTGCAAGGGATCTGGCAACATATATAGAGCTATCCAGGTCAACTCCGCCAACAAGTCTCATAAAGATAAAGCATTCAATAACATCGGCATTTTGCATATTGTTTATCAATATCATCAGTAGAACACTACCGTACTAAAAGCCTGGCGCGGTGTTCGGCTAGTGATAACCTTATCAGACACCTCTCACGATAGCCGGTGACGTTAACTCCAAAATATCCATTACATGGTTAAAACCTTTCACGTTTGGGATTTGTCGGTTGTGATACTGGAGGGCTTAGCACGAACAGATTGACGTTAGTATAAAGCTCTCGATATGATAATGCCTTCCCTTTCACATTCCAAATTTATTAAGTAAGGAAGAAAGTTACAACACGTTTTTGCGACAACGTTGTGAAAACGGCAAATAATTTGATAGCATATGAAAGCTAAGCACAAACCAGTTGAAGTATTTGAAACGTTGTCGAGAAAGCGTGCTTCACGCTTATCTTTATCTAGTAATTTTTAGTATGAAGGAGATGGCTTATCAATTCTATAGCGTCACGTCATATCCATGTGTTCGTGCTAAGGCCTGTGTAGTACAACCGCGAGCAAAAATGTTGAAAGGCTTTAAAACGATCACGACGGAATCGTTGAAAGTATAGGCCGCTCTAATTACTGCATGGAGTTGTCGTCGGTTAGATCCCCGGAAGGAACAAATCTTTGGGTGTCCACAAATATTTGTTTCATACTGGGTGTTTGTGTATTTAAATTCCATGTTTGTTATCGCACCCACAATATAAAAATTATTTTTAGAGCAGAGGGAAGGTTTAAAAAAACTTTGACATACACACACATTCTAGGCACAGTCCGAATTACACTTATATTAATATAACGGCTTATACATGCGTGCTAAAACGACGTAAGTATGCAAACGACTGAGTGCTCTTATGCAGTTTTAGAAGGCTTTATATGCGCTTGAATAGTAATAGATTCAGTGTGATTGTGATTTTTCTATAGAAACATTTCAGTGTCAGTCGGGTTTGGTATTCTGCTTAATAGAAGATCAGTAAGCTTGCTCTTTATTAAATGTCATATTGGACTTTTTATTGTTGGCAGTGTAGATATACGTCTGGAAATGTAGACGTGAAAGTGATTGTTTTTTATTGAGACTGTACAATTTCATAACAATGTACAGACATAGACATTATCTGAAAACTGAAACAAACAAGTTATTAAAAAAAAAACCTATCGCTCAAAATTGATTTCTCCGATGAACCGTCTAAAAGAAACATATAATCTTATTAACAACGATGAGGTTGACATCTTCGGCAACTCTTTTATTAAATTTAAATCCTTGATAAATGGAACTAAAATAATATTTTTAATTTTTAATTGTTTAATTCTTTTAATTTTTAATTCTTATATAGCAAATATTATTTAATGTAATGTAATGTAATTTCAAAAATGTATCTTTACTTGACCTTATGTATTGCAATAATATAATTAATAATTTATTTATGACAACGCTGTACACATCTGTAAAAACGGTACATGCTACCCAGGACATCAAGATCTACCATTGTATAAACAATTTGTGTAACTGTTGTTGATGTATCTTATTAAATAAATAAATAAAATAAAATAAACAAAACTACTGAATAAACGCTGAAATATAATCAAATGGTTTTTCCCCTTGATATATTTTATATTATGCTATCTCTATAATTAAACTGAGATTCTTTTCTTTTATTTGACATCCCACTCGATACGATAGCACAAAAAAAATTCAGAGACCCCCCACTTTTTGAATGTATATCTGTCAAGTGACTCAGACTACGATATTTAACGATCGATTTCATCAACATTAGATAAGTAGTTTAGTCGCTACGGTATAACATATGTAATGCTGCTAAAAACATAAACCTTCCTTTTAGGTTTGCCGTCGGGTACGAAGTACCAGTGGAGGACACAACATATTGTTGTGTATGGAGGATATTAGTTTCATTAACTGTAGCGCAGAAGTCAAGTACGTGACTATTGTGCTAATATTGTGTCATTATTATTGCTGAAGATATTTTGGGATTATACAGTCACAACCAATAGTTTGTAAAGCACTTTAGTACGATGTCATGGCTGTTTGTTTTCGAACAAAACATTATCTATGTTGCCTGTATTTTTATTAGCCATTACGTGCAGCTGTGCACGCGTTTATTTTGTAATATATTTATAAATTATAGCTTACGTATAATTATAATGTTTAGGCTATATTACTGTAAAGTTTAGTTACCGTTCAGTAGTTTTTGTGAGGATATAGATAGATAATTGCTTTACAAATTCAAAACAAAAACCAATTTTCCAAATTTAAATTTTTTAACCTCCTTTTTAAGCACTTTTATACCCCAGTTATCCGTATTGCTTTGAATCAAGAATAAATGCAGTTTAATAAAGCGCACTAAAGGTTGAGGTGTCTTTTGCAAATTAAAAAAAAAGTGTGATATACATTAAAATTGTTGTAATTAACTCCGTACTTCCGTAGAACAAACTACTTTCAGGTCTTGCGTTGATTATGTTACACCTTGTATATATATATATATATCAGATACCTCGGTTAGATAATTGCTTTACAAATTCAAAACATAAACCCGACGTCCCTCCCGTGACCATGGGGGCTGCAAAGCACTCGAAACGTCAGGAACTAAAAATCAAAAATAAACCGCGATAAAATCCGTAAAATATTTTTATTTTATGTGTAATATTTGCGTAAATCTAAGAACTCAATATGTAAACCAATTTTCCAAATTTAAAATTTTTAACCCCCTTTTAAAGCAATTTTATAGCCCAGTTAACAACGAAACTTGTACGTGTATGTGTGCGTATTGAGAAAAACGTTTTAGAAATGCATTTAAAATCCCCGTATTGCTTTGAATCAAGAATAAATGTTTGTTTTAGTTTCATAAAACGCACTAAAGGTTAAGCTGTTTTTCGCAAATTAAAAAAAAGTGTAATATACATAAAAATTGTTGGAATCAATTCCGTTTTGGTTTTATAAAAATACTTATAAATGTGCCTAATAAATATTATAATAATGTTCATAACCCCTAAAAACGACGTCGTGGTCGACCGAAACGAACATGGCGGGACGATTTGGATACTTATGTGGGAAAGACATGGACGTTACTGGCCAAACATCGATTTGTGTGAAGACGTAAATGGAAGGTCTTGGTTCAGCAGTGGCATACAGAATAGGCTATGACAAAGAGTTCATTAAATATGCTACGATTTAACAAATAATCATATTTCAATGTATGCAGGCAGTAATTATGCATTCTTTACGAGTACATGACCGCACTTCTTATGTTCACGCTCTTATGTCCATGGCAATTTGCAGGGAAGTGAATAAATTAAAAATCAAGAGTATAGTTCCAATTGGTCACAGAAATAGTTGCATTTTTTGCTTGCGCATCCATTAAAAGCAAACCGTTCGACGTTGTTCTGTATTAGGAAAAGATGCTGTACTCAAAATAAGATATAACGAACACCAAATAAGATTACAATTAATCATTATGCGAAAGTATAATAACAAGAGAATAGAAGGTACACAGTAAACATATCTAATTCAGACCGTTAGTACAATCTGCAACGAAAGTCACTTAACATTATCAGTTTTTCAAATCTGTAATATTTTGGCGAAAATTGTCAAACACAAAACCAAATTATTAGCAATAGATATATTTAGATTAATAACATTAATGGATCTGGTATAAAAAAGTGTGCAATCGATTCCAAAAACTGAAAATTTTAAACGACTATGTTGCTGATTGTACTTAGACATTTTCTATTCGATATATGTACTCGTAAACTCGTATTCTGTTGGAGGCCCTGGTAGCGCTGTGAGACCGCCGTGTCCTAACGAACATTAAGGTTAAGCAGCGTAGAGTCAGTCAATGACATAAGTGACCGATGCCAGCAATGCCTAAATTGCATTTTCAAGCGCGTGCTTGGGAAGGCACGTCAAAGGTTTCGCCACATAGCCGACGCAGCGCGACGGAAGCGCGACGGCGGCGCGGCTTGGGGAGTTGTAATGTACTGAAATGTATGGGTCACGCCACACAGCGCAGCGCTCGGCGCGACGGCAAACGTCACAACGAACGTAGCCGACCGCCTTCGTCGCGCTCCCGCCGCGCTCCATCAGCTATTTGATCAAACCTTTAGAAATGTTCCCCGGTTACCATTTCACATGGAATTGTAATTATGTACCCAAGTTGCAGCTTGATAAATTAACAAAGCAGGTAGCCACAAACCTGCTTTCATCAATTAACATTGAGTTCACGTGGTGGAGTATGGTCTTATTCTTTCTAATCTCCATTTGCGAGAGAAGGCCGTCGCATAGCAGAAGTTAGTAAACACTTAATAATTTCTTATAGGTTTAATGTGTAGTAATCTTATTTCTAATCGTATTATGTTTAATCTATAGAAAGAATGCCAGAAGAAAGAATGACAAAACAGATATACAATGCGAAAGTGGAAGGATGTAGGTGCCGGGGAAGACCTAGACTATCTTACCATGACCAAATAGACCGTGTCTTAGCTGAAGGGCAAGTCAAGAGTCTCCGTAACCGGCGAGTGTGTATGAGACGAACTATGAGAGTGGAGGAAGCCAGAAAGGTATGTAAGGAAAGAACCTGTTGGAACTCTGTACTCTCTGCCTACCCTGCGAGGGAGCTGGCGTGATGATATAGATAGATAGATAGATAATCTTATTTCTGATATTTTACTGACCTTGCGAAACTCTACCTATGCTGCAAAAATCTGTAACCCAACCGTTTAATGTCACAGTTCACGAATTTTGAACAGAAATACTACATATAAGACAAAAATGTAATTAGGCAGCTTCACAATCCGTTGCCTTTTGTATCCGATCGAATCCAATTCCGCTTTATTTTGAGCTTCAGTGAGTTTCATGTACAAATTTAATGGTTGACACAATCAATAAACTGACCGTTAATCATAAGTGAGGTTGTTTGAACAGCTATTAACTAATCTAGAACCTTTTAGATTGATAGCGGATTGGGTGATGGGGTGTGACGCACATGAGCTACGGGGGTGGATATTTTGGCTGATAGTATACGGTGTATACGAGGTCATTAGCATTTGAACTACATTCGTCCTTCGTGTTATGATTAGGAATTAATAATGTTATGAGTAGGAAAAGTGACCGAAAGATGCGAAGTAGGCAGGCCTTAAGATAATCTGGCAAAGGTCGCGAGCAAAACGGTAGATGCATACATGGTGGTGGGCAGTATTTTGGAGGAGGCCTTTGTATTGATGTGGCCGCCTTGTGGCTAAAGATATGAAAAAACATATTTATGTGGGTTATTTCTAAAGAACTGGTGTGATTGACCCCTACCTCACCTGATGAAAGTATAGATGAGGCCGAAGATGTGACATGCTGACTCAGTATTATCTAATTCACTCAAGAATTGATAAGAATAAAGGTATTACCTCTCAAACAGACACAGATGGAGGCAGTGAATTCCATTTTTTAGCAATACGCCTTATGAGCGACAAATCAAATCTTTTCGTGCTAATAAAATTAAAATAATTTATCAGCTACCGTAAAACTTGTGATATATTTTTTTTATAATTCAAACTGGAGCTTAAATCAAGCTGTACTCTCCCACTGCTTGGTTAAGCCATTTTCTCACAAATCTAGGTAAAAGGTCTATTTAGGTCATCAATCATCACGCGACCCAGGACCTGGTGAAGGTGACAGGGAAAGATTGGATGCGTACAACACAAATCCGGCCATTCTGGCAATCTTTGATGAGGCCTTTTTCCCGCAGTGGACGTCTTTTGGGTGAAGATAGATGTTATAAATACTTGTTATATCCTATTATTTGAAAATCAGTGATGGAATGATCGCCAACCCGCCTGCCAAGCGTGGCGAGTATGGCAAACCCCCCCAATTTATTAAAATGGAAGAAAAAGATAAAACCAGGCCCCTAGTCCCCGGCGGTCCTGTTCGTCCTGGCCACGGTAGCAGCTATGGTAACGACAGGACAAGGGGTGCTAAGAATCTCCGGCAGAGATTCGGCTACCACCAACTACGAAAATTGGCCCTGGTGACATACAACGCACGCACGTTAAGGACAGATGAGAAGCTTGTTGAGCTGGAAGAAGAGATAAACAAGTTGCGGTGGAATATTGTTGGTTTATCGGAGGTCCGAAGAAAGGGCGAGGACACGATAACCTTAAAATCCGGCAACTTGTTTTACTACCGGGAGGGCGAACAGCAGTTCCAAGGTGGTGTCGGATTTATCGTCCACAAGTCACTCATAGACAACGTTGTGTCCATCACTAGTGTGTCGAGCAGGGTAGCGTACCTGATACTCAGAATATCCAAAAGATATTCGCTGACGGTCATACAGGTCTACGCACCGACCTCGGCATACTCAGATGATGACGTCGAAGTAATGTATGAGGACATTACTAGAGCCATACATACTTCCAAAGCACACTTTACAGTGATTATGGGTGACTTCAATTCGCGGCTGGGCAAACGGGGCGATGATGAATTGAGAGTGGGGCAATTTGGATATGGGCAGCGCAACCCCAGGGGTCAGAGGCTGGCCGAATATCTGGAGAAGGAGGGACTCTTTATGATGAACTCTTTCTTCCGGAAGCCGCCTCATAGGAAATGGACCTGGATGAGCCCTGATGGTTCCACAAAAAATGAGATAGACTTCATCATGAGCACCAAGCGACAAATATTTAATGATGTATCCGTGATTCACAGGGTAAAAACCGGCAGTGATCACCGAATGGTCAGAGGCACATTAAATATTAATGTCAAAATGGAAAGATCGCGTCTGATGAAGTCTACGCTCCGACCTTGTAATGCACATATCCAAAACCCCGAGAACTTTCAACTCGAATTGGCAAACCGCTTCAAATTGCTAGACAGCAGCGCATCAGTGGACGAAATCAACAACAGGCTGGTAGAGACTGTCCATACGGTCGGGTCCAAGTATTTTAAGCCCCACCGTAAAAATAGACCTGAAAAACTATCCAACTACACCCGAAACCTTATGGCTGAGCGACGTTCCATGACGCTCCAAACCTCCGATGATGCTAAGTCCTATAGGCAGCTCAATGGACAGATACTGAAGTCCTTGCGACACGATTTACGGTCCTTCAATACAAGGCGTATTGAGGAGACCATAGCACAGAACAAGGGTTCCAAAGTGTTCGCAAGAGACGCGTCTATTGGGCAAAGCCAGTTGACGAAGCTGAAGACGGAGGACGGAAACGTAACGTCGAATAGGTCAGAGGTGCTCAGGGAGATAGAGAGGTTCTATGGGCAGTTGTATACCTCAGTAGCTGAACCTGTTGTTGACTTGGTAAAAGACCCAAGAGCCAAGCTAACCCGACACTACACTGAAGATATCCCGGACATCAGCCTGTACGAGATTAGGATGGCTCTCAAACAACTTAAAAACAACAAAGCGCCGGGTGAAGACGGAATTACCGCAGAGCTTCTGAAAGCGGGCGGATCGCCGGTACTTAAAGTCCTTCAGAGGCTGTTTAATTCCGTCTTGCTCGAAGGAAAAACGCCGGAAGCGTGGAACAGGGGTGTGGTGGTACTGTTTTTCAAGAAAGGTGATAACACTTTACTGAAGAATTATAGGCCCATCACACTGCTAAGCCATGTTTATAAGTTGTTTTCGAGAGTCATCACGAATCGTCTCGAACGCAGGCTTGATGACTTCCAGCCTCCCGAACAAGCCGGTTTCCGGAAAGGCTTCAGTACCATAGACCACATACATACGCTGCGGCAGATTATACAGAAGACCGAGGAGTATAATCGGCCACTATGCTTGGCGTTTGTGGACTATGAGAAAGCCTTCGATTCGATCGAGACTTGGGCGGTTCTTAGATCTCTCCAGCGATGCCGCATTGACTATCGGTACATTGAAGTGTTGAAGTGCTTGTATAATAACGCCACCATGTCAGTCCGAGTACAGGGGCAGTGCACGAAGGCGATCCCCATAAAAAGAGGAGTAAGGCAGGGAGACGTCATTTCTCCGAAACTGTTTACGGCCACCTTAGAGGACGCCTTCAAGCTCTTGGAATGGCAAGGACTTGGCATCAACATCAATGGCGAATACATCACTCACCTTCGATTTGCCGACGACATTGTGGTCGTGGCGGAGTCGCTGGAAGATCTAGGACGAATGCTCGGTGACCTCAACAGAGTATCTCAACAAGTGGGTCTTAAAATGAACATGGACAAAACGAAAATAATGTCTAACGTCCATGTCGTACCCACCGCACTCACCGTTGGGAACTCTACTCTTGAAGTTGTCGACGAATACATTTACCTGGGACAGGTAGTCCGGTTAGGTAGGTCCAACTTTGAGAGAGAGGTCAATCGACGAATCCAACTCGGCTGGGCAGCGTTCGGGAAACTGCGCAACATCTTCTCATCCAAAATACCTCAGTGCCTTAAAACTAAAGTGTTTAGTCAATGTGTGTTACCAGTGATGATATATGGATCGGAGACATGGTCTCTTACAATAGGTCTCATTAAAAAGCTCAAAGTTGCTCAGCGAGCTATGGAGAGAGCTATGCTCGGCGTTTCTCTACGCGATCGAATCAGGAATGAGGAGATTCGTAGAAGAACCAAGGTCACCGACATAGCCCTTAAGATTAGCAAGCTGAAGTGGCAATGGGCGGGTCACATAGCGCGTAGATCGGACGGGCGTTGGGGCAGAAAGATTCTAGAGTGGAGACCACGTATTGGCAAGCGCAGCGTGGGACGACCGCCTGCCAGATGGACCGACGATCTTGTGAAAATCGCAGGAAGTCGTTGGATGCAGGTGGCATCGGACCGGTTACGCTGGAAAGCGATTGGGGAGGCCTATGTTCAGCAGTGGACAAGTATAGGCTGAGATGATGATGATGAGTGATGGAATAAAAAGCATTTATTATAATTTTAGTAACCTTTTATTCTTATCATAGACATACTCTATGATTCCTCGAGTGTGTTTAGTTGTGAAGCGATGACAGATGACATCTGTTAGATGACGAATCACCGATGACAGATAGTCGATGTAAGATGTCAGACGGCGCTGCGTTGGGATTCTATTGGCAACGGGGCGAGCGGTCTGATGCATCGCGGAACAACTAACCTCACTGCATTCCATTAATCCTCAATTATTGCACGCGTGTTCTGATATTTTGCTACCAAAGTCTGGACATCAAGGAAGACCAGTGTACTGGACAAGTATTTAGTGTTATTTTAAGATTTATATGTCCGGCCACCATGCGGACGGCTATGAAAACGAAGATAAACCTTTCACCGTTACCAGCATTGAAACGGCCATCCCGAAAACATAAGCGCCGACATACTTATATAATAATTATAATATTATCAGCCTATACTGTCCCACTACTGGGCAAAGGCCTTCTCTCGCAAATCGAGGTGAGAGAGATGACGTCATACACCACCACGCGGACTCAGTGCGGATTGATGGAGGCAGGTTTGTTGCCACCTGCTGTTGGGACTTATCAAACCATATATAAATACTTACATTATAAAAATAATACACGTCGACATCTGAAGTATTGTTTGTGGCATTCTTCGCTTCGTGACTATGCTCATCACCAAGCGTGAATGGGGTGGTGTAGACCGAAGTGCGAGCAGTAGACTGCGATTCTTCCAGCATTATGTCAGGATCCATACTCCTGGAACAAGATACGTAATCGTTATGGTTATTGAAGTCTTCTTGTGGAATAGTAATTTTCACTAGCGTAAACATTACTAGTCCTTTTTTGTATTTCAGGAGAGGAAATCATCACGATATTCCGAATCCATGTGGACGAGTAGGGTATGTCGGAGTTCGGTTTTTCTCTAATTTGCCGGAAAGTCTGAATATGGTTTTCGCGAAAAGGTTGCATTCATTTCCTATTCCTTATTTTACTTAGTTGTGTAACCACAGCATAATAAAATATGTAGATACACAGATAGTGTACGATAGGCGATGCGTTTATATGACAAAAATAAAAATATTTAATACCAAAAGTCTAAAGGATTCCGGGTGTATCATTATAAGCAACACTCGTTCATGAATATGACTACTGAAGTGTCCACGTGAATGACAATCAAGAGCTGTCACGGTGACTGCTGCCCTTACAAATGAAGGGGAGTGCCCCTCAATCACAATAAAGGGAATGAAGGGACTCTAGAGGGTCCTTTCATCCTACACTGTGAGTGCTAAGCTTGTCAATGTACGAACCAATAACATTTAATAACCACACCTCGACAATACGAGACCCAATTAAAAATTTCCGTGTTCTCTTGTGCCAACTTTTGACTTAATTTGTGATTTAATTTCTGAGCAAAAATCGGTGACAGTAATTCCAATTACTTGTGTTATGTACATACTCAGTCAATTACCTTAATTAATGTATTTCAACCAAAACATATCTACTGTAGGACATAGAACAGACGGACAGATAGGATCTTAGCTTATGTCAAATAAAAACTTTAGCAAGATATAGATGACACACAACTATTTTATATTCCAAAAAAACTTAAAATGTCTATTTCGTAGTATAAAAAGACCCATATCAGTGTTTTTGATCGAAACCAGCCATTATGACGAGCGGCACTTTACAGTGACCAGCACTTTAATTAAAGTTCCACTCGAGAAAACTCTATTTTCGCCACATTCGTCTTAATTAAAGCACGATTTGGCTTCAACTCAAAATGTTGTTTTGTGGTTTTTTGTTAGTCTAGTTAACACTGTGACACAAGTCATCAATTATAGAATTTGTTCCCATTCTCTATAATAGGGATGTTAATATTGCGTATCAGAGGTGTTTTTAGCGATCACCAAAGATAAGCATCGTTCGGCTAAGTCAATCTGAGGTGGGTGACCGGTTATAACATGTCCATTTTTGAGCGTCTCTATATTTCGGAAGACTCGTGAAGGCGTTGCTCCCGGTTACAACTGTGGTAGCCGTTACGTCGAGCTGGATACCTTATAGGCGACTTGATAAATTCCAACAGCAGGTTCCTTAAATCCGCACAGAGTCTATATGGGTGGTGGTGTATGACCTTTTCTCTCACCTTGATTTATGAAAGAAGGCGTTTTCCCCGCAGTAAGTCAGTATAGGATGATTATATCGCCATCGATTATATATCTAGACTATCTTACCATGACCAAACAGACCGAGTCTTATCTGAAACACAAGTCAAGAGTCGCAGTGACCAGCGAGCGTGTATGAGACGAACTATAGGAGTGGAGGAAGCCAGAAAGATATGTAAGGAAAGAACCTGCTGGAATCCTGTACTCTCTGCCTACCCCGCAGGGGCTCTGGCGTGATTATATAGATATCGTACTATACCTACTCCACCATAGGTTGTGTGTGTGAATAATCTACGCTGTTAGCCACGCCTTTACAGGTTCACCGGATAAGACTCCAATATCGGACAAAGGTCTCCTTCAAAGACCATATCGACAACCGGCTCTTAGTCCTGCAGTGGACGTGTTTGAACTGAAGATATATATATATATATATATATATATATATATATATATATATATATATCTATATATATATATATATATATATATATATATATATATATATATATATATATATATATATATATATATATATATATACATATGATACCTTCTCCTTTATATCCATGACTAAACAATAAATCTACGCAGACACGTTTTCAACCTGTTTTTATTCTATTTCATTTCAGTTATAAACTTTCACTCTCTTTTATTTTAGTTCGGTCGGATTAAACAGTGGAGCTTTGTTCCAATGTCGTGAAAAGTTTGTTAGGAATAGTATAATGTAGAACTTTCCGTTTCGCGTGCTTAATTATTAGTGAAAATAACAGAGATAGGGTTTTCATTCGGAGTTGTTTAACTTTTGTTTTTTTGAACTTTATTTTGGGGTGTGATTGATGGAGTGAGTTGGTAGCGGTTACCACTTAATGGGGTGGTTATTAAGCCTGGTTGAGAGCCAATGATTTGATAATTTTGAACAGAAGGTGGACACAAATCTGCCTCCAGCAATCCGCACTGGGTCCGCGTGGTGGAGTATAACCTAATTTTTGTCAACTCAATTTGTGATAGAAGGCCTTTGTCCAGTACTGGGACAGTAAAGACTGATTTATATCAATCAATCAACCAATCCAGCCGATTTTTACAAAGCCGATGGCATTCGTTACAGCTTTACTGATGTGAATTATTATTCTGATTTATATATTACTTTATTCAACTTTTTTTCCTAGCCTTTTTGAGTGTCCCACTCCTGCGCTAAGGCCTCCCCTTTATACTTTCACAGCTATTGATCTATTGCTATTTCAGGCCACGAAGTACCCGCAAAGGTGTCCAAATTGTCTAGCCACCCTTTTCCAGGTTGACCTCTTCTGCGACCTCCATTTGGTATCCAATACTTCTGGTCTGGTACTTCATTAAACTATGAGTAAAAAATATACCTACATTCCTCTAGCGAGTGTGATAGACGTGTACTGTGCAGAAAGCAATTCTATTACCGGGGAAAATCTCAGACTCTAAGATCATACTGAAAAATCACACCGACCGGCCTAAAATTCGAACCTAGGACCTCGCAACCTCCAGGTGCTCTCTCTGACACTGGAATAATGAGACTCATTAGTGCCTTGACACAAAGCAAATTTAAGATTTTGGCAATGCTTTGATTGCGGTCTTATTCAATTTTCTAACTTACTCGTCTGATTCATGTCCTAATCATCAAATACTTGAGTCAATTAAGCTTACCTCTATTTAAAAATAAACGTAGCCCCACACTAGGATTTATTCCTGTGTCGTGGGTGCGTTTACAAACATGAAATTTCACATACACAAATACCCAGACCGAAACAAATAATTGTGGGTCACAAAAAGATTTGTCCAATGCGGGCATCGAACCCGGGACTATTCGACTCAGTGGGCGGAGCGGCTTAAGCTCCTAACCACTGCGCTAAATCGTCCGTCATACATTATGACCTAACATAGTTGGTGATAAGTAGGTGTACTTTGCACTCTCGGGTAACGAAAATATAGACGTAACGTTTTTAATTAATTTTTTATCATTTTATTGAGGGTGATCTGACCGGTCGGTATAGATAAAAGTCGACCACTAATGAGGAAAAGTCGGGGCAGGCTGTACGAAAGCGTATACAGCCCCACTGAGCTAGTGGAGGCTCTGTGGAGCCGGTCACTCTTTTCTCTCCAATATGGTGGAGGAGAGTGATGGCTGCTTCTCAAGTCATACTCGTGAACGGGTGCTGCTGGTGGAGACTGGTCCGACCTCTATCCTTTGACTGATTAAACCTGTAGTTATGTTGAACTTTGGATCATTTGGCATCACATTGGAGCTATAACTAAGTTAAGCACTCATTAAATATTTTATATTAAGCAGTTATATTTTTCTTAACATTATCGTTATATTTATTTTTAATTTTATATCTTAACAAACTTTATTTTGTGAATTAGAAGACTGTGTAGACACTAATTGATACCATGCTTACAGAATTACATTAACGTTTAATCTATATTTAAGCCCATTTACTTAACTCATTCTGCATTGTTCTCCCATACCCCATGAACGCAATATATACAAAAAGAATATTAAAACTCTCATTTTAAAAGAGTAACCGTGGAGTTTCTTCCCCTTCTTCGTCTTCTCTACAGGAATGACATTCCGAACGGGTGGTAGAGTTCTTAAGTAATAATTAACTTTTTCTTTCTTAAATGAATAGTCAATAAAAATCTAGTGATTTTGATTTTTGAATTTATCAACTAAAAGCCAGAATAATGATAAGCTGCTTGATCAACGATAAAAAAAAATCATCAATCCATTAAAACAAGCAATGGCACCAAACAAGCCTGGCAAACATAAACCTACTTTATGATACACGTTCCCATCAGCAACTCGACACAACAGCGCTTTTATAAATCATAACTCAAATGTTTACCGGAAAAAATATTCGAAACTCATTTGCATTATATTTAGCTATTTTATTTCTGTTGGCAATGTTACGCAACATGCACGCAAGGTCAGTTTAAAATTAGAACTTTACGAATCCAAATCCTTTCGTTATTTAAAAAATAAACACGACAGTAAACGTCAAGGCATCCGCTTTTGTTATTGGGGATAAAAAGTGTTATTTTTTTAGAAATAGCTACGAGCTTGATGCTGGCGAGTAATAAAATTGTTTTAAAATTAAATTTTTTGCATAAACTTTTATTGAAGTGACGGCTACATGAATGATATTGCCTCGATAAATAGCGTTGACCCATACGTCGAACCTAAATTTTAAAACAATAGCTTTTAAATACAAAACTGAAACGCGTATGAAAAATTCATTTTGCGTGCAGTACATATTTAAAAAAGCTCCCGACTGCTATGTTTAATATAAATATTGGTTTTTAAAATGTACCGAAATAAAAATTCAGATTAGGTAAATAGAATGAATAAATAACACCAGACATGAAATAGGAATGCCAATCGTGCAGTCTTAATACTAAGCCAAATATTCGAGGTTGATTCCAGTCACGTTTCGACCAGAGCTAAATACAAAAAAAAACATTTGTCAGAAATGTCCGTTGCGAGAATTTAATCTATGACCACCTTATTCATTGGGCCGAGTAATTTACTAATAGCACTATTCATTGTAATTTGAAGAAATTATTACAACGAAACCGAAATATTTCATCGCTTTCCACTCTATACAAGTCGTCATAATATTATTAAATCGGTCTGTCCTACATTCATGCCTATAAAATTCCTCTATGAATTATTATAATCGTAAAAAATATAATATATTGTGGTCCGTGAATATTGAAACTTCCGCCCCGTTTCAATAACATTTTTATAAGCACAATAAAACCTTTATGAAAATACCGGACATGATCGTTTCGCATTCTTTACTTGAAAATAAAATATAACTACCTATTGATATAAAAATCATATTTGTCAAAACATTTCGGTGTGACAAAATTTATTATCTTAAAAAAACGTAGTAGGTAGGTAGTAATTTAATTCTCGTGACATTATTTAAAACATATATTCATTTTTATTGGCAGCCTTAATAATATTAACGTCGATTTATTTTATTTTTTTAACCTCGGAGGAAAATAACACGGTTACTCTATTTCGAAAACAGAACGTAGACAAAAAAAATGACAGCTGATCGTATTCTGATTTTAAAAATCGTAAAAACTTAACGGCCACATGTTCGATGGCGGGTTATAGCTCGCCCAGAATTGTCGTAAAGCATTTTTTTGCCATTCAAATCTGAAGTTACGACTTGTGAAATCGTTACGAATATTTTTGATTTAAAGAGTCGACATTCTCAATAAAATATTGTCTAGTATGGAATTTGTAAGTCAACACTTTTGTATACTTATATACAGCTAACCAAAAATACCATCATGCCTACATTCTCCCTGTGGCTGTATCATAGATGTATTTATTATCTACACCTGCAATTTGCCGGGATGTTCGTGACTCTACACTGAATTTTTAGCGGCTTTACTTGTAATCGAAGACGTATTTAGTATAGTAAATTAGCTACTTTCCCACTCTTAGATGAATTAGTTGTTTAGATGAAGCATCGCGTGTACTCATAGAGTAGATAAATTGTAGTATGCACATATTGTAGTATGCACATACAAAGTCGCCAAAGTCATGCACATACAAAGTCGCCAAAGTCGGCCTCAGTTACGCATTATGTATGCGTTATGCCAGTGTTCGATTTGTTCAAAAGCTGCCAATGTGTACGTGCACGTGCGTGTCACAGCCCATGTCAGTCCACTGCTGGACATAGGCCCCTCCCATGGTACGCCAATGAGCTCGATCTTCAGCTCTCCTCCAATCCCTCCCCGCTGCCTTACGAATATCCTCCATCTATCGCGCGAATATCCATGCGCGTGCGTGTGCGTAGCTAGACAAGTCTTAGTTTAAGATCCCGCTGTTGGGAAAAGGGCTTTTTTCGTATATTAAGAGATCAATTTGAATAAAAGAGATAACCATTCAACTCAACGACTACCACATTGAATAGCAGTTGCTAGTAACGGCTTCTAAAGCACGGTGAAGCCCGGAAATAGAAATGCCACAAACAGTTACCCATACCAAAACTATCGAGCCGAATTCTTAACCTTAGTGATCACTAAGAACACCGCAATTACGCAACACTACGAGCCTTTCATACATTTATTTAAACAACCCTATTCAAACCCAAACGTATTATAAAACAACATATTAAACATTTCCTAAAGTGAAAGTCCCATCACGGTTTTATTCGTACTCAAATGGCCCTCGAAATTACAATTCACACTGACCACACAATGGGACAAAGAAAAAGGAATACTTTTCCTTTTTCATAAATAAGACGAGTAAGTATCCCGGGCCCTTATTTCTGCCAATTAATCTTGACTGGGCAATTATTCGCTATGACCAATTAAATACGTATCGCGACTCGTTACGATAACTTCACCGGCACGCCTATATTCCAAAAGCGGGGGTGGCAGAGGTGTACTGGATACACCCACTTTTCACCGACGATGTTAGGTCATATTGCCATATACCGGGCACAATTCCAGACTCCAGCCTCATACTGGGTTTTTTCGTTAGAAAAACTACATTTGTCCGACCTAGGATTTAAATCCAGGACTTCGTGATCACAAAGCGATGCGCTTTGCCACTAGACCAATCAGGCAGTCCCACTAGACCAACGAGTTAGTCCCCTAGACCAACAAGACGGTCACACTAGAGCAACGAGACAGGCACGACAACTTCATGAGTTGTTGACCTATTATGTACTACGAGAAGAATAAGATCGAATGAGAAGCTACTTAAAAAAATGGCGCATAATTGATGACCGCGAAGTTAGCAGGAATGTTTGTGTTTTCGTAGATAATAAAGTCTTATGTTTCTCGAGTTCTTTACAAAGTATCTTAGTGGACATGAAGATATATTTTGGAAATAAAACTTAGATCTCCAAGGTTGCGTTGCGTCAAGCACTTTGCACCAAGTGAGCTTGAGTGTTTTTCGTGTGTATATGAATGATCTGCGCTGTGGGCCTCGAGGCCTTCACTGGACAAAAAGGCGAGCGTGCAACCACTCCTCTTCCCCCAGAAGGCAAGGAGGCAACTAGCTTAACGCGCCTCAAGCAGGAACGGCCTCGGCTTGGGCTGTCACTATAGGAAAGGCGTATACTAAGTGTCTCGCCGTGGTGATCTGCACCGGCCGGCGTGCAAGGGATTCTTCGATCTCGCTGGCAAGGTCGGTGTCTGATCCTATGTGCGGTATCTGTGTCCGAAAGAAGGGAAATAAAGGCATCGGGGGGGTTGGTGTGAATGTGCCGCAGGCGGCGCTCACGGTGCGTAGTCAGCGGCGGCTATGATTAGGAGTCGCGAATGGTTGGACGCGTTCGCGAAATAGCGGGTCGTCACCTTTTAATATAGGCGCAAATAGGTTTAAGACCGAGATCGGGATGGATGGAGCAAGATTGTATGCACTCTACTACTATACTTTTGCTACAAAAAATAGTTAAGGGTGTCTTCCCTAGTACGTAACTCAATGGTGATTTCATCATTTAATGGTACTCCAGTGGATACGAATACCATAACATGAACATTCAAGTAGTTATCGTGACGTTCCGCGTTTAGTCATAGCGAATAAGGATTCGGGAGGGCTTTGGGAGAAGTCCGTTACGTCATTACGGGTATCTTTGTATCTACATTAAGCTGCGTGTATGGTGGTTAATGATGATAGAACGTAGTCCTATACTTTGCAAAGTTGTTTAAGAAAAAACCTGGTAGGAAAATAACTCTATTGCAAAAAGAAACTTTGATAGGTACACGTAGGTATGTAATGGAAAAAAATCTAGCAAAAAAAAATATACTATGCCGAGCTGAAAAAAATGTTTGTTATGTAAAAAATGGTTAAAGTTACTGGTAATGCTTAAGCAAGCCAGCCGAAGCAAAGAACTTGTTCAGGTGGAGACTTACAGACAATACCAATCTGAGGTGTTTATACAGTGTAACCCAGACGAAGGCCCACCTAACCTCGTGCTCTGCATGCCCCAACTCCTGCACGCAGCAGGCCATGACTACCATCGACATTGCATTGGAAGTGGCCATGTTCTGGGTTGTTTCTATATAAAGTCAACATCTCTACCATCAAAACGATAAGAATAAGAATTCATAACCTTTGCAGGCACCAGTAATCCCGCCACGTCATGGGCTCGAAATGATATTATGTACCTTCTCTGTATCTATTTATATCAAAACCGTGCTTGATTGACCAGTAGAGTACATTATTATATCATTTTTATAAAGAAAAATGATGCTAGAGCATTTTCACCAACGTCTATATTGTATCTATCTCTATCTATATCATCACGCCACTTCCCTTGCGGAATCGGCAGAGAGTACAGAGTTCCAACAGGCCTTCCTTCACTCTCATATTTTAGTTGGTAAAAACTCCACCATGGAGGATAACGCGAACTTTTTAATTATAATGATAATTCTTTAAAACGTAATGTACGAAAACACATCTTTTAAACATCATTGTATAGTAAGCGCATAATATAAAGAACCTATCACGAACGTTTTCATTTTAGTGTTGTAACATCGCTCAAAGCGCTTAAACGCTTCAGTATTTAACGTGCTTCAACCCTCGTAAGCGTCGACTCAGCGCTAAGAGCTCGACGATCAGCTCTCATTTTTAACCTACTTCAAAAAGGAGGAGGTTCTATGTTCGGTTGGATGTATGCTTTTTTTTTTTTTTTTTTATGTGTGTTCAGCAATATTTCCGTCAATTGTGGACCGATTTTGATATTTTTTTTTGCATTGGGTTCAGTATCCAAGGTGGTCCCATATTAATTTTATTGACATTGGACCTTGGACTTAGAAGATACACCAGGGAACTCCTTAACGACAAACAATAGGCATGTGTAAATTGCGATATTATGGGTATTACGTCAATCCTATAGGTACCCTACTATAGAATTCACTGGTCACTTAAAATTGTATTATAAAAGGTTTTTTAGTGTTGTAACATCGCTCAAAGCGCTTAAACGCTTCAGTATTTAACGTGCTTCAACCCTCGTAAGCGTCGACTCAGCGCTAAGAGCTCGACGATCAGCTCTCATTTTTAACCGACTTCAAAAAGGAGGAGGTTCTATGTTCGGTTGTATGTATGCTTTTTTTTTTATGTATGTTCAGCGATATTTCCGTCAATTGTGGACCGATGTTGATGTTTCTTTTTGCATTGGGTTCAGTATAGCTCCAAGGTGGTCCCATTTTAATTTCATTGGCATTGGACCTTGGACTTAGAAGACCAGGGAACTCCTTAACGACAAACAATAGGCATGTGTAAATTAAGATATTATGGGTATTACGTCAATCCTATAGGTACCCTACTATAGAATAATTCACTCGTCACTTAAAATTGTAAAATAAGTAACCGACTGCACCAACTAGCACCGACTTTAAATATTTATTTTTGTGCTTTTTGACGTCGCTTTACCTTTTTTTATAAAAGATTTTTATTTACAACACTAATTCAATTATCCAGAAATATATATGCACAAAAAAATACATACATTCATATTATGGTACAAATAATGTACCTACACGCTTTTCTACTATGCTTGCGAATGCGGTGAGATGGTCAGTTTGAGTCTGCACATCTTCTGCAGAGCTATTTGACTCCCTTTATCCTGTTATAATTGTTTTTGGGCGATACGTGGCATCTCCTACAAAACGCCTAAATATGCATGATTTTTTTTTAAATATACCTCGCCCTACTCTAGGCTTTACTCCTGTGTCGTTGGTGCATTTACAAACATGAAAATTCACATACACAAATACCCAGACCGAATCAAATAATTGTGGAACACACAAAGATTTGTTCCGTGCGGGAATCGAACCCCCGACTATTAGACACAGTGGGCGGAGCGCCTTAAGCTCTTAACCACTGCGCTAAATCGTCGCGGGTACAACTAGTATATTAATATAAAAAAAGTTTGTTCCAAAACATTCCGTTCAGTTTTCCCAATATTCCGATTGTCGCTTGCGATTTAATTAAAAACTTCTGCAAAAGAAGCTCCATTAATATTGAAAGTTTCTTTAAAGACTGCTGTTTCAAATACCTTAACGGGATCATTTTAACACTAAAGTACGGGACAAAGTATGGAGTAATGAAACTACTATAATGTAAAGAAAATAATAAGCGAAACTTGACTAAAACGTCGTTAATATGAAAAAGTTTGTAGAATAAAATTGGATGTCAATAATTGAAAATAGTTCCAAAGTTTAAAAGACTGTAACCCGACTACGGAATAAGTGCTGTCAATTAATCAATCGGCCTAACGTAGTCCACTGCTGGACATAGGCCTCTCCTAACACGCGCCATTGCACACGGTCCTCCGCCTTCCGCATCCAGTCTGTCCCAGCGACCTTTTTGAGGTCGTCGGTCCATCTAGCTGGGGGCCGTCCTACCTTACGCTTACCAAGTCGCGGTCTCCACTTTAGGACACGCTTGCTCCATCGGCCGTCGGTCCTTCTGCAGATGTGACCAACCCATTGCCACTTTAGCTTACTGAGTCTGCGAGCTATGTCGGTAACTTTGGTTCTTTGTCGGATTACCTCGTTACGAATTTTATCCTTCAAAGAGACGCCGAGCATAGCTCGCTCCATAGCCCGCTGTGCGACTTTGAATTTGTGGACTAGTCCCACTGTGAGTGCCCACGTCTCGGCCCCGTAAGTCATAACAGGTAAGACGCATTGGTTAAAGACTTTAGTCTTCAGGCATTGCGGCATTGCATTGCATAAGTTGAAGCAGGCATTGCATAAGTGCTGCAATAAAGTAAAATTATTTTTCTGTCGCTTGGTGTATTTATACTGAACTATATGTATATTTATGAACTTTGAATGTTTCCTCTTTCAATTGACACCCCGTAGGAAACGATATGAGAAAAAAATCAGAGACCCCCTTTTTTGGTTGAAATAGAACTTTCGACTTTGCCGCAGTCGGGTAAAATATGGTAAGAGACAGAACGAGGCCTTTATGATCTGCTAATGATATATTTCCAAAGAAAATATACTATGTATCTATATTTACTACAATTTCCAACAGGTTCTTACCCTACATACCTCTCTGACTTCCTCCAGTCTCATAGTTCGTTTCATACACGCTCGCGGGTTACGGAGACTCTTGACTTGGCCTTCAGCTAAGTAGTAATTCACGGTTTATTTGGTCATGCTAAGATAGTTGCATAGTATATCTGATTTTTCATTCTTTCTATATGCCCGAACCAAAAGAGCATACCGTTTCTTATCCTTACACCGATACTATCTTTCATACCTACTCGCTTCCTTACTACGCTGTTGCGAATACGGTCGCTCAGCTTGACTCCGTACAGCCTATACTTAATTACAAAAAAGTTATTTTTGCTGCAAGAAATACTGTTTTAATACTATTTTAATGAGTATCTTAATTTAAATTGAGACTTAGTTTGGCACTTACAATAATATATCCCTCAAAACATCTCAAAAGAAAAACAGCATGGTGAAATTTCAACATTTTTTTCATAATATCCACTCTTCCATAAGTCTCAAAAAAGCAATAAAACGTACAATCATTTTTCGTCACTTACTGCGGTTTAATAATTCGAATATTAAAGGTCAATACACAACCAATATAGGTAAATAAGCTTCAAGTAATAAGGAATATATTCGAAGCTTATACAAGTACGTATATGATGTGTACAAGGCGTAGTTCGTTTCATACACGTTCGCCGGTTACAGAGACTCTTGACTTGTCCTCCAGATAAGACTCAGTGTATTTGGTCGTGGATGGAATATAGTCTAGGTCTTCCGCGGTACCTACATCCTTCCACTTTCGCATTGTATATTTGTGTTGTCATTCTTTCTTCTGACATTCTTTCAATATGCCCGAACCAACGGAGCATACCCTTTCTCATCGTTACACCGATACTATATTTCATTCCTACTCGCTTTCTTACTACGCTGTTGCGAATATGGTCAGTCAGCTTCACTCCGCACATCTTCCGCAGAGCTCACATGTCCACCGCATATATCCTACTTTCATTCTCCTTTTTACATACTATATCACCCATTTGTGGTGTTCATTAATCGCTTTTAGTCTTTGAACAATTTTATCCAAATATATTATAAACAGTCTAGCGGACAATACGCAACCCTACTTGACACCGATTTCAACGTCAAACCAGGATGACGTGTTACCAGCTAGCGATGGGCGATTGTTACAAAAAAAAACTATCGCATGAATCGACAATTGTAGTTACACACATTCGATTGTCGATTCATTCGTCCTCACAAAAATACAATAGAATAACAATCGACGAACGAATGAAAATCGACGGTGCGTTGCCAACGCGCAGGGTCCAATCGATACGGGGGGAACGTTTCAATTGTTAGCAATAATTTTAAGTAGATCAGTAATTTCTGTCGGTGAGCGTTATGTCGATAAAGGGTCTTAGGTTATGTTGGAAATATCCACTGAATTATAGATAAATATATACAAATCTAGCATAGTTATAATGACTAAATCTACCCTGCAGCAGATCTGGCGTGATGATAGATTAACACAAATTTCAAAGTACTTTTATGAATTATACTTATTTAGTAATAGTAGTATACTTATTTACTAATAGTTAATAAGTATATTTCATAAAAATACTTTGGAATGAATTTTGTATAAGTATAATTATTTACGTACATTTATTATTATCTATCTATCTATATAATCACGCCAGATCTCTTGCGGGATAGCCAGAGAGTACAGAGTTCCAACAGGTTCTTTCCTTACATACCTCTCTGGCTTCCTCTACTCTCATAGTTCGTCTCATACCCGATCGCCGGTGACGGAGACCCTTGAATTGTCCTTCAGATAAGACTCGGTCTATTTGGTCATGGTAAGATAGTCTAGGTCTTCCCCGGTACCTACATCCTTCCACTTTCGTATTGCATATCTGTTTTGTCATTCTTTCTATATGCCCGAACCAACGGAGCATACCCTTTCTCATCTTTACACCGATACTATCTTTCATGCCTACTCGCTTTCTTACTACGCTGTTGCGAATACGGTCGGTCCGCACATGTTCCACAGAGCTCGCATTTCCACCACATTTATCCTACTTTCATTCTCCTTCTTACATACCCAGCTTTCGCTGCCATATAACAGCGTTGGGACAAGCACTCCATTATGTATAACCAGTTGCGCCTTTCGGCTTAAGTGCCGGCTTCCAAGTAGCTTTCCCATCGCACCATTCATTCTGTTCCCTGCACTTACTCTTCTCTCTGTCAGCGGTGTATTTTCCGTCCTTACTGAATGCGCATCCAAGATATACAAACTCATTCACTTGCTCCAGCACATCGTTACCAACCACAAGCCTTGAATTCTTTCTGGTTTCTTCCCGTTCAAAAACCATAATCTTGTTTTTTTTTGCATTCAACTGTAAGCCATTTTGCATGCAGTCGTCTTTCATAACTGTGACTAGTGTTTGCAGATCAGTGGCTGTTGGCGCTATTAAAACCGCGTCATCTGCATATAGTAGATGATTTACCACTAGATCACCCATTTGTACACCTTTATTCATCGCTTTCAGTCTTTGAAGACTTTTATCCAAATATAAACAGTCTAGCGTACAACACGCAACCCCGCTTGATGCCGATTTCAACATCAAACCAGGGTGACATGTTACCACCCACCCATACGCATGCCTTGCTGTCCACATAAGTGGACTGGACGGCTTGCAACAGAGTGTCATTTATACCATACTCAGGTAAAATGTCTCAAAGTCTCTTTCGCACAACTCTATCAAACACCTTCTCCAGATCCACAAAACCGCAGAAAACCTTCCGACCCACCAGATACTTCTCTATGATATTGCGGGGGGAGAATACTTGATCCCAACATCCTCTTCCGGGCCTAAAACCCCCTTGTGCCTTGCACAACATTCCATCGGACTTCTCGCGCATTCTCCGTTCAATAATTTTACCGTACACCTTGGCTGCCAAGCTAATCAAACTGATGGCTCTGTAATTGGCGCAGTCATATTGTGAGCCCTTGCCTTTGTACAGGGGTACTATGACTACGTGGCGCCAATCTGTAGGGACCCTTCCGGACCTCCACCAAAGTTTTGCAAGGACCCGAAAGGCGTCCCGGATGGAGTTCCACCATATTAGATAATCTCGGAAGATATCATGTCTATTCCCGCAGCTTTACCATTTTTCATACTTCCTATCGCCCATTCAACTTCTTCCATAGTGATGTCCTCTGTTGATTCCGATGCCACAAACTCGCCTCTGGGCTCGTCTGTGGCACCAGTATCCGGGGCACTCCCATACATTTCTCCAAAATATTCACTCCACCGGTTTAACACAGCTTCAACATCCTTAGAGTTTATCCTTTCCATTCTGGAGCCTGACGAAACACCTCGAGAATTTCTCACTTTGCTTCAAAAAAGTTTAGTGTTGTTCTCGAAGTTCTTCGCCAGCCTCTCTTCCTCAATCGCACTAGCTCTTTCACGCTTTTCTTTCACTAAAATTTTGGTGGCATTCTTGCATTGCCGGTATATTTCTTTCTTCATCTCTGTCATACTAGCATTCAGGTTCAAAGATAAAACATAGTCCTGCCTCGCTTTCTTCTTGCTTTCTACGGAGCTTTGTAACTCCGCATCCGACCATGCATCACCTTTTGCTGTACTATGCTTCTTTGAGCAAGCACATACTTCTTTCGCGGATTCTACCAAACTCTCTTTCAGGCTATTCCAGCATTCATCTATATTTGAGTCCAAAGAATCTGCTGTCAAAAGCTTGTTTCGGACTCTGTCTTCATACATTCTCCTCACGCTCTCATTTTGCAACTTTTCAACCTTTATTCTTTCAAGGTCTCCGAAGGGGATACGCTCTCGCCAGTGCCTTTACTTCCTGAACAAACCACTTAACCGCGCAACTACGAGATAGTGGTCTGATTCCAGAGTGGGGCCTCTATACGCACGCGTATCTTGGAGTTTGCTTCGGAGACAGTTATCTACCAGGATCAAATCTATCATGCTTTTTTGTTCATTCCTTCTCCACGTGTACATACGAATGTCCGTAAGTTGGAATATCGTATTAGACACAAAGAGGCCCCTTTCCAAACATACATCTACAATTAGCTTACCTGCATCGTTCACACTCTTATATCACCATAAGGACCCAGAGAAGTGTTGCAAGTTTGCCGCCTGGTTCCTAAAAACCTCTCATCCGAATTTTAACCCATCTATTTATACTTATGACTCAAATGTAAAAACAGGTCGATCTAAGCTGCCTATAATAATATCAGCCTATACTGCCCACTGCTGGGCAAAGGCCTTCTCTCGCAAATCAAGGTGAGAGATTAGGTTATACTCCACCACGCAGGAACAGTGCGGATTGGTGAAGGCATGTTTGTGGCAACCCGCTGTTGGAACTTATCAAGCCGCCTTTCAAGATCCAACTCGGCTTAACGACTACCACATGAAGTGGTCACTGGGACCAACGGCTTAGCGTGCCTTTCGAAGCACGGAGACGCATGAATATTAAAATGCCACAAACGGTCAACCATCTCTGGCCGACCGAGACGGACGCTGCGTAGCCTTGGTAATCGGTAAGATCACCGCAGTCGCACAGCGCCACAAGCCCCTCAGCTACCTATCCACATTTAACTCTCCCGCAAAATCCGGTATGGCACTGAGTAATTTGGGAGGAAACTTCGGTAACATTCGTAAATAAAATAAAGTTTACGTAAAAGTATTTCGCGGATGAATTTCGCATAATCCTAAAAATAAATTCATTCTATTACGATTTCGTTGCATTCTGGGAATGAACTGCGATAAAATATAATAAATATAAAAGTTTGGATGTATGTTCAATCACACCAAATTGCTGGATAGATTTGAGAGACAGTGTAAATTGTCTTGAGGAACAATTCATTTTGTTAAAATGCTGCAAAAAAAACAAATCTTAGCCGCCGTCATTCCATATTGCTGTATTCTACTAGAATAAGTATTTTAATAGTCAAGTCATCAAGTATCAAGTACCAAGTCATCAAGGATCAAGTATCAAGTCCTGTGTATCAATATGTATGTGGTAGTATTGTATAACATATAAATCTTTATAGTGTACGCCACCAACTGCCCTCTATATTTATCTGTTGCTTCTTCTAACGTACTGGTTGTCTGGAAGAAATTGCTCTTAGCAATAAGGCCGCCAATTGTGCCTCTATCTTAAGATAATATCACATTGTATTTCTCGTTTCGCTGGTGTACAATAAAGAATACTCTATCTCTCTACTCTAACGATGTTTGTTCGATGGACTGGTCATCGTTGTTCACTTATCTTAATATTCAATGTATTAAAACTTGTATTTGACAATTATTAAGAAATCAAATTGTTATTAAAGCGATTATTGCGGTTCACGGACAAACCTAATTTTATTTTTCATGTACTGTTTATCTATCTATCTATCTATTTATATCATCACGCACACAACAGATCCCTTGCGGGGTAGGCAAAGACAGACATTCTGTACAGAATTCCAACAGGTTCTTTCCTTACATGCAGCGTTTATGTAATAATATTATAATAAATAAAAGAAAACATCTGACCGCCGATGACGGCTGCGATTTGGTTTTTGCGAATATTTGTTAATAGAATCGGGGCTCGGAAATAACACATAATCCTCAACCTCTTCAACAAGATTAGTGTCTGCTCTTATGTCTGGAATGATTTTTGCAGATGATGGACCACTCTGCCTTTAAGAGTCTTGCAATATAAAAACCACACTGACCTACCATATTAAAAAAATCCCAAGGTCCCTTCTTTCGTATGGTAGAGAGGCTCCACTGTCCCCAAACGGAACGCACCGGTGCCCCTTCCTAATGTCTTTTGTCATGGAAAATATCTTGGTGGAAACAATAATTGCGCTACCAGCAATAGCTCCATCAACTGGTCACCAGGTTTCCACCTCGAATTAATGCGAAGCTTGAGGTAGCCCTTTTTTCTCCTGTTCTTTGAAGCCTCTGACAGAGGTAGATATTAACAGTATATTTATTTATCGCAACTTCCCCTTTTTTCCTCTCCACTTTGTGGATTTTGCACCTACTTCAGTAATTTCTGTAGCACCTTAAGGCAGACTGCTAGAAAATGCCTAAGGCACTAAGTCCGCCTATGTACCCACAGTGCATAAAGTATTAAATAAATACATAATTATAGTATTCCATTTACACAACAATCAAAGTTTTATTAAGACCGTTCGAAGTGGGAACACACATCACACGATACAAAAGCCCAGAGTCTTTGAGCTCAAAGTCAATTGCGTTCAGTCGCAAATGTAGGCAGATATCGTAGCTCTGAAGGCTTAGCACGAAAAGATTGGGGCTAGCGAGCAAACGTGCTGTCACATTCATATTTATTTAGTAAATTATCAGTGTGTCACAGATGGCATATCAACTCGCCAGCGTCACGCGAACTTCTAAGTTTTCGTGCCAAGTCCTCAGCACGAAAAATTTTACATTATAGTGACGTTTTTAAGAGAGTGGGATGTTACGTTTATTTTTATTTAGTAAACTTGTGGTGTGAAAGAGATGGGATATCAACTCAATAACGTCAATATGTTCATGCTAAGCCTTAAGTTTCCATTTGGGTTTCGCTTGAAACTTGGTTATGTGTTGTTTTGTGATTGGTATGCGGTTTATGTGATACAATGTATCTAGTAGTTAGTAGGCTTTGGTAGATTTTATTGAGCAAGTTCATAGTTGTCACATAAGACGACAAAGGTAGCATAATTAAATTATCAGACATCGTAACTCCGTTTTGAAAAAGTACAGGAGGAGAAAAAGTACAGCTTTTTTCAAGGTATTATTTCTGTAGTGTATTCCAATCAAACTTTAAAACTTTTATTACTGAACATATAAACGTCGTTTTCTTGCTAATAGCATTTTTATTCCGATGTCTTCGATATCTGATCCTGTGTGGGGTATCTGTATCCGAAAGAAGGGATGTAAATCCCTTCTTTCGGATACAGATACCGCACACAGGATCAGACACTGACGTCGCTTACGAGGGCGAAGTATCACTTGCCCGCCGGCCGATGCAGAGCACCACGGCGAGACACCTAGTATATGCCCTCCCCCATAGCGACTGCCCAAGCCGAGGCCGTTCCTCCTTGAGGCGCCCTTAAGCAACTTGCCCCATTGCCCTTCTGGCTCAAGCATAGTGGTTGCACGCTCGCCCACTTGTCCGGTGAAGCTGTAAAGGCTCCGCGGCTAACAGCGTAGATCATTCACACACACACGTCTTTGGAAATACTGTAGCTTTCACTTGTTATAGATTGCAATAACATCTAAAACATCTACAAACCATCACCAAGTTTTAAAGTTTCATTCGAGTAGACATGAAGTTTTTCACTTAATATTTAAAATTATTGATCGGAAATCCATTGTATGTAGTCCACACATAAGAAATGTATGATTTTAAGATACAGAAGATCATAAGAAAGAAAATCTTTTGGATCAAGGTAACTCCCTCTGTCTACGCCGTGAAGCATCTGGCATGATGATGGTTGACATAAATTAATACAACCACCTCCAGTCCATATTTAGCTTTAAGTACTTAATTATTTTTTATTATTTAACAATGTAAAATTTATATTCAAAATCAGTAATGGTTTACCAAAACAGAAACGCCGGTACTCAATCAATTAACTCGTAATCTCGATCCATTATCTCTTCCATATATTAATGCATCCACCAAAATCAATGCAGATCAATCAATTGCGAATTATTCGGACAGAGTAGAAGATTAATGCTTCTGAGTTATCGAAACCCGAGAATTTAGCACAAAAAGATTGACGTTAGCATGACGCTAGTGAATCCATATGCCATCCTTGTCACACTACAAATTTACTAAATAAACATGAACGTGACAGCACGGTTACTCGCTAGCGTCACTCTCACGTCAAAGTCCTCTGATCAATGGGCTAGACAAATATTCGAGATCGGTTTAAATTAAGGGGTCAGTAGGTTGCTTGACCCTTAACTTAAGATCGCGTTACGTGGGGTAACATGGGGTAACTTTATCAATTTACCGAATTTACCCCTCCGCTGTAAATGAGTTAAACGGGCAATGGTTATCTAATTTTAGGTGAAATTTCGCTTTCCGTAGTGAGTGAAGCGTTTTATAATTATAATAAAATGTATTTCGAATGTATATCACGCAATTTTTTTAATACAATATTGTCTTTCTAAGATTCGAACCTGGGACCACCAGACCAATAAGGTAATAAAATATTTTAATAAACATTTGTAATTAAAAAATGATATAATACAATTACAATAAACCAAAAAATAATAACTAAAAGTTATGTAGTTGTTCTGTGTGTAAAATTAATTCGTGTTTTATGCAGTCATATTTCTCAAGGAAGCTGGTCAGCAGAGCCGGGGATCTAACTATCTTAAGTCGGATAGTGTCATTAATATTTTTCTACAAAAAAGATACAGTTTTCAGGAGCTTGATTAGTGTCCGATATGCCTATGCCTCTCCCATATCAGCAGGGCACATATGGTGCATAATAGCGGGCGCTTATCCATCTCCTGATATCTATAGCTGTTTCGATCTTGCACCCGTTCGCCCCGTATGTTTTGCCCCTAATAACCTAAATGAACCCGTTCGCCCTTTAAAAGTTAAGATGGTCCCGTTCGCTCCTCTTTTAAATCTCCTCTCCCAAAATAAATTGTAGTCACAGTGAATTCAGATAACAATATACATTTATTTTATATTTGAAAATAATGTTTTTTTTTTAATGAGGGGCGAACGGGTATTTCGTAAATATTAAAAATAAGTTCACCCCGTGTTGAGGATGAATAGGTACCATAAAAACGGGCGAAAGATACTTTTAAATAATAAGGGCCGAACATAATAGGGGACGAATGGGTGCGAGACCGCTGTTTCGTTTTGTAGTTGACTGATACGGGCTGATGATGATAATGATAATGATAGCGGCAATAGGCTTGCCCCCATCACATTGGGACCGGTAGTTGTGGACGAAGGGTGGGTGTATACAGTATACCTCTGTCATCACCGCTCAATGTTTATTTTGTGTTAAATGTATTATAAAAATAGGTCTCATAAAAAAACACAGAGTTGCTCAGCGAGCTATGGAGAGAGCTATGCTCGGCGTTTCTCTACGCGATCGAATCAGGAATGAGGAGATTCGTGGAAGAACCAAGGTCACCGACATAACCCTTAAGATTAGCAAGCTGAAGTGGCAATGGGCGAGCCACATAGCGCGTAGATCGGACGGGCGTTGGGGCAGAAAGATTCTAGAGTGAAGACCACGTATTGGCAAGTGCAGCCTGCCAGATCGGTCTATCTGGTGAAAATCGCAGGAAGTCGTTGGATGCAGGTGGCATCAGACCGGTTACGCTGAAAAGCGATTGGGGAGGCCTATGTTCAGCAGTGGACAAGTATAGGCTGAGATGATGATGATGAAATGTATTCTATTTATTTCTACCGAATACGATATTATACAACAATTTTTTGTGCTCAACCTTTGATTCCTACCAAGATAATGAGCTTGTATAAACAATATTAATATATTATACGTATTAAATCTGGTCCTCTTTACAAGTTTGGTAGCATTTTGGCACATGCACCAACATAAAACATATCAAAAGATATTTATCGCAATATTAACGACGCTCCTTTCAGACACTCGTAGATCAATCGGAACGAAATTAATATCGAGTTAATTCTCGTTCGAAGCACGCATAAATTCAATCGTAACGATATTACGCAGATCTTTATTGTGCGGTACAGTGGAAAATTTCGATTATGTATTTTATTCTATTTATCAATGATTAATCGGTTTGACGTTCGGAATTATTGTCGCTGTTGTTATTGATCACCACGAAGTACGGAATTCCGTACTCCATGTGGATTATTCACTGGGTTTTACCAGGTTGCATAAGTTAAAATCATGACTTAAAATAACTGACAACTGATAACGGCAGACTGTTATTATTCTTATAATATTATTACCAGCCTATACTGGCCCACTGCTACGCAAAGTGCTTCTCAAGCCGAGGTTAGGAAGAATAGCGCATACTCTATCACTCGGAGCCGGTGTAGATTAGTAGGGATAGGTTTGTGGCCATCTGCTAGTACTAATCAACCTAGAAGACTTGACTACCACCGAATTAAATGGTAACTGGAATATGGAAATGCTACAAAAGGTTTTTTTTTAATAAGAAAAACGTAGCACTACGATTTATTCCTGTGTCGTGGGTGCGTTTACAAACATGAAAATTCACATATACAAATACCCAGACTGAAACAAATATTTGTGGGTTACTCATTTGTGCTGTGAGGGAACCGAACCCGCAACTATTAGAGACAGTGGACGGAGCGGCTTAAGCTCCTAACCACTGCGCTTAATCGTCCGTAAACCATCATTAATGCGTGAAGCAAAAACTTTGTACCCCTTTTTACGAAAATTGCGCGGACGGAGGAGTATGAAATATTCCCACACTTATAGTTTATATAGAGAAGGAGTGCAGAATGCTAATATTTTTTAAAATTATTCATGAAAATACATTTAATCAATAAAACAAACATTACACACACACTACCTTGATTTTGATACACACACGCATAATACTCTTTTGTTTATTGTTAAATGCTGTGGTCAAATTGAGAATAGATTAATATTGTTTGTCTCATGTTTGTCTTTAATATTATTTGTCTATAGTCTTACTGAATGTCAAAAATAACCAGCAAACGATGAAAGACTTTTTACAAAAAACATCGTTTACAGAAAAGTTTTGAATCATTAATTAAACTATCGCAATATGTATGTCAAGTTCAATGGACAGCATTTTTCTATATTGCATGGTTTTTTGGTTCAATAAAAAGAAAATTAAAAAAGGTATTCTTTATTTTAATCATTTTTTGTTTTTTTTTTTAAATTTAAATTTAAATTTAATATAATTTGTTTGAAAAAAATAGGTAAATTAACAGTGTAGCCTTGGCGAAATCTGCGATTATAGAAGTATAATCTTTGAAAATAGAATCTTAATAATGTTCAAACTTATAATTTAAATTAGTGGTCGAATTGCGACCAATGGGCGACCACTAGTTAATATAAATAAATAATACGAATCCACTATTTATCAAATCTACGGAATGTCACTTTAAATTTTACTAAGTTTATAAAAGTAATTAGTCTTCATTTTCAAATAAGTAGTAGGTACCTACGACCTTCAAAACTATTATATTTTGACTTAGAGATCATCTAGTGTTTTGGGTAAATAGATTTAATTAATAGACAAATTTCAAAATAGTGTTACCGTAATTGGCTCTGGCTTGTTGCTAGGACTGTCTCAATACGTACATGGTATCTACACTACAAATAATATTTAGTTAGTTTACCACATTATTAGTGAGTCTGTCGAAGCAATTGGTGTATGTGGTTAGATATATTACTCAAAATGTTAGTAATTCTGTTTAAGTACTCCCAAAATATTCCAGGCTCAAAATGCCGACGTTTTAGTACATTTGTAAAGACACCTCGGAATAGAAATGACGATAATTAGGCTGATACAAACTCTTAGTATACTGCTTACTAATCGTTGATAAATAATCACATTGTGTACATACCGTTAGAAATACTGTTGTGTAAAAAAAGATAAGTTTAAATAACACTTATGCAGTAAGTGTTCCGTACCCTAAGGCCACAAAGGACATCTACGGCTAGTAGCTAAGTATGATTTGAAAAAATATTTTATTTTTGTTTTGTATTACGAACACATTCTTATAAAATTATATATTACTCTATTATGATTTTTTTTTCTAATTTAAGTAGGTATATTTTAAGAATAATCCATATTTCACTCAATTATTTCAATTAAACTGACGTTAAAGGAGGTGATTTACTTTCTTTGTTTGACGTTAATAAAATCATGCCATTATTTTAACCTTATTAGCATTTGGTAAGCATTTTAAAACTTAAGTTTGAATTAGTTTTAAAGACGTCAGTCTCTTTTTTACGTCAGTTACAATTCACAACTTTTAATAGTTCATCGTCATCATCGGCCACAACACATCGACTACAGGGCGTAGGCCTCCCCCAAGGGTCGCTTTGATGATTGGTTTTGTGACGCACCCAACTTTAAAAATATAGGTAATATTAATATTTCACTCTCATCATCATAGCCATTTTCAACCCATATCCGTCCAATATTGCGTATAGGTCTCTTCCATAGTTATTGTGTCTTGTGTTTTTGGGTCATCATTCCACCTTGCGGGTTGCCTTCCTACATTTCAATGACCAGATTGCGGTCATCTGTTGTCCGATCTACGGTATATGTGTCCTGCCCATATTCACTTTCATTGAATCTCTCGCAAATGGATGGCAATTTTTTATCATATACGGAACTCCAAAACGCAAAATTATACATTAACCAAAAACATCTTGTTTGAATTTAGAAAAGATATTATCTCGTGTGATATATTAATGAATACAGACAAAGCTCGATTTGTATGCACCGCTTCGCCACTGGAAGATGTAACGCTATATTTCAAGAGGATCTTGTAACCAATATGTTTACACGGTAATTATGTAAGACGGCCGTGTTGTAGGGCACTCAGGAAATTATCTGTTCGTTTGTAGGCCCAGCACGTTTCTCCGTAGACCATCGCTACCAAAACGGTTCGGACATTTCACTCGACTTAATATCTTGCAGAATTTATGGCTATGTTGATTCTTTGAATTGTACACGGTTAAAGGCGATTGTTCACGATACAACTAACTGTTGCGAGTTGAAACACTTGCGAGCGTCAATCGTGTTAATAAGTGCAAGAGTCTATCACATTGTTTCTTGCACCCTTGTAAAACAGGTATCTCTACAGGTTTTTTGCTTACATGGTCGCCGCTCACGTAGACTCTTGACCTATCCATCAAATAAAACACAGTCGTTCTGATCATTATAAGGTCTTCTTCGATATTAATATCCTTCCATTTTCACGTATATCAGTTTTGTCTGTCTCTTCTCCAATATTCTATATGTTCGAATCACTGAGAAAAGATATGATTTTCTCAGCTATACACTGCAACTGTTATGTTTATTGTGAAAAATAATTTATGTGGAGCATAGTTTTTCTACTTTTATATCAACAATTTTAATGTTAGTCACAATAACTCTTGTCATAAACACCAAACTTTGACAATTACTCGTCTTTGAGTAGTTTCAAAATTCGTAATAAAAGTACTTATTTATTGACGTACTTCTGTGCGACTACAGAATAAATATATTTCTTTTAAGTATGTATAAAAATTTGCCCATAGTGGTTTCACATGCTCGAATTTTATTACTAACAGCCGCGTTTACTATTCGCAGTTGAATTTCGATAAAATAAAATCTTAAAGAAGCTGAGAGAAATAGACAGGTTTTCTATTAACTCACGTAAAGTATAGACACAAAGTGTAACAAAGAAGATTCATTACGATTTTTAATCAAACAAACAGCCAATTACGGTACAGATTTTTCATTCCACGCAATGTAATTCAAACATCAAAATAGGTTGCTCGGAGCGCTGTTCATTTTTTAATGAAAAATTATATGAACTCGATATCGGCATTACTCAAGATATCGCCAAAATTAAGCAGCATTATACTTGTGTCTTCGTGCTTCAGAAGGCACGTTAATTTCTTTGTCTCGGCTACCAATTAATGGGTTAGCCGTTATGCGAGAGAAGCTTTATGGTCGATTTGGTATGAACAACAGCTGCAGATAGTCATAGGCTTACCTCCACCAATCCGCACAGGGTCCACGTGGTGGAGTATGATCTTATTTTCTCTCACCTCGATTTGAAAAAAAATAATCATATTTGCTTATTTTTAAATTATTGTTACATCAGACCCTGGAAACCATCTGGGTCTAAAGTACTCGTCAAGACAAATCCAACGACCCCAAACACGGCGGGGTTATATTAAAAAGTTGGGTGGTTCCATTGGTCAACTTTCGGCTGCATTATCAGACCCTGAACACTATCTGGTTGTATAGTACTTGTCAATACTAATCTAACAAGCCTAAACACGAGGCGGTTAATATAGTTCACATGTTCCTATGACTACCTTCCGATTTCATCATCAGACCAGCTCCATGGTACCATAATATTGCATTTCACTGACTTTACATGCATTTGGCAATTTTTTTGTTAGTTAAGTTAAATAAACGCTATTAAAAAGACCGTCGAGATTCCCCAACCAAGAGAAGCAGAGGTGTGATATGTACTCCCACATTTCGCCAGCGATATAAGGACTGCTAGTGTTTTTTTGTTCTAGGTACAGTCAAGCCCGCCATACATTCCTACCGCTGTAACTCCTGTAAGCCAGGATCCACAATGGTCTCCTTAGACGTCACCAAGGTTTGAACCTCGGGGTATTCCGGGGAGCGCTTAAGTTGTCTTGGAACCCGCAACAAAATTAATTAGAAAGAAAAGAAGAATTTTATTTTTTCCTACTCCTCCGGGAGTAGGAAAAAATAAAATTCCACTTTTCAGTATTTCTAGGTATAGTCAATGACATAAATCGCTGAACATTCTCATTTTCTTCAAACCCTATATTTTGTTTTTAATTAACTTTCGTAAACATGATCAAATCCAAATTCGCGATCGTCAACTTCGTCCGCGTTGGGTTTAAACAGGAACCTCAAATTTTTTCGGGATGAATAAATGCTATGTGTTGATCCAAGTAATAAACTATCTCAGTACCAATTTACATCCAAATATATTCAGCTGATTTACGTGATTGAGTAACACACATACAAACTTTCACATTTATAATATTAGTACGACTTAGATCAAGAATAATGGACTTGATGCTAAACAAAAGTGTGCTAGTGAGTTCAAAAGTTACACGATGTTGAGCTTCTTATGTCGCTGACCATACGTACGAATGAATGTAAGTCCTTTATATTTCCAGCACGCGTAACCCCTGACCTAACCATTCCCAGTTAATCCATTAACTTACCGAGACGAGAATAGTTTAAATCAATTGAGTAAAGCAGTTCTGTGGAGCTAAAAGGATTTTAAATTCTATCTAGGATAATGTGCTATTTTAGCTCTTATGCTTGAGAAATTACAGCGTGAATGCATTTTGATGTAGCAAAACATTTACGCTCGTTTTCTTCGAAGGAGTGGGAAAGGTTTGTATAGTATACCCATATTACAATGTTACAGAGAACGAGCCTTTTTTGGTTAGCAGAAATCTTGCATAGCACTAACGTGAGCCTCGGGAGAAGCTCGCAGTGCGTGTCGGATTTTTCCCGACCATAACCCCAAGAGAAGACGATGTCGACAATTTTACGGGGCTCTGGGATCTCTAATAGGGATGCAATGGTGCCTCTTTGTGTCATGCTCCAAAGAGCCCGCCATTTGGGAGACTTGAACTCGTTTTCCCCATAGAGAACGAGCCTGTTGACATTCATCCAATGAAATGTCAAAAAAACAAAAATCTTTTGACGAATTTTTAGGTTCCCATGGACAATAGGGATTCCTCATGATGTTTTTCTTCACCATTAGCAAAATGAAGATAGCACATAGGTCTTGAAAAACCCAGGGTTCTAAGTCAAAATTTCAACCCTGGAACCCGTAAATACAAGGCAATTTTATCATAAAGCTATCATTGCTTGGAATCTCATAAGCTTCCTTGTATACAAAATCCTATAAGAAGACTTAAATTGCTGGATAGGATAGATTTTGTAATCTACGAGACTCAATAACGAAAATTATAAGGGCTACTCCCTCTTTGAACTACATATTACGACGCAATTTCGATTTCATGAAATCAAAAACCAGCAAAAACGCTGTGCGGTTTAAACTTATCATGTTTTGCGGTTTTTATAATTTTGTTTAATTATAGAGGAAATAAGGATTACCATTATTTGGAGAGGATTTGGATTAGCTTATTATTTTTATATGTACGTGTAGGTATATATACGTACGTGTACATGTAGATCTTAAACACACAATGAAATATACTCAAAAGTTTTAAATAATATCACCATTTTTACAGGTTAGATGGGCAAGCTTCGGGAAATGTATGAAAAAGGTAACTAATTATACTTAGCATATTTGCTTTTAATTTAGTTACTTGTGGAATACAGTTCGCACCGGGTTCCGCAAACGACTAAATTAAAAGCAAATATGGCATAGCTTGAACCCAGTCTAGATTCTGACTATTTCGAATTCTACTTGCTGATTACTGTAATAAAGATCAGGGAAGTGAGCGTGAATCTGAGCTACGCGGGCAAGTAATATTACAGGTTTGCACGGTTAAATTCAAGGTACACTTACCGGCTTCGTGATTTAGCAGAATGTAAAGGGTTATAAGTAGAAGGATCACCATTAACGATGTATTGAAGATGAGTTTTTACTTATGATCTTCGACATCGTTCATTGACATTATTTGTAAGTACATTTATATTTATTTAATTTATACTTAAGCCTATATAGCTCTTCCTGCATCGTGTTTCAGTACTCTATTGATCACACTGTATGCAAAAAACTGAAAAATGCAAAAAAAAAATGTAAACTTATTATAAAGAGTGATCGTGGACTTTCATGCCTTTCTTCTCCATAGGACTGGTGTTCCAAAAGAGTAGTCTTAAGAAATCACTAACCTTTTGTTATTGAGTATTCGTAATTACTTTTTAGTATATAAGATTAAAAAACTTGATTTTATTTCATTAAAACCACGAATTGTAAAACTAGTTCTCAACACCTTTTTACTATACTACAGAATAAAAAAAATGTGGCGGTTGCACAAGGAAAAAAGAATCTGTTGATTTCTTTAGATTTTGAGAGTACAAAACGTGAGTAAAGACAATATTGATTTTGTAAGTCTGTTTTACGGTCCCACGAGTAATGTCCTGAGTAATGGCCTTCTCTATATATTTCCACAAATGTCAAGATCTTGGTCACTCATCCGGTAATAGAGTAAACTTGTGACCGAAGAGTAAAATGTAAAGAGATGGTAAAGTTCAATCCATTTCCCTTAGAACATTTTCCCGTCTTTTTATTAAGAGTGTCACGTTCTTAAGTGTATTCAATAAAATAGCCAAGCGTTCTCTACTCTAATACGGTTGAGTACACACGTAATTTCACTATTTTGTGATTCCTCCCACACTGTCGAAGTTCAGCTTAGTTATTTGTTGTTGTTGTGGTGCAAGGCGTAAGCATACAGTATATTGATACACAATTGCTAAATGTTTACACTGCAAATATGAGATCTAAACTTTTCAAAAGAATATTAAAATATTTAGACAGATTAGCACATATTTTATTCAAGTACGTACGTACCATAATTGTGTTTTTTATGCTGTCGTTAATAGCAAGTTCCCATTCAAAAGTAAATATTATAATGTAAGTAATTTTCCGAAAATCGATTTATTGCCTTTACCTAATCCAAAATTCTTGAATTTGAACGAAACAGGTAAAAGGAAATACCAATTTCTCTTAGATGGCACCACTAGAACAATGATGCAGGTAACTGCTGCAAATTTAGACACTCGCGTGAATTTATTGCATATTGTGTAAACGAGTCCTCGGAAATATCTGCGAGTCCAGTTCTAACATATGTACCTCCGCCAATAATCAGGGCAAAGTAATTCCTGTCTGATCTGAGTTTTGATTCCCTAGGGGATCAGTTTTATTTTAAATTATTTTCTATTCCGATAAGATCCACATTCTAAAAATGTTGGGGTTCTGATCGATAATGCAACATGTAAAGTGGATTAGACATAAATTAAATAGTAATAATAAACAGCAGGGGATCGGCTTTAGGAATCAGACAGGTAAAACCCTTAGGGCATGTAGTTCGCACGTCTACTGAATCCATAAACAAACATTTTTATATGCTTTTTGTTACACGATTTGACTAGATCCCATGGATACGAGGCATGCCTTTTAAGTTTTGTCGTTTGAAGAAAAAAACCCAACTAGAACCTTATAGTACTTTTTATTGTTTTTCAACATTCGCTCAAACCAGTTATTATAACATTTATTCCACTCTAAAGTGGGGTTGTTCAAAATGGCTGACTTGAAAGCGTCGACTGCTTCTTCACCGGACTGGAACCTTTGACCACGAAGACTATTCTTAATTTTAGAAAATGTAAAGAAATGGTTAGGGCTTAGGTCAGGACTGTATGGAAGATGGTCAAGAATTTCTAATTTCTCGAATTTCTTTTTCCTGCTTCAAATACTCAATCGTTTGACGAGCGCGGTGTGAGCTTGCGTAGTAATGGTGCAGGATGATGCGTCGCTTTGAGTTAGATTTTCGAAATTCGGCGATTACTTGTGGTAAACAAACTGTGGTATACCACTCTGCGTTAACCATTCTACGATTCTTCAAGTGCAATAGTCGCAACATGGCCGGTTTTTCCAACGAACGTGGCCACCATCTTCTTTGAAGTGCTTCGAGAACGAACAACTTTAGTCGGCTTTGGCTCGTCTTGAAAGACCCAGATTGTAGATTGTTGTTTGGAATCAGGATCGTAGGCATAGATCCAAGATTCGTCACCACTGAAGATCTCGTAGACGTGATTTGACTCTCCTCGGTTGAACCTTTGCAGAGTTTTCTTACACCATCCGACGCGGGCCGCCTTGTGATCGTCGGAAAGCAGATGCGGTATTCAACGGCAAACTAGCTTTCTCACACCAAGCGCTTCATGTAAGATCTTCTGAATGGTTGTCCCTGAGATGCCTAATAGAGCCTCTATCTCTCGATACGTCACATGACGATCTTCGAGAATTAGTTATCTCACAGCAATGATGTTATCTTCAGTGAAGGCGGATTTTGGGCGTCTTTCTCGAGATTTGTCACTAACACTAGTATGTCCACGCTGGAATTCTAAATACCAACGTTCGACAGTCCGCAGACATGGGACTTCATCAATGAACACAGATGTTAGCTCTTCAAAACACTAAAGCCGTATCAGGCCTCTTGTAAAGTTGTAGAAAATTATTGCACGAACATTTTCCTTAGGAAGATTCATTTTCGTACGTAACCTGACAGATTCCAATCGACGCTGTGACTAAACAATAGCATTAATCCTAATACTTTCAACTGTTTTGAGATTCAAAATTTAAACACATTCGAATATAGAACAGTTCCAAATTCAAAAATGCCGGGAAATATGGAAACGACAGAACTTAAAAGGCATGCCTAGTATGTATGATCTGGCACTTAAAACCTATCCGCTAGAAAATAGAAACCTCTAATTACTTCTAACTCGCACCATACCATAAACGAGAAACCGGCATGCTGTACCGAAATTCATTGCCCACTAAATCCAGTTAAGGTGTTACCGTACCCGTTTACGCTAATAAAGCATTCCCTCTTGCATACTGAGGAGCTACTAGAAATTCTCACGTTTTAACATCGAGAAAGCATGTTGTTTCATTCATCCTTATTTACTAAACTTGTGTTTTAAACGGGATGGCATGTGATGAGTTGCGAAAAAATGTTGCAGTGACATGTAATGTATGGCACTATCGACCTCCTTCCGTGACGTTGCTATTGTATTTGCAATTGTAATTTTTTGGGTTAATGCGCGCAATTTCGATCAATCTTGGTACCTACAGAGGATATGTGCTGGTCTAGAAAACGTTTCATTAACTGCTTTTTACTCTGGTTTGTCGTGTTTTATGTATAAAAAGCATAGGGAACTCGACTGGATGGAGTATTTTCTTCTATTCAGGACACAAAATGTATGGCCAAGCTTCTGGTATCCCATTTAATGTGGGTCTTTTCTTCAGTTGTCCCATCAATCATTGTCTTCTTTAGTTTTGTTGTTGGAATTTTAGAGAATTTTCCCATCCTAATCTTTAGAAAGAAGAAGAAAGAAAATACATTTATTTAACCACACAAAACATACACATAAACAAAAGGTAAATATACAAAATACAGCATATGCCAGCGATTGTGTGAGGCTAAACAGGCTACTGCCTCGGCATATTGTTACACCATAAACACTTATGGTGCAGCGCTGGTATTCTGGCAGCACCTATGAAAAAGGTGACGTCACAGATGCCATATCGACGATTCAGATGTAAATGAATAAAAATTGAAGAACCAATATTATGTAATAAATATAATAAACGAGCAACAAATATAGGAAAATAAAACTAAACAATTTATAGGGTACATAATAAAAAAGAAAACTTCAATTATCAACCTTAAAAGGCTAGTATTTGACGCCGTATTACGTGGCCGTGAAGAAGTATTCCAGCATGGGCACATATTATGAATCCAGCTGCCAAAGAATTTCTTTGATACTACCTATGCTTATATTTATAATTTAATAATAATAATAATAGCCCGCAGGGCAGCTTGTGGCGAGCTGTTGGTGAGTAACGACACCACAGACCCGAGTGCTTCAGAGAGTCGGTCACGGCCCCCAACTCGGCGTGTCTTCGTCGGTCGAGTGGAAACCGAAGGGAGCCCGCAGGACTCTTGGCTCTGGCTAGCCTTAATTGGCCGTCCAGAGAGGAGGAGGAGAGGAGGAGCTATATCGACGTAGGAAGATAATGCGGTCTTACGTTGATATACTCCAGGGGTGGAAATGTTAAAGGGCCGCGAGTAACTTCGGAGAAAGCGCAGCACACCTCTCTCCACCCCGCTGCTCACACCGGTGTTGCCCTCAGTTGTCCTAGGACGACCGTTTGAGGGCCCATCTAGTAAGCGGCGCGTCACCGCCGGCCACGGGTAATCAGGTACCACTAATTTTGGCCGGTGTCCGTCCCCTTTGAAATAGTCCATCAAACATTTACATAGCCCTTGTTTTCTTTCCATAATTTACAATAGTCCTTGCACCTACCGGGATCAGTTCGCTGGTTATGATTCTTCATTTTCAGCAAGTGATCTCAGCAGGTGGCTTACATAACATTAACTTCTCGCAAAGGGCCTCTACGTGTTGGACCCATGCCCCCATGCAAGCCTTTCAAAGGTTCGGGTAAATCCCGTGAATCTCAGCGAGATACAATATAATAATAAAAACGTTATTTTGCAACGCACAATACAGAGATAAGATTAAATATTACACGGTGCAAGTACATGATGGCATAAATAAATATAATAAGTACCTATTAAAAGAGGCGGAACAACTTTAAAGTGCACTACAAAATAGGTCCTAACTCAGCATGTTTGCTGGCTGTGAACAGTCAGCGCTAATCTTCCGTTAGTACCTTTTTGCAGGACCGTTGACGTCACGGCATCACACTTTATTATTTACGAATTAACAAAAGACAAATAATAGAAAAAAAAACTGACAAAAGTAGAAAGAAAAAGGTAATTCTTAACCTAAATCAGCTACTATAACTTGTAAAGAAAAAAAATAAAATGAGGAAATTTATTTTTTTATAGCGCGTTCCAGCTACCGTTAGAATCGCCCAAAACTTTCCATCAGCCTATTGCCTTGTGGAACAGATACATGTTTCACACACGAACGTGAGCGTTACGGTCAGCTACTGGATCGCAATATTAGTGACATCTGGCGACTTCTACACGAGTATATCACTCGACAACACTAAGTACCGCACACGCAGAAAAAATGTACAAAAAAATATTGTACGTGTCAATTACTGCCTGCATTAAAATATAAAATAATGAAAAATCTACAATTTTTTACTTCTTTCTTATGATTTGCGTGATCATATAACACGTCATATCAGTACACACAGTACTGATATGACGTGTTAATAATAATAAATGGTATCGAGGTACATCGTTCGATCTTAGATGGTGGAAACAATTACTTCACGATAGCAAAAGGAATGTACACTGACTGAATTTATTGATACAGTTTTATATAATTATATACATTTGATAGTTCGTTTGCAAAAAATACAAATAAAATCAGAATTAAATAATAAATAACAAGGAAGAGGACGTGGACAGACATAAATCTACAATTGGTTAGATCATTAAAAAAAAACACTGTCACGCCTATATTCCCCAGAGAGGGTGGCAGAGGTGTACTGAGTACATCCACGTTTCGCCGACGATGTTAGGTCCCATGTAATAGGGGGCGAGCCTATTGCCATATACCGGGCACAATTCCAGACTCCGGACTCGTACTGGGAATTTTTCGTTAGAAAAACTACATTTGTCCGACCTTGGATTTGAACCCAGGACCTCGTGATCACAAAGCGATGCGCTTCGCCACCAGACCAACGAGGCAGTCAGATTAGATCTTTAGATTTATAATAATCTGATTTATTTGTAGAATGGCGAATTATTCGACCCTGATTAAGTTCAATTATCACTTTATAACATCCGTATCTATACTCATATCTAAGTAGATACTTTTACTTAAGAATTTACTTGAAAAAATGACAAAACAGATATACAATGCGAAAGTGGAAGGATGTAGGTACCGGGGAAGATCTAGACTATCTTACTATGACCAAATAGACCGTGTCTTATCTGAAGGACAAGTCAAGAGTCTCCGTTACCGGCGAGCGTGTACGAGACGAACTATAAGAGTGGAAGAAGTCAGAGAGGTATGTAAGGAAAGAACCTGTTGGAACTCAGTACTTTCTGCCTACCCCGCAAGAGATTTGGCGTGATGATATATCAGAATCAGAATCAGAATATTTTTATTCATGTAATCATCATCTCATCTCAGCCTATACTTGTCCACTGCTGAACATAGGCCTCCCCAATCGCTTTCCAGCGTAACCGGTCCGATGCCACCTGCATCCAACGACTTCCTGCGATTTTCACAAGATCGTCGGTCCATCTGGCAGGTGGTCGTCCCACGCTGCGCTTGCCAATACGTGGTCTCCACTCTAGAATCTTTCTGCCCCAACGCCCGTCCGATCTTCGCGCTATGTGGCCCGCCCATTGCCACTTCAGCTTGCTAATCTTAAGGGCTATGTCGGTGACCTTGGTTCTTCTGCGAATCTCCTTATTCCTGATTCGATCACGTAGAGAAACGCCGAGCATAGCTCTCTCCATAGCTCGCTGAGCAACTCTGAGCTTTTTTATGAGACCTATAGTAAGAGACCACGTCTCTGATCCATATATCATCACTGGTAACTCACATTGACTAAAAACTTTAGTCTTTAGGCACTGAGGTATTTTGGATGAGAAGATGTTGCGCAGTTTCCCGAACGCTGCCCAGCCGAGTTGGATTCGTCGATTGACCTCTCTCTCAAAGTTGGACCTACCTAACCGGACTACCTGTCCCAGGTAAATGTATTCGTCGACAACTTCAAGAGTAGAGTTCCCAACGGTGAGTGCGGTGGGTACGACATGGACGTTACACATTATTTTCGTTTTGTCCATGTTCATTTTAAGACCCACTTGTTGAGATACTCTGTTGAGGTCGCCGAGCATTCGTCCTAGATCTTCCAGCGACTCCGCCATGACCACAATGTCGTCGGCAAATCGAAGGTGAGTGATGTATTCGCCATTGATGTTGATGCCAAGTCCTCGCCATTCCAAGAGCTTGAAGGCGTCCTCTATGGTGGTCGTAAACAGTTTCGGAGAAATGACGTCTCCTTGTCTTACTCCTCTTTTTATGGAGATCGCCTTCGTGCACTGCCCTTGTACTCGGACTGACATGGTGGCGTTATTATACAAGTACTTCAACACTTCGATGTACCGATAGTCAATGCGGCATCGCTGGAGAGATCTAAGAACCGCCCAAGTCTCGATCGAATCGAAGGCTTTCTCATAGTCCACAAACGCCAAGCATAGTGGCCGATTATACTCCTCGGTCTTCTGTATAATCTGCCGCAGCGTATGTATGTGGTCTATGGTACTAAAGCCTTTCCGGAAACCGGCTTATTCGGGAGGCTGGAAATCATCAAGCCTGCGTTCGAGACGATTCGTGATGACTCTCGAAAACAACTTGTAAACATGGCTCAGCAGTGTGATGGGCCTATAATTCTTCAGTAAAGTGTTATCACCTTTCTTGAAAAAGAGTACCACCACACCCCTGTTCCACGCTTCCGGCGTTTTTCCTTCGAGCAAGACGGAATTAAACAGCCTCTGAAGGACTTTAAGTACCGGCGATCCGCCCGCTTTCAGAAGCTCTGCGGTAATTCCGTCTTCACCCGGCGCTTTGTTGTTTTTAAGTTAGTTGAGAGCCATCCTAATCTCGTACAGGCTGATGTCCGGGATATCTTCAGTGTAGTGTCGGGTTAGCTTGGCTCTTGGGTCTTTTACCGAGTCAACAATAGGTTCAGCTACTGAGGTATACAACTGTCCATAGAACCTCTCTATCTCCCTGAGCACCTCTGACCTATTCGACGTTACGTTTCCGTCCTCCGTCTTCAGCTTCGTCAACTGGCTTTGCCCAATCGACGCGGCTCTTGCGAACACTTTGGAGCCCTTGTTCTGCTCTACGGTCTCCTCAATACGTCTTGTGTTGAAGGACCGTAGATCGTGTCGCAAGGACTTCAATATCTGTCCATTGAGCTGCCTATAGGACTTAGCATCATGGGAGGTTTGGAGTCTCATGGTACGTCGCTCAGCCATAAGATTTCGGGTGTAGTCAGATAGCTTTTGAGGCCTATTTTTACGGTGGGGCTTAAAATGCTTAGACCCGACCGTATGGACAGTCTCGACCAACCTATTGTTGATTTCGTCCACTGATGCGCTGCTGTCTAGCAATTCGAAGCGGTTTGACAATTCGAGTTGAAAGTTCTCGGGGTTTTGGATATGTGCATTAGAAGGTCGGAGCGTAGACTTCATCAGACGCGATCTTTCCATTTTGACATTAATATTTAATGTGCCTCTGACCATTCGGTGATCACTGCCGGTTTTTACCCTGTGAATCACGGAGACATCATTAAATATTTGTCGCTTGGTGCTCATGATGAAGTCTATCTCATTTTTTGTGAAACCATCAGGGCTCATCCAGGTCCATTTCCTATGAGACGGCTTCTGGAAGAAAGAGTTCATCATAAAGAGTCCCTCCTTCTCCAGAAATTCGGCCAGCCTCTGACCCCTGGGGTTGCGCTGCCCATATCCAAATTGCCCCACTCTCAACTCATCATCGCCCCGTTTGCCCAGTCGCGCATTGAAGTCACCCATAACTACTGTAAAGTGTGCTTTGGAAGTATGTATGGCTCTACTAATGTCCTCATACATAACTTCGACATCATCATCTGAGTATGCCGAGGTCGGTGCGTAGACCTGTATGACCTTCAGCGAATATCTTTTGGATATTCTGAGTATCAGGTACGCTACCCTGCTCGACACACTAGTGATGGACACAACGTTGTTTATGAGTGACTTGTGGACGATAAATCCGAAACCACCTTGGGACTGCTGTTCGCCCTCCCGGTAGTAAAACAAGTTGCCGGATTTTAAGGTTATCGTGTCCTCGCCCTCTCTTCGGACCTCCGATAAACCAACAATACTCCACCGCAACTTGTTTAACTCTTCTTCCAGCTCAACTAGCTTCTCATCTGTCCTCAATGTCATTATTCATGTAAACCATTACAGTATTTATGAATCGTCAGAAAAGTAACAAAGACTCTACCACCACTTCGGAATGTAATTCCTGTGAAGAAGAAGGGCAAGAAACTCCATGGTTACTCTTTTAAAATAGTATTTTTACATTTTCTTTTTCCATCTACATTTTGTTGTGGGATATGGGAGAACGATGTAGGCTGGTCTATCAGGTAGGTCTAAGTTAAATTATACAAATTATACTATTCATGTGAATGGCTACATGGTTCCCTCATTTACAGAGAAAGAAATGAGAAAAAAAAGGATATCTATAGATAGATAGATAGATTGACTGTACTATTAAGTAATCAGAAGTCTATCAACAAATACATTAGGAGAACAGAAAAGTCTGTCTGAGATTACTAAGTAAACACAAATATGTTTGCTCTTAGCTTGTACAAAGAAGATTCTATTACAACAAAATGATTTCTGAAATGGTTTATTCGTGTTCTGATAAAAGGCTCTTGTTCTGAAATATGTAGCGAATTAAGCGTCACGATTTAATTTAAAATATTTTTATATATTTCATCGATGAATTAATTGATGGTCTTTTTTGTACAATCATAAAGATATGAATTGAATTATCTTGAGCAGAATAATTTCTAAATCTTTAGTGAACAAATTCAGCCGTTACTAAAAGTTTCGTTGACAGCTCTCCCACCCTCCACAAACTCTTATTTTTGTAACAATTATAATGAACTTATATAGAATCATAAATCAAAAGCCAGAAAGTATTTAATACGACTATAGCTGAAACAGAAATAATAAAACCCTCGGTGATTAGCCGTTGGGTGAACATTTTTTTTTGTTTATAAATACGTAGCCCTACACTAGGATTTATTCCTGTGCCGTGAGTGCGTTTACAAACATGAAAATTCACATTACCAAATACCCAGACCGAAACAAATAATTGTGGGCTACACAAAGATTTGCCCGTGCGGGAATCGAACCCGCGACTATTAGACGCAGTGGGCGGAGCGACTTAAGCTCTTAACCACTGCGCTGAATCGTCCGTCTAATTTGACCTCTTCTAGTCGCCTATGATCACCCAGGTGATTAAAGCAATTACACTGTCATAATTTTACAATTTAAAAAAGCGTGTTACAAATAAAAGTGTTTTAGATTGACACAGGTTGGAAAAGCAACGCATGTACAGCGTGACAAGGATTTTTTGGCACGTGGATGACATTGACAGTTGGTGTAAAATTAGGGTTAGCATTTAGTAAAAATCTTCTATTTTTTCTTCGGGTGGATCCCCACGGTAACTGTTTAAAAATGAACTTGGGTAAATTTCATAGCAAATGGTAACTCTGCGACTGTCATGAAATGACGTTTATAATAGCGTTAATTCCGATTTTGGCCGCGGGCCAAAATATCCTTATCGGAATGTTTATAATAATAGTTTACAATATCACCTTATTAGCCACAGGATACACAAGAATGTTTTAAGCTTTAATCAAAGCACAATATCACATATACAATAACTAGAAAAATATTGGCTCTTTCATGAACACATTTTATCTTTCTCATCTTATTTTGTTCCTTTTATTGTTGCTTGGTATTGTATCTTGTTTTGTTTTGTTCAAATATATGTTCATTCTTTTTTTTTCTATAGAGCCTACATCTTGCAGTCGACACAAAAAAAAACAATGCAAGAATAGCTCAATACCAATTTCATCGGCTATCTTTTAACAATAGCTGTACAGATACGTCGATGGCCTCAACAATTGCCATTTACTTTAAAAAAAGAATTTCTATTTTTACACGGACCTTCGAGAAAATTTATCTGACAGTCAAAGCTTTGTTATTTTTCATTAATATTGTATTGGTTTGTAACGCAAATCTTTGGAGAGATGAAAAACTTTATTATTTCTAGATTTTTCTCGGGGTTCAAATAGTTTGCCGAAACATAGGCGAAGTAGGTAACCCTCTGCCTATTGCTTGCGTAAAACTTATGGTATAAAGGCGAATGCTACAGTTTTCCAATATTACATGACTTTTGTCTTGAAAAAAAAAGTGGGTACATTACCTGGGTTTTCTATTTCTCAGCCTGAATAGCAATAATAACGTACCTGTAACAGAGAAATAACCTCTAGTTTAAAGGACGAACGCGTACATTGATACTCGTGCTGCAAAGAAATTGATAAAATAGAAAAAAGTAATATTATCTGTTCTTAGATTTACGCGAATATTACACATGAAATAAAACTATTTTTCAGATTTTATCGCGGTTTATTATTGATTTTTAAGTTCCCGACGTTTCGAGTGCTTTGCAGCACCCATGGTCACGGGAGGGACTGAGGTGTTAGACGTCCAAAAGGCATAGTTGTTCCAGGGTACCCTCAAACTTCTTAATTGTTTTTGTTTGTGTACCCTGGAACAACTATGCCTTTTGGACGTCTAACACCTCAGTCCCTCCCGTGACCATGGGTGCTGCAAAGCACTCGAAACGTCGGGAACTTAAAAATCAAAATAAACCGCGATAAAATCCGAAAAATAGTTTAATTTCATAAGATTATCAGTGTTAACTTCATAAATATCTAGAAACTAAAACTTTAATTCAAATTATCAATGGATGCAAGTACAGAAAGTTATGTTTTATTATTATGTGACGCCATAATCTGCCTTTAGATATGCAAAATATAAAATTAGAAGTATAATTTAAGTAATTGAATCACATTCATCATTCAGTTTAAAATATAAAATTATAAATATATATTATCATGATCATTCATTATTTTTAGCCAACTTCTAAAAAGGAGCAGGTTCTCAATTCGACTGTATGTTTTTTTTTTGTATGTATGTTACGCGATCATTCAGCCAATTATGAATCGATTTTGATGATTCTTTTTGCATTGGGTTCAGTGCAGTTCCAAAGCGGTCCCATTTTAATTTCATCGGTATTGGACCTTGGACTTGGAAGATACACCAGGGAACTCCTTAACGACAAACAATACGAATGCGTAAATTGAGATATTATGGGTTATGACGTAATACGTCAGTCCTATAGGTATCCTGCCATAGAACTAATCAGAATATTAACCGACTTCAAAAAAGGAGGAGGTCGACAATTCGTCTGTGTTTTTTATAACGTCTTTATTTATGAACTGATTTTGATGATTCTCTTTGCGTTGGGTTTAATATAGTTTCAAGGTGGTCAGTTTTAATGAAATCGGTATTGAACTTTGGACTTTGAAGATACATCAAGGGACTCCTTAACGGCGAACAGCACGAATGTATAGATTCCGTTATTATTATGGTTATTATATCAATTCTTTAGGTACTTTGCTGTAAAACTCAGCAAAATAATATGATATAGGTATATAAATATTAGTAAATAATTCACTTGTCACGTAAAATAATAAAAAAAAATAAAGATCTTTTTTTTTGAAAAAATAAAACCGACTTCAAAAAGCACAAAAATAAATATTTGAAGTCGGTGCCAAGTAACTGACTGCACCAACCGGTACCGACTTCAAATATTTAGCTTTTGCTTTTTGAAGTCGGTTTTATTTTTTCAAAAAAAAAGATTTTTTTTATTTATTTTATTTTACGTGACAAGTGAATTATTTACTAAAAAAAGATCTTTATTTTATTTAAAAGATTTTTAGACGATTTCAGCTGCTGGATCTGGCCATCTCTTACTAATGAATATATTTCCATGAGAACTAAATAAGAGTGTAAAATTTCAACTGGATAGGTCAAAAGGAGGTCTCAACATTTTGGCTCTCTAAAATACACGTAGTACGTAATATGTAAGTGTAACAATCTGTTTTTTACACTGCTAAAGTAAATTCTTTCACTTTAAAAACGACTAATCTAATAACGTTAATCGGCTTAACATCGGCATTACCAGTAAATTTGTGTATAAGATTTTATAAAATTAGTGCCAACTCGCGGCGGCCCGTTTGAGATCCAACGAAATATGCGCAGACGACCGCCTCTTTATTGGGTACTTAATGGCCCGTTGATGTGTTTATTCTTATTTATTCCGCACATTTAAATGTGGTAAGAGTAAGTAAAACACTCGTTAGCGTGTTGACTGATGAGGGCATGGCGCCATTGAGAGCGATCAAACGACAAAATGGAACAACGCATCAAAAATAAAATAAATTCATCGTACTGGAAGATTGAATGGTTTATGAAATCTAAATTGATCGATGATACATGAACATTTATACATAGTACAATCGTAACTGATCTAACGAATTTACTGGAAATGAAGTTCAGTCATTATTATACGAAGTCTTTCGTCGGAAGACGTAATAAATATATTTATACATTAACAGAACGATGGTTTCAATATGACTGTAAGGCTATATACTCGTTTGTATTTTTTTTTAATTTAATGGTTAAATTGCTAAGATGTTGTTATATCAGCTAAATATATCTGTCTGTGTCTCTCATGTTGTGACAAATAAAACATTTTTCTTTCTTTCTTTCTTTACTACATTAAAAATGACATATTTAGTTTACCTAACAATTATTAATGTGCTTGGATCGAATAACTTTGAAAATAATGGCTATTGACACAAACTCCAGAGTCCTACTCAAATATAAAAATAAACATATTTGTTCTTTTGCATGAAATTTATACAAGAAGTACTAATTACTCACTCACCCCCTATTACATAGTACTTAACATTGTTGGCAAAAAGTAGGTGTAAGTGGGTATACACAGAACACCTCTACCGCCACCACTTGGGAAATATAAGCGTAACGGTGTTAGTACTAATTCCTCTACTTTACCAATAAATAAATCTCAAGTTTCCAAATACCGAATACAAATCTCTACGAAATGCAAATGAGACAAGGTTAATAAATAAGGAAAAACATCCGTCCGCTGTCAGTGCGACCCCCGACACGATTTAAGTCGGGAGCTCGATTTATTTGCTTCTTAGCCCGCCTTTGTCTCTGTATTTATAGACTCTGAAATGTCTGTTTTTGAGCTTATAAGCTAAGAAAATTGTTTTGGATGTATTATCCTATCGTATATATATATCATTTCGCCAGATCCCTTTTAGCCAGAAAGTACAGAGTTCCAATAGGTTCTTTCCTTACAGACTTCTCTGGCTCCTTCCATTCTAACTTTTCGTTTCATACACGCTCGCCGGTTACGGAAAATTTGTTATCCATCGATCAAATATATCGATAGTGTTATCCTATCGTTTTAAATAATCTGCGTAGGTAATATTCACTGAAATGGGCAGTCCCCTAACAATCAGGAACCCTGACTTGATGAAGATTGTGAGTAAAAGCTGGTCGCGTACAGCGTAAAGACCGGCTTTGTGTTGGAGCACCGGGGTTTTGATAATCCAATGAGGACGATATCGTCATCGTGACCAGGGTCACGCATCTCTCATGTTTGGGAGGGGTCTTTTGTCCTACAGTTTTTTTTATCCTACATTTTCAACTGATTACGATAAATCATCCGGAATTTCATTCAACATTATTGTACTTTTGAAGTAAAACTATAAGGTATCTAAATATGTTTACGTAATAACAAAAAAAAACCGGCAAAAACGCATTGTTTATTGCTCAGAAACTCAAAATACTCAAATATGTTTTTAATATCAATAAAGTTATTGATATTAATTTAAAAATACCTTTTTAAAAACAATTTTTATAGCATGAACACGACGAAGATATCTTCTTTAGTTAAAGAAATCCTATGGCTTCTTTCCCTGGACACTATCCGATTCTAAAATACCCGTCAAGATAAATCTAACGAACCTAAACACGAGAGGGTTACGTTGTATATTTCACACGTTCCTATAGCCACCTTCCGACCCCATCATCAGACCAGCTCCATGGTACCATATTGTTGCATTGTCATCGAACATATATATGTATGCCAAATTTCAGCTCAAACGAATACCCGCAGGTGCTTGAAAAATGGATCACAAGATTTGAACCAAAAGACAAATCCAAAAACCAATCAAAAGACAGACATACATACAAACATTGAAACTTAAAAAAAATACATATACAGTCCCTGTATGATACACATCACGACACAACACAAAAAGAAAGAACAAGGAAATGAATCCTTAAATTATGAAATTAGAGTGCAAAATTAAATGACCATATTTTTGAGTTGTGCCACTATGTTCTTTTCGCCCAGCAATATATGCTTTAACAGTATAGGTTAATATAAAGATTTTGCCCTTTTATTACAGTTTTAAGAGTAGACGAAGGTTAATCGACCAAAATTTTTAAAATAATAGTGGCCATTAAGACTACAGCTAAACTGTTTTATGATGTCTTAAAATTAATTTATAAATGCATTAGCCACCAATCCGTTTTATTAATAACCACCGGGAGTGTTAATTTGTTCGAAGCACATTTTTGAAGTGAAAAACGATCGTAAAATTTGTAGGAGCTATATTGGTCAAATTCTTTAGGAATGAAGGACTTGCAGTTAATTGGGATTTACATCTAACCTATATACGCAGTAATATGTTGCTTACTTGAGAAAATAAAAATTCAGTCGACATAATGAGAGTTCTGTATCAAAAATGTTGGTTCTGACATGTCTCTCTGCTATTCACAACCGTTTTTTTTTTATCAAAAATCAGTGCCACATTTTATATACCTCATTAGCTATGTAAATCTCCGATCCATCATTATGGATCAGAATTACGCATATATTCTAATCAAAATGTAAAAACGGTAATAAATAATAATGTAATACATCTGCGGGTAATACATTTGACGGGTGATTTGGCGCAGTGGTTTAGAGCTTAAGCTGCTCCGTCCACTGTGTCTAAGAGTCGCGGGTTCGATTCCCGTACGGGACCAATCTTTGTGTGACCCACAGATATTTGTTTCGGTCTGGGTATTTGTGTATGTGTATTTTCATGTTTAAAGGCACCTACGACACAGGAATAAATCCTAGTGTGGGGACACGTTGCTAAAAAACAAATCTGTCTTATACTGTTCAACTGTTGAGCAAAGGCATTTTCTCACAAATCAAGGATTCATACGCTAAGACGCGGACTTATTTTATTACGAATTGGTGAAAGCAGATTTGTGGTCAATCTGCTGTGGGTACTTATCAAGCTTTAAAAGGCTTCTTACTGAGCTTAACGATTAGCAAATGAAGAGGTAACCGAGACCAGGCTTAATGTCTCTTCCAAAGCACGACGACGAGAATACCACAAACAGTCACGCATCTCAGACTGACCGAGTCAAACGCTACTTAACGTTTGTGATCGCTAAGATCACTGCATCCATACAGCAGTATGAGCGCATCACTAAAAGAGATATTCCAGTTCAATCCACCTACTGCAGAGTATAAGCGGAGGCTTCGGCTTTAGATCGGCGCTGGATAGGGACATGTGGCATAAAAGGGAGGAGTCCCTTTTTAAAAAGAAACGTCGGATTGAACACGAAACACTAGGATTTATTCCTGTGTCCTGGGTGCGTTTACAAACATGAAAATTGACATACACCAATACCCAGACCAAAACAAATAATCGTGGGTCACACAAAGATTTGTCCCGTGCGGGAATCGAACCCACGACTATTAGACACAGTGGGCGGAGCGACTCTTAACTTTAAGCTCTTAACCACGCTAAATCGTCCGTCACATGTTCCTATCCCGAGCCTATCTTGGCCAAGTCTTACCTGTTCACATAACCACAGCATCGATCCATCCTTGTGCTGGTCTTCCATAATGCCAATATCCCTTCAGTAACCATCATTCAAAGTATTATTACGCCATAATGCCCTTAAGGTTCAAATTAAGAAAGCAGCCCAAAATTTCAACACTCCGAAACTTCTTAAGACAGACCATAATGACGATTAGTTAAATTCATAAACTCTAACAAAAAACAACCCTAGGGTGAAATTAGGGTTCCGTTTGTTGGAATCTAAATTGCTTTCTCCGTTCAAATTGGTTCTCTTTATCTCTTTAATGAATTTGGGGAATTATCTTTCGGGATAGCAATATATTTCTTCAGAAGCCCGCGCTTCGCGAATATTGGAACTAAATCAACAGTGAACTGTTAATTTGTCAAATGAATTTGTATTATTAAATTGAGAAACTAATTTTTGTAATTCAATTGTAGAGATTTCAATTGTAATCACCTGGGTACTCAAAAGCAACTCTTTAATGCCTAATAAAAGAAGCCGCTAGGCTCATCACTTAAGTGTTATGTTCAGAATCTTTAGTTGACCCACACATTCAAGTTTTGGTCTGGATATGTGTAAATGTCAAACGCCCAGTAGCAGATACGTTCTTCATTTAAAAAAAATACTTTGATAGCTAAGGTATATTTAATGGCCGGTTTCACTATTTAACTCAAGGATAGATTGGCCGACAACCTTAGTTGAATTTTGATATATTTTATATGGAAAATCTGTTCACATTCTCCCTCCGCACTTCAAGCAACACTTAACTCTGTCTTATGTTTGCAAAAAAACACCAGACTTTAGATTTTATTTTCCCTGAAACGATATTGTTTACAAAAAGTTTCCCCAAGGCAATTTTTACACCAGCTTTCCCATGGTTTTTCTGATGCAACACCCTCACATATTTTTTTTTGTATTTTATATATTTCATTGGGTTTTTATCATTCCAAAAAGTTTCTAAACCAGCCCTATTGAGTAGGCGTGGCATATTAGTCTTTTGACTCTTACTCAAAAAACCGCCAACGGAGCAGCGACGGGAAGTAGAGCGTAAGAGGCGCGTTTACATGACCAACCTTCCATAACTTCACGTGAAAGTGAGCAGTGTGTAAATCGGGTATAAAAAATGTTTCTACAACTAAATTGTTCCCACTCACGAAACAAATGTCGATTCGCGGTATCGAGGAAGCAAAACGGAAAACAGAAGTTACAAACAAAACAAATTTGTAGTTACGATAGTAAAGTACAGTTTCAGGGATGTATTCGCTTTTATATATATCGGATTATAACTTTTATTTCATCAATGGTTTTTTTTTGTTCACGGAAACTTTGGATCGCGTAAACACGTTTATGGTATATAGGTGTACCATGTGTACCCACATTTCGCCAGCAATGGTAGGTACTGAGGTATTGAAAGGCAAGTCTTGCCATTATACTGGGCACATTTCTAAATTCCGAAATCAAAATCTAAAACCACAGTTTGTCAGACATAGGGTTTCGACCCAGGATCTCGTGATTACCATCCATGCTAAACACCACTTTTTTTACGTGGGGAAATGCTCATAGACTTCCGCCGGCCTCTGGGGAAGCTGACGGGGCATGTCCGACTCTTACCGTCTAAAACCCCAAAATGGCCGGCATTGACACTTCGAGGAGGGGCTCCGGGATCCCCGTTAGGAACACCGGTGCCCTTTAGTATCGTGCTCGGAAGAGCCCGCCTTCCGGGGGGGGGGGGAGCCTATGGACCCGCTCCCTATATTTTTCCCCTTCAATATATTTTCATAAACGTAATAATATTCAAAATTTGTTCAAAAATTATACGAAAAAAATATTTAAATAGCCACTTTGGAGATGCAAATACGCAGGAAAGTCGCTATAAAGAAAAATCAAAGGTATAATATTCATAAATTCTCAAATAGGTTAACGAGATGATCAGCGTATGATGTTCCGGGCGATTTGATCGCGGTATGCCATTTCACTGGTGTTTATCATTGATTAAAACGACGGCTAACTGACTGCAACACACGTGTTGCTGTCGTAAATCTATTGTACGCTTGTCTGAATATAGCCACATGAGTAAATGACCCAACAGAGACAAAGCGTTAACAAACAAGCGTGGTTAAGATCTTAAGCCGCTCCGCCCACTGTATCTATTACTCGCGGGATCGATTCCCGCACGGGACAAATCTTTGTGTGACCCACAATTATTTGTTTCGGTCTGGGTATTTGTGAATATGATATTTCATGTTTGTAAACGCACTTACGATAAAGGAATAAATCCTAGTGTGGCAACGTTTGATGAAAATAATAACATAAAATTCATATACACAAAAAACCCAACCACAAAACACTTTTGTGGATCACACAAAGATTTGTCCTGTATGGGAATTGAACCCGAGGCTATTTGATCCAGTGGACAGAGCTACCGAAACTCTTAACCGCTGTAACAAGCCATCTGACATTATTGTTAATATTTTTTTAGCTGCGGCAACCCAGTCACGCCTAAATTCACTACGTAAGCTCCTTCCAGAATTAAATTTAAATAAGGCAAATGATTTTAAGAAGAAAACTGTTTTTAAGAAAATTTTACGTTGGTAGCCTATCCCCTACAGCTGGCGTAAACCAGTGAGAGGTAACGTACACACCGCTGCGCAACTTGTGGTAGTGTGCTATCGTAGCGTGGTTGTATCAAACGTTTTCTCTGTTGAGATATTTACTCAAATGGTGTGACAAAGCAGCTGTTTGATATATGAATTACTACGACGCTTATTTGATGTAGTATTAACTGGTGTTTATAATAAATCACCCTATACTAATCCTGTGCTGGGCAAAGGCTATCGAAGAGCTATATATCTATATCATCACGCCAGATCCCATGCGGGATTAGCAGAGAGTTCCAACACGTTCTTTCCTTTGAGACCTCTGTCTCCAGTCTTATAGCTCGTCTTATACACGCTCGCCGGTTACGGAGACCATTGTCTTGCCCTCTAGAAGAGCTTATATTATATATAAGGGGTTTCTCTTACGAATAGAGATAAGAGAGAATAGGTTATACTTCACTAAGCAGATTAGAGCGGATTGGAGGCCGGTATTATAATAAGCTAAATAATGATTATGGACTGTTTGTTTTCTAGTGTTTTTATATTTTTTTTTAAATCATTGTCCCACACGTTTACATTAATTTCATGCCCATTTCTCTGGGCATGTGAGAGTGCTGAATGTAATTCAAAGACATATTGCCATGACCACATAATGGAAAAAGAAAATGATTGTATTGAATTGTATCTTGCCGATACCAAAAAGTCAGCAAATCCCGTAGTTCCTTGATATCTTACTCTTTAAATATTGGGATAAATTAACAATATCTGTTAGTTTGTTCTACAAATGTGACAATTATAACGTTATTTTATCAAAACAGGAACATTAATTACTCGGCTGTTTTCACTTAACTTTGTCTCAAATTAACATAACAAGCAATGTTAGTTCGCGGTATTTGCGTAGTCTAATTACCGTATTGTCAAAATATTAGCCTAAGGAATGGAATTTCCCGACGATTTTATTTTTGAGAATGGCATTACAATAATATTATGAGATTTTGACCAGTGCATACCCGCCTGCATTGCTCGCACATATAAGGGATATTAGAAACCCCATTAAAAAGAACATTTTAAAGATGAACCTTTTTCCCGAGTTTCTTGCATTTTTTTTTACATAATAACTATCTGAAGTGGTGGAGTAAATAAAAGTCTTTCTTACTTACGTAATCATTCATGAATGCTATAATGGCTAAAATGTCTATATCATCGCGCCAGATCCCTTGCGGGGTAGGCAGAGAGTACAGAGTTCCAACAGTTTCATTCCTTACATACCTCTCTGATGTCCTCCACTCTCATAGTTCGTCTCACACACGCTCGCCGGTTACGGAAACTCTTGACTTGTCCTTCAGATAAGACTCGGTCTATTTGGTCGTAGAAAGATAGTCTAGGTCTTCCCCGGTACCTACACCCTTCCACTTTCGCATGTTTTGTCATTCTTTCTTCTGACATTCTTTCTATATGCCCGAACCAACGGAGGCTAGGCTAAAATGAACATATATATTCATTTAGAATAAATACTCCCTAAACAGTACCAATTTAAAGTCATCAAGCCCTTCCTTGACTTAATGACTACCACATAAAGTCGTGACTGGGACCAACGGCTTAACAGGTCAGAAATACGGAGAGGCTCGAATATTGAAATACTACAAACGATCACCCATCCAAGACTGACCGAGCTAAACTCTGCTTAACCTTGGTGATCGCTAAGAACACCACAGCCACACACCGCTACAATCACATAGTACATAAATATTATCAAACAAAAATAACAAGAATGACCTACTACAAAGTTTTTTAATCCCATTGTCCGAGCTACTTTCAGTAAAATAGAATAGGTAAGATTGTTAAAATATTTTCTCTGTTGATATTTACGTGAAGTAGGGCATTGACGTTTCGTGTTTGGCCGTGCGTGGGCGTCAATCATCGTAGATAGAACAAAACAATAATATTTTTATACCGCGACCTTCCTTTAGTTTCGTCCGTGAGATATCAACAAGGGTAGGGATGTGTATTTCCGGATAGATTTGTATCCGTACCTTTATTTTTTTCGTTTTGATGTTGTAACTACAGTTTAACTAATTTCTGTTGTGTGTTTATTTACTTCTCTGTTTGTTGAGATAAATAAATGTTATTTATTGTTTTTACTATTTCTCAGTGATTTCTCAATGTGTTCTATAGATCTTACATTTTTTAATAATAAACATTATATTTTTGTCCATCAGTTTTCATTATATTTAACGCAAAGAAAAATAAAAAGTAAGAGTCATGATCTCATTTGGTACTACTACACTTTATATCTTGAATCCGTCAAAAGACGAGACATAATAATTATCACTTACGTATTCACCATATCTGATTCTGGATCCGGATCCATACACATCCAAATACAGCTCTAAAAGTGATCAATTCCAGGCGGTCGTAACGTTTACACCAGTAACCCGCTGATGAGTCGTAAAACCTCAATAAACTAACGTAGACGCAACTAACTGACTACGGCGACTAATGTCATTAGAGATCGTAAAGAGGTGTCCAGTGCCTATTTGGGTACGTCAGTTGTCTGGTCAGAGCCTTAATTCAGTATGTCCAATTAAACACGTAACTCGGCGCGGTACGGTAAGTTCGTGAATTGATCGATTAATGGTACTCCAGTATCATACAGAATACCATCACATGGTTATTTCACGAAGTTGTTGAAACGCACCGCGTTTTGTCATACTGAATAATAGCCCTTTGCGTCTGTGTAGGATCGTATTTTCGCCAACGTTGAGAGCAGATCTGTTTCTTTTTTATTGCTAGTTTATATTGGCGACAGCCTGACCTAGTGGTTGAAGCGTAGATTGCTCCGCTTATTAGATCGAGTAGTCAAGGGTTCGACCCCTCCATGAGGTAGTTTTTGGAAATCCGTATTATACTTTCTAAGATAAGCGTCTGCATATATAGGAATGACGCGGCATGACATCATATGTAGCTAGAATAAAAAGTCTACATCGACCGGAAACTTTAGAAGTTTGACGATCAGAAGAAATATAACCTTGACCAAAACATGGCGAACTGAAAGTCAAACCACTTGCTCATATGGTGCGTTGACGTATTCACGCTGCGCTTGTACTTTTATGGTCAAGATCGTATACGTCAGTCACTGAAAAGTGAACCAAACGAAAGATAAGAATAGTTCTTTACATTACTGCCTTCGCCTTTGCCGAAGTCGGTTGATTGAGATAAAAATTAGAATAGAACTCACCCGTCAAAGATCCAACCCTTAGTCAAAGATGGCTTCGTGTACCGGTAGCTATTCCGTCAATAATAATATAATAATGTTATCAGCCTCTATTCCACTGCTGGGCAAAGGCCTTGTTTACAAATAAAAGTCAGGGAAATTATTACGTCACACTTCACCGAGCGAACCTCATGCAAATGCCTATATTTGCCAAGCAGACGCGTACTGAGTACACCCAATTTTCACCGACGATGTTAGGTTCTATGAAATTGGGAGCGAGCCTATTGCCATATACCGGGCACAATTTCAGACTCCGGAATCATACTGAGAAGCTGTCGTTTAAACAATTATATTTGCCCGACCTAGGATTTGAACTCAAGACCTCGTGATTGCAAAGCGATGCGCTTTACCACTAGACCAACGAGATAGTCGATATTATAAAATACATACAGATTAACATAAAACCTTCTTTTTTAAATCAGTTTAAAAAGCTATTAGCCGCCCGTATACTTTTCTCTCTTCGTAAAAATACAAATGACTCTTACTTTCTTCCACTTTAGCCGTTATTACAGGCCATTTTATTTGTTAGATTTTATTACACGAAGGTGTGAACTCTTTTATGCCCAATCAAATCACAATGAAGGCATACGGCGCGGCCATATCTTCGCAATTACCCATTAAAAGATTAGTCACACGTCTGGGGTGAAGCATAAAAATTTAATCATGTGTTGGAATGGATTTTTTTTCATTCATTTCAGTCCGTTTTCAAAGTTCTCAGAACTTTAACCCCAAAGGAAACTAGTGATGCGATTCGAGTAGGATTATGTAACTCGAGTCATTTGGGTTATACTTGAGTTTTTGAGTAACTCGAGTTCACTATTTAAAATGCTGGCAACTCGAGTGAAAGTTGAGAAGAGAAGAGAAGAAGAGAGTTGAGAGTTTCGTTTACTGTAGTTAAAGCATTTTCAATTAGGTACCTTTATTGAATAAATAATATGAACAAACAATTAAGGCACAATCACTTCACAAATCAAACTAAGTTCATGTTAGTTTACTTTCCGATATGCAAGTTTAAGCGTGTTTATAACCTGGTGACATAGACTACAGTGAACTAGTAAAGTGGCTATCTAGGGCTCACTGAATCCAGTCGAGTTCGAGTAAAATTTATTGTTACTCGAGTACCGAGTTAGGCAAATTCACTCGAGTCACTCGAATGAAAACATGGCTCGAGTTGCATCACTAAAGGAAACTTAGATGACTGCCTCGTTAGTGTACTGGCAAATAATGTGCTTTGCGATCACGAGGTCCTGGGTTCAAATCCTAGATCGAATAAATGTAGTTTTTCTATGGAAAAACTCCTAGTATCAGTCAGGAGTCTGGAGTTGTGCCCGGTATATGGCAATAGACTCGCCCCCTATTACATGGGACCTTACAAGGTTGGGGAGAAATGAGTGTACACAGTATTTATTTATTTAGGTTTGCTAACAGCTATTACATTTTATACTTAATACATAGACATTCTAGGAGTTTCATTGTAAATGCATAACCAATTAATTATAAGCAAACACCACATGCGATATAAGCAGTGAAAAAAAAAAGAGAAAATGTGGAAAAATATACAAAAAACAACAAAATGCGGAAAAAATATAAACTTAAGATAAATGAAGTCAAAAACAAAAATAAAAATGAAAAACAAAACGTACCATATACCAAATAAACATTAACTAGGGTTAACAACCTTTGTGTACATCACACATGAGGAGACTACTTTTTATTTTATGTTTAAAACGAAGGAAAGTGTTATCAAGGAAGTGAATTTGGTCACTACAGTGATTGGCCAGCTTACACATGCGTGGGATGGGAGAAATAGCACCTAATACTGTTCTCCTAAAAAAAGAGGGAAAGAGAGTAATTAGAACACGAGGATATCTAGCTGGCGTTCTAAAGTTTATTTTCTTAATAAGCAATGCGCAGTCACAAAGTACACCTCTGCCCCCCCCCCCTGCTTGGAGAAAATTGGCGTGACGGTGTGGTGTGTAAATTTAGGTTTGAGGTTATGCTGTTATTACTTCTACGCGGTTGCGTTTGTCATTTTGAATAATAACACCGTCTAGCCTAAATGCGGAGGTGGCAGCGGTGCCTATTGCCAGTATACTGGGCATGGTATACCTGGTCGAAACATTATATATACAATGGGATAGTGAAAGGATGTAGTTACCGGAGAAGACCTAAATTATCTTACCATGGCCAAATACACCGTGTCTTATCTGAAGGGCTAGTCAAAAGTCTCCATAACCGACGAGCGTGTATGCCACGAACTATGTGAGTGGAAGAAGCCAGAAACGTCTGTAAGGAAAGAACCTGTTGGAACTCTGTACTCTCTGCCTACCCCGCAAGGAATCTAGCCTCATGATATAGATGGATAGATAGAAAACTTATATATTTCTGATGTAAGATTCAACCCAGGGCCTCGTAACCGCTACGTGCATTGTTCGCCTTTAGCCCAACGAGTAAGCAAATAAAAAAATAATAATTATTATATAAGCCCTGTTAAGAAGCTGACTCACCGTTTGGAACAGGCCTCCTCTCAAACTGAGAGTATTTAGGCCATAGTCCACCACGCAGGCCCAGTGCGCGTTGGCGAATTTCACACTCTTTCGAAAAAATTCAGCCATGCAGGTTTCCTCACGATGTTTTCCTTACCGTTATAGTTAATTTTTCGAAAAGACAGAGGTTCGTGCCTGAGTTTAATCCTGAGACCTCTGACTTTGCAGTGCAACGGTCTATCTACTCGGCTATCACTGCTATAATACTTGAACAAAAATAAATAAAATAAAATAAATACATATAATAAATACCGCCACGCCTTCATTCTCCAAGCAACACTTTCGCTTGGTAGAAATGTGTGTATAATACCAATGTAGGGGACGAGCCACCAATTTGTAAAATTACTTTATTTGGCTCGTCCCAATGTGTAAAATCACTTTATTTCTTCTCTTTTAAAGATCACCGTCACGCCTATATTCCCCATGCGGGGGTGGCAGAGGAGTACTGAGTACACCTACGTTTCGCCGACGATATTAGATCCCATGTAATAGGGGGCGAGACTATTGCCATATACCGGGCACAATTCCAGACTCCGGACTCGTACTGAGAAGTTTTCGTTAGAAAAGCTACATTTGTCCGACCTAGGATTTGAACCCAGGACCTCGTGATCACAAAGCGCGGCGCTTTGCCACTAGACCAACGAGGTAGTTTTAAAGATCAATAGCGTTATTCCAACTTCTAATAATTGATATAAATATCAACTCGATATCTAAAACTATTTAACATTCTAGCCTGTCACAGCAAACTCACCCCTGTTACGTGTTCTGGTAGAGATCAATTTCACGTAATTAATGCGAAGGTTTGAGTTACGAAGGTCTCAAATGATACTTTCAGAGATAATGATTGTTGGGTGATAGGTTATGATGCAGGTTATGGTGTTGGTTCCGTATTCTGTATAAAAATGATGCTCGGGCTAATTAGAGCGAAATATTATACTTGACAGTGATAAATTGTTGGTGTTAAGTCGTTATAGGTATGAAAGTCTCAGACATCAATTATGCGGGAACTTTTTTAATATAACCAGAGAGCTAAGCAGAAAAAGATTGACGTAAGCGTGCTATCACATTCATGTTTATCTAATAAATTTTAGTACAGTGCGACAAGGATATTTTAGCCCGTGAATAACATTGACAGGGAGGGTTGGGGGGTTGGTGTGAAATAATGGTTATCATCTAAGGTTATCATGTATAGTATTTTCATGAGACATGGGTATAGTGACGTTTGATTAAATCCCATTACACGCATATGGTATATAAAAATATTTAAAATAAGGAATCCAGAAAAAAAAGGATATAAAGATGATCGAAAAATCTATTTTAATTTACGTTTAAATCATATACAGTATATTAACTTAAAATTGTATTACTCAATTATGCAAATTGGAACGATTTGTGATTTAACGACAGACGCAATGAAATCGTTCTAATCGATAAATTGTTTCGTAAAATGTGCCTAATTGATTGCCGATTCCTTAATGAATATTATTCTAAGTATCCGACTGAAAGACATGGTATGCTCATAGTCAAGAAATTAATAAAAAAACGTGAATGCGCCATCTTGTCATATTAGAATTGATATTTTCATAGATTTTTAAATAATAATTTACGTGAGCGACGAATAAACTGATTTGTCTGACTATTTTTCTGCTCAATCGCTTTATTCGTAAACAAATAATAAAGTAATTGCATGTTGTTTTTTTTTATTCTTAGCTATTGTTATTAAAATCGATTCATTCTTCTTTATAAATAATCTCGATACGATATTCAATCGATCTATTTCATTCAATTTTGTAATGACCACCTTTGGAGTCTTGGCGGAAAGTCGAAGAGTGATGTTGTCAATTTATTTTAATTTCCAAAACTTGTGTTATTTCGACTAGTAATGTGTAATGTTGGAAGAATATTAATCATTATGTGTAGATATGTGCATGAGTGAAGGTAATTGTAACAAATTGATAAAACGTGCCTTTTCGACTACCCTCAAAACCGTTGCAATTGGTATGTAAAGTATTCACCGCTTTACTATACAGGGTGGGGTACTTCATTAACTTCATTATCATCGTTGTCATCAAATTCATCGGGGAGTCGAATTAATTTAAACAAACACGATTTTATATCTCACTGGACACTGGCAAATACACTTATAATTAGTGTGAAGCCATAACTTGAAGAAGAAGAAGACCACCTTTCTAGAAATGTCAAATCGCAAACGTCACGTCACGTAGTCTTTTTCACAAGCAATGGGTAACCATTGCTTATGAATAAGACTACTAGACTAAACTTTAGTTAGTCTTTTAAGACTAGAAAAATTGTCTTTCTTCCAGGAAAATATTACAGGTGAGTTCAGACGGTTTCTAATTAAAAAAAGAACTTGGTACATTTTATCATCATTTCAGCCTATACTTGTCCACTGCTGAACATAGGCCTCCCCAATCGCTTTCCAGCGTAACCGGTCCGATGCCACCTGCATCCAACGATTTCCTGCGATTTTCACAAGATCGTCGGTCCATCTGGCAGGCGGTCGTCCTACGCTGCGCTTGCCAATACGTGGTCTCCACGCTAGAATCTTTCTGCCCCAACGCCCGTCCGATCTTCGCGCTATGTGGCCAGCCCATTGCCACTTCAGCATGCTAATCCTGAGGGCTATGTCGGTGACCTTGGTTCTTCTACGAATCTCCTCATTCCTGATTCGATCACGTAGAGAAACGCCGAGCATAGCTCTTTCCATAGCTCGCTGAGCAACCTTGAGCTTTTTTATGAGACCTATTGTAAGAGACCACGTCTCTGATCCATATGTCATCACTGGTAACACACATTGACTAAACACTTTAGTCTTTAGGCACTGAGGTATTTTGGATGAGAAGATGTTGCGCAGTTTCCCGAACGCTGCCCAGCCGAGTTGGATTCGTCGATTGACCTCTCTCTCAAAGTTGGACCTACCTAACCGGACTACCTGTCCCAGGTAAATGTATTCGTCGACAACTTCAAGAGTAGAGTTCCCAACGGTGAGTGCGGTGGGTACGACATGGACGTTAGACATTATTTTTGTTTTGTCCATATTCATTTTAAGACCCACTTGTTGGGATACTCTATTGAGGTCACCGAGCATTCGTCCTAGATCTTCCAGCGACTCCGCCATGACCACAATGTCGTCGGCAAATCGAAGGTGAGTGATGTATTCGCCATTGATGTTGATGCCAAGTCCTTGCCATTCCAAGAGCTTGAAGGCGTCCTCTAAGGTGGCCGTAAACAGTTTCGGAGAAATGACGTCTCCCTGTCTTACTCCTCTTTTTATGGGGATCACCTTCGTGCACTGCCCCTGTACTCGGACTGACATGGTGGCGTTATTATACAAGCACTTCAACACTTCGATGTACCTATAGTCAATGCGGCATCGCTGGAGAGATCTAAGAACCGCCCAAGTCTCGATCGAATCAAAGGCTTTCTCATAGTCCACAAACGCCAAGCATAGTGGCCGATTATACTCCTCAGTCTTCTGTACAACCTGCCGCAGCGTATGTATGTGGTCTATGGTACTAAAACCTTTCCGGAAACCGGCTTGTTCGGGAGGCTGGAAGTCATCAAGCCTTCGTTCGAGACGATTCGTAATGACTCTCGAAAACAACTTATAAACATGGCTCAGCAGTGTGATGGGCCTATAGTTCTTCAATAAGGTGTTATCACCTTTCTTGAAAAACAGCACCACCACACCCCTGTTCCATGCTTCCGGCGTTTTCCCTTCAAGCAAGACGGACTTAAATAGCCTCTGAAGGACTTTAAGTACCGGCGATCCGCCCGCCTTCAGAAGTTCTGCAGTAATTCCGTCTTCACCCGGCGCTTTGTTGTTTTTTAGTTGTTTGAGAGCCATCCTAATCTCGCACAGGCTGATGTCCGGGATATCTTCAGTGCAGTGTCGGGTTAGCTTGGCTCTTGGGTCTTTTACCAAGTCAACAACAGGTTTAGCTACTGAGGTATATAACTGTCCATAGAACCTCTCTATCTCCCTGAGCACCTCTGACCTATTTGACGTTACGTTTCCGTCCTCCGTCTTCAGCTTCGTCAACTGGCTCTGCCCAATAGACGCGTCTCTTGCGAACACTTTAGAGCCCTTGTTCTGCTCTATGGTCTCCTCAATACGCCTTGCATTGAAGGACCGTAAGTCGTGTCGCAAGGACTTCAATATCTGTCCATTAAGCTGCCTATAGGACTTAGCATCATCGGAGGTTTGGAGCGTCATGGAACGTCGCTCAGCCATGAGGTTTCGGGTGTAGTCAGATAGTTTTTGAGGCCTATTTTTACGGTGGGTCTTAAAATACTTGGACCCGACCGTATGAACAGTCTCTACCAGCCTGTTGTTGATTTCGTCCACTGATGCGCTGCTGTCTAGCAATTCGAAGCGGTTTGACAATTCGAGTTGAAAGTTCTCGGGGTTTTGGATATATGCATGAGTAGGTCGGAGCGTAGACTTCATCAGACGCGATCTTTCCATTTTGACATTAATATTTAATGTGCCTCTGACCATTCGGTGATCACTGCCGGTTTTTACCCTATGAATCACGGAGACATCATTAAATATTTGTCGCTTGGTGCTCATGATGAAGTCTATCTCATTTTTTGTGGAACCATCAGGGCTCATCCAGGTCCATTTCCTATGAGGCGGCTTCTGGAAGAAAGAGTTCATCATAAAGAGTCCCTCTTTCTCCAGAAATTCGGCCAGCCTCTGACCCCTGGGGTTGCGCTGCCCATATCCAAATTGCCCCACTCTCAACTCATCATCGCCCCGTTTGCCCAGCCGCGCATTGAAGTCACCCATAACCACTGTAAAGTGTGTTTTGGAAGTATGTATGGCTCTACTAATGTCCTCATACATAACTTCGACGTCATCATCTGAGTATGCCGAGGTCGGTGCGTAGACCTGTATGACCTTCAGCGAATATCTTTTGGATATTCTGAGTATCAGGTACGCTACCCTGCTCGACACACTAGTGATGGACACAACGTTGTTTATGAGTGACTTGTGGACGATAAATCCGACACCACCTTGGGACTGCTGTTCGCCCTCCCGGTAGTAAAACAAGTTGCCGGATTTTAAGGTTATCGTGTCCTCGCCCTCTCTTCGGACCTCCGATAAACCAACAATACTCCACCGCAACTTGTTTAACTCTTCTTCCAGCTCAACTAGCTTCTCATCTGTCCTCAATGTGCGTGCGTTGTATGTCACCAGGGCCAATTTTCGGTTTTGGTGGTAGCCGAATCTCTGCCGGAGATTCTTAGCACCCCTTGTCCTGTCGTTACCATGGCTGCTACCGTGGCCAGGACGAACAGGACCGCCGGGGACTAGGGGCCTGGTTTTTCTACTTTCTTCCATAATTGGGGGTGTTTGCCATACTCGCCACGCTTGGCAGGCGGGTTGGCGAGCGCAGTTATTGGTCGTCGAAGTGTTAAAGGAACGCTGCTGCCCATTCCCTAGTTTTCCCTTAGTCGCCTTGTACGACACCCGATGGGATGAGATGGGTTGGTCCTATTCTAAGCCGGGAACCACGCGGTACATTTTATAGCAAACGGCAACTCTGCGACTGTTATGAAGTGACATTTGACTTGATGACAGAGTTAGTTTCGATTTTAGTCGATCATAGAGATAGGATTTAAAAACATAGAGGGATTATAAACGCAGTTCATCCGTACCCTTTTTCTGGACACTTGGTACCATTTAGGTAACCAATTTAAAAATCTATGTTTTTACGTGGTTTGAACTTCTTTTTTATTAAAAAAATTACGACTTGTCATTTTGACACTCCACGCAAATTGATCGGTTAATATTTGTTTGTCTAGTGTCTGTGTTCGCGGACACTTTTAATTTGTATTCAATTAATAAAAATATAAAAAAAAAAAAGAATAAAATGTTTGTGAAAACATGGTGCCACACAACTAAAATACTGTGCTTTATATTGGAATGCAAATCTTATTGGTCTAGAAAAGCAGATGAAGCTAAATTATGTAATCTTCGGCCTGTGATTTGGTTTTGCTGTATCATGGTAAAGATAAAATGTACTTTCTAAAAAAGATATAACTCGTTTGAATATGCACAATAACTACACCAGATTGACGTTTTTTTCTTGAACATAAATAATTAGATTTAGATAGAATCCTAATAGTCGTATTCCTCAATAGATCAGTCATAATGATGGGAAAATTTACATCGATATCGATAGCATTGTGGAAAATTAGTAATTATATAATTGTTAATGCAAGTTTTTTTGTTTTAGTATGCCTACAAATAGAAAGTTTGTGATGGATGTTACTTATTCTTGCACAAAAACTACTGAATGGATTTTAATGAAACTTTTCAAGAATGCACCTGGTTCATACAGCAAAATAATGAATAGGCTATTATTTATACAGATATTACAGGATATTGGTGGGTTACAAAACGCACTCTCATCCACCATTTATCTCCATATTTCTATATCTATATACTAGATTCTTTGCAAGGTAGGCAAAGTACGGAGTTTGAACAGATTTTGTCCTTAAAGACCTCTCTGGCTTTCTCCACTCGCATAGTTCATTTTAAACGCTCGCTGGTAAGGGAGACTCTTGACTTGCCCTTCAGATAAGATACGGTCTAATTCGTCATGGTAAGATAGCTTAGGTCTATCAATAGTTCATGGTCTCTAATTTTGATAATTCCAACTTCGCTTCATTTAAAAAAAAAAGAATATACGTACCTGTAAAGTGTACATTGTAACGTGAAATATGCGTAAACTAAAGAAAGCGTTGCTTGTTTGCCAAGTGTAGCATGCAAGAGTAGAGTTATACAGCAACTATGTAACGACCCCTATACATCGCTACATAGTTGCGACTACCTACCAATAGATGGTGCTGGCGATTCGCCATACATGTCTAGAACGCGGTATTAGAGTGCGCACGACGTGTAACATATATACAAGCCCCCGACAACAACTCTCGGGGAGAGTAGCAGGCAACCCGCCAGACACAACACCAGTCTGGCTAAAAGATCTTCCCTTTGACAAATCCTGCCACAAAGTTCCTGCCACAATTATGAAGTCCTGGGTTCATCAGGTAATACAGTTTTTATTTAATCCTGAGACAATAGTCTACCTCTTACCCCGTACCCTCATCTTTCCACTTTCTCATTGTATATTTATTGCGTCATTCTTTATCGAACCATATCTTCATTTTATTCCTCGGAATGATACTAAAAAAAACATTCATCATCAAAACCCATAAGACGACATTAACGCACCCCTTTATTTAACAGGCTGCGATTCGATTTCACCCATAATGTTCTCCAAATATGAAAGTATAAAAACTCCTTCGATTTCAGCAATCGTCATATCAATTTAGTTGGATGTTACGAAAAGATGTAGGTGTATTTATGGAGAAAAAATTAGCTATTCCATTTTAGATAGAAATCAGCCCATACTCTTTCACTTGCTTGGCCTTCTTCTTCTTCGGTAGAGAATATAGGTTACATTTAAGCACGGGGATCCAGTACAGATTGGTAGAAGGAAGCTTGTGAGCACCTGCTGTTGGAACTTATGAAGCATGAAGGGTGGCTTCCAATATGTCAAAAGTATTGGTACCAACCAAAGTATTGGTATCAACGACTTATCATGGACTTTCGAGGGACGTTTCGGCGAATTCACAATGAATAAAAATATGAGATTTTTATCTCATAGGGCTGGCTAGCTTACTTATTGTCACGTGCCATTTATTGTTCAACATATACAGTTACATTTCTGCTAAAGCAGTTAAAAAAAAGGTTAGTTGATTATATCAAAGAACTTAATGACCTAATTTTAGGCAATCAGCCTATTAATATTCCTCCTAAACATTTAGATGTAAAGTAAGAGTATAATTTTGGGCATCTCAAAGAATCTGAGTTCTCTTTGACGTGATATGTTTATGACAATGTTTTTCTATACTGATTTTCCTCGAAACCTTCGTAACCTTAATGAAAGAAAAATATACTATTTAAAAATAGAACATAAAACCTCTTTTTTGATATTTAAAGCTAAAAATACTTTCATCCTTTCAACATTTCCTTTTCAGAGGGCTTAGCACAAAAAGATTGACGTTAGGGTGATACAAGTATTTAGACTCACGTTCATGATTATTGAGTAAATTAGTAGCGTGACAAGGATAGCATATCAATTATCTAGCGTCACGCTAACATCAATCCTTTCGTGCTAAATCCACTGTTAATCAACCGGTTCAAATATTCTCCTTTGTGCCTCCTTCTTCCGTATTACACCTCTGCGGTGGGGGTCGTGATCCCTATGAATAAATAATCCAATTCCATGGATATATTACAATGGATGGAGTACTGTCAAAATATTGTTAAAGAAAATTAAACTCTTACAAAGACAACATTGATGTTATTTTTCTTCCTGGCAATGTGGCAAAATATCCAAGATTTAAAATAAAAACGTAGCCCCACACAAGGAATAATTCCTGTGTCGTAGGTGCGTTTACAAACATAAAATTTACAAACACGAACACCCCGACAGAAACAAATATTCCGGGTCACACAAAGATTTTTCCGTGCTAGAAACGCACCCACAACTACTCGATCCAGTAGACGAAGCGGCTTAGGCTCTTAACCAATGGAACACCAAGTCTTTCTTTTACACAACCATCTTTTGAAGAGACTGGTTGTTACTCTGAGTGCCTCTAAGATTGATACGTTGGTCTCTCTTATATAATCTCTTTTGTATTCAAACTTGTACGACACGTTACATTTGAATATTAATCATTTCCTATTTATAATTCCTTTTCGCGCAGCGTTCATGTGAAATAATACCTTTAGGAGAACAATCAAAGTCCACGTTCACAACGCATATGTTCCAGTCGTTTGGGACATGGAGAAATTACCGTCATAATAATACATTGAAATTTTGACTCGCCTGAGATTGCTTGAAAGTAACAGGCAAGGAGGCAGCGACAATAATGTAAGCTTATTTGAGTTGTAAATTCATTGTTCAAACAAACTTTATCAGGGAATATATGAAAAGAATGTGAGAGACTTACTTTACAGGGTAAACATAGAGTGCAACGTTTCAACAGGTGCTTACCTTTAACTTTAGCTTAATAGCTTTATACGTTTAATAATTTCAAATTATGAACTTATCTCCTAATCACGTACTTATAGAGTGTCACTACAATAAACGCGGCCAGCTTGTCGTTGAAAGTTTGCGTGCTTAAGCACACAACACCTGAGCTTTTCACATCTCTTTGGCAACTTAAGGATTACAGTCAGCCTAATGTGCCGCAGTAAGCAGAAAAATGAACATAAAAGGCAGTGAGTAGAACAGTGAAAATAACAATAATCGAAAAAATTAAGTTCGTAAATTTTACATGCACGCAGTTTAATTAAATTTACACAGAGGTGGAGGAAGCCAGAGAGGTCTGTAAGGAAAGAACTTGTTGGAACTCTGTACTCTCTGCCTACTCCGCGAGGGAGCTGCCGTGCGGTCTCTATAATGCGGTCGGTCAGCTTCACTCCGCACATCTTCCGCAGAGTTCGCATTTCTACCGCATTTATCCTACTTTCATTTTCCAGCTCTCGCTACCATATAACAGCGTTGGAACAAGAACTCCGTTATGTATGGCTAGCTGCGCCTTTTGGCTTTAGTGCCGGCTCCCAAGTAGCTTTCCCATCGCTCCATCCACTCTATTCCCTGCACTCACTCTTCTCTCTATCTCAGCGGTGTATTTCCCATCCTCACTGAAGGCGCATCTTAGATATACAAACTCATAAACTTGCTCCAGCACATCGTTACCAACCACCTTCATTCATCGCTTTCAGTCTTTGAAGACTTTTATTCAAATATATGATACAGTTTAGCGGACAACACGTAACCCTGCTTGACGCCGATTTTAACGTCAAACCAGAGTGACCTGTTACCACCCACCCGAACGCATGCCTTGCAGTCCACATAAGTGGACTGGACGGCTCGCAACAGAGTGCCATCTATACCGTACTCTGGCAAAATGTCCCAAAGTCTCTTTCGCACAACTCTGTCAAACGCCACTGCCAGATGCTTCTCTACGATGTTGGGGAGGGAAAAAACTTGATCCGAACATCCTCCTCCGGACCTAAAACCCCCTTGTGTCTCGCACAACATTCCATCGGACTTCTCGCGCATTCTCCGTTCAATAATTTTACCGTACACCTTGGCTGCCAAGCTGATCAAACTGATGGCTCTGTAATTGGCGCAGTCATATTGTGAACCCTTGCCTTTATACAAGGGTACTATGACTGCGCGGCGCCAATCTGTAGGGACTCTACCAGTCATCCAGCAAAGGTTTGCAAGGGCCCGGAAGGCGTCCCGGACGCAAGTTCCACCATATTTTATCATCTCGGCAGATATCATGTCTATTCCCGCAGCTTTACCATTTTTCATACTTCCTATCGCCCATTCAATTTATTCCATAGTGATGTCCTCTGTTAATTTTGGTACCGCGGGTGCCTTTGGGCACGTCTGCGGCACCAGTATTCGGGGCATCTTCATACATTTCTCCAAAATAATCACTCCATCGGCTTAGCAAAGTTTGTGTGTCTGCAAGAATGTCGCCATCTTTAGATTTTATGTTTTCCATCCTGGAGCCTGACGAATCACTTCGAGCCTTTCTCACCTTGCTCCAAAAGAGTTTGGTGTTGTTCTCGAAGTTCTTCGCCAGCTTCTCCTCCCTTAATCGCACTGGCTCTTTTACGCTTTTCTTTCACTAAAGTTTAAGTGGCATTCTCGCATTTCCGGTATATTTCTTTCCTGATCTCTGTCATACTGGCATACAGGTTCAAAGAAGAGACATAGTCCTGCCACGCTTTCGTCTTACCTTCTACGGAGCTTTGCAATTCCGCATCCCACCATGCATCACCTTTTGCTGTACTATGCTTAGATTCTACCAAACTCTCTTTCAGGCTATACAGAATTCATCTACATTTGAATCCGAAGAACCTACTGTCAAAAGCTTTTCCCAGACTCTGTCTTCATGTAAATTTGGTAGTTTCATACATTTTTCAAGTCACACACCCATTGTTCGGTTATGTGCTTCACTTTTGACATGAGCAACGTGGATCCCTCCTGTTTTCCTTAATCCGTGTTAGTGGTAAAAAATCCAACGTTTCAACACAAGAATGGCTACGAGCTCTTGGCCTAAGTGATGATATGAATTTTTCATTTTGGACACGAATGACTGCGATAAGACATCAAAGTCACACGTGCGCTGAATATAGTTCTTGTAATAAAGTCCTATGACGGCGTCCGTTACGTTGTAAGGGGGGATTCAGTACATTATGTATGTACTGGTCAGTAGACAGATTTTTTCTTTGGGAGCGAAAAAATGATCACTGTCTTAAAAAAATCTCTTGAAGTTTTCAGACGAATAGAATACCAATAATTTTAACTATGGTTGACTGTAAACAAATTAAAACGAAATTAGGTTTGTGTGGCGATTCTGCCTAAGGTCTCGTATCCGCCAAAGCAGAAAAAGACGAAAAGAAAATGAGATATATCCATTCGTCAGACAATAAAACAAATGTTTATGGATTACACAAACATTTGTCCTTGCGGCCTACGAACCCGAAGTAGAAGTAACTAAACAATTCTCCATCCAATGGGAGAAATCCAAGCCATCGAATGTTATTAAAAATCCTCCCAAATACGTCCTGCTATTATTTGGGAACTTTTTTCCCCAAGGCGGCTTAAAATAATATCCCAATGAAAGTAAATTACATGAAACTCGGCCCACCAGTGGTTGTCCAAAAAAATTTAGCAAGCTTAAATCTTTAAGAACTCTTTTACGACTAAACTTTGAAATGTTATGGACCTAAATTAAGTTATATTTTAAGAAGAGACAGACTTGCCATGTCTACTGGGAATTGGCTAACTAGAACTTTGATAGTAAAGTTAGGTGTGTTTTCGCTGGTGTGAATAGACAACGATTAGAATAAACCCGCAATAAAAAGTGACAACAATTTAGGACTGATATCCGCAATTCCGCAAATCCGCGCCGATATGCAATTTTCTGTATACGGATAACGATAGAATTCCGTTATTTAACATATACTTCTCGCTCAAGAACACGAGGTAAGTAGAGAAATGAGATGTTGGGTAGATACCCAGAGTGAATAGGCCATTACTGAGTCAATAAGCCCTATGTATGGAGCCCTATCGTCACTTTTTGTAAGCAGAGATAAGGGTCAACCGAAGACAACTCCTCAATAAAACAAGAATGAGAAAGTTACGTTGTTTCATAGGCATTTGTGCAGTGCTTGGAAAGGTCGTAGTTTTGAGAAGTGATATATGTAAAACGAAAACATTACCTAGTAAACTTTAAACCGAAAGTGACTATTATATTATAAATATATATGTATCTTTTTATCCTCTGATACCCTATTTGCCTCCTCTTCACTTCCTTCATACCTTCGTAACTTGAGTTTCGACTTTACATTATATAACTAGAATCTTAAAATAACCAAAAAGTTTTGAGTGAACCTTTAAGAAATTTACAACATACTGAGTTCTTAGATTTACGCGAATATTACACATGAAATAAAACTATTTTTAGGATTTTATTGAGGTTTATTTTTGATTTTTAAATTCCCGACGTTTCAAGTGTTTTGCAGCACCCATGGTCACGGGAGGGACTGAGGTGTTAGACGTCCAAAAGGCATAGTTGTTTCGGGGTACCCTCAAACTTCGAAATCCATCTAACGCAAACTAAATCTTCCTATAAATCAATATTTAGCGTTGGAAACCTTACGCAATAGAAAGGATATCACTATTCTCCGCGCGGATGAAGGAAATGCTACGGTCATTATGGATACGTCAGATTACAATGTCAAAATACAAGCACTTTTATCGGATGTAAACACATACAAAAAGGTCAAAACAGACCCAACCAACACTATATTAAAACAAACGACTGATTTAATAAAGAAGTACTCCGAAACATTGAATCTGGACATCAAATCGCTAATACCTTCGGCCGCAAAGGCACCACAGTTGTATTGGCTGCCAAAAATACATAAACCGAATGCTCCCCTACGTCCAATCGTTAGCCAAATCGACACACCAACTTACAGATTGGCTCAGCACGTAGCGAAAGTGCTCTCGCCACTCAGAGGACACACAAGAGCACATGTTAAGGATTCCTACCATTTTGTTAGTGAGATCAAATATCTACATCTTACTGACAATGAAACTATGGTCAGTTTCGATGTGCAGTCACTATTCACATGCCTACCTGTACAAGCTTGTGTCGAAATTGTAGAAAGGAAACTAGCGGAGAATAACATGCCAGCGGAATACTCAGAACTATTGAGATACTGCCTTACATCTGGCTACTTACTGTGGAAAGAGCAGTTCTATAAGCAAGTAGAAGGGGTGGCAATGGGCTCCCCTGTATCTCCCATTGTTGCCGATATATTCATGGAAGACTTTGAGGAGACAGCCCTGCGTACATCACCTGTAAAGCTAAGTTTCTACAAGCGGTACGTAGATGATACTTTCACAATATTACCATCTGACAAAATTAATAAATTCCTTAATCATCTTAACTCCATTAACCCTAAAATTCAGTTTACATTGGAGTTAGAGGCAAACAATTCCCTAGCTTTCCTAGATGTCTCAGTAATCCGTAACACAGTTTGCTACTGTGGGTAAATCTTTGTTTCAGAGAGCACAAGGGATCTGTGACAAGAAACATCTGACTGCCGAGTTTTAACATGTCAAGCAAGTTCTGCACGACAATAAGCTTCGAGTCCCACGCCAACGTCACAGTGACCGAGTAAAAACTCGGGTTAAAGAACACATAGCTGACCTAAAACACTGTCGCTCAAAGAAGTCTGCAGTCTGTGAACATGTCCTTGACCGCACCCGCCATAAAATCAGATTTGATAGACCACAAATCCTCGTAAAATAACACCGATTCCTACCAAGGATGGTTCGCGAGGATATTGAAATTAAAAAACATCCTAATTTCAATAGAGAAGATGGCTGGGTGCTTCCGTCGACTTGGGATCCGATGATTAATATAATCAAATCCAAAACCAAGCATAACACTGCAAGACCTTTAAGACACCGTGAGCTCATTCTGCGTAGATCGGACCAACAACAACAAAAATAATTAAGAAGTTTGAGGATACCCCGGAACAACTATGCCTTTTGGACGTCTAACACCTCAGTCCCTACCGTGACCATGGGTGCTGCAAAGCACTCGAAACGTCGGGAACTTAAAAATCAAAAATAAACCGCGATAAAATCCGAAAAATAGTTCTATTTGAAATTTATAACCATTTTAAAAATAACGTATCGACGTAAAACAAAAACCTAGCCCAAGGCAACTGTATAACTAATATAAGGACAGATAACGTTTTAAAACTCGTGTGAAGAACTTTCATAAATATTTCAACAACATAACAGATTACAATCAATGCTTAAATAAATGAAAGAAGGCAAAGGAATATTGCCTAAATTAAAATCCTACGTATGTATGTTCACACAATATCTTATATAGGTCAATATAATGACACAACTAAGAGCTAAAAAGAAAATAAATAAAACTGAGAATAGAAAAATCGTAAATTTAGGTATTAAATACTACTCTGCATCTAATGAATTATGTTTTTACGACTAGTAGCGGATACATAAAATACACTTATCCTCTTTTGACATTAATAAAACTATTTTTCTTCGGCTTGTTGTTTATAATGGAGCTATGGTTGACTGATTAATGGCCAATTCTAGTAATGAACTGTCATCATTTCATTAATTATACTATAAGCTTTACAAAAAAGTTTTGAATTCGGTTTTGTTTAATTGATTGCTTTATAATTGACAATGACAATGATTTATATGACCACTAGCTAAGTACCCGGTGAGATTTACTATAAATAATTTTGAGCTTCTATTTAATTTTTGAGAATTTATTGCTATAACAGTATTTTTGAATATTCATTCCCTTAGGCCGACTTGCACGAATCAGGGTTAGCGTTACCTATTAACTAACTCAAGGTTATAACGTTTAATTGAAGGCAATTTAACGTTATTAACTCGAGTTATCCATAAATTACGCTAATCCTAGATCGTGCAAGGGGGCCTAAGGGAATAAATTTTCAAAAATTATTTTTTAGTACTTACCTATATTAGTATGTATCTCAGAAACCTCAATTAGATCCGCCATCAGCCAAAAGAGGTCTGCTGTAGGACGAAGGCCTCAACCAGAGATCACCACCACGATCAGCTATGTGCTATACGCAGCCATCTTTTACCTCTAACCTTTATCAGGTCATCAGTCCAATTAGATTATTGTTTAAACATCCAATACGAAAAACAAACAAACAAGTTTAGAAGAGTTAAATTCGATTATATAGGATATTGATATCGAAACTAACTACAAACCCTAGGGTATTGAGGAATACGTTATATATTGAGACTAATAGAATAGTAATACGTTATATACTGAGAATAGGAATATGTTTAAAAGTGAAGCAGGTACCACGAATGAGTAAAGAAATCACTTCATTAATTGGGAAGTGATGCTCCTTCTCGTGTCAATGGCTAATATTTATCCTACTAAATGAGTGTCTAGCTTATTTGCACTACTTTTCTTATTATTCAATACCATACTCATACATACATCAATAAAAATATTCTCTAGGAAGTTAAATAGGTCCGTAAGGAACGAACTCGTTGGTAGTCTGTACCCTGTACTCTTTATCCCGCAAGAAATCTGGCGTGATTATATAAATAAATAGAAAAATATTTCGATTAAATAAATAGTTTATACCTACGGACATACATGTATATAAGTATTCTAGTCCATTCAAATAACTCATATCACACGAATAACTTATGATTAAAATTCATCCCGTCATTTCGATAGCGATTGATGGCAACAATAATGGAGTCTGCGAATTCGCTAACCGGGATACACTCGTGAAATTAGCACGAGTTTTATTTTCGTGGCCGCCAGCGTTATTATCTATCTTCTGAAATCGCTCGTAAAAACATTTACGTTATTTATGTTTACTGAGTCCAACAAGTATACGTACAGCGTGTCGCATTGAAATATTTTATAACAAACTTGGTAATGGATGTGATACTGAGGGTTTGTTAGAGCCATTATTCGCAATGAGCAAACGTGGTGTGTTACGATTACTTCATTAAATTATTGTGAAATGCTATCAAACTATTATTTCGTAAAGTTATCGAGACGCTATGGGTTACATGGTTAATTAGTCATAGTTTGACAGGAAAATTTTGACAGATATATTAGATATAATCAGTACTCTTTATTGAACACCAGTGTTATTACAATTAATTACATACAAAAATAAAAATAAAACTCAATAATCATTTCATTGTATAGGCCAATACAATAGCACTCACAAACTCAGCAGGCTGGCTTTTAACTTCGTTCCAGATGCTTTCTGCAACGTGATACCGTTCAATGCTAAGTTTTATTTAAAAAATATGTCTTCATGTGCATTAAGATACTGTTTTAACAACTCTAGAAACATAAGAATTAATTATCTATGAAAATACAAACATCCTCGCTAACCCTGCAACATACACTCATGCACACACACACCCACACACACACTAACACACACGCACACACACCCACACACATTTCTGAAAACGCACTACGTATTCAAATAGCATATGATTAGTATATAATGTGTGCTTAAAAAATCATTTTAACTTCGAGAAAGTTACTCCTTTGTTTTGTTTATTGTTTCTTCTTTATGTAACTAATTTTGATATTTTTATTTTAACTCCCGAGCCTCAGGATTCATGCGTGCTTAGCGTGCTTGGTAATAAATGATGTTTATTTTATTTTTATTTTATCAAGTTGCGCGTCGTTTTTTGTTTGATATGACATCTTTTGTACGTAATCTATATATGTTTATACATATAATAAAACTGTAACCGAGCCGAATTTGTACATTGAATATTTTTTGAAAATTTTAATTGAGGTACACTTCCTTATCGAAATAGAGGCCGTAACAATTTTTTTTGGAATTATTGTCTGTTTGTCTTTCTGTCTGTCTCTCTCTTTGTGTTTCAATCACGCAAATACTACCGAACAAATTTCAATGAAACTTGGTATGGTAATAACATATACTCTAACTTAAAATCTAAGTTACTTTTCATCCCGGAAAAATCAAGCAATCCCGTGTTATGACAGGATAAACCATAAAACTTATTATTTTACTGATGGTTAGCCGCGAGCTGCAATCTTCCGTTAAAATGTGTGATTTCACCTACTAATATTGCACTCGGGTTCGTCTTCTATCTATCTATACATCTATCTATCTATCTATCTATTTTCTATACATACATATAATAAAACTGTAACCGACCCGAATTTGTACATTGAATATTTTTTGAAAATTTTAATTGAGGTACTCTTACTTATATCGAAATAGAGGCCGAAACCATTTTTTTTGGAATTATTGTCTGTCTGTCTTTCTGTCTGTCTGTCTCTTTGTGTTTCAATCACGCAAATACTACCGAACAGATTTCAATGAAACTTGGTATGGTAATAACATATACTCTAACTTAAAATCTAAGTTACTTTTCATCCCGGAAAAATCAAGCAATCCTGTATTATGACAGGATAAACCATAAAACATATTATTTTAATGATTGTTAGTCGCGAGCTGCAATCTTACGTTAAAATGTGTGATTTCACCTACTAATATTGCACTCGGGTTCGTCTTCTATCTATCTATCTATCTTCTATCTATACATAAAATGAAACTGTAACCGAGCCGAATTTGAACATCGAATAATTTTTGAAAATTTAAATTGAGGTACACTTCCTTATCGAAATAGAGGCCGAAACAATTTTTTTGGAATTATTGTCTGTCTGTCTGTCTTTCTGTCTGTCTGTCTCTTTGTATTTCAATCACGCAAATACTACCAAACAGATTTCAATGAAACTTGGTATAGTAATAACATATACTCTAACTTACAATCTAAAATACTTTTCATCCCGAAAAAATCAAGCAATCCCGTATTATTGCGGGATAAACCATAAAACTTTTGCGGGATAAACCATAAAACTTATTATTATATTATTTTAATGATGGTTAGTCACGAGCTGCAACGTTACGTTAAAATGTGTGATTTCGCCTACTAATATTGCACTCGGGTTCGTCTCCTTACGAAGTAACTCTTCATCTTCTATCTATCTTCTATACATCTATCTATCTATATCTATAAATTCGGAGAGTAAATCGATTTTATCCAGGGGAGGGACATACATAGGCTATCTGTTGTCTCAAAATAAAAACTTAGGAGTGTTAAACACACGCCAAAAAATAACGCAAATGAAGTTGCGGGTACAGCTAGTACATAATAAATCCGTGAATCTTCCCCGGTTTTTCGTTAACGAGGACTATTCAAAAACCTTGTAATGATGTATTCAAATATTAATTAAAAATAACATTGGCGTGCCTAAACCGTGGCCAAATAGATCAATCAATCGGAGTATAACCTTTTTTAGGCATGGATGTGGCCGCTCCAGTCGCCAATTAATCTTTTTCGTTAAAAATAAATCCTGATCGAATAAGATAAATGCATGAATTTGGAATTTTAGAATTCTTTGCGGATTTTAGCAATGAATTGCCTGGACGATTGTCGCTTTTTTCAAGTTATTTGAGTTGTGTTTTTACGATTAATTCTTAGTAACTTAGGTGTAATAAATTAGTCTGTTCTGCTGGGCCACTGGCATCTCTCGAAAATTAATCTGATTGATGAAGGAAGGTTTGTGGTGAGCCTTACGCCTTTACTTCTTGCCTACCGCAATAGATTTGGCGTGATCATGCTAGTTCTTTATGGGGCAAGCAGAGAGTAAAGAGTTCCAGTAGGTTCTTTCTTATAGTTATAATATAGATAGAGAAATGATAACCAGGACCAACGGCTTAACGTGCTTTCGGATGTACATATGAAGACGCTCAAAACTGGAAATGCGTCAAATAGTCAGTCATCTCAGACTGACTGAGATTAATTCTACTGAAACTTATAATATCAGCCTATACTGCCCACTGTTGGGCAAAGGCCTTCTCTCACACATTGAGGTGAGAGAGTTTAGCTCATACTCCACCACGCAGACCCAGTGCGGATTAGTGGAGGCAGGTTTGTGGCCACCAGCTTTTGGAACCTATGAAGCCGCCTATACGGCTTCCAACTCGGCTTAACGATTACCACATTAAGTGGCAACCGGGACCAACGGCTTAACGTGCTTCCGAAGCACAGAGATGCTCAAATATGAATATGCCACAAACGGTCACCCATCTCAGGCCAACCGAGTCGAACGCTGCTTAACCTTGGTGATTAGTTAGAACACTGAGTCGCACAGCGCTACGAGCGCCTCGAACTTGAACTGAAACTTAGTAATTGTTAAAACACTGCAACTACAGAGCGCTACGAGATTTTTTCTTCTTCAGCGAAAAGACGTCCGCTGCAGGACAAAGGTCTCCCCTAAAGACCCTCACAACAACCAGCTGTGTGCTGTATAGTTCCATCTTCTCCCCGCGACCTTCAAGAGGGCATCGGTCCATCTTGTAGGGGGGGCCTGCCCACTCCACATTCTTGCAGTACGTGGTCACCGCTCGAGAACTATTCTACCCCAACGGCCGTCAGTTCTACGAGCGATGTGCCGCCCACTGCTACTTAAGTTTAGCAATAAGTTTACGAGCTCTAACTATATGTATCATCACGCCAGATGACTTGCGAGCTCTATGTGCGTATAATCATTGTTAAGAATGCTATAATAGAAAAACTAATAAATCCAAAGCTCTTCAAACTTACGTTCGCTGAACCGTCCGCTCTTTTTCGTTCATAACCCACTATTTGCTCTTTGCGGCGACGCTCTCATTCACTTAGTCCATTTAATTCATATTATTTATTTAATTTTCAACCCTTCCACTTCTAAATTCAATTGGATTTTCTCCATTTTCCACTTACCACTTTCATTTCAAGGAACGCAGTCAGCCATCAATTCTAACTCAATGCACTAGAATTTAATATTGGAAACCTTACACGCTACAAATGCACCACTGGCAATAACTTGCAACAATATATTATCCTCTCATATACGATACCTCGATTTTGTACTCTTCTTATAAAACATTGAGTTCAAATTCCCATAATTAAGAATGCAAGGTTAACATACGGTTCCATATTCAACTCTACATCGTAGAGCGGAATAATCTTACGAATTTGTTGCGCTCTAGGGACTTTACTCCGGAATTTGTTTCCTCGAATTTATCCTTAATTGATAATTTATAGGGCAAACACTACGATGTAGGGTTCGTTACGTTAAAGCTATTTCCTGCACGAGAGAAGGAACGAAAGTAGCATTATGTGATTTTAAGTTTACTTTATCAAATCAATTAATTGGAATCTGTGCCTAAGCGACAAATCCAAGGAAAATCTCGCACGTCTTAATTTTCTTAGAATTTATGATTAATTCAAATAAAGCTAAGACGTTCACTGGAGTTTATATGCCTTTTCAAAGATCACCATCACGAGCGGCTTTGCGCTGTCCATATTTATCTTTAGAATTTTAATTGGAACTAACATATTTTGACGAGTCCTGGATGATCCTCCGAGAAAAAAGATCTGACTGAATAAAAACTGAAATATATTGGTTAAAAATACTTTTTAAGACAAGTTTTTTTTCAGCCAGGTAATGGTGCAATTTAAATCTGGCAATCAATATTTAATGTGTAAAAAAATATCGTGTATATGCTGTTGTCCGTTAAGGAATTCCTTCGTCTGAAGCCAATCCTGGATGAAGAATCAGATCATGCTTGCTATAAAAATGCAGTGTCATCGAAACTGAATCAACATGCCAAATTTCAACTCCGTAGAATAAGAGGAAGTGATTCTAATTTAGCTTACAATATTTGACCTAAACTAACTTTCTCCGTAATACCTGCCCACGGTTTAATTATTAATTTAATAATCTCTCTACAATTTGATTATTTAATTAAAAACTCTAAATTTATCAACTAAAAGCTAGATTTCTCTTGTTTTTGGTTTTTTGGATGTATCACTTTTCCAAAGAATATATTCATACCTCATGCGACCCACATTACTTTCAATTCAAAATGTCTTTGTCACAAAATCTGACACCCCAGTCCACAGTGTAGTAACCTTTTGTATTTCCTTTGCAGTACTTTAGGTTTCTTTGCGAGACAGAAGTGTCTTATGTCAAGGGAATTGTGTGTGTGTCCTATAAATATCGATCAAGTGCGAATTTAATTCGCGAGTTGAGGGTTCTTTACTAAAATCTTTTTTTAACAAGACAGCTGTAATTAGCGTTATAATGAAATGTTGATTAATGAAGGACAGTAAAACACGGCGCGTATAGAATTCAGGAGCCTTGTAATAATAAACATATTAAAAATAAGGTTCTTTAAATGTCACTTTGTCGTATTACTAATATTGTTGTCATTTTAATCTATTGTGATCTGTCGATCACAAAGCACCTAAGAAGATGGGTGCTAAAAACTATTTAACGCACTTCAAAAAGAAGGAGGTTCTATGTTCGTCTGTATGTATTTTTTTGTTATATATGTTTGCCGATATTTTCGTCTATTGTGGACCGATTTTAATGATTCTTTTTGCATTACCCATGGTGCGTCACGTCTTTTTTAGTAAAAACTGCTACTGTGTGTTTGTTTACCTTTAGTAGCTATAAATATAGCTACCCATAAACGGATGGTAAGAGCAGGGTAAAATACGCCACAATTATAAATAGGATACCTTATGGCTAGTCGCATATTATATAAGTAGCACCTACATTTTTTTTAAATGCGGATCCCTAAAGTCTAAGCCATCCGAATTCTATATCTCTGCAATAATATAACGATAAAAACAAACGATTCTCGTTTGTTCATATCTCCGTAACTGTTGTTCACAGCTATTAAGCTTCGGAATGACAAAACAGAATAGTTTCCGAACAATTCAAGCTTCGTTTCTTAGGGTGACTTTCTATTTATCAAATATATTTGTCCATATATCAAAATAGATTAAAAAACTTGATCATGACCTACAACGCAACCTAAACTTTACCCTACCAAAGGTCCATAATTTGTTGTATTGTACCATCTATGTGTCTTTTTAAAAAAAACACAAGTAATTATTTCTGTATCGGGGGTGCGCTTACAAATACGCAATTTACTTATTAAAATAGGCACTGGTAGTACAATACTTCAGGATCCACAAGGCCATATTTAAGAGCAAGCTGCTGATGGTTAACCTTCAGTACTTGCATAGACAACCAGGTGGCTAGGATTAATCTTGGATAAATGTGACGGACGATTTGGCGCAGTGGTTAAGCCGCTCCGCCCACTGTGTCTAATAGTTGCGGGTTCGATTGCCGCACGGGAGAAATCTTTGTGTGATCCACAATTATTTGTTCCGGTCTGGGTATTTGTGTATGTGAATTTTCATGTTTGTAAACGCACCCACGACACAGGAATAAAGCCTAGTGTGGGGCTACGTTTAAAAAAAAGAATATAAAAAAAAATCCTAACTACCTGTTTGTCTATGCAAGTACTCTCCGTTAGCAAGACGGGAACAACCGGAGAATATATGTCTAATAGACTCACCGGGACGGCGGCATGCCCGACAAATGTGGACCGTACCGTCCTTTAGGATGTGTTTCGGGTAGTTGTTCGTCATGACAGCTTCGTCCGTAATCGTATAGACAAACCATTCAGTTTATTGATATTATGATTATTTTTTGATGTATCACATGCAAAAATTGTCAAATCAAAAATAAACGAGTATCTACAGCTATAACTTGTTTGTATAGCACGGTATGGTTGTCTCACCTGTCTTAATATGTATATAACATGCTTAACAACCTCCGCTGTTTAATAAACAAACTCATAATATAATCATTATTATGATAGCATTCAAAAGTTCATAAAATATTTTCGCGCATTTTTACACACACCATCACACATTATACTCGTACCATTAACACGATTGTAAAGATCTTTAAATTGATTATACGGGCTGTTAGTTTGTATACTCACTTTACAGAAATAACTGCACTGTCAATACTGGTGAATATATGACCAAAATGTGTAGTAAATAAATAAAAAAACAAGCAATTAACATTTTTTATTTTATTTTATTATCCATAAATTAAAATAAAAACGTCTGTAATTGTTGCCCCGCGTATGTGGTGGGTCTCGCGGGCCGAGAAGAATACAATACTATCTCCATACCTTCCGCGTATTCGGTATTCGCTTCGGCTAATTCTGAATTACAATCGATGGGTTTCAAGGAAATTATAGGCTTCAAATAAACACAGCATGCTTTAAGTAATGTAGAATATTTAAATATTCAGTCAAATATGTATTCCGTGACTTGCGCAAGAGTACAAAAACCAATGACCTGGTGAAGGTCACAGGTTGCATGCGTACAGCACAAAGCCGGTCGTTGTGGCGGTCTTTAGGGGAGGCCTTTGTCCTGCAGTGGACGTCTTTCGGCTGAAGAAGACAAATCCACAGCCTGTATAATGCCAGTCAAAGTAATAAAATTTATCTTTGTATTAATCGAAGTGTTAATACAGAGTGTAAAATTAACGTATTAAAATACGAAATAACCTTATCTCCGTGTATAAACCTCAAATAACAAGAAAACACCAATAAACTTGAGTCGTTTTATATCGCGTACAACATCTTTATGATATCGTTAAAATTATAAATATAGGTTTGTTTTTTTTTTAAATGATGATGACTCGTTTGAATAGGCTTTTAGTTTTTAATGTTTTTGTGTATTATAATCGTATCGTTATAATAGGGATATATATTTCTATTATAATGATGAGTATAATGACTGTACCTACCTTTGACATAGAAGTATACTTAAAAATAAAATTGGCAGCCTTTATTTAAATATGCTTAAGTTTATTTTTTCCAAATCATTTCTTTAAATTTATGTATACCAAAATGTACTTACATATAGAATAGTCAAGAAAGAAAGTGATTTCTTAAGACTCAACCACCCATTCAGATTATTATTCCTGTAACGGAGATAGGCAAAAAACTCCACGGTTACTCTTTTAAAAATGAGTTTTACAATTATTTTTATGTACATTGCGTTCATAGAATAGTTCATATAGAAAAACAATGTGTCGCGAGTCGTGCCAAACGAGCTCAAAGTACTGCTCCTTTTGTAGACATTTTCTGGCTGCACTCCGGGGTCTGGCATTGGTCATGCTCACTAAAAAGTCTATGCTTGCAGTGTCTATTTGGTGCAGGCCACTTCTTTCCCTCTAATATGGTCGAGGGAGGTGATAGCTGCTCAAGTAGTCGTACTCGTGAACGGGTGCTGCATGTGGCGACTGGTCCACCCAGAATCCTCTAGCTTTTCATTATAGCATATATTTAAAAATAGTCTTAAATCTCGGTCGTAAGGCACCACACTGAAGCTGGATCGCATTAATGATTTTGTATAATATAAAAATGTATGTATCAATACAAAAAATGATGAGAATTAAACAAAAAATACAAGCCCGCTGAGTTTCTCGCCGGATCTTCTCAGTGGAGGCCGCGTTCCGATCCAGTGGTAGATTAATAAGTTAAAAAAAAAAAACCTAAATATGACACTTTGTAAGCACCCCCGCAGGGTTTATACAAAATAAACGATTTGTGTTTGAGTTTTGAGTTTAAATGCAAAATGAGCTAGATAGGCATAAGTAATAATTAAACGTTAATATACTTACATTTATGGTATCAATAAAGTAGCTACATAGTCCTCTCATTTACAAATTTGAGACTTGGTAAAGGCATATAATAAAAAAAGTAACTGTAACGATAATAAGACAAAATAAAAAATGAGTGCGATTAAATTCTTGATTATAACTCCAGTGCAATTCCCAGTGTATTCAAAATTATTTTCATTATACAAAACAATTTAATTTGTAAGTGAGCCACATATAAAAAGAAGTTACAGTTTTTATTCTCATCGGCCCAAATCAGTTAACTGCTGGACATAGGCCTCTTCGAATGTCCACCACAGAGGCTGATCCTCAGCTTTTTGTATCCAGTTACTACCAGCTATCCGCCGTAAGTCTTCACTCCATTGCGCGGGGGGCCAACAGTTATGGTCTCTACTCCTTAACCCATCATCCTAATAGTTATCGGTTCTGCAGCAAAAGTGGTCGCCCACTGCTGCTTTAGCATTCTGATCTTCAGACCTATGTCGATGATTTTGATTTTATGCCGAATAGTCTCATTTCCAATTCTATTTACTATAGAAACTCCAAGCATAGCTCTCTCAATAGTTTAGTCTCTGCTGCTTTCAGTAATTAAGATTGCTTGATTTATCATTTTATCAATTTCCTCTAATGCCCATTTCTTTATTACCGAGCGAATGAAAATCCTTTATTAATATTAAGGTTTGTAAATCTTATAACACGATAAACTACTAAGACATTTTGTCTTTTTGTCTTGTCTTTTAATTTAACTTTACCGTTTCAGAAACGTCTAGTTTATCAGGCATAATATTATATTCTATTTACGCCAAACACTTCAATTAGGATGCGGTTCAAAATACAGTAACTTTGATACTTGAAAAGTGCCAAACTGACAAGAACTTCAGGATCTTGAACATTAAATTAATAGAACTACCTAATAATATTTACATTTGTAGTTCGTCCCTTGGATTCACTCAACACAACCGCTCAGGCATAAATATAGATGTAATAGGCCATTCTGAACTGCTCCTATATCGTACATCTGTTGTGACCATTTCCGATCCTTGCCTCATTTGTCTCTGAATACTTTATATCGTCTGGAAAAACTTAGCTACTGACGGGAAAGAGGGTTAGGTACGAATAGTTTGACGTTAGTATAAAGCATTGATATACATTGATGTGCATGAGAGAGTAAAGATCAAGGATAAAATGACGACCAAAAAATGCCGCGTTTGGGTATACTCACGCATCTTTACTACCTATACTCGTAGCTGACAACTGACCTCGGATCTTTTTATTATGGTCGTCCTAGCAAACTAAAGCCTAGACATGCGTCGTCACGTTGGCTATGATTCGATCGAACTATTGCAAAATAAGACTAGTTTTCTGACTGTGTAAACTTTCATCTAGAACAAATAATATATCGATGGCGTAAAGCTACAGAGTTGTATACTAATAATCGCCCAAAGATAGGTTGACCATATCATATATCGAGACTCGCATGGAAAGTTTAGATGATCAATGAAAAAGGTTCCAAGACACACATGACAGTGAATTAGTTGAAACTTCTTTTTATTGTAAAAATTATGTCTATGAGCAAACCGAGGAAGAATATATTATGTACAAGAGTAAATAAAAATTAGCTTTATTTAAGGTTCATTATGATCCTATAGCTGAGCAATCAGACAACCAAACTCATTGAATTTACCGAAGATTTCCAGGCCAATTAAATACATTGAGCTAAATAAGGATGAATGAAACAGCACGTTTTTATACGCATTGACTGTAACGTCAAACTCAAACTCAAATCGTTTATTTTGCATAGACCCTGCGGGGGTGCTTACAAAGTGTCATATTCACATTTCCTTTTTTTACTTTCTGTTCTACCACCAGATTGTAACGCGGCCTCCACTGAGAAGATCCGGCGAAAAACTCAGCAGGCTTGTCTTTTTTGTTTAATTCTCCATTGGTTTTTTTTCATCATTTTTTGTATAGATATATACATTTTTATATTATACAAATTATTTAATGCGATCCAGCTCCAGTGTGATGCCGTACGATTGAGATAGAGGACTATTTTTAAATATATGCTATAATTAAAGCCTAGAGGATTCTGGGGGAACCAGTCTCCACAAGCAGCACCCGTTCACGAGTACGACTACTGGAGCAGCCATCACCCTGCCTCGACCATATTAGAGGGAAGGAAGTGACCCGCACCAAATAGACACTGCAAGCATAGACTTTTTAGTGAGCATGACCAATCCCAGACCCCAAAGTGCAGTCAGAACAAGTCTACGAAAGGAGCAATACTTCGAGCTCGTTTGGCACGACAAGCTGCGCTTTGACATTTTTGTTTACATTAAAGACGTGCTTTATGATCAATAATCGTCAATAAAATAGACACTCGAGCGGAGAAGGGGAAATTATTCGTGTTTACAGCTAAGCACAACCCCCTTCATACTATCGTAACGTTATCGAGAATGCTATCGTGTTCATTTTTATTTAGTAAAGTTGCACTGTGAAATGGATGGCGTATCATCTCTACAAGCGTTATGCTAACGTCAATCATATTTTTTTATTGACGACTGGTCAGCGTTTGATCACTATCTCACACTGTGTACACTTTTCGCCGATGATAGGTCTCATGTAATAGAGATCGAGTCTATTGCTATATATCGGGCTCAATTCCAGACTTCGGACTGATACTGGGATTTTTTCGACGGATAAACTACAATGTTCGACCTAGGATTCGAACCCAGGACCTCGTGATCGCAATGCGCATTATTCGCCAGGAGACCAACGAGGCAGGCTTCATAATATGTTGGTGCTCACCCCTATGTGCTTCTACATGTTCTACATGTATGTATGTATAAACTCTTAGCGGCCTAAGGCATCGCCTAATTAACCCCGGCCTGGCTTCGACAGTTTTATATAAACCCCAAAATATGTCGCGTTATCTCATCACGCCTTGGTATAATGACTCAGTACAGTTGAAAACGGAAGTTCAGAGATATTTGATCACACATTTTTATAACACTGTACTGGCGATTTGTCGTGTGTAATGACGTGCGAGAAATTGTTTGATCAGTCAGTTTGAATGAGAAAAACAATAAAGTTATACATTCTAGGTTTCGACTGCAGCAACGTAGTGTATCGAAACGATCTATAGATCGCATATTTTACAGAAAAGTATTTTACAGTAAAATTGGGACTCAATCAGTAAGAGTTAATAACAATTATTAGTATCCTGAAAATGGCGGCTATAGACGGTACCACATTACGCGCGTTTTATTTTCCTAAACACCTTTACAATATTAACCTTTCTTAAATAACTGTTGGTCTAGTGGCAAAGCGCATTGCTTGGTGATCACGAGGTCCTGTGTTCAAATCCTAGGTCGGACAAATGTAGTTTTTCTAACAAAACATTTCCGGTATAAGTCCGGAGTCTGGAATTGTGCATATATGGCAATAAGCTCGCCCCCTATTACATGGGAGTTAATATCGTCGGCAAAAAGTTGGTGAGCTTAGTACACTTCTGCCACCCCCGCTCGGGGAATATAGACGTGACAGTATAACCGTTCTTATAGTTAGTACCTACAATAAAATAACGGTATTTTGCAGGTTCAATACTGTACGTTACCGCAATGTGCTGTATGCATTCAGTTTGTACCTGCGACCTTCGCCAGGTCATTGGTCCATTATGTGTAGTCCACTTTATAGGCCAAGCCTACCTAGCCAAGAAGATTAATATCCTGCAAAGGACTTTCCACTGATAATAATAACGATTATGACTTTATTTTTTATGTACACTCAAATCAAATCAAATCAAATGTTTTTTATTCATGTAGACCAAAAGGCACTTATGAATAGTCAAAAAGAGAAAATTATTAATTACTTAAGACTCTACCATCCGTTCGGAAAGTCATTCCTGTGGAGAAGAAGGGCAAGATACTCAACGGTTACTCTTTTTTAAAAATAAGTTTTACAATTATTTTTGTATACATTGCATTTATGGAGTATGGGAGAACAATGCAGAACGAGCTAAATAGATGTGATTAAGTATAGATTAATCATAAGTGTCACTTTTTTATATCACTTTTTTATATACCCTCACACCAGAAATTTCTCATGTGTCGTGGGTGTTTCAACAATATGAAATTCACATACACAAACACCCAGACCGATACAAACGTTTGTGGGATCACAAAAAGGTTTGTCCCGTGCGGGGATTGAACCCGCGACTACTCAATCCAGTAGGCGGAACAGCTCTCAACCATGGGACCAAGCCGTCCATCGTAGTCTGATAATGATATTTTACAACAAAAATATGAGATGACAGGTTTATATCAAAAACGTAAGTTACATTTTTTGTAAAACATTTTTATGATTTCCTCATTCCCGAATAATTCACTAGTTCACTGTACAACTACAAAGATTTTCATTGTCTTTTGTGAATTAGGGAACATTTTCCTTTGGGTATATTAATCAACCTTGCCCTTGAAACAAAGGCGCGGCGCTTGTGCCTTGATTACAAATGTTGCGAGGCATAATGCTCAATAATGTAAGTGGAAGGCTTAGCACATCGATATTATTATTTGTAACTCCTAGATTACATGTAACAGTCTGAAAAACAAACCAAAACGTAAGGGCCCAACAACGCGTGTGATCTTATTTCTAATTAATACAATTCAACCGTAGCCAGCGTGAGGATGCGTTAAATGCTACAATTTGCGACTAAAAACTGCTACCATAAAAAAATCATTCATGTTACAATCACTTCATCTTCTTCGGAAATCGGGCTCCGAAGCAGCAGCTGAGGATGCTACCGGGAACACGTTAAGACACGTTATATATATATACTATATAAAACATAAAAAATCTTTTTTAAATTAAACCGACTTCAAAAACCGTCTTCAATTCCGTGACCATGGGTGCTGCAAAGCACTCGAACCATCGACATTTTTAAAATCAAAAATAAACCGAATAATAATTTTATTTCAAACGTTTGTGAAGTATTGTATAAATCTGCTGACATTCTGTGATATCTGGAGAGTTATAAAGTAGCTAATTTTAGTTTTAATCCAGCTTTCATGTTAAGTAATTTTTTTACGAAAGTTAATCGTTTTCGTAGTATTTTCTCACTATAAGAAGAGAACGCTAATTCTTTTTCCAACTCACTGCAATAAATTTCAGATTTTACGGTTAAATTTTAAGGTTCATATTTGTTCAAATTCTCAAAGTAACATACACATACCCTGACTTTGAATGCAACGTTCAAACTTCCTTATGCACGATGTATCAAAGAGTTTTAATGGCATTAACACTACCTATTCAAATAATCCTAGATCTAAGGAAAAAATGACGATAAAATCCAGGGAAAGCGAGAGTGTTTTTCTTTGCTTGTATACTCGAATAATCAACTTTTTAGCAAATAAAACAACTTCTAGTTTAATCAACTCTTAAATCAGTAAAAGGTGATAAAACTCGAAAATCATAATTGTGAAAAAACGGTTTCAAAGTTTTAATTTTTTATACTCTTTTTAAACAGAACTGATTTGAATGTTGCTTACGGTTGTTAACAGACAGACTCATAAATTATTTTATTTAGTACTAGCGGCCCGTCCCGGCTTCGCCCTGGTAGATATTTATTTTTTAAACATAGCCTATGTTACTCAGGGATAATGTACATTCTAATGGTGAAAAAATTGGAAATCGGCCCAGTAGTTTTTGAGTTTATTCGTTACATACATACAAAAATACAAATCTTTCCTCTTTATTATATTAGTATAGATTGTAAATACTAATCAAAATGTAAGATTTATACTTGATACTATGTATTCACATGAATTTCTTATTTATCTAAACTTATATACATCATTTTACACTTGTATTTGGTTTAGTGTAATTTGGTATAGAATGATTTAGTATTTGTATAAAAACTGTTTAAAAATGTGTTCATTTTATGAGTAACATTAGTCTACACTGGTACACATGTAATTGTATTAAATAACACAGATTTAAATCTATTTTATATATTATCTTACACATTGTTATTCTGAAAAATGCCTAGTTATGTCATTACACACCAAAAAAAGAACTTTTTAATTTTAAGCCTTGCGCACATGGGTATAAGATTGAAATCTAGAGGATTTGTTTTATGTATATATTATGTGTAAAATATGAAAAGTGCTATAACTCTAGTTGTATCACCTTTCGCTGAAGATACAGAAATATGAGTGTGCCTGTGCATAGAACTGTGGTAATGACGGTTTGATCATGTGACGGGAGTGGTCTATGGTAATGGAATGGTATCTTTGGGTACATCTAGTGGTCTAGTGGGTGGACCCACGGGTTCGTTCCCCGCACCGTATAAATGCTTGGGTAGCCCACAAAGGTTTGTTTCAGAGATGGAGTACAAGGAGAGGAGAAGATAAAAGATTTATTAGCAGTACAAGTAATTAGTAAATGTTGCAACAAGCGTCATTGCGTGACATTTCACAACAAAGCTGCGGGAAAAAACCCGACTACATTTAGACCTAGACTATATTTTCATTGATACTATACTATTTTAATCAATATTATAGTTTGTTTTGCGTTGAGTAACAATACGGCTTTGCGTTCATTAATAATGGATCGGGTAGAGAGTTCGACTTCCGTACAGAAAAAATTTTTATTTAACCCACAAATATTTTTTTCAGTATGGGTGTTTGAGTCGGAATTTCATGTTTGTAAACGCACCCATGACACGGATATAATTCCTACGGTGTAGCTACGTATTTTTTAAAGAAAATAATAAGAGTATGGCAATAGGCACGTCCCCTATTACGTGGTGCCTAACATCGTCGGCGAAAAGTGGGTGTACATACACCTCTGCCATGCCCGCTTGGGGAGTACAGGGTGTTAAAATAAACAGAACTAATGCGAAAGCGAAACGATGTCCAGAAGCGAGATGCAGATGAGCAGAAGCGATGTTCTCGTGTACACATTCTATTACGGCGATGGCATACTACTCAATATTTATATTTCTGGTTTACCCGGCTTAAATTACGACAGAGTGAGCCGAGGAGAAGATTATTGGCTATATTCCGAGATCATTTCAAACTTCCTCGCGTAGTTGTTTCAAGACGATAAGTATTCCACTTATTATTTTAATGCTTTTAAGCTGATAATATTATTTCAATTTAACTTTAAGTTATTCATTTTGTTGTTATGTTAAAATTTAATAAGTTTCATCTTAGGCTTCTTCCAGAGAGGTATGTAAGGAAAGAACCTGTTGGAACTTGGTAGTCTCTACCTACTCCGCATGGGTTCTGGCGTGATAATATTAAATATAGATAAGCTTTATTCTAATACTCCTACGTACTTTGTATGATCATGTACTTTGTAAAAAAGGATTGTCACGACTATACTCACAAGTGAGGGTGACAGAGTTGTACTGTGGACGCCGACATTTTGACAGTACACTTCTGAAAGTGGATGAAGGGAAAAGTCATTAAGGAAAGAACCTCTCAGAACTATACTCTCTGCCCATGCCGCAAGGGATCTGACGTGATGATAAAGTTTGGTAGACAGATACCCCCTTCGACACCCCCGCTAGCGGAATGTAGGCGAAACCGGTTTTTGCGTTGAATTATGATCTAAAACTAAGTAAAGTGGAAGATATGAAGTAATAAAAAATATATACAGAACGGATTTTTGAGATGGGGCAATAAGGGCAGCTACTTTAACCGTTGAAGCTACAGGAAAACAGTCTTTGGAGACTATCATTAATTTTTCTCGATATTTTGAACTGCATTTACAGATTTTAAAAAACATGTACAACCAGCAAAAAAATAAACCATTTACACAAAAAATTGTTACATGCCAATCGATCATGTTTCTAATAAGGATCAAAAACCACTATGACCAACTAAGATTGGAGTAGGCCCTAGAAAAGTCAGAAATTGCAAGGAAGTTTTCCCATACTCGTACATTTTATAAGATACGAGTGTCACCGTGGCAAATTACACAATGTTTTGTTTGATGCCAATAGATTCTGCTTCTTATACAGATCAGAATACTCTATTGCTGTCTGTAAATTTTTTTTAAAATCTGTAAATGCAGCTCCAAATGTCACAAAAATTTAAGGATAGTCTGCTAAGACCGTTTTACTGCAGCTACAACAGTTGAGGTAGCTACCCTTACTGCCCTATCTCAAAAATTCATCCTATATATATATATATATATTATTACTTCATATCTTCCACTTTACCTAGATTTCGATCATAATTCAACACATTAACCTTACGTCTATCGGAACAAATATAATAAAAGTATTGCCCACACGATCCTTATCCCGAAATCAGGGTTAATTACCACTTACGCAGTCAGTATGACTTTACACATGTCGGTAAACACTCGACGGGGTGGTCACCCTTTTTCGATGGCCATTGACTTGAATGCCGACGAAAGATGGGATATTTGAAGCTACTTCAAACGATTTCAGTAAGCAACTTGAGGCTTCCTAATATTTAAACAGTGGAAATTTAGAAGTAATAACGTAGAGCTATGGTTTTGAGCATGGTAAGCTCTTCTATTCCATACTCCGTGGGTAAGCTTCATCAGAACAGCTAGTTCGCTTTATAGCAACTAACAGCTGCGGCTATTCATGTAAGTACATTTTCATGATATAAATAAAATATCACAGTATTCACGTTGGTGTCAAAGCAGTGCGTATTAATTGTGGGCCGTCCGAGTGGAGTTCTGGAGCGGAACAGACCTTTGTACTACTAGATCCATTCTAAACACAATATGCGCAATTATCGTCATCAGCTTTTACCTACAACCTTCACCATGACCTTCAATACACGTATTAATCTTAATAAATATACATAAATCACAAAAATCGTGATTATTAGTTCAATAGTGTGAACTCTAGGCACGCAAGTAAACTGCGGGTAGGCAAGTTACTCATAAAGTATGCACTGTTCTGAAACCAGCTCTAGTCCAACTGCCAACGCTGATTGTGTGCGTGTGCGTGTGAATGTGCGAACGCGCGCGCGTGTGTGTGTGTGTGTGTGTGTGAATGATCTACGCTGTTAGCCGCGGGGTCTTTACAGCTTCACCGGACAAGAGGGCGAGCGTGCAACCACTACGCTCGAGCCAGAAGGGCAAGGAGGTAACTAGCTTAAGGGCGCCTCAAGGAGGAACGGCCTCGGCTCTGGCAGTCGCTATGGGGGAGGGCGTATACTAGGTGTCTAGCCGTGCTGCTCTGCACCGACCGGCGGTCAAGGGATTCTTCGACCTCGCCGGCGAGGTCGGTGTCTGATCCTGTGTGCGGTATATGTATCAGAAAGAAGGAAAGAGAACATGCCGCGGACGGCGGTAGCGGCTGCTAGGAGGGGAGTTAGGTTCGTAATCGGCGGCGGCTACGATTAACGGATTTCTATGATTGAATGCGTTCGCGAAATATCGGGTTGTCGTCTTTTTAATAAAGGCACAAATAGGTTCGAGACCGAGATCGGAATGGAGATCACCGTTCGGTATGAACCACGTGGCTCCGAAGGCTTTGCAGAGGAAACGGGATTGAACCGTTTGGAGTCTAGCGATGTGAGAGCGGGCAGCGTGCCCGAACACCTCACAAGCGTACGTCATGATGGGCCGTATACAAGTTTTGTAAAGTGTCACCTTGTTCCTAAAGGACGGAAATCATTAAGCGCTTATCACGGTCATGTCTGTGACGAGAACCAGCTGTTTCAGTAAGCTGTCATATTTAACTGTTTATAAAACATCCAACACTATTTTGGTAAAACATGACACATAAAACAACAAATAAATATTTTAACTTCAAATAGACACAAATATCTTATCAATCACCACACAATTTCTTAACAAGTACATTTTAATTGAAATTTCAAGCATTGGTGGTCTCATACTAATTAGTTACAACTTGGCATCCACTTCAAAAGCAATTATAATTTTCTAAATTAAGTGTCTTTTACTTTTTCTAAACTTTTTAAACAGTCGTGGCGGGATTTATTTCTGTCAAAAAGATTCTATTTCTAGATAAGAACAGTGCTATTCTACAAAGCTTTTAATATACGCTTAACCGCAAATCCATTTAAACAAAATAATACAAATAAAGGGGATACAATGAAGACTAAAAAACACTAAATCGCCATGGGCAAAACATTTGCAACATCGAAAATAAAAATAAAATAGCAATCCCATCTCCTTTTTGCATTCCTTCACACTTCTTTAAGATGTATTAAAGAAAAAAAAGCGTGTTAAAAAGGACAGACCAAGTGCAAGTTGATATAACGGATTTTTATTTCCTGCCATTCAGGTATAACAAACTTTATAATTTTGTTTTTATATATACCAACGTTATTATATCGTTGCAATAATGTTACTTCATGTTTTTTTTTTATTTAGCGATGAATTATTTTATCTGGACTAGTAATTTTTTAAAGCACTGATAGCCTAGTGGTTAGACCGTTGGACTGCAAAGTCTGAGGTCTCGGGTTCAAACCCAGGAACGCACCTCTGCTTTTAGAATACATGTTTGTATTAAAAAAATAACTATCACTTGCTTTAACGCTGAAGGAAAACATCGTGAGGAAACCTGCATATCTAAGAGTTTCTCGAAGAAAACCCTCTTAGTTTGAGAGGAGGCCCGTTCCGAACGGAGGGACAGTTTCTTAACAAGGCTAATATTATATTATATATAGTAATTTTTTAATATAAAAATATTAAAAAAAATGTAATGCGGTTCCGCATACAATTCCCTAAATATGGTATAGTTATACTACACTACACTACACTACATTTCGCTAACGATGTTAGGCCCGGATTGTGATAGAGCCTATTGCTATTACATTAGACACAATTCAAGACTTCGGACTTCAGAATCCCTTCATAGATAAACTCAACAACCCTCCGTCCGACCCAGGTTTGGAATCTTAGACCACGCCATCACAAATCATACGCGACTAGATCGATAGGGCAGCACAAGTTCACTTTTAAAAGCTTTTTGGATAATTAACACCGTGGAATAAAGAAGTAAATATTCATTCTGTGGTTAATACACAGAGAATACAAACCCATCTCGATAATAGTACCTACATATTTTTTTCTCCAAGTTTCTTCTTGAACCAAAAACAAAATTAAAACTTAACTTTTCAGGTCACGTCTTACTCTCACGTTACTGCTTATTTATAAATTTTTAAACACAACGCTAAATAGTTTCAGAAAAGATTTTCCCATTTGGTCCACGTATCTACAGATACAATTTCGTTGGCAACGTACATTATATTCCTTATTGTTGATGTTCTTGATTTAAACATCTGCGATAGATGAGACCGCGGTCGCAACAGCGTAGATAGTAAACGTGTAAGTCCGAAAGAAAAGTTTAGTGTAAAGATTAGAAAGGGTATGCTCCGGTGAATCGGACATATAGAAAGAAAATCGGAAGAAAAAATCACAAAACAGATATACAATGCTTTCGCATCGTGAAAAGATATAGGTACCGCGTAAGACCTAGACTATCCTACCATGACCAAATAGACTGTGTGTATTTGAAGTGCAATGTAAGAGATTCCGGAACCGAGCGAAAACGAGGCAAATTATGTGGACGAAGCGAGAGAGGTCTGTAAAGATATAACCTGATAGATCTCTGTACTCTCTGTCTATCCTGCAATATCTTCTCTTACGCAAATAGGTAGAAATTTAACGTCAATTACTAACACTCATGATTTCTCACTTCAGCTTGTGTTATTAATAATAACAATTTCAACACACTGAACGCAGACAACGCCGGGAATTAGAATCTTAGCTCAGAGACTTAGTCACTTGTTTAATTAATTTTGGCACGAAACGCTAAAATATTTAGTTTCGCACTAGCTGTATCCGCGACACCGTTCGCATGATTTTCGAGGATGTATTTTGTAGATGACACCACTTTAAATACTGAAACACACATCGCCATCACTCCTTGCCAAATTGAATGAAAATCTGTGAAGCAGTTTAGGCGTCAAAAGGTTACAATCTCGTATTCATTCGGAACCAAATATCTCGCGACACGTGTTGTTTGATGTCGGGCCAGGCTGGCAAAAGTCTTGTAGACATAACGATTTATATTAGACTTGCTGTCTTTTTAAACCCGTGTAGCCGTGTATCCTTTATACGTACTATATAACCGTCTGCTTTTCAATTTAGGTGCTTATATTGTTCTGCCATATTTAATCTGATATGTCAATTCAAATTGTCATTTCGAGTTAACAAATTGAAGTATTACAATACTTCAATATTGTATAATACATATAAAATAACTATTGTTAATTTAAAACAACTGTTAATTTAATATTCCTTTAGAAGGTGTATTACTAAATATAATTAGCGCTGTTTTCTCTGTGGTGTTGTATATTCCAAAATTAAATTCGAAATATGCCAAGTAAAAACAATTCGGGTAGGTAACCAGAAAATTATATTTTTGGCTAAATTTCCACTGGATAAAGATCGGCAAGTATTTTTCTGTTGTAATACTATGTTTTACAGTCATTATAGTTCTTGCGGTTCAGATAGAAATATTAAAAACAATAGTGATGTATAGTCATGTTATCAATACTTTTTATTCTTAATGTTAATAATATACATTTATGATACTAGAGCTTCTATGCGTTTTTCTTCTTTTTTTGACACGCAACCTTATTTTGACAGATATAAACAATGAGTGGCGGTATATAGAATGAGAAGACTTGGTGTATATAGTTCTATAAAAAAGCTGTATCAATTAAATAAATGAATTAAAATATATTAAATTATTGTATGGTAGTTAAAATGGTAACTTTTTCATTCTGTATATTTACATCGTTACAAATTCAGTGTGATTACGTAACATCATTATTTTATTTTTATTTCATTATAAGCGGTAGTGCTACCTGCTGAACCTGCTAAGCTACGGAACCCTAAAAATTTTACATATCGATATCGATAGGACCATTAAATTTTACGTCAAGGCTACATCCCTATTCTTTATTTTATGTAGGCAGTATTGTTTTTTATGTTGGCAGCCTATCATAATGTTATGTTGGCAGCAATAACATTTATCTATCTTATCATGGTGGTAGAACCTTGAGTGTAAGTTCCATACAATTTGAAATTTCGTGCTCTAGTATGAAGTTACGCCTCTTAAATCGTAGTGATTATATTCTCTTTGTGTCGGGCGATATCGGACAACGACGAGCGACCTCGGTTGACATTTTTCCCCGTGACCATATCATACGCAGTTGGCAGTTGCAACATATCGCCCAAAGAGGTTACATTCATTGTTTCTCCATATTGTTGTACAAGACGTGACTACACTCTGCGAATTCTGTTCTTCAACGAGCGACGCGATGACAAGACAGAGATCACGCGATGTCATTACACTTGTCCCGCACCGTCGCTGGAGCCGCGACAATATCACGAGACATTTGTCATATAATGAATATACAGACAGACTTACTTTCACATTTATAAGATTAGTATAGTTATCAACACAAGAACAATGTAAACCCGACGTCTTCTCCGCAGAGTGGAATGACCGCCGGCTAAAAATAAAAAAACGATAGCATTCTAAATGTTTATTTATAGAATAATGGGCATTTGGATATTGGAATGGTAATGCGATTAAACACTTGAGCACTTTAATCTTCGCTCAATAGCATCTTTGTTGATTTCGACACTTGAACAGATTAATTGAAAATGGCACCTATTAGGACTTGAAGTTTGAGAATAAATTGAAATTGTTGAACGATCTCGTTGAATTAAGATGAATGTTTTGGCGCTTCATTTGTTGATTGAAAAATGTTTTGATTGAAAAAATATATTTTTAGTCCTTTTTACAAATTTATTTTAGAAGTATTTTAAAACTATCTGTATATTTATGAATTTAATATTATATTTATGAATTATTTATGAATTTAATTTAAAGTGTCTTGCTTTGAATTTAAATTCATTGCATCCGTTCTTTGTAATTGGTCTTATATTTAAATATCAGATTAACACTTACTCTTGGATTAAAATATATACAGCGAAATTTAACGTCATTTGTAAAGGCGTCTCGCACATGGCAGATATTTCACCAACTAAATTGTTGAGTTCAGTGAATTTTATAACCTTTTTTAAGTCGCGACCCCATTAGTATGTAAGAAATATTCGAGACCCCCTACCCTTCACTGTTTGTATTTTAGTATGTTACAAATAACAAATCCGCATATTTTTAATATTTTTTTTATATTTAAATCTAAATACATAATTAAGTATCTATAACAGACATATTTTTACATGGATTACATCGCTTAATGCCTCCACGAAATTCGGAAAACGATTTGATTTTATGTCTACCAAAAAAAAAAGGTTAGATGAGAGAAATTAGTCAACGAAAAATTTACTTGTGTTAACCTACAAAATATGTCATTTAATTAACATTTTCCGATTAAAAATATATTTTAAATATTTTATCTTTTTACTGAGGCTTCGCGACCCCCTGATAGAGGCACAGGTTGAAAATCACTGGTTTATTCGACGGTTAAAAATCACAATCATCTAGTTATTTTCTTCACGATCTCAGTTAATATATGATATGGCTTACCCGCGACTCCAATGATATAAATACCTTATAAAATAACCCATGTCATTTAACGACCTCTATCACGTCGATTTGGTTACAGAACTAACACTCACCAAAACGTAACGTCACTACGATTGCTTTATTTTAACGTGATAGAAAGACAAATAAATAATCAAACTTAACATTATCGCATTAAAAAGTGTTTGAGATAAATTCTCAAAGTATAATTCTCAAGGCAATATATCGTCATCTACACAACCACGTATACCCCATAACTTAAACACACGTCCTTCTAACTCGGATCCCCGCGGGTATTAATTGCGAAACGGTAAGCGGCGCCGCGGGGCGCGCTTAGTACGTCGAGATGCGCCGTAAAACTTGTCGAGTGGGAATACATGTTTTGCATAATGCATGCTTTAGGAATGCCATGCTCATTTTAGCGCGAACTCTGTTTTTAATACTCGTATGCGCCGGGACATGCTTATTTTGCTAGAATACTGCGATATGAGGGCGTTGGTATTTTAATTATGTGGCGATATGCAGTTTTAATAACGCATATATTAGCGATAGACTACCTCGTCGGTCTAGTAGCATATAATGCTGTTAGCGATCTTGAGGCCCTGAATTCGAATCTATTGTGGTTCTATGGATAAACTGTCAGTATCAGTCGGGCGTCTGGAGTTGTGCCTGGGATAATGGTAATAGGCCGGCCGCCTATTCTTTGGGACCTAACATCGTCAGCGAAATATGTGTGTATTGGAATATAGGCGAATAGGGAGCATATAGGCGCGATCTATATCATCACGCCAGATCCCTTACGGGGTAGGCAGAGAGTACAGAGTTCCAACAGGCTCTTTCCTTACATACCTCTCTGGCTTCCTCTACTCTCATAGTTCGTCTCATACACGCTCGCCGGTTACGGAGACTCCTGACTTGTCCGTCAGATAAGACCCGGTCTATTTGGTCATGGTATAATAGTCTAGGTCTTCCCCGGTACCTACATCCTTCCACTTTCGCATTGTATATCAGTTTTGTCAAGTTCTGGGGTAATTAATAAAATTTATTTCTACAGTTGCTAGCTACGAGTAGGTGTGCGTATTTATGGCTATAAGTGGCTATATCCAAAGGTGGACGTCTTTCGGCTGTCATTTAGTTAGTGATACGTAATTATAGTATAAATAATACATTGATGCTTAAAATACATAAAAATCAGCCATCCAACACTACTGTTTTTAGGTTGGCGTCTAAATATGCAAGATGCAAAAACACAAAGTGTTTCGGTGTGTTTTTTTCTCACAAGCTACCCGCCTACTAGACTAAATGACCCAAGGCACTAGTTACTAGACGTTGCACTGAAAGCTTTTTCCAGTAAAACATAATGTATAGATACCCTTAGCTCTCGTTTTTATTTTGCAAAGTGGTCATCTACTTATGTTTTAGACATAAGTGCCTTTAAACCACTTGAATACTTATTGCTGTATAAATAAAGTGCATTTTCTAATACTATAAAATGTACTTAAGTACTTTTTCAGATTTTAGCCGTATAGCCGCCATAGACCGGTTAGCCGGCAGGAACTGGATGCATAAAGCCGAGAATCGGACTCTGTGATGCAAATTGGAAGAGGCCTATGTCCAGCAGTGGACTAATTTGGGCTGATGATAAGGATGAAACCAAGTAGTAATGACGATATTCTGGATTCAAATACTAGTGTGGTTCTTCTAATGAAAAATACTTGGTGGATCCAATTCGGTGTCCGAAATTGTGTCCGGTATAATGACAATACAGGACAAGAAGAAATAACAAGAGATCGAGAAAAATATTTACGAAATGATGGCCTAGCACTGGAAAAAGACGAGTGGGCAGACGAATGACTCGGTAGGTAGATGACACATCGAGAGTTGGAGGAAGAACTTGAGGTAGACTTTTCTTTTTTTTAAACGTAGCCCCTCACTAGGATTTATTCCTGTGTCGTGGGTGCGTTTACAAACATGATAGTTCACAAACACAAATACCCAGACCGAAACAAATAATTGTGGATCACACAAAGATTTGTCCCGTGCGGGAATCAAACCCGCGACTATTAGACACAGTGGGCGGAGCGGCTTAAGCTCTTAACCACTGCGCTAAATCGTCCGTCAAATTCGCACAGGACCGCAAAGAATGGTACACAAGGGAGGATGATTAAGCTCTGCAGTAGGCTATAGAAAACTGATGATGGTTATTAAGAGGTTAAGCCGCTCCACCCACTGGGTCAAATAGTTGCGGGTTGGATTCCAGCACGGGACAAATTTTTGTGTGACCCACGACTATTTGTTTCGGTCTGGGAATATTTGTTTATGTGAATTTGCATGTTTGTAACGCACGACACATGAATAATCGTAGAACGGGGATAAATTTAAAAAAAAAATGTGCTCACTCCTCTCCAGGGCCATAGGTGCGCAGCGACTAAGATTCGGGTTTATTCATTTATTAATTTTAAAGGAATTTTGTTAGCAGAATCGTGGCCTGTCCTTAAGTCATCCGTGTGTGGGCGTCAGGCGCCACTTAGGTGACCTCAAAATACGGGCTCACATCGTTTTCATATCTTGATGTGTATCATCGCTTGCGCACGCTGTCAACATAATATGAATGGCGACGGCTGTAGTTATCCGTTAACGTTTTCAAATCTTACGGCGTCTTACTTTATTTGTTTTTGAAGAACAGGATCCCATACTAAAATTTATACATTTATTTCTTATGGATGTCGACCAGATTAATGCAATCTTATAAATAACTAGCTATGCCCGCGACTTCGTCCGCGTGGAATAGTGTCTTTGGGTGGCATTTAATATTTTGTCTCGTGTCGCAAACTAATAAAACATTTATGTGAATGTTTTATAAGTTTGCTACCTTACATATTTCCATACAAACTTTCATCCCCTATTCCCTATTGTTATTTTACACCCTTGAGGGTTTCAAGCTTCTAGCTCTAAAAATGACGATACTTCCATACAACTTTTCATCCCCCCCTTTTAACCCATTACAACCCTTTTCTCGCATTAAAAAGTAGCCTATGTCCTTTCCCAGGCTCTAGACTATCTGTGACCACCAAATTTAAATCGGTTCAGTAGTTTTGGCGTGAAAGCGCGACAGACAGGGTTACTTTCGCATTTATAATATTAGTAAGGATTTAGAATAACATCTGTGAGGCAATTATAGGATTTTACGTTTAGCGAAAGGTAACAGTTCTGTTCTGACCAAACAGAGTACATAACTTTAGGGTAATCATTAACGGATTGTATAATAGGTATATAGTTACAAAATATATGTGGGTACAGCTGCATAAGATTTAACACAGGTAGGAAGTTAATAACTATTGTAAAGGATTTAGTGCTGCCTTGCCGATGTGCAGATATGCATGTCAAATTCTTTGTAACTATAGCTGTTTCTCGCACGCTGTAAAAAGTTATTCTGACTAAAATTCGTGGGGCAGCTGATGACATATAGGGTCCCAGCGATTTATTAAGAAGTTATGCACATTAAGATAAGATATATCAGCTATATTCATAGGATCAGAAAGGGGTAATAGGTGAATTTTTTTCAAAGATTGGTATGATTTTTTGATTGGTTGGTGATAAGGTATTATTAAGCGATAGCATAAACGTTTTACAAATGTTACTTGTATTCTCTCGATTCTCATGATGTTGCTACCGTAACGGGAGTTCCATATCTGGGATTGATTCCAAAATACTCCTCACATAAGTGCAATACAGGATTTCCCATGTTTTTACATTTATAAAGTGGGTCGTAAAGATGTAAGCATTATAAATCCGAGGGCCTTAGAGGCCCGCGACACTATGAAGTCAATGTGCTTGTCAAAGGAGTTTGAAATCGTAAATAATACCCAGGTCGCGCATCGAATCACCTCTAGGCAGGTATTATCCTTTGATTATCTAAGTGGAGACAATATTTGTTTTTTTTTTCCGAATATATGTTATTAATGAGCACTCAGAAGGGTTCATATCGAGCCTATTCAAGCGACTGTAGTTGTCGAGGCGGAGAAGATCAGCCTGTAAGGCTCGCTCATCAGTATTAGAACACACAGAGGCAAATACCTTCATGTTGTAATAATTACCACCTTTATATGTTATTATACTGCCTCATAGGTCTAGGGGCAAAGCGAATCGCTTTGTGATCACGAGGTCCTGGGTTCAAATACTGGGACGGACAAGTGTAGTTTTTCTAACAAAAACTTCCCAGTACGAGTCCGGAGTCTGGAATTGTGCCCGGTATATGGCAATAGGCTCGCCCTATTACATGGGACCTAACATCGTCGCGAAACGTAGGTGTACTCAGTACACCTCTGCCACCCCCGCTTGGGGAATATAGGCGTACGTTTAAACTAAGAGCTTTGCACGAACAGATTGACGTTAATGTTAACGTCACACTACCAAGTTGATATTCCATCCTTTTCACGCTACAAATCTATATATCTATATACATATAATTAAACTGTAAGGAAGTCGTGTCTTTACATGGAATATTTTTAGCAAATAACAAACCCAGGGGTATCATAATATCGATGTAGAAGCCAATTCTACAATTTTGGGCTTTCGTGTTTGTTTGTCTGTCTGTCGGAGGGTATGAACCGGCATCACGGAAAAACTACAAAGCGGATTTTGTTGAAACTTTGCATGCGGATATCTTATAATATTGGCTAACGTATTGTATAGTATTCATCCCGATAAATCAGAAGGTTTTTCCAGATAAGACGAAAATAATCAAAACATTGAATTACTAAAAAGTCACTTTATTCATAACATGTTTAATGGATTTCAATGAAATTTTGTGTAATTGTAACCTGTACAAAAGATCACAACTCTGTATACTTATATTTTCGAAAAACTTAACAGTTTTTTAGAAAAGAGAAAAAAGTCGATTTTGATTTATGATTCATTGTTGCAAAACTACTCTTCAGATGTCAGTGAAACTTAGCATCGAGATATTTCATATGACAGACAATCTCTATCTATCTATCTATCTATAGTTAAGATTTAGGTTTTCAGGAAGTCTAACAGTTTGTAGGGAAAAGTAAAGCATCTATATCTCTACGTACTACACATAATAAAACTGTAAGGAAGTCATGTCTGTGTATATTTTTTGGACATAAAAACCGACGGATTTTATTCTATTGATATAGAAGCCAATTCTATAATTTTTGGCTTTCGTGTCTGTTTGTTTGTCTGTCTATCTGTTCAAGGGTATGAAACATCATAACGCAAAAACTACCAAGCGGATTTTGATTAAACTTTGCACGCGGATATCTTAAAATGTTGGATAATATATGGAACAGTATTTATACCGGAAATTCAAAAGGTTTTTTCAGAAAATACAAAATAAGCGGAACATTGAATTTCTAAAAAGACACTTAATACTTATATTTATATTTTCGAAAAATCTAACAGTTTTAGAGGAAAGAAAAAGAAAGTCGATTTTGATAAATCATTGATTGTTTCTAAAACAACTGAGCTACTAGATTGTCGCGGGATTAACTATAAAACTTTATTACTGTTCGTCCCGAACTGCAATGTTACGATGTAAAATATGTGATTTTGCCTACACATGAATTCATCCATGAATTGATATTGGACTCAGGTTAGTCTCCTCACGAAAAACTTTTCAGTGCTTTAAAACACTCACTCGAAATTTTTCATACACGGTTTAATTTAAACACTCAAACATGGTTTTGTAAGTGAACCGATAATGCATTCACGATTGTTTCTTCTAGAGAGAACTCTAACGATGAATGGGCCGGATACGAAACTTTAACGACGATTAATATCTTACGAGAAGACTAACACAAAATGTACTGACAAAACTTTTCTACATTCTTAGCGGGCAACCTACCGTTTTAGATATTATTACGCTAGATTATAATTTTTGACAGGATAGGTAGTGAAGATTTAAATCAGAAATATTTTACCGATAATTTTAAAATAAATAGATAAACAGATAATCCTTCTTGAAAAGGAAGGTATTGTATATGTTTTTTTTTTATGAAATGGCGTTAGTGTTGTGTGTTGATTAAAATCGCGCGTCAGTTTAGTTTATATTTTACAAAGACCACCTATGCGGGCCAAGTGGGGCTAAGACTGAACCTGGTGATAGAGATAGTTGATAGAGAAATAAGTCTGGTGGAAGTTGACAAAATATACAATATATTCACTACAAGGTTTTCCCGGGATATCTAGCTGTTATTTCTTCATACTAAACTGATAGATTGGATCTTACTAACACTTTCAAGGTGTTTTAGGTCTCAAAATAATTTACTTCTTATCACGGAAAGAATCACGGTTCTTGCGACATAACTGGTATTTATTCATATTAAAATGGCAAAATGAATTTAATTGAAACATTATATGAAGATGTCTTACATCGTAAAATAAAACAGAACACTTTTTATCTAAAAAAATAGCACGACTTCAGCGGAATATCTATTATTTCTTCATATTGAACGGATTATAAAGAAACTTAATATGAAGGAAACCACACAGATATACAATGCGAAAGTGGAAGGACGTAGAACAACAACCATTTACCACACCGCTGACAGTTGGTAGTGTACCTAGAACAGGACGTAGATATCGGGGAAGACCTAGACTATCTTACCAAGACTAAATAGACCGTGTCTTATTTGAAGTGGAAGTCAAAAGTCTCCGTAACCAGCGAACGTGTATAAGACGAACTATGAGAGTAAGTGGAGAAAGCCAGAAATGTCTATAAGGAAAGAACCTGTTGAAACTCTGTATTCTGTGCCTACTCCGCACGGGATCTGACATGATGATATAGATTGGTAGATAGTATTAAAGTATCTTAAGTCGTAAATAAAAATATGAAATAGGTAACTTTGTTAACACACTAGATCATGACGATATTATCCTGTATTATATGCATTTGGTAGCTTTTAACCGGCTTGCATGAAGGCCCAAAGATATTAATCATATTTTGGCTAAAGAAAAGCCTCGCAATCTTTCGATTTCCCTTATTCTCTTCCCAGGTGACTGGAAGCCTAGGGGCCAGCTGAAATTGTTCTACAAGGAAAATTTACTTATATTTGAGATGACTTTATGACCTTCTATGTCAAATAGCCGCTGGTACGATCCCCGCACAGCGCACGGGAATATTGATTTGGGATTTGTGATTTCGCAATAAAGAAGATATTTCATACGCATACGGGCACATTAAAAAAATATGGATTTCCGTGTTAATATCCAGAACGGCGAAACCGATTAAATACACTATCACTGTAAAATGGAGGAGTTTTCAGAGATTGTTTAAGAATACTTTTCAGCTCGGGAAATGCAAGAGTCCGAGAGAGGGAGAGAAGAGAGAGAGGGTTTTTATTTCTCTATATTGGCACGGCTGAACGGATTGAAAAAAAAAACTTATATGGCGATGTCACTTAAGTCTTAGAACAATACTATCCTCAAGTCCTACCTATCCATGTCAAATTACAATATAAACGCGTGCGAAGCCGCGGGAAACAGCTAGTTTACTTAATAAAGTTGATCGTGACAGCACTCGACAACGACAACGTTATGATAGCAGCAATGGTTTGTGCTTAGCCCTCTGGCCAAGATTGGCTCAGAATAGATATATGTGGCGTAAGCGAGAGGAAACCTATGCCCTGCAGTGGAATTAACTGGACGAAATGACGATATAATCTGGAAGTGATGATGATGCGTTTACATTTGCTAGAATTCTGCCTATACTAATATTAGATTGATTGAATATAAAAACGAAAATTGGCCCTGGTGACATACAACGCACGCACTTTGAGGACAGATGAGAAGCTTGTTGAGCTGGAAGAAGAGATAGACAAGTTGCGGTGGAATATTGTTGGTTTATCGGAGGTCCGAAGAGAGGGCGAGGACACGATAACCTTAAAATCCGGCAACTTGTTTTACTACCGGGAGGGCGAACAGCAGTCCCAAGGTGGTGTCGGATTTATCGTCCACAAGTCACTCATAGACAACGTTGTGTCCATCACTAGTGTGTCGAGCAGGGTAGCGTACCTGATACTCAGAATATCCAAAAGATATTCGCTGAAGGTCATACAGGTCTACGCACCGACCTCGACATACTCAGATGATGATGTCGAAGTTATGTATGAGGACATTAGTAGAGCCATACATACTTCCAAAACACACTTTACAGTGGTTATGGGTGACTTCAATGCGCGGCTGGGCAAGCGGGGCGATGATGAGTTGAGAGTGGGGCAATTTGGATATGGGCAGCGCAACCCCAGGGGTCAGAGGCTGGCCGAATTCCTGGAGAAGGAGGGACTCTTTATGATGAACTCTTTCTTCCAGAAGCCGCCTCATAGGAAATGGACCTGGATGAGCCCTGATGGTTCCACCAAAAACGAAATAGACTTCATAATGAGCACCAAGCGACAAATATTTAATGATGTCTCCGTGATCCACAGGGTAAAAACCGGCAGTGATCACCGAATGGTCAGAGGCACATTAAATATTAATGTCAAAATGGAAAGATCGCGTCTGATGAAGTCTACGCTCCGACCTTGTAATGCACATATCCAAAACCCCGAGAATTTTCAACTCGAATTGGCAAACCGCTTCGAATTGCTAGACAGCGGCGCATCAGTGGACGAAATCAACAACAGGCTGGTAGAGACTGTCCATACGGTCGGGTCCAAGTATTTTAAGCCCCACCGTAAAAATAGACCTCAAAAACTATCCAACTACACCCGAAACCTCATGGCTGAGCGACGTTCCATGACGCTCCAAACCTCCGATGATGCTAAGTCCTATAGGCAGCTCAATGGACAGATATTGAAGTCCTTGCGACAAGACTTACGGTCCTTTAATACAAGGCGTATTGAGGAGACCATAGCACAGAACAAGGGCTCTAAAGTGTTCGCAAGAGACGCGTCTATTGGGCAAAGCCAGTTGACGAAGCTGAAGATGGAGGACGGAAACGTAACGTCGAATAGGTCGGAGGTGCTCAGGGAGATAGAGAGGTTCTATGGGCAGTTGTATACCTCAGTAGCTGAACCTGTTGTTGACTTGGTAAAAGACCCAAGAGCCAAGCTAACCCGACACTACACTGAAGATATCCCGGACATCAGCCTGTACGAGATTAGGATGGCTCTCAAACAACTCAAAAATAACAAAGCGCCGGGCGAAGACGGAATTACCGTAGAGCTTCTGAAAGCGGGCGGAACGCCAGTACTTAAAGTCCTTCAGAGGCTGTTTAATTCCGTCTTGCTCGAAGAGAATACGCCGGAAGCATGGAACAGGGGTGTGGTGGTACTGTTTTTCAAGAAAGGTGATAACACTTTACTGAAGAATTATAGGCCCATCACACTGCTAAGCCATGTTTATAAGTTGTTTTCGAGAGTCATTACGAATCGTCTCGAACGCAGGTTTGATGACTTCCAGCCTCCCGAACAAGCCGGTTTCCGGAAAGGCTTTAGTACCATAGACCACATACATACGCTGCGGCAGATTATACAGAAGACCGAGGAGTATAATCGGCCACTATGCTTGGCGTTTGTGGACTATGAGAAAGCCTTCGATTCGATCGAGACTTGGGCGGTTCTTAGATCTCTCCAGCGATGCCGCATTGACTATCGGTACATCGAAGTGTTGAAGTGCTTGTATAATAACGCCACCATGTCAGTCCGAGTACAGGGGCAGTGCACGAAGGCAATCCCCATAAAAAGAGGAGTAAGACAGGGAGACGTCATTTCTCCGAAACTGTTTACGGCCACCTTAGAGGACGCCTTCAAGCTCTTGGAATGGCAAGGACTTGGCATCAACATCAATGGCGAATACATCACTCACCTTCGATTTGCCGACGACATTGTGGTCATGGCGGAGTCGCTGGAAGATCTAGGACGAATGCTCGGTGACCTCAACAGATTATCTCAACAAGTGGGTCTTAAAATGAACATGGACAAAACCAAAATAATGTCTAACGTCCATGTCGTACCCACCGCACTCACCGTTGGGAACTCTACTCTTGAAGTTGTCGAAGAATACATTTACCTGGGACAGGTAGTCCGGTTAGGTAGGTCCAACTTTGAGAGAGAGGTCAATCGACGAATCCAACTCGGCTGGGCAGCGTTCGGGAAACTGCGCAATATCTTCTCATCCAAAATACCTCAGTGCCTTAAGACTAAAGTTTTCAGTCAATGTGTGTTACCAGTGATGATATATGGATCAGAGACGTGGTCTCTTACAATAGGTCTCATAAAAAAGCTCAGAGTTGCTCAGCGAGCTATGGAGAGAGCTATGCTCGGCGTTTCTCTACGCGATCGAATCAGGAATGAGGAGATTCGTAGAAGAACCAAGGTTACCGACATAGCCCTTAAGATTAGCAAGCTGAAGTGGCAATGGGCGGGCCACATAGCGCGTAGATCGGACGGGCGTTGGGGCACAAAGATTCTAGAGTGGCGACCACGTATTGGCAAGCGCAGCGTGGGACGACCGCCTGCCAGATGGACCGACGATCTTGTGAAAATCGCAGGAAGTCGTTGGATGCAGGTGGCATCGGACCGGTTACGCTGGAAAGCGATTGGGGAGGCCTATGTTCAACAGTGGACAAGTATGGGCTGAGATGATGATGATGAATATTAGATCTGATAGCGTTATTGGGGCTTTTCTATCGGGAAATTATCAGTGGCAATCCGGAGTCTGGAATTGTGCCTGATATAATATACCCGTGCTCCCTACGATACCTGGACCTAATACCGGCGAAATGTGTGTGTACGCCATAGGTACCAAAGAGAGAGGACTAGTGCTACACTTTTTCCAGTTGGGCAATATAAGTGACGTATATTCTTTTTCTTACAGATGAATGGCATTTGACTAACAGGTCGGCAGCCATCGATAAATTTCACATTCACAATTAAGGGGATAGTCCTAACGAAACAAATAAAACTTTATCGTGTTACTAGCTTCTGCCCGCGACTTCGTCCGCGTTGAGTTTAGGCATTTTTCGGCATAAAAAGGTAATATACTATGTGTGTACCAAATTTCAACAAAATCCGTTTAGCCGTAACTAAACATACAAACATCCACATTTATAATATTAGTACTATAGATAAAGGTACTATATCAAAATCGACGTGAGTCCTTGGATTTGTTATATAATTTATATGACAATTGTAAGGGTTAAATAAAACAACTTTTTTTTATTGCTTACAATTTTGACACCTCACTGAATGCACTATGTAATATAAAAAGTCGATGTAAGCAATATACCTAGCAATGTACCGAATTTTAACAATTTCTAAACTACGGTTTACTACGAATATAACCAATTTGAAAACGCTTTTGCTACTTTCACCCTACCGTGGGCTCTATTTGTTAGCTTCAGAGGGCGACCGATCACAAATTCTTGTTTCGAAAATTTTATTTGCATTCGTAAATTGATAGCGGTTTGCGGTGTAGCCAGCTCCATACTGTACTAGATACGGCTAACCGTCGACAAATGGCGCTAGTGAATAATTTATAGAATGCGCCGTATAACGGCCGTTTTTCATGCAAGTCTGAAACGCGCAAGAAGAGTTTTCACAGAGCTTGACTATCATATCATACGATTAATATTCCCAAAATATATTTGGAGTACCATGGCTACTTAAATCGTTCTCCTCACTAAAATTACCCCGAACAACTCACGTAATTTAGATGTAAATCCTGTTCTGATAGGCCACTTGAAAGTCGCTTTTTACAACATTCAGAAAGAAATAATGAGTAATGCTACTTTAGTAGGTAACTACTCGTCTTCAAGTCTTCAAAACCATGACAATCAATTCTCATATTGATGGCAAAAATATCCACTTCTGTCTGTCTGCCTATCTAACTGATTTAAACCACGCCTGACAGAACATGATCGCTCTCAGCTAGCGAATGCACTTATGACTCAAATCTCTTTATCATAATAAAGTGCAATAAATGTACTCCAAATTGCCTACTTGGATACGCTCAAAGCGTTGCATTTACTGATTGACGCAAACTACGTAAAGTCATCGCTCTCTTGAAATGAAAACGTAACTGCCAAAAGTCAGCAAGAAACGGGGGTATGCCGGCTAATCTAATTGATTCATACATTGACATGTACACCACACAGTCACCACTTACTACAAAAGCAGTGTATATTAAGTTCATAGATTTACGCGAATATTCCACATGATTTCTTTTCCACTTTTTAACGCAGTTAACTTTTGATTTTTAAGTTCCCGACGATAAAATTAAACCGATAAAATAAAATTAAAATGTTTTATTTCGGCAGTGTACATGATATAAATAATCGCGCAAGGATATCAAAGATCCAGCCCTACTGCCCCGGATTTAAAACAGTAGGCTGCTGTAGACATCATTTGTGTCTTAGAGTCCAGTATACGGAGTGATCCGGAAGGGACAAAGACATAAGTGGCTCCACTCTGCCGCGAGAACTGCGAAGATTAGGATGAAGAAAACTTGATTTTCCAAGTTGTGCTTGATCGAGGGTGGCACATGAAATGGGGATATCTCGAAGATTACAGAGTCCCCTACGGTGTCAAAGGACACCACTTCATGATGACTATGATAAAGGTCCCTCACTTCGATCTTCCCTAAAGAGGACCGGAAATCTTCTGAAGATTTTTATACAGACAGACAGACGGATTAGTAGATTGCGGCTTAAATCGGAGAGTTGTAGAGCTAGGTCCTTTTACCTACTAATATTATAAACGCGAAAGTCTGTAAGTCTGGATGTATGTTAGTTAGTCATTCAAGCAAAATCTACTGAATTTATTTTGATGAAATTTTACAGTAATATAACTTATACCCCAGAATAACAGATAGGCAAACAAAAAGTGGCACATTAGAAAATAAACGCATGCGCAACCGCTAGAAACAGCTAGTATGTAATAATAAGACTGCTCCCAAACTTCAGAGGGCACGATTAACCATTTCGGATTGTCACTAGACTACAATAAGAGGTCTTCAGTTGACTTGATCAATGTTGTCACTAATTTTGGCAACCAGCCTATAAACTACAATAGAAAATATCTCGTATTCAACAATTATTAGTCCTTACGATGGTTTCTCTAACAATGTCTGCCAACACATATCCCTGCAGTCAACAAATTAATTGTATTAGTGTTCAATTCATCGGTTTCCTTTTGCCGTTTCGTTTTGTTAATCGTTTTGGCAACGTCACTGCTAACCTTTTTACCCTAAATGTCAAACGGGCATCAAGGTCCCATTTATTTTTATGTTTTGTTGACTTGTACAACTTTTGTAACAGGGATACGTTTATTTTCAATGTACCTATTAATTATTTTTTCCCTATAATTTAGTAGATCATTGGTCTTTTGGTGGATCCATGTTGCACGTGGTCGCCATTCGAGAACTTTTTTGCGTCTAGTATATCGTTTAACCTACGAAGATGCACCCCACTGTCTTCTGATTCAGGTTTACATGTTTACAGTGTTCTGCTTCTGTGCTAAATTTATTCTTACATTATCGAAATTAAATGAAATCTTTATTCGCTTGAGATATGGAACATTCCTATGTTCCATATCCTATGTATTAGGTTTAAGTAAAATGTAAATACACATCTCGCCTTTAGTAGGCATGCGAAAATCTTATTATCTTATTACTAGATTTTATATTTCAGGAACTCGTGTAATGTATAGAAGCTTTTTTCCAGTAGCCACAAGTTGAGACTGGTTTTAAATTTTTGCTGTGGAAGCACTTTAATATTTTTCGGAATATGATTGTATATTTTAACTGTCATCAAGCGTGAATTATCATTACAACTAATAACCTTTGTTTACCCCTTACATTATATATTAAATTTCGTCTCATTTCGTCGTATTTTCTATTCAAATGTCCATAAGGATTTTATGTGCGTTTCGTGTTTCGTGCACTTGGTTAGTTCAGGAAATCGAATTGGAAAAGTGAATAGGGATAGAACGGAACATATGGGACCTTTTCAAATCACATTGAACATTTCAAATGTATTTGGTTACGCTGAAGGATTATATTGTCACTGTAATCGAAAAGCTTAAGGATGTGCGTGTATTTTAAAGGAAAATATTGTATATATGGGATTTTATCGGATATCGTATCTCTTTTGTTTTAAGAGTTATTATTTATAAACACGATTCTTACATACATAAAAAGTTTTACGAAAATTGTTCCAGTTACTTTCTGGAATATGATTACAGAAAGTCTACAGCAATAAATAATACAGGGCACAATTCCAGTCTCTAGAGCGTTATTGACATTATTTCTAGACAAAAAATAGCTATCCACAAGGGATCTGGTATGGCTTTAGGTTCGGGCGTATAGAAAGAATGCTAGACGAAAGAATGACAAAACAGATATACAATGTGAAAGTGGAAGGATGCAGGTACCGGAGAAGACCTAGACTATCTTACCACGACCAAATAAACCGAATCTTATCTGAAGGAAAAGTCAAGAGTTTCCGTAACCGGCGAGCGTGTATGAGACGAACTATGAGAGTGGAGGAAGCCAGAGAGGTATCTAAGGAAAGAACCTGTTGGAACTCTGTACTCTCTGCCTACCTCGCAAGGGATCTGGCGTGATGAGTTAGATAGGATCTGGTATGATAATAAGAAAGAAAAATATAAACATATTTCAAGCGAGTTCACCCTTAGAAGTTTAATTTATTTTTTAAACGTACCCCTTTACTACTAACTATCTTGTTTTTTGTTTGTTTTTTGCTTTTTGAAGTCGGTTTACCTTTTTTTATAAAAGATTTTTATTTTACAATTTTAAGTGACCAGTGAATTATTCTATATTAGGGTACCTATAGGATTGACGTAATACCCATAATATCTCAATTTACACATGCCTATTGTTTGTCGGTAAGGAGTTCCCTGGTGTATCTTCTAAGTCCAAGGTCCAATGCCAATAAAATTAATATGGGACCACCTTGGAGAAATACTGAACCCAATGCAAAAAAAATATCAAAATCGGTCCACAATTAACGGAAATATCGCTGAACATACATAAAAAAAAGCATACATACAACCGAACATCCTTTTTGCAGTCGGTTAAAAATTCACATACACCAATACCCAGACCGAAACTAATAATTGTGGGTCCCACAATGATTTGTCCCGTGCGGGAATCGAAATCGCGACTATTCGACTCAAATTATCAGATAAGCATAATAAATAAATAACACCGTCACGCCTATATTCCCCAGAGGGGGTACTGAGTACACCCACGTTTCGCCGACGATGTTAGGTCCCATGTAATAGGGGGCGAGCCTATTGCCATATACCGGGCACAATTCCAGACTCCGAACTCATACTGGGAATTTTTCGTTAGAAAAACTACATTTGTCTGACCTAGGATTTGAACCCAGGACCTCGTGATCACAAAGCGATGCGCTTTGCCACCAGACCAACGAGGCAGGCATCAGATGAGCATGGTAGATTTAACATAGCCCGTTAAATCTATCATGCTTATCTGATAATTTTTAGCTCATCATCATTTTATAGCGTTAGAAAAATATTCATAATATTATAAGTGACTTCAACATCTACTTAAGATACTAGACAACTTTTTTTTAAACTACCCTACTTAAAGAAGGATTTTTCCCTTTTCTTTGTGTCTAAAGATAATCAAAATCTTCATTATCAGGGCATGAATAACATTAATGTAACTATTCAGCGTTATGTTAAATGAATCAAGTACACTCCAAGTTAACAAATTTACATATTACCGATACAGATTGTAACAACAAAAGTACACAAACCTATATTATGTCCTCTCTATTTAGCCAGAGGATCAAACGTGCTTGTCTTTTTCAAACCAGCGAGCTAAGAACATAGTGACACTATCGAGTTGCTATACCATCCTTTTCACACTTCAAATATACTAAATAAAGAGGAACGTGACAGAATGCTCTCTCGATGATATAACGACATCGTCGAATGGTTTATGCTTAGCCCTCTAGCTCACTCAGTTTACATTTGTCTAGACCTCGAAGGGAAATCTACATATTATTTGAATCTAGAATTTGCTCTGAAAGTTTGAAGTCACTGTCAGTTTCAGAAAGCCCTTTGTAATGCTCTCATTACAAAGGGCGAATGGATATAAGAACGTGGTATTACGTAGTATGTTAATTATGTTCTTAGTAGATATACAAGGTGTAACATATATAACGCAAGACCTAAGACGCCCCAATCAGATTATTGCTTTGTAATCAAACTTTCAATTTTTAGGAGTTTCCTACCATTTTTTGAAGCTCTTTGGTACCCAAATGACCACGAAACCTGTAATTTTGTGTAAATATTGACCTATATGTATTATAAAGGCATTTGAAATGATCGTTATTAAATTTTGTTATTACAGCGGAATGAAAACAGCAATTTTGGATAATTAAAAAAATGTACTTTCAAAATAGTTGGAATTGTTTCAGTTGCCGATTTAGAACAAACTACTTATAGTTCTTCGGTTAATTATGTTACATAATGTATGATTTTGCATCTCCTCTCGAAAAATGTCATAGCTAAAAATTCAGGATCGGAATTTTAGGTAAATTAATATACCATTTGGTTCAGTATCAAAAACTTTTACCACTTACCAAATTGTATAACATTTGATCAATATTGTTTACTTTTAGGTTAGGACCTAAATACTGTAAAACAATAGATTAGAATACCTTTCAGACACTTCTTTAGAATTATTTCTTTGACTTAAGACTATTGTAGCAGTGTGATTTTATCATCATCATCATCATCATCAGCCTATAGCAGTCCACTGCTAGACATAGGCCTCTCCAAGTGCACGCCACTGGGTACGATCCTCGGCTACTCGCATCCAGTTTCTGCCACCTGTGATTTTATGCTACCTACAAAATAACATTTTATTGATTGATCAATTACCACATAATAGATAAATAATTAACAAAACTTACCTCTTTTTAGCTGACTATTTTCATATTTACTCTACTTTCCTGTAACAAAAAAATTATATATATATTTCAAAGAATCAGGCAAAGTGCATGCATGTTTTGATTCATCTAGAAAAAACAACAAAGAGCTTGAAAAATTGACGATGGCTTCATCTATTGATAAAGATCTAGGCCACACTACTCACTGGAACGAGCAATCACAGATGCTATCCCTGCACGGGACAAATCTTTGTGTGACCCTCAAATACTTATTTCGTTCTGAGTGTTTGTAGTAAGTTATTCTTTAAGGTCCGGTCATCAATTGACCTCTATCTCACTTGATGGAGAGACGATGAGACCGAAATTGTGGCTCGATGACTCAGTAATAGCCCCTTAAAATAGGCTCAGGAGACAGAATTTAGACCGTGTACAGAGTTTTACATCAAAGCTAATTTTCATTAATGAAAATGTCAACCTATTAATATAATTTTAATATGCCTATAAAGTGTAACGAAGGATATTTTTTGCACCATTCTGCCTTTGGTACTCAAAGTACTTTGAGCCCTATCGACGACCTTTTTTGGTATACATTTATAAGACTACCCACGCAACGGAAAATTCTAAAATTGCTTATTTTTAGTAACATTGTCAGACTTAAAGATATTATACTGTGTGTGGAGCATAATGTCTTGTCGAGATTATAAATAGAAATGTTGTGGTCTCTTGGTATAAAATAAAATGATTTGTTCTTTAAAAATAAATTATACAGTTATCATTATACAGTTAGTACAGTACAATGTTTAATCCGCCACGCCTACAATTCGTACGCGAGGGCGGTGGAGGTGTAATATGGACACCCACATTTCTCTGACGAGGTTGAATTCAAACATTATATCTGATTGAGTTCTTAGATTTACGCGAATATTACACACTAGTTTCTGCCCGTGACTTCGTCCGCATGGACTTTAGATAAAAAGTATCCTATGTGTAAGTATCCATCTGGATCAGATGATAAACTATATTTATACCAAATTTCATCTAAATCCGTTCAGCCGTTTTTGCGTGATTTAGTGACAAACATCCAAACATACAAACTTTCACATTTTTAATATTAGTAGAATGAAATAAAACTATTTTTCGGATTTTATCGCGGATTATTTTTGATTTTAAGCTGCCGTCTTTCCGAGTGCTTTACTGTATATACTCATAGTCACGGGAAGGATTACCAACTCAGACCTCTGATTTCAAGTATACCTTGTAGTACATATGTGTACTATTGATATATTCATAATATTTTTGAATACTACGATTAATGATTCATGAATTAAATAAAGTGGCTTTATATGTTAGATCATATTAAATTCGGTTCGACAGTTAGTTAGTTAGTTCGAGAGTTTATCGGCTACAAACAAACAAATCTTTTCTTTTCATAATATATTCCTAATTTGGTATTACTTTCGGTTAGCAAATAAAAGAAAGGAAAATATGAACAAAGTATATATGTAGGTAAACAACTATTAGTTACTTCGTTTCTGACCTGGAATAAAATGATCACAATTAATCTATGTAGAGTAAGCCATTTCTTTTTATAGGGTTGTCTCCAAATAAATATGGTTATAACACACCGCAAGCGAGCAATCAATTTGTCGGTAGTTGCATGGTAGTTACAGACCAGATACCCTATGTTAAAAAACGGCAATTTTGGTCAAGGGATAGTGGAATTTGAGCAATAATTTGTTAACCTTTTTGTTTATAACAAATTCTAGTAACATAATATTGATTTAAATATGAATGCAGGGCTATCCGACATTGGGAAGTCTTGGATAAACGGTCTTTGTGGCAGAGAATTATAATAATATATAATATCAGCCTATACTGCCCACTGCAGGGCAAAAGCCTTCTCTCACAAATCGAAGTGAGAGAGATTAGGTCATACTCCACCACGCGAACCCAGTGCGGATTGGTGGAGGCAGGTTTGTGGCCACCTGCTGTTGAAACTTATCAAGCCGCCTTTAAGGCTTCCAACTCTTCTTAGCGACTACCACATTAAGTGGTAACCGGGACCAACGGCTTAACGTACATTCCGAAGCAGGAGACGGTCGAATATGAAAATGCCACAAACGGTCACCCATCTCAGGCCGACCGGCTCGATCGCTGCTTAACCTTGGTGATCTGTAAGAACACAGAGAGCGGCAGATAATTACAACAGATTATTTCCTTACAAATCTCCTTCTCTATCTCCTTTGCCTATCCTACAATGAACCTGGCGCGATGATATAGGTAGAGGTGTTCTAAGTGCGTCGCTTTTAGGCCGAAATGCATATATAAAAGTGTCAACCCTAATGTAATGTAACCTGCTTTTCCTCTATCTTGGTAAAATCAGGACGACTTTCTCCTTTTTATTATTTTGAGGGCAAGTACGCAATAAGCCGTGATCGCGACGGAACTATAATAGGAGACAATTAGAGAGAATATAATGGAAAATATATCCAATTTGATCATTACTTTAACATTATTAAAAACTAACAGTGGCACAAATAAATACTTGCTTATTTGAATTTTATACTAGGAAGAGATATGTTTTAAGCCAAAAATAAAGAGATCATCATATGTAAACTAATATTATAAAGAGGAAAAATTTGTATTTTTGTATGGTTGTAACGAATAAACTGAAAAGTGCGGTCGACTGCGGTAGACTCGGTGCAGTAGACCGATTTCAAAAATTCTTTCACCATTAAAAAAGCTACCTTATTCAAAAATAACATATACCCGGTAGGCTATATAACATAGACCCGGTAGGTGGCGCTGTTGTCGACCGGGTACAAAGTCGCGGGAAACTGCTATTTTACTAATAAACTCATCATAACGTCGTAATAATTATTTATTATTCCTTGATTCATCATACCACCACGACCAAATAGACCGAGTCTTATTTGAAGGTCAAGTCAAGAGTCTCCATAACCGGCGAACTATGAAAGTGGAGGAAGCCAGATAGGTATGTAAGGAAAGAATTCATCATCAACATCCGAAAGATCTCCACTACCAGCAGTCACACAGACCGGACATAGGCCTCTGCAAAAGATGGCCACCACGACCAGCATTTTTGGTGTACTCCTTAGTTATTCCGCCCTAATGCACATGCACATATAGTGCGACAAGGTAATTATGGCCCGTAGATGACATTGACAGGGGGGCGTTGGTGTGAAATACTACCAGGAAAATGTTTCAACAGACGATCTTAACTTGGTCCAAGAATTTGTATACTTGGGGTCATTGATAACCAATGATGGTGACTGTGACAGGGAAGTCATCAGAACAGCCCAGATGTCAAAATCGGCGGTGAAGCGATTAAAGAAGATTTGGAGGAAACGTAGTATCAATCGGAACACCAAGATCAAACTCATGCGCACCCTTATCTTCTCCATATTAACGTACGCTTCTGAGACCTGGACTTACAAGGCGCGTATCCGATCGAGAATCTGTATTTTCGGAATTAAAGATCAAGACTCGCCTGTCTACAGTCTGCATGCAGAAGGTCTTTAAATACTTCGGACACTTGGCCCGACAAGAACCAGACAACTTGGAAAAGCCAATAGTTGGCCACGTGGAAGGAAACAGGAGTAGAGGAAGATCGCCAACTAAATGGACAGACGTCATCAGAGAGACCACGGGCACCAGTATTTCAGATGCCATCAAACAGGCTGAATCTCGGGAAGCTTGGAGAGCGCTTGTGCAAAACATTGACTATGGTGGTCACGACCCTTAGTCATGAGGAACCGACAAAGAAGAAGAGATTTCTATAGGTGGGTCCGCACGGTTACTAATTGAAAAATGAACTTGGGTATACCAAACGGCAACTCTGCGACTGTCATGATGTGACATTTCACTTGAGTTCCAATTTTGGCTTCGGGCCACAATATCCTTGTATGACTGTAATGGTAATTTTGGGCCTAGACCTAGTAAAAACAGAATTTCATTTATGATAATGGTCTATGAGGTTTCTGCTAGCTTACTGTTTCTATTCGCGTGGTAACTGGTATTAGGTAATTAATACGTCATTGGGTAAATTTTATTCATCATCCAGAGTTTTTTTTTAAATGTGGATAAGGACGTTGCGATGCAAGAAAAGCGTTAGGGATATCTGAGTGATACACCTCTTTAAGAAATTTTAGATATTCAAGAATATAGTATACAGCGTAAAAGTCTATATTATTTCAGAATTTTCCTCTTATACACCACTGTAATTTATATCGATAAAAATTAAAATTAACACATAAATACCAACAGATCATCACGTTAACCTAAATCTCGAGTATACCGTAATAAAATTACAATATGAACTTAATTATCTCCGTTCAAATTTGGCCCAATTGCTTCACGGAAATTATTTTTTATGTGATCTAAATTTGGGATCATTAAGTTATTAACATTATATCTTTCATTAGATTAGTACTTACCGTAGTAATAAGCAGAACAGCAAATAATTTTATCGAGTAGGCGGTTATTACTTCGACTTGTATTAATGTATGTATTTGTGAAAGTATCAAAATCATAATCATTATGTATAATGTTTGTATTAGAATAATGTTTATTGTTCGCCAAATGCGTTACAAGGTAGTGATAGCAACTCAATATAAAGTAGACCTGGCGGTTTTATTGCTACAGACAACCAAGTCAAAAGAAATACAACAAAAGTAGAGGGCAGTTGGTAGAGTACATTTATTGATAATAAAGTAATTGCCCGCAGGGCAGCTTGTGGCAAGCTGTTGGTGAGTAACGACACCACGGACCCGAGTGCTTCAGAGAGTCGGTCAGGGCCCCCAAACTCGGCGTGTCTTCGTCGGTCGAGTGGAAACCGAAGGTTGCCCGCAGGACTCTCGGCTCTGGCTAGCCTTAATTGGCCGTCCAGAGAGGAGCCGTGAGAGCTATATCGAAGTAGGAAGATAATGCGTTCCTACGTCGATATACTCCAGGGGTGGAAGTGTTAAAGGGCATAACGCCGCGAGTAACTTCGGAGAAAGCGCAGCATACCTCTCTACACCCCTGAGCTGCTCACACCGGTGTTGCCCTCAGTTGTCCTAGGACGACCGTTTGAGGGCCCATCTAGTAAGCGGCGAGTCACCGCCGGCCACGGGTAGTTAGGTATCACTAATTATGGGTGGTGTCCGTCCCCTTTGAAATAGTCAAATTTTTGTCCATCAAACCATTTTTATAGCCCTTGTTTTCTTTCCATAATTTACAATAGTCCTTGCACCTGCCGGGGTCAGTTCGCTGGTTATGTTTCTTCATTTTCAACAAGTGATCTCAGCAGGTGGCTTACATAACATTAACTTCTCGCAAAGGGCCTCTACGTGTTGGACCCATGTCCCCATGCAAGCCTTTCAAAGGTCCGGGTAAAGCCCGTGAATCTCAGTAAGTAATTATATAACATAGAAATAGATATGAAATATATTAGACACAAATATAAATATGTCGGAGCATATATAATATTATTCGAGCTATATTTGACGATTACAGTTAAAGGAATGTCAAGCAGTTATTTTAGCTACTTTAAATCTTGTCTATAGATAACTCTATGCCTTTAATAATTGCCTGAGTGTGTTTAGTTGTGATGCGATGACAGATGTCAGATGACGACCGACCGACAACGGATAGTCGATGTGAGACGGTGGACGGCCCTACTGTGTGATTCTATTGGCAACGGGGCGAGAGGCCGGACGTATCACAGAGCAGCTAACCACACTGCATTCCATCAATCCTTAATTATTAAGATCATTTTCTGATATTTTGCTACCAAAGTCTGGATATCGAGTAGGATCAGTATACTGGACAAGAACCTGCGGACGACTATGAAAACGAAGAGAAATCCACCTTTCACCGTTACCAGCATTGAAACGGCCATTTCGAAAACATAAGCGCCGATAAATATACATAGTGAGAAATAAATATTTATACATAGTGAAATAAACTTAATGCACTTAAGTAAGGGTACGTAAATTGGGTTAAATACTAGTGGGGGTATATAATGAGGGTTGGAAGTTATTTATGACAGCAGATAGGAAGTAGTTCTTAAGGGGCCACCGCGATAAAAACGTGTTTATAGTTCACGCATTTCAAGTAGTATATTAATTATACACTTAATATAACGAAATATGATTTTTGGTTCTATATGTTACAATCTGGTAAAAGGAATACACAATTTAACAAAATTTTCGCGATAGAAAAAAAGCAAGTCATCTATATTGCTTAATATTTTCTAATTCCAACACGAAACGCTTAAAAACCAGTCAATAGAATTTACTTGAAAACATAAAGAATTATTGTAGCAAAGTTCTTGCCCACAAGTTTTTTATTTAATTGTGCAGTTTCGTTGGAAAATGATTCAATTTATTATTGCACATACGTCGTTTACTTCCAAGCACGCGCTAAATATATCCGTCCCTTATTATTCAATTATAAAGTTATTGCATCCTCTTACTCTTCCTGTGCATAAGTGGTCGCTCGCGGTACGCCCTTAACCATAGTTTTAAAAGTAGCCAATGTCTGTGCACGTCTAATTGACACAGGTAATGCATTTCACTAACGGACAGCGTTAACTTAAAAGGATTTATCATAGAAATTTGTGGAATGCATCGGTGTTTTTAGTCTGAGATTCTCCGATGACCCTAGGAATCTTGAATGTGTTTCATGGAGAAAGTCAAAACGTTCTATAAATAATAATAATAATATTAAACCTGTTAAGAAACTGTCCCACCATTGGGCACGGGCCTTCTATCAAACTTTAAAGAGGGTTCTATATGACGTTCTACGTTCTATAAGATAGGAGGATATTCTTTATCATCATCAGCCTATAGCCATCCACTGCTGTACCTCGGCCTCTCTTCCACTCCGATCTAGGTCTCGAACCTATTTGCGCCTATATTAAAAAGGCGACAACACGACACTTCGCGAACGCATCTACACTTGCGAATCCGTTAATCGTAGCCGCCGCCGACTACGATCTATTAGATCCGATCCGATTAGTAGTGTACCCCGTCCCCCCACAGCGACTGTCCCAACCGAGGCCGCCTCTTCAAGGCGCCCTCGAGTATGTCGCCCCTTGCCCTTCTGGCTCGAGCGTAGTGGTTGCACGCTCGCCCTTAAGTCCGGTGAAGCTGTAAAGACCTCGCGGCCAACAGCGTACATCACTTACACACACACACCTCGGCCTCTCCAATTGCACACCACTGAGTATAATCCTCGGCTACTTTCATCTAATCTTAGCCAACCGCCCTATAAAGTTCATCGCTCCAACTACCCTGCACTACGTTTGCCTATCCGTATTGTCCACTCAAGATTCTTTTTCATGTCGATCAAGATAAGTTAATAAAGATAAGATACCTGACGGACGATTTAGGGCTTAAGCCGCTCCACCCCACTGGGTCTAATAGTCGCGGGTTCGATTCCCGCACGGGACAAATCTTTATGTGATTCACAATTATTTGTTCCGGTTTGGGTATTTGTATACACATACGTGAATGTTCATGTTTGTAAACGGACCCACGACACAGGAATAAATAATAGGGTTCACGTCCAAAAAATAGTGTATTACGGTTATCAGATTCTGAAATGTACAGTCAAAATCATATTTCTTAATATTGTGTAATAATAATGTTTTATGTGTGTTTGCGTCCGTGCGTGCGTGCGTGCATAAGTGCGTGCGTGCGTGCGCGCGTGCTTGCGTGTGTGCGTGCGTGCGTGCGTGTGTCTGTGTGTATGTGTGTGTGTGTGTGTTTGAATGATCTACACTGTTGGCCAAGGAGCCTTTACAACTTCACCGAACAAGAGAGTAAGTTTCTCAAGGAGTATTAACTTTGCTTAAAATGTTACTATGGGAGAGGGCATACACACTAGATATCTCGCCGCGCATTGTCCGGCCGGTAAGGAATTCTTCGACTTCGCCGGTGATATTAGTATCTGTTTTCAAAAGGGGAAAGGTGAGATCATCGGAAAAAGCCTTGCTTAGTGTGTTACTACGCGTAATGTCACTTACAATTCTCTGCAAATACAAACCAAAGTACACGTGCATAGCATGTCCGTGCGCAACTATCGGGCAGCACATTTAAGCCTATTCGTATGAACACATAGAACCGGATCCTACCCCTTGAAAAATCATATGTATATTTATTTCTTTGATCTAACGCCACAAGTGGCTACAACCATTTCTAAATTCTATACTATATACGCACGTAAGAATACTATTAGCTTATCACGAATACGTAACCAACAGACCAATACACTTCCGCACTCAAACGAGAATAAATAACACAATTACACCAAATCGAAGGCCACATTCCCGTTAAAAATATCACATTAATACATTAGGAAGCGAAGACGAAAATAAACTGCGTTAAAAAAACGCTTTTGGCAATGTAAACCGTTGAAAGCTCTCGAGATTCCCAACAGATCGGCGCGCGGCGCCGGCGCAGCTTCTGTGGCCAGTGATTAACTGCCCATACTACGTCACATAAAAAAGTCAGACTATAAATTGTAACCTTGACTTGGAGAACGACTCGCGCACATTATTTTGATGTTCTATTTTATTTATTTATACTTCATTGTAAAAAAGAAATATGAAATTATTTAGGGTATTGACGTATATTTTTATGACTTGTTGTCGTTTAGAGGCGTTATTTAGAACAATCAGAGTAGTTTAACTATAATTTACGACGGCAGTGGTGAGCGTTTATTTCTTGTGTGAAATGTCGTAGAGGGCCCTTAACCGATACGTATGGAACTAAGATCTATGCAGTGCCAATGATTTTGACGTAACTTAAAGTCACTACGAACTCGTAGAAAAAACTAATAGACTATTTCCCTAGAGTCAATTAAGGTTAATTTAAAGTTTGAACAGCAACATACGTTTTTGTAAGGTAAGATTCATTTCGAAGGGATGCCATCACATTACTGTGTCACGGTAGACGCCACAGGAATGTAAAGTCATTAACCCGTATTGTGGAAGTTCATCTATCTACAGTACAGATAAACATTTGTAATTTGGATTATATACACCATCATGCCTATTTTCCCCAAGCGGGGTTGGCAGAGGTGTACTGAGTACACCCACTTTTCGCAGATGATGTTAGGTCCCATGAGCCTAGTGGCATATACCGGTCACAATTCCAGATTCCGGACTCATACTGGGATTTTTTTGTTACAAAAACTATATTTGCCCGACATTTAGGATTATTATATATTAGGTGATCACAAAGCGATGCGCTTTGCCACTAGACTAACAAGGCAGTCAAAAGAATTCGGATTAGTTTCATTAATTTCAGGATAATTATTATATCATTTTATAAACATGTTATCTGTTTCACGCCCTGTTGTTAACTGCGTCACCTACCGGGTCCAATTATATCTAAGAACCATCCAGATGACCACATAAATACAAAAAAATTAACTAAAATAGGCCATGTCTTATCTGAAGGGCAAGTCAAGAGTCTCCGTAACCGGCGAGAGTGTATGAGATGAGGAAGAGTAGAGAGTTGAGGAAACCATAGAGGAAAGAACCTGTTGGAACTCTGTACCTTCTGCCTACCCCTCAAGGGATCTGGCGTGATGATATAATTTATCTTTATGGATAGATAAACTTAGCTCGTCTAGAAGTAGCAATTTTGGATTTAATACATCATAGTCGGCCAGCGCACATGACTCTTCCTTTTAACAGCATTTTAGTTTATCCCGTAAACAATAAGTTACAGTATGTTTATCCAGTATCGATTTACCTGTTTTCTTAAGTTACGCAGAACATGTAACTGTAGTTTATCCGTTTTTGTTAATAAATAAAATACAATATTACATTCGGTCAAACCGTTTAGGAGAAGAATTACGAACACACGACACTATCATTTTATATATAAAGATGGATGTCTTCAGAAAAAAACTGGTCGTCGTTGTGGCGATCTTTCGGCTGATAATCATTTGTTGTAATATGAATTTACTAGTTTCTGCCCGCGACTTCGTCCGCGGTGACTTACGACAGGAACCTTACATTTTTCTGGGGATAAAAAGCATCCTATGTGTTATATCCAGGTAATAAACTATCTGTGTTCCAAATTTCACTAAAATCCGTTCAGCCGTTTTGGCGTGATTAAGTAATTAAGTAGGATTCACTGCAATGATGCTAGAATTGTATAGTGCGCGCGCGCGTAGTATAATGCACTCCCACGAAAATGTAGAGCAAATCACACTCATCTGTTCCCAGACTTAACATGACACAATAATGTGAATCAAACGAGCACTAAAATAAATTTGAAGCGGTGAAAATAAATAAATAGTAAAAAGAAATATTAATTGCATTAATGTCAAGCGTCAGAAAGAGCACCAATAAAAACGTACATCGTTGGAACTTGCGTCTGTCTGTCCGTCTGATATATAGAGTTAATAAATCAACAGAGAACGGCGCCACAACACTTACAGTGTTTATATATTTAAACACATCAGGGGATATATTATAATGACTTAGGAAAATATTAAAAAAAACTTTAAGAATGACATTATTCGTGATATTTTTATGGTAAATGGATTATGAGCTGTATCCGTATAGTATTAAAAGAAAGATAATACACAAATAAAGTGTGAAAATGAGATTATTTTTACGTACCCAAGCGTGGCTTCTTAATAAGAGTAAGTAGGTAAATATTGTAGAACAATAGACCGTTATAGTACAAACAGTATTTGAACGACAAAATAAATATACGTAAGATCGATAAAGGTTAATTGCCTCGTTGGACGTTGGAGTTTAAATCCTAGATCGGACAGAGTGCGTTTTTTCCGTCGAAACATTGTCAATCAAGTCAAACCGTGACAATAGGCTCGCCTCCTGTTAAATTGGACCCTAACCCAATAATGATGATGACAACGTATGCCCTCTTTTTTAACCGCCTTCAAAAAGGAGGAGGTTCTACATTCGTCTGTATGTTTTTTTTTCTTTTTTTTTATGTATGTCCACCGATATTTCTGTCAAATTTGGACTGATTTCGTTAATTATTTTTGCATTGGGTTCAATATAGTTCTACGGTGGTCCTATTTTAATTTCATTAGTATTACACCCTGGACTTTGAAGATACACCAGGGAACTCCTGAATGACAAACAATAGGAATGTTTAAATTGTGGGTATTACGTCAATTCTATAGGTACCCTACTATAGAACTAAGCAGAATGTTAGCTGACTTCAAAAAAGGAGGAGAATTATAATTCGTATGGGTTTTTTTATAACTTCTTTGCTAATGGACCGATTTTGATGATTCTTTTTGCATTGGATTTAGTATAGCTCTGAGATGGTCCTATTTTAATTTTATCGGTATTGGACCTTGGACTTTAAAGGGGGACCAGGGGACTCCTTGACGACAAACAGCACGAATGTGTAAATGAACTTATTATGAGTTTTATATCAAATCTGTAGTTACCTTACTGTAGAACTTAGTACAATAATACAATATAGGTATACAAATATTAAAAGTTAATTCAATCATCACTAAAAATTGTAAAATAAAAACTTAAAAAAAAAGTGAAGCCGACATCTAAACAGTAAAAAATAAATATTTGAAGTCTGTGTCAAGCAACTGAGTAAACCAACCCGAAATCCCTTTTTTTAAAAAGGTTTCTACTACACTAAAAATTACTAGATAAAGATGAACGTGACGTTGTTACTATAATGGCAAAGGGTTTGTGCTTAGACCTATTCCATTGATCATTTTGCATTGGATTACGTACGGAAACAAGCGGAACTTGCCAAATTCACACAAGCACAATCTGAATTATTTATGACTAACGGCTGGTTTCAATATTCAACACAAGGATAAATTTGCCTACTACGGATAGAATTTTGACATATTTTGTATGGAAAATCTGTCAGAATTCTACTGACAGTAAGGAAATCTATACTTGAGTTGAATATTGAAACCGGTAATAAGTGACCTTAGAAACCATATTTTATGACTAGAATTCAAACAGTTTATTAAGTCTATATATCTATCTTTATCATCACGCCAGATCCCTTGCGGGGTAGGCAGATAGTACAGAGTTCCAACAGGTTCTTTCCTTACATACCTCTCTGGCTTCCTTCACTCTCATAGTTCGTCGCATACACTCTCGCTGGTTACGGAGACTCTTGACTTGTCCTTCAGATAAGACTCGGTCTATTAAGTAATTCAATAAATTATAAATATTGAAAAAATATTCATTAGACTATTCATCCACGGGTTTAGTACCAATGTTTTTGCAGGCTTTTATTTAACTACAATGTTCGTATGAACGTCTGTCTGTCTTTCCGGTCCAAAATTCGTGATACATTTTTAAGCACTTGCGGGTATCCGATTGAGCTGAAATTCGGCGCACCTATGTAAAGTTGATGACAATCTAATAATATGGTACCATGAAGCTGGTCTGATGGTAGAGTCCAAAGATAATCATAGCAACATGTGAAATATACAATGCAATCCCCTCGTGGTTTGAGCTTGTTAGATTAGTGTTGACATGTACTATTCAACCAGATAATTTTTAGGGACTGATGATGAAGCCAAAAGGTGGCCAACGGGACCACCCAACTACTCAATATAACCCCGCCGGGTTTCAGCTCGTTGGATTTGTCTTGGCAAGCACTTTTTGGACCCGGACGGTATCCAAGGTCTGGTGATGGAGCCGGAAGGAAGCCATAGGAACTGTTCAACCAAGCAAGAAATCTTCACGGTGTTCATGCTATAAAAGCTTGTTAATCAAAAGGTATTTTTAAATCAAAATTATTCAGGAAATTTTATTCCTGTCAAAAATGAGATGTTTGTCTTGTTTATGTTACAATTATGAATAATTGATAGAAATTATAATAACCACAAACATTTATTTCGGTCTGGGAAGTGTATGTAAATGTCATATTTGTAAACGTGCCCACGGCACGGCAGTTACGTGTAAAAAAATGAATGTCATTTTTTTCATGTATCTATATCATCACGACAGATTCCGTGCTTATAAGTAGCGTACACAGTTTCCACAGGATTTTTCCCTATAGCCTTAATTCGTTTTTCCTACCCTTATAATTTTAAAATAAATTCAAAGTATTTTTATTAGTTGTTTTTATGCAATATGTTACTAAATGGTTTATATAGATAAGTATGTACGTAATATGTATCAATTTTCATTATTATAACATTATGACACTATGTTAAAACACTGTTTATAATGGACTATATGTTTTAATATTTCATTCCTTCATTCAAAAGAGAATTTGGAATTATTGAGTTCTTACATTTACGTAAATATTAGGCATAATTTAAAACTAGTTTTCGGATTTTATACCGCCCTATTTTTGGTTTATAAGTTTCCAACATATCGGGTACTTTACAGAACCCATGGGCATGTCTTAAAAATCAAAAATAAATCGCATTGAAATACAAAAATAGTTTTATCACAAAATTGGAATTATTTAAAACTCATTTTTGCGTTCCTCGTACGTTGTTCAACAACATTCACCTATCCAGCTTCAATATATCATCATTCGGTATAAATATAGAGCAGTTCAAAGCTCCAGGACCGTGGCCTCTGCTCGTGTAACATTGACCGCCAAACCGGAACGTTTATCGCATTGTATCGGAATTGGACGCCGGGTATCCGTCACTCACGCGATTCGTTTACGCCCCACCGGAATTACAGCTTCCAATTATAGTTTTGGATCCGCAAAAATTTTATTACACGACTAATCGGAAAGTGCGAATTTCGAATTTCAGATGCGGTTTTTTGGTTTAGTTTTTCTAATTAAGAATTAAGGTAGCCTCGGCAAATAGATAAATAAAATTTCTAAGTTTATATTGGTGTATTTATAGACCTCTATCTGCTTCTTATAGGTAAAACTCAGATGAAAAAGACAAGTATTTATTAACAAATATGTAGAATTTAAAGAACCTGTTATAACAAACAATCGGAAAGAACCTGATGGAATTCTTTACTCTCTGCTAACCCCACAAGGAATATTGCGTCATGATATAGTTACCATAAGAATAAGTGAGTTGTAAGACAGCGAATAGGTATTAAAGATAGTATCGGTGTAAAGATGAGAAAGGGCATGCTCCGTTGGTTCGGGCATATAGAAAGAATGCCAGAGGAAAGAATGATAAAACATATATACAATGTGAAAGTGGAAGGATGCAGGTACCGGGGAAGACCTAGACTATCTTACCACGACCAAATAAACCAAGTCTTATCTGATGGAAAAGTCTAGAGTCTCCTTAACCGGCGAGCGTGTATGAGACGAACTATAAGAGTCGAGGAAGCCAGAGAGGTATGTAAGGAAAGAACCTGTTGGAACTCTGTACTCTCTGCCTACCCCGCAAGGGATCTGGCGTGAGGTTATAGGTTATAGGTTTAGAAGAATAAGTGACAATAAATAATGAAATTGAACACTGTCACGCCTATATCCCCCAAACGGGGCTGACAGAAATGTGATGTGTACACCCAATTTTCGCGAATGATATTAGGTCCCATGTAATGCCGCCCATGTAGGCCGCCTATACCAATAGGCAAGCATATTGCCATTTTACGGTATACCAAAAATTCCAGACTACGGACAGATACTGGATATTTTTCTATAGAAAAACTACTAGAAAAATATATTGTCCAGGCTAAGATTAGAAGCCGAGACCTTGTGATCACTACGCGCATTATGTGCTACTAGACTAACGAAGCAGTAATACTCATAATTTCAAAGGCAACCCAAAATCAAAGATTTCCTGCCGGAAAAGCTTCATTGCTATAAACAAATTTACACGACTCTACTTTAACATTAAAGGCCAGTAAAAATAGTATTTCTTGACGCCGGTACTCGACTACACGCTATCAAGAGTGCGTCATGTAACATTGACCGTCAATATGAAACGTTTATCGCGTAGTGTATCGTAATTCGCCTTCGGTGTGAGCCGTTTTATGCGCCGTTGGAATTATGGACACGGATTTTGGGGATCCATAATCCGTTTGGATTTGTTCCGGATTTTATGATTATTAGTTGGTGTTTCATGCAAACGCATTTTCAAATTAATTTCATATACTATGTAAGATAGAGGCCAGTAAAAATAGCATTCCTTAACACCGGCACTGAACTACAAGCTGTAAGAGAGCGTCATGTAACATTGATCGTCCATATGAAACGTTTATCGTGTAGCATATCTTAATTGGACGCCTTCGGTGTGTGCTATTTTACGCGCCGTCAGAATTACGGGCACGGATTTTTGGGACCCGCAATCCATTTGGATTTCTTCCGGATTATTTCATATTTATTATTATTTGTGATCATTTTATACAAAGAGCATTTTAAATTGATTTCAAGTGCTATGTAAAATAAAAGCGAGTAAAAATAACATTCCTTGACGCTCTTGGGATGAGTAATCCGTATGGATTTTTCTTACGGATTTTATAATAGTTATCACCAGTTAAAATACAAAAAGCACTTTTAAATAATATGCAAGATAAAGGCCAGTAAAAATAGCATTCCTTGACATGGGCACTCAACTACAAGCTATCAGAATGCGTCATGTAACATTGACCGTCAATATGAAACGTTTATCGTGTATCGTAATTGAACGCCTTCGGTGCGAGCCGTTTCACGCGGCGTCGGAAGTACTGAGACGGATTGAAGGGATCCGTAATCCGTTTGGATTTCTTCCGAAGTTTTGAATATTTGTATGCAACTTCTATACACACATAACATTTTCAAACTGATTTCAAATACTGCGTAAGATATTTATTTGGGTTTTAGTAAAGTAAAGGGCAGAAAGATTCTAGAGTGGCGACCACGTATTGGCAAGCGCAGCGTGGGACGACCGCCTGCCAGATGGACCGAAGTCGTTGGATGCAGGTGGCATCGGACCGGTTACGCTGGAAAGCGATTGGGGAGGCCTATGTTCAACAGTGGACAAGTATGGGCTGAGATGATGATGATGAAAGTAAATAAATAATATAATAAATAAAGGTAGTAGAAAACAGGTAAGAGAGGTTTGTAGATAAAGAGTCTTTTGGAACTCTGCACTCTCTGCCTAACCCACACGGGCTCTAGCATGACGATGTAGTTAAATTTCTATCTATCTATTATATTCTTCTATAAAGTTAGTTTAATAACTTTTTTAGTTTAATGACAAAATCTGTAAATATACGGAATCCCTTAGCTACTATTTCATAAATCCGCTACAGATTTACTAAAGCTGATTATACATCTACAAAAATGTGTGCGTCGCGTACATCATTTTGTTTTACGAAGGTTCGGTAAGCCAAAATTTGTTAGGTTTCCGTCGTTTGTTCAATCTGCCAAATTTTATTATGAGATCGTGAGGCAACGAGGATTTTGGAGGCTTAAATTGAATAACGAACAGTTTGTTCTGGCTCAATGTTATGGCACGCATTTACATAATAAACCCTAAGCAAAGGTCTACTCTTATAAATCAAAGTGAGAAAGAATATTTCATACTTCACGATCCAATGCGTATTGATATAGGCAGATTTGTGTCCACATCCTGTCGAAATGTCACTATTTCTTTAGACACTATGTTTTATATTAAAACGAAGACCCCACAATAAGATTTCTTTCTGTGTCGTGGGTGCGTTTACACACATGAAAATCACATACACAAATACCTAGACCGGAACAAATATTTGTGGGACACACAAAGATTTATCCCGTGCGAGAATCGAACCTGCGACTATTCGATCCAGTGGGCAGAGCGGCTTAAGCTCTTAACCACTGCACCAAGTCGTCCGTCATTAGACTTTCAACATTGCCTAACATCTATCAAATAAAAGTGACCATCTTAGAAATGTGTCTGGTCGACCTTTGAATGAAATTTAAAAATATGTCCCACAATGGGGAAATTAGCGCAACGTCCCAATTATAAGATGAATTTGTGTGACAACAAAACACCAAAGACAGTGGAATACATGCATATGAAAGGCGAACAGTAACCAAGACCCCAGGTGAGTGTAAATATCCTATATAATTTGTTCTAATCCCCTTTAATAACCCATGGTATTTGATTTATCTAGGTTGTTCAAACAGCGAATCCATTCCCCCTGGGATATAATGGGGATTTTCATATAATTATTCCCATTAACCCTTTCAATACAACGTAAATAGTTCAATGGGTAACCGTGTTAATAAAATTTATATTATACTGGCTGCTAACTTATAGAGCTTCTAAAATCAGATTTAATCGTCAATCATAGGTGTGCGTAAAGTGTCTTGTGTGTCTAAGTCTGCTCTAGGTCGACGCGTCGTATGGCCGCCTATCAGATGGACTGACGATCTTGTGAGGGTCGCAGGAAGACGTTGGATGTTGGTGGCATCGGGCTGGTTGCGCTGGAGAGCGATTGGGGAGGCCTATGTTCAGTAGTCACAGGACCTATGTAGGACAAGTATAGTCTGAGATGATGATAATGATCTTTTGTTAACGGCTACCTGGGCTTTGGCGGATAGTGTGCATGGCGATTACTAGGTCATGGGTTTAAATCCTAGGTCGAGAAATAGGTTCAGGTTTTCGTGTCAAAATTGAAGAGAAAGAGATTGGAATTCCAATACCTTTGTGCTGGTAATAGACTGTTCCCTATCACATCAGGTGGTCTATCCTTGCATTCCCACTTGACGATGCTTATTTTTTCTAAATTTAACTTTTGAATGTCAGAATTCTAGCTTAAACAATCTCTAATATACTTCCACATTTTTTTTTAGATTCGCACGATTATTTTACTTATAATATTAGCCCTGTAAGAAACTGTCCCACTGTTAGGCACGGGCCTTCTCTCAAACTGAGAGGGTTTAGGCCATAGTCCACCATACTAGCCCAGTGCGGGTTGGCGAACTTCACACACCTTTGAGAAACTCTTAGGCATACAGGTTTCCTCACGATGTTTTCCTTCACCGTTAAAGCAAGTGATAATTATTATTATTATTTTACTTTATATTTTTGAATGTAAATATTCTCTCAAATCTTTCAATTTCATTAAACAAAATGGTTCAGGACAAAGATACATGGTAGCCTTTTGAATAAATGGATGAGCCTTTTCCAACAACTTATGTCATAACAATCGACCAATAAATGGTGTCATAAAATATAAAACTGAACTTACAGACAGCCCAGTAACGCCAAAGTTACCCAATTCGGGCACAACTGTGCCATTTCCGGCCCACCGTTTCTCACTACGGCTAATTTATGGCCATAATATGAACAAGTTTTTGTCAACGTCAGGGTGTTATTGCTGAAAGACCTCATTATTCAGATTTTTGTTCGTGTTTCTTTCTTGGAGATGGTAAACAAGTATTTAGTAGTGTATTTAGAAGGTTATAGGGGAAAGGAAACTTCCAGAACTGGTTTTTTTTTCCTTTTCATATAAAGTAAACACCGTTACACCTATATTTCTGCTGATGTGAATTCCTTGTTAGCAGTCTTTCAATAGTATTTTATCCAATCTAGGATTCGAACCAAGGCCCTTGTGATCGCCAGTCGCACCATATGACATTAGACCAACAAGGCAGTCTTTCCTATCTATCTATATCATCACGCAAGATCCCTTGTGGAGTACGCAGAGAGTACAAGGTTCCAACAGGTTCTTTACTTACAGACCTCTCTGGCTTCCTCCACTCTCAGTTCGTCTTATACACGCTCGCCGGTTACGGAGACTCTTGACTTGCCCTTCGGATAAGACACCGTCTATTTGTCTAAATTCATAATACAGATAAATGAGCAATTCCATCTAGCAGTCTTTACGTGCATCCGCTACGTATACGAAATGAAATGAAAATATTTATTCATCACATCAGAAAACAGAAAAAAATATATACGTCACAAAACAGAAAAATGCAGAGATATGAATGCAGTGATAGCCTAGTGGTTAGACCGTTGGACTGCAAAGTCACAGGTCTCGGGTTCAAACCCAGGCACGCACCTCTGTCTTTTCGAAAGCATGTGCGTATTAAAAATTAATTATCACTTGCTTCAGCGGTGAAGGAAGACATCGTGAGGAAACATGCCTAAGAGTTTCTCGAAGGTGTGTGAAGTTCGCCAACCCGCACTGGGCCAGCGTGGTGGACTATGGCCTATGGCCTAAACCCTCTTAGTATGAGAGGAGGCTCGTGCCCAACGGTGGGACAGTTCTTATCAAGGCTAATACTAAAACTGAAAAAATAAGCTACAATGAGCTGCTACTGCCATGGGTAACAAGGCTTCCTCAAAAATGTTTAGATTAAAAACAGCTTATCTCCTGTATAATGTATGTAAGTGAAAATACCAGTCAACTTTGTGCAGCAAATTACAGCCCCAAATGAAAGGGACACAAATAGTCAAACGCTATACGTCTCATAATGCCAACAAGGTCGTCGCAAAATCACAAGTTCTTATAACGACAAAATTGTAAAACTGAAGACAGAAAGAATATTTATCCTTGTTCATTAAAACTCTGGCATATTTTAATGAATATTTTCAATTTATGGACAAGCTTCCACTAGCTTAAGTAAAATAACCATTTTCCTTACCATTTCCCATTACCTGGGGTCGGCGCAATATATTTTCCGAATTAAAAGATATATCAATGATTTGGCATTGTTTTACGACCAGTCACCTACCAGGCGTCGAGGATTCTAGAGGTATCAATAATTCAACTGCCTAGGGCTGTAGAAGACGTGGATTTAACTGAATAAGGTTGTAAAAGGCGTGAATTTAATTGACTAGGGCTATAGAAGATGTAGATTTAACTGCCTTGGGCTGAAGAAGGCGTGGATTCAACTAACTAGGGCTGAAGAAGGCGTGGATTCAACTGACTAGGGCTGTAGAAGGCGTGGATTCAATTGACTAGGACTGTTGAAGACGTGGATTTAACTGATTAGGGCGGCAGAAGCCGTGGATACAACTGACTAGAGCTGTAGAAGGCGTGGATTTTACTTACTAGGGCTATAGAAGGCTTGAATTTAAATGACTAGGGCTGTAGAAAACGTGGATTTAACTTACTAGGGTTGTAGAAGGCGTGGATTTAACTGACTAGGGCTGTAGAAGACGTGGATTTAACTGACTAGGGCTGTAGAAGGCGTAGATATTTCCATAATATGAGTGCTATCCTACTTCCGACAACACCTAACAAGAAGTCTCCATCGATGAGTACTAGAGTAAGGTCTCGCTTAGGCTCCTAATTTCTGCGATATTTTATTTACTTTTATGACCTGTTAATCCGTTATAGAATATCGTCAAAATAAAATATATTTTGTATGTACGGTGTAAATGATACACCGTCACGCCTATATTGCCCAAGCGGGGGACGGACTCCGAACTCATACTGGGAAGTTTTCGTTAGAAAAACTTTATTTGTCCGATCTAGGATTTGAATCCAGGACCTCGTGATCACCAAGCGATGCGCTTTGCCAGTAGACCAACGAGGCAGTCACTAATTATTCTGAGCGCATAATGATATAAAAGCCAAAAATCATCCACCTGATTATAGTTTTTTTACGAATGGGATCACCAATTTTATCAGCTTCTGAATTTAGAAATAGCTTTTTAGTAATGAAAAATTACGTCCAATATTTTAACCGTATCGCTTTTAATATTTTGACATTAAATTAAATCCTTATACTACTAACTGATTGTAATTAAATTACGCAACCGCTATATTAATTATGTAAATAGTATTAATTCTACGAATACACTCAAAGTTATAATTGTTATGATACGAACAGAGTCGAAATCAAATTAGCAACAAGGTAATGATAACTCTATTACCAACAACTCAAAGTTGGTCGAGCTGTAATGAATAATGTTTTGTAACTACACGTGCGGTTAACCTACGCAGGTTATATTACGTTACATGAGTGAGCGAGCGAGCACTTTACTTGCGCGCTATATACGATGAGAGTAACCCGCGCAGGTGCTTCAAGCCGCATTAGTTACACGCATTGTGTACGAGCACTATTACTAACAAAGGCGACGGACGATCTGCTGGAGCAAGTAAATGAGTTTGTATATCTTGGATGCGCATTCAGTAAGGGTGGAAAATACACCGCTGACATAGAGAGAAGAGTGAGTACAGGGAACAGAGTGAATGGAGCGTTGGGAAAGCTACTTGGGAGCCGGCACTTAAGCCGAAAGGCGCAGCTGGCCATACATAATGGAGTACTTGTCCCAACGCTGTTATATGGCAGCGAGAGCTGGGTATGTAAAAAGGAGAATGAAAGTAGGATAAATGCGGTGGAAATGCGAGCTCTGTGGAAGATGTGCGGACTGAAGCTGACCGACCGTATTCGCAACAGCGTAGTAAGAAAGGAAATATATATGAAAGAGAGTATCGGTATAAGATGAGAAAGGGTATGCTCCGTTGGTTCGGGCATATAGAAAGAATGTCCGAAGAAAGAATGACAAAACAGATATACAATGCGAAAGTGGAAGGATTTAGGTACCGGGGAAGACCTAGACTATCTTACCATGACCAAATAGACCGGGTCTTATCTGAAGGACAAGTCAGGAGTCTCCGTAACCGGCGAGCGTGTATGAGACGAACTATGAGGTAGAGCAGGTAGAGGAAGCCAGAGAGGTATGTAAGGAAAGAGCCTGTTGATACTCTGTACTCTCTGCCTACCCCGTAAGGGATCTGGCGTGATGATATAGATAGATAGATCGACGGACGATTTAGCGCAGTGTTTAAAGAGCTTAAGTCACTCGGTCCACTGGGTAAATAGTCGCGAATTTAATTCCCGCACGGGACAAATCTTTGTGGGACCCACAATTATTTGTTACGGTGTGGGTATTTATGTATATAAAATTTCATGTTTGTAAACACACCCAAGACATAGGAATAAATCTTAGTGTACGTTTTTCAAAAAAAAAGAGAAAAGTGATAGTAATAGGATAACATTTCAAACTTTGGAAAAGACTAAGATCAATAGAGGCTACATTACGGCTTAAACTTATTTTTCTCTTTCGCAGGAGAAATATCACTCACTTAATTGATGATGTCATTCTTATGATATCTTTCTTTCTTATTTTCTAATTTTGAAGTCTTTTAGAGTAGTGCATAAAGCTAAAGTACTTGTGTTACTCACACAGCCTTATGCCGTCTTTGATAAACTTTTCGACGAATGACTAGACGAGTAGACCTATAACTATGTACAACGTATATGATAAGTAACACCCGTTGGAGTAGAAAAGTTCTCGAGTGGTGACCACGTACCAGAAGACGGAGTGGACAGACCCCTAAGAGATGGACCGATTAACTCGTAAAGGTCACGAGTAGAAGATGGATGCGTAGAAGCCGGTCCTTGTGACGGTTTTTAGGGAGACCTTTGTCCTTCAGTAAACGTCTTTCGGATGAAGATAGATGTCATACGTTCTTACGTACAAATACGAATAAATTCTAAACAGGACTGGAGGATGGGAGGAATACTGTAAGGAATTTATCACCACATGGAGCGATAGCGATAGCAAAAGACTACTAAAACATAGTAGATTTTTGTGTGTGTGTGTGTGTGTGTGTGAACGATCTACGCTGTTAGCCGCGGGGCTTTACAGCTTCACCGGACAAGAGGGCGAGCGTGCAATCACTACGCTCGAGCCAGAAGGGCAAGCGGGCAACTAGCTCAAGGGCGCCTCAAGGAGGAACGGCCTCGGCTTGGGCAATCGCTATAGGGAGGGCGTATACTAGGTGTCTCGCCGTGGTGCTATGCAACGGCCGGCGGACAAGGGATTCTTCGACCTCGCCGGCGAGGGCGGTGTCTGATCCTGTGTGCGGTATCTGTATCCGAAAGAAGGGATGTAATGTAAGGGCATCGGGAGGGTCGGTGCGAACATGCCACGGATGGCGGTACCGGCTGATAGGAGGGGAAACATACTAGACTTCAACTAAACTCAAATTCAAACTCAAATAATTTATTTTGTATGAACCCTGCGGGGGCGCTAATAGACAATTTACATTTTTTTTAATCTTATTTAACTACTTATCTACCACCGATTTGGAACGCGACCTCCACTGAAGAGATCCGATGAAGAAACCCAGCGGGCTTGTCTTTTTTATTTAATTCTCTTTCTCGTTTGCCTTTCTATTCTATTGTTTTCAATCATATTGTGTGGATACAATGTTTGGGTTACAAGTTTTACAATCTAGCTCCAATATGATGCCTTACGATTGGGATGTAAGACTTATTACGTTATTTATAAAGAGTATCTAAAGTCCTCATAAGCAGCACCCATTCACGAATATGACTACTAGAACAGCCATCACTCCCCTCGACCATATTGGTCGGAAGAGAGTGACCCGCGCCAGACAGCCTCTGCTAGCATAGACATTATAGTGAGCATGACCATAACAGAACGTAAAGACGGTGGTCAGATTGTATCTACGAAGCAGCAATACCCCAAGCTCGTTAGGCATAACTAAATAAGAACTAAGAAAAATAAATAAATAGCATCCCAATTAAGGCAACTAATTGGAGTATTCACAGGCCATTAAAGCACAAAAGAACATCTGCACTAGATGAACCTGTGCAGCAACGTGGTATGCAGGAGCTGTAGTACAGATAATTAAACCATAAAGCACGTCCTCTGCAACTGCGACGCGTTGGCGGCACGACGAATGAAGTTTCTAAGGGTGGCTTATTCAACTTTATAAGAATATCGGCTCTTCCCCCTGCCAAAATCTACAATCTGGTACAGGAAGTATTTCGATCTCCAGGTAGGTAAGAGCATTTGGGCGAAGGACAGCACAAAAGATTCTATCGGGTCGAAGTGCGCTTGAGGTCGTTTGGGGATAATAAAATAAGACAAAATAAGCAGGACTACGCCCTTTGAAATTTAAGATAGCTGTATATTATTATTTTTATCATCACCCACTTCCTAGTTTCGTAAGATGCTCTCCAATGACAAATTATGACCGATCACGATTGACGTCAGAGCACTAATACTGGCGCTTGTCGAAATTATTTCTGTCATACATAAATTACATAAGTTAATATATCACAACATCAAACAGAATCGGCGCAAGAAACAAGGAAACGCAGAAAAATTATCAATAAGTGTGTTTGACAAACATGCGTGTTTGAATTTATTTTTAATATGATTCAAGGGATATTTTTATTTACTAGCGTAAATATTTTTCAAGGATTGCTTCCTTTTCTCGACTATGCTGACATCTGCTATCTAGATCTCACTGAAGACCAGTTAAATAAACTTGAGCGTCTTCAAAACTTTTGTATAAGATTTATATTTGGCTTGCGCAGATCTCAGTTTCGTTCTTAGCTCAAGTGGCTCCCTATACGTCATCGCCGGAATACTCATATCCTCTGTCTTCTGTACAATATTTTGTTCAGTCAGTCTTCCCCGCGTTACCGTAAGGAACTCACTACCTTTTTCTATAAGGAGTGCTCCATCTATTCATATATTTAGAAGTCAGGTGAAAAAGCTCTACATCACGATTAATTAAATAAAACTTGCTAGATGTTTTCTATATGCTGTTGCTAGTTGCTTTATATTATAGACTTATCTTTGGCGCGTATATATTATTTTTACTTGTGTATATATAGGTATATTATTCAAGTAGTTTATGATAGATTTATTTGTGTATTGTTATGTTCTGTTAGATAAGTACAGCCCTAAATCTTGTGTTTTCTTTAGATCCTCTCCATCCAAAGGTTGCCTGGAAGAGATCACTATTAGTGATAAGGCCGCCCATTGTTACACTATATTTCAATTGAAATATTGTATCTTTTTATTTCCTTCTTGTATTTCTGGTGGAACAATAAAGTATTATCTATCCATCTATTTTAATATTTTTGGATGTACCTCACTTGTAAAATGTAATACACAACAACAATAAAATTTATTAAAATAAGTTGTTTTTGTGTGATTCGTTCAACACTAACATATTGTACGGGACGAAAAGCTATGTGTACCTATGCGCCCGGTACATTCGGTCGGTGAGACGAGGAGACAGTCGCTGATGCTGGAATTGCATCGTCTTGACAATAGAAACATCAATCATTCTTGAAAACTGTGCCTTGCTTACTAGTTGTGACCCTCTTCTATGTTCGCTGGACGCAGACGCTGGAATGCGTTCCGCACGAATTCGTGCTCTTAAACGGGAACGTACCATTTTATGGGGCCACAACTAGTGGGTGTTGCAGCAAGCTTGAATTATTCGTACTTACGTTTACTTACATTTATTTCTGTCCAACAATCAATCTTAGAACTAAGCTTAGAACTACTCTTACTAGCTTATTATAAGTGTGAAGACGTCGGCTTGAACACATATTTTACTCCAGTGATTATAAACAAACCGTCACCGGTCAAAGTTCTAATATACAGCTACGTTTAAATAAATTTAGTTTTATAACAAAGTTTTTTTTAATTATACTAAAAGTGGAAAGTAGAACCAATTAAAATTACTCCAAACAATATATTATCATGTTTGGGGTAATTTTAGCTGGTAAAAATTACAGAGTTGAGTGAAATCTCTGTAATGTTGATGAGTGTATAACGCGCAGACATCTAGCTGCAGCACCAGGTCAAAATATTGTATTACCATCAAAGTAATCTTCATCGTAATCTAATGAATCATCTTATCCAAAAGACTAGCCTCAAGACTTTAGTCTACACACATTGACACACATTGACAACACATTGACAACACATTGACTAAAAACTTTAGTTTTTAGTCAATGTGTTGTCAATGTGTGTAGACTAAAAACTTTAGTTGACACATTGACTAAAAACTTTAGTTTTTAGTCAATGTGTTTTGCCAGTGATGACATACGGATCAGAGACGTGGTCTCTTACAATAGGTCTTATAAAAAGCTCAGAGTTGCTAAGCCAGCTATGAAAAGGACTATCCTAGGCGTTTCTCTACGTGATCGAATCAGGAATGAGATGATTCGTAGAACAACTGAGGTCACCGACATAGTTCATAGGATTAGTAAGCTGAAGTGGGCGGGCCACATAGCGCGAAGATCGGACGGGCCACATAGCGAAAGATTCTAGAGTGGAGACTATGTATTGGCAAGCGCAGCGTTGGACGGCTGCCTACTAGATGGATCGACGATCTTGTGAAGATCGCAGGAAGTCGTTGGATGGAGGTGGCATCGGGCCGGTTACGCTGGAAAGCGATTGGGGAGGCCTATGTTCAGCAATGGACAAGTATGAGCTGAGCCTGAGATGATGAATCTAATGAAACGGAAGTGGAATTTCCAAAAAGATTTGAACCAGATAGATACCAAAAAATATTTTAAATATTACAAATTATATAAACGCTTATGAAAATAAGGCAGCAAGGATCGTGAGCCCAAAATCTTCAATTGTATTGCATCAATAGGTTTTCGTATCCTCGCAAACTCATTCATTGCATTAAACCGTACTTTTGATAAATGGTGCATGACTATCTCGTATGGCGGACCGGTCCACGTGTGGGGGTCCGCAAATGTAAGTATTATACGAAAACGAAATCCGTTTAAGAAAATCAAACCTTTTAGGAAGAACGTCATAAGTAACAGGCCGGGTTCTTGCAAAATACAGTTATACTCCCTGGTGTTAATACGCAAAATAACTGTATAATGCTTGTAGGTTATGATTTTCGCCGAATAGGGTGGGTATGCTCGGTGCAGAGTGCTGACGTGGGTTAGAGTGTCCTTGTAAAACACTTATGCTGGAGTCCTATATTTAACTGAACTTTCACGGCTAAAGGAGTACTTATGAGACATTTAGAATATATAAATCTAAGCATATATAAAAGGGTTAACATTTGAAAAGCTAATGTTACCAAAACAGCGGGTCTGTCTAAAGTTTTACTGAATAACTTCAATACCGACAAAACAGGTATACAGCTTAAGCCTGTCTATTTTTAAAAATAAACTGAGCTGCACATTAAGAATTGTTCCTGCGTAGGTCCGTTTATAAACATGAAATTCTGAGACAAATAAGTGTGTATCACTCAAAGATTCGTCCAGTGCGGAGATCGTCCCCGCAACTATTCGATGCAGTATGCGAAGCGGATTAAACTCTTAACAACTGGATCAAAGCCCTCGTCAAGCAAAGTGGAGGTCTAGAAACGCATTCGGATTGATAACACTCACCTATACTTTCTATGCTAATATAATCAACACATAAAGTTCTAGAACGTAGTCTCTAGGACTACTGATCCTATTCTGAAAATGTTTAATCTCTCTCACTGTCAGGCAGCTACATTGTTCCTAATTGCCATAAGCTTGCTTTATTCTGATAAAACGCCATCACGCCTATATTCCTCGAGCGGGGCTGGCGGGGTTTGTTTTTTTTTAAACGTAGCCCCACACTAGGATTTATTCCTGTGTCGTGGGTGCGCTTACAAACATGAAAATTCACATACACAAATACCCAGACCGAAACAAATAATTGTGGATCACACAAACATTTGTCCCGTGCGGGAATCAAACCCGCGACTATTAGACACAGATGGAGCGGCTTGAGCTCTTAACCACTGCCCTAAATCCGTCTGGGTCAAGGTGTACTGTGTACACCCACTTTTCGCCGAGATATTAGGACCCATGTAAAGTGATAAAAAAATAGTTAGATTACAAAATAACACAGTTTATAATAAAAACAAACAAAGATGCATATTTTCTTACCTACTTATTTAAAGTAGAGTAAACAGCAAATGCAGACAAAGGACGAAAAACATCTAAAAAACAAAAATAGCTATAATAAGCCTCACACGAAACCCTACGAACCGCGCAATCAAATTATACACGATTTGGTTAACCTTGACGCTATCGCCGTAACAGCTGATACTCGTAGTCCAAGAGTTAGAAGCAAGACCGTAAACTGACCACATTAAACTTTAATTTTTATTGGTAAGGTATATATTAGTTTTGGTTTCAAGTTCTTTACTTTACATACTAATACATAGTATACATACTTTACATACTATAAATACCATACATCCATACGATACATACTAATTTTTTTTCTTTAGTTTTTGTTTTTGGAAACGTAACCCCGCACTGAGATTTATTCCTGTGTCGTGGGTGCGGTTACAAACATGAAAATTCACATACACAAATACCCAGACCTGAATAAATAATTGTGGATCACACAAAGATTTATTCCGTGCGGGAATCGAACCCGCGACGTATAGACACAGTGGGCGGAGCGGCTTAAGCTCTTAACCACTGCGCTCAATTGTCCATAATCGTTACCGTCGTAACCGTCGTAAGCGTAATATTATAGAAATGAAAGTAACTCTGTTTGTCTGTTACCTGATCACGCCCAAACCGATTAACAGATTTTAATCAAATTCGGTAAGGACATAGATTGTATCCAGTGGAAGGACATAGGTTACTGTTTGTCTCAAAAAAAACTTAGGGTATGAAATATACGCCTAAAAATAACGCGAATGAAGTTGCGTGTTCAGGTAGTGTGTTATAATAACACACAAATAACCAATAATGGAGAGGGATTTATCTTTATTACAGTGGACCATAAAACACGTCTTTCCTAGCGTAAATAATAATTATTACAATTTTAGTATAGTACGTTCCTTTTAAACATTGAATATTCAGCTGCTTCATCATCATCATCATCATCTCAGCCTATACTTGTCCACTGCTGAACATAGGCCTCCCTAATCGCTTTCCAGCGTAACCGGTCCGATGCCACCTGCATCCAACGACTTCCTGCGATTTCGTCAATGTAAAATAATTTGACTTGTTTTTCTAACAGAATACTAATAAACAAATATCTACGGAACTAATATTTAACATTTTTTAAGAATTAACATACTACCTATAATAGAAATTATTCCTGTATTGTGAGTGCGTTAACAAACACGAAATCAATACACACAAACTAGGCCAACACATTGATTTTGGGTCGTTCGTCTCATACACACTTGCCTATTACGAAGACTCTTGACTTGCCCTGCGAATAAGACACACAAGGCCTGTTTGGTTTTATTGTGTACTAATTTTTATTATTAATATATCTGTATCTCTAGCTATATCATCACGCCAGATCCCTTACGGGGTAGGCAGAGAGTACAGAGTTCCAACAGGCTCTTTCCTTACATACCTCTCTGGCTTCCTCGACTCCCATAGTTCGTCTCATACACGCTCGCCGGTTACGGAGACTCCTGACTTGTCCTTCAGATAAGACCCGGTCTATTTGGTCATGGTAAGATAGTACCGGTACCTACATCCTTCCACTTTCGCATTATATATCAGTTTTGTCATTCTTTCTTCGGACATCTTTCTATATGCCCGAACCAACGGAGCATACCCTTTCTCATCTTTACACCGATACTCTCTTTCATACCTATTTGCTTTCTTACTACGCTGTTGCGAATACGGTCGGTCAGCTATATTATTAATGTAATTTATATTTAAGTACTGGATAAGGTTATGTACTGGAAAAAGCAGTAATAGCCTAGTGGTGAGACCGTTGGACTGCAAAATCAGAGGTCTCGGGTCTATCTTTTCGAAAGTATGTGCGTATAAAAATTAACTATCACTTGCTTTAACAGAAAACATCGTGAGGAAACCGGCATACCTAAGAGTTTCTCGAAGCTGTGTGAAGTTCGCTAACCCGCACTGGGCCAGCGTAGTGGGCTATGGCCCAAACCCTCTCAGTTCTGTTGGATGATTTAACGCAGTGGTTAAGAGCTTAAGCCGCTCCACTCACTGTGTCTAATAGTCGCGGTTTCGATTCCCGCACGGGACAAATCTTAGTGTGACCCACAGTTATTTGTTTCGGTCTGGGTATTGGTGTATGTGAATTTACATGTTTGTAAACGCACCCATGACACAGGAAAGATTGAAAAAAAGTTTGAGAGGAGGCCCGTGCCCAACGGTGGGACTGTTTCTTAACAATCTCACCGTTGGGCTCTTACTGGATACGTACAGTACAAAACTGGGCGTTGTGGCGATCTTAGGAGAAGTTCTATGTCCTGCAATGCACGTGTTTCGACTCATGATGATTATATTTAAATATTAACATTACAGTCACCTTCTCTTCGACTATTATTTGCAATACTCATTCGCAGGAGTTATGTCAGGGGACAGGGCCTTCACACAGCTCAATAGTATCATTGTTTTGGTTTTAATTAACACATACAATATACTGTAGTACTTCATTATACAGGGAGCAATGCACTCTAGGACAATTGGCACTTGTTTTAATGGTGAGTTGTGAGCCTTTCGTGTGATGTTTACAAACAAATATTATTTATAAACATCACACCTGCTTTATTGCAGTACGTTAATTATTTTCTGTTTATTTGTGTGGGGAATTTGACTTTATTTGTTGACTAGAATTGTTATTTTTGCTTGTTACTTATACTGGCTTTGTTATTTTGAATGCTGTATTAGATAAAAACAAACCCTTAGGTATCATTAAATACAGGATGTTTTTGACTAAGAGAACAGAGGAAGCCAAAGAGGTCGGGAATAAGGAGAAGAAAGAAGGAAGAAGGAAATAACCTCTAGGAACTTTGTACTCTTTATTCCTCCCCCGTACGAGATTTGGCGTGATGATATAGATAGAGAGAGATGTTTTTTGGCATTTGGCGGGTTCAAAACCTAGATAATACAAGCCAAAAAAAAATCTTTGAAAGCAGTATTGTTTCCTTATCAGAATAATATAATGTCTCCAAAATATCGTATCTAGAACATTTTAAGTACTTTCCCTCTGTGTCCCATAGCAGTGCTACAACATCCAGAGCACTTATTCTCTTTAAACAAACGCGGCGCGTTACGATAACTATGTGAAATTATCGTGTTACGGTATTCCGTGTGCCACTAAAGTACTATTAAACGATCAAATCACGAAGTCATGGTAACGCGCAGCGAATAATGGCCAAGTTTAGTATAGATTATTAGTTTATTTGACACAAGCTGTACCAGCAACTTTGTTTGCGTTATTTTCAAGAGTGTAGCTCACACTCTTAAGCTGTTTTTGAGACTAAAGGTGTGTCCTTCCCTGGATATGTCCATGACGAATTTGATCAAAATCAGTTCAGTTGAGCGAGAAAAGGTAACAGACAAACTGCCAGACAGCTACTTTTTATTGTCATATTTGTATAACTTATTATATTTTTGATTTTTTTTAAACGTTGCCCTCACTTTAATTTATTCATATGTGGGTGCGTTTACAATCATGAACTTTTACATACGTTAATACCCAGACCGAAGCAAATAATATTGGATCACACAAAGATTTGTCCCGAGCTGGAATCGAATCCGCGACTATTAGACACAGTGGGCGGAGCGGCTTAAGCTCTTTACTACCGCAAGTATTAGTATGCATTTATACTCAGGCCTACCGAGAAAATCTTACAAATTCGCACAGGATGTATACATTCTGTGCGAATTCGTAAGATTTTCTCGATATAAGGTTTCCTCACGATTTTGTCTTTGCCGTTAGCAGGTAACGATCGAATTCTGAACCTCTTGAATAAGTACAAGGGGAATGTTCTACCCATAAACTATTACTTATTCTTAATTAAAGAATTATTACCTCAAATGACCCACCAATTAATTGTGACGTAATCAACTTCGTAACTGATAAGTTCAAATGTTTTTACGAGTCGTAAAATTAACAATGCTCGGAAATCTACCAAAGCTTGATTGATGTCAAACGAAACATAATTGAACATATGAAAGATCTTGTAAACAAGTTTTATTAAGTCATGAAAAGGAAAAACCAACAGAGTCGGTTCATTTGCCAATTTGGAACGAACTAATTTCAGGACTTGCTTTTAGTTACACGATATACATATAATAATAATAATAGTTAGCGGCGAGTCACCGCCGGCCACGGGTAATTAGGTATCACTAATTATGGCCGGTGTCCGTCCCCTTTGAAATAGTCCTGTTTTTGTCTATCACACCTCATTTACATAGCCCTTGTTTTCTTTCCATAATTTACAATAGTCCTCCCTGCCGGAGTCAGTTCACTGGTTATGTTTCTTCATTTTCAGCAAGTGATCTCAGCAGGTGGCTTACATAACATTAACTTCTCGCAAAGGGCCTCTACGTGTTGGACCCATGTCCCCATGCAAGCCTTTCAAAGGTCCGGGTAAAGCCCGTGAATCTCAGCAAGATACATTTTATAATAATAATAAAAATGTTTATTTTGTAACGCACAAGTAGTTTCATGAAAGCTTATGACTATATAGTGTACGCAACAAGGTAACATGACATAAGGTAACAATTTCTGATAAAAATAGGACGTGCATTACAAAAAGGGTCCTAACTCAGCAAGTTTCTGACTAAGGACAGCCAGCGCTGATCTTCCGTTAGCACCTTTTTGCGGACCGTTGACCTGACAGCACGACACAACAAAATACGCAGATTAGCGAAGTCTTTGCTCTAAGTGAGACTATGAAAAATTACTAATACAAAAAAAAGAAAAAAAGAAAATTACACAGTAATAGTCCTATGCTAGTCAACGAGCATATGTATGAACCTAAATATCTTATATACTATCAATCTATTTTAAATTAATAAAAATATAGTAAAAAGTAGCAAAATATAATACACTATTTACAACTGTGCCAAATCGCTGGTGTTCGGCAGGGTGCCCAGAAGGCTGGCAGCGTTCCCGCGCTGGATAGCAATGCTGATCCTTTGCGCGAGATACGTGCCAGCCCTCATGTCACGTGTAATATCGACCAGTTTTTAGATTGTTCCCCAAAGATGTGATGGGCACTTGAACTCCATAGACCCAAAGTCTCCACTATTATCATATAACTTACATTTTCTGCTCCTAGAAAGTTAAATTAATAAAATAAAACGACGGCTTGGGTTACTGGATCGAAAAGTAGTAGGTTGGATTCCCGCACGCGACAAATCTTTGCATAACCCACAAATATTTATTTCGGCCTGGGTGTTTGTGTATGTGAATGAGATGTTTGTAAAGGCGCCCACGGCACAAGAATAATTGTGGGGTATTGTGGGGCTACGTTAAAAAAAAAAATTAACCCCTGTATTCCCCAACCTAGGATGACCATATACCACCGATGTTGTTGAGTCACATGTAATTCGATGCAAGCTTATTATCATTAAACCGAGCACAATTACAGACTCCAGAGCCTCAACTCTGCTATTATTACGTAATGTGTCATTATTACGAGCTGCAATAATCATGTCATTGATATTGTATCAAAAGTCGGTACTCTATTAGATTATCAATAGTATTATTGAACGCTTACGATTTGATTGCGTGAACAAGACTATCATTACATGAAATGGTGAAAATAAACGTTAAAATAATAACAGTGTACCGAATAGCCTAGCCCCATTTATTTCTGTGTCGTCGGTGCGTTTACAAACATGAAATACACATACTCAAATGCCCGGACCGACACAAATAATTGTGAATCACATAAAGATTTGTCCCGTACGGGAATCAAACCCGCGACTATTAAACAGAGGGCAGAGTGGCTTAAGCTCTTAAACACTGCGCTAAATCGTCCATCATTATTTACCAGATTACCAAATAATATTTTTTTTTAAGTTGTATGCCTATTAAAACCCATAGTGACACCATTTAGTTATATGATTACCAAATCTGTCAAAAATCAACAACTTTATAGTCAATAAACTACATTTTTTTTAAATAGCAATAGTAGAATTAAGCTCTAGTCTACTACAATGAAATTTTTCATTAGAAAACCAGATTATGTCTGACCTTGGAACTAGAAGGAGGACTAGACCAGCGACGCAGTGAAACGTAACTTTTTCAATCACTAGCAACCCCAAAACTCTGGTGTTCATCAACTTTTGGAATAATATTTCAATTGAAAAAGGCCGGCATTCGAGGTTGAAATCCCCTTACCCGCTTTAAGAAGTTATTTCCTAAATATCCGTTCTGGAAATGAGATCTGCTGATGCCCGAGGGATTATTGGGCCACCGACCGCGAGGTATAATTAGTTCATTTTACTTTCTTTTCTTTTTTATAAGCTTTTATTTAACTTGCTTCATTCGTATGTCTGTCGTTCTAATCCAAAATTTGTATTCAATTTTGAAGCATTTGTTGCAAGCAAGCTGTTTTCCGATTAAGCTGGAATTTGTAACAATGCAATAATGTAGCATGAAGCTAGTCTAGTGATGGAGCCGGAAGGTGGATATAGGAAGTCCTCAACTAAAATACTTGCGATATAAAAAATCGAGGTAATATTTATATTATAAAAGATATTGAGTCCTTATATATGCTGTATAAATTGTCCTATTAAAATATTTCAATTCGTGAAGTAAGCAGAAATTTATGAAAAATTTATAGGTAGGACTTTTTCCAGGAGTAGGATAGCCAGACAGATTAGGAGAAATATTTAATTATATTAATGGACCTGGAGACAACTAGTTTAATCTTACATAGTTTGCGCACCTTTTTTTTAAAAAAAATTGTACAAATTGTAAAATTGTTTCAATCAATCAATCAATCAGCCTATCGTAGTCCACTGCTGGACATAGGCCTCTCCTAACACGCGCCATTGCACACGGTCCCCCGCCTTCCGCATCCAGTCCGTCCCAGCGACCTTCTTGAGGTCGTCGGTCCATCTAGCTGGGGGCCGTCCTACCTTACGCTTACCAAGTCGCGGTCTCCACTCTAGGACACGCTTGCTCCATCGGCCGTCGGTCCTTCTGCAGATGTGACCAGCCCATTGCCACTTTAGCTTACTGAGCCTGCAAAATTGTTTAAATGTAGAAATTTGAAAAGACGTCCTTTCACAGTGAGAGATATGCCTGCCGGCGTCTTGGGTTCGTTTGCATTCACAATTTTTACATACATTTATTAATGTGTTCATATATGTGCTTTTCTAGGAAGAAAGTATATGTAGTTTATACCTCTAACTACCGTAAATATATCTGTAGTTTATACCTCTAATATCTTCTGTGTTGTACACTTATTACTATCCTCCTTTTGATGATTTGTTTCTCTTTCACTCAAAGGTTTGCTGGTAGAGAACTCGACTTTGAGTTAAGCTCGCCTTTGTACATTTACCTTTTCTTTAATTTTAATTTTATAATTTGTAACTATTTGTACAATAAAGAATTAAAATTAAGAAGAAAACTTCCGTGATACATTCATAGATTATTATTACTATAAAATAATATAAGCCCTTTTAAGAAACCGTCCCACCATTGGGAACGGGCCTCCTCTCAAACTGAGAGGGTTTAGGCCATAGTCCACCACGCTGGCCCAGTGCGGGTTGGCGTTGGCATTGGCATTATTGACGTTTTGGCGTTGGCATTATTACTATATTAAGACAATATTTAGCTAACCTATACTATATTTTGTTGTATCTACGAATATTAATAACAAACCATACATAATTAATTATAGCCCATGAATCATAACCAACAGAAGGTGCATAAAATCAATCAACGTTTAACTTTTTAAAAGATGTTTAACGACCGAAAGTAGCACGCAACTTCCGCCCAGTTTATTGCGACCACCGTGTGGGTAAAATAAACAAACATGTCAATAATTCAGCACACTCCAGCTCCTGGGACTTGAAGATTGTGCCACAATTGCTTTGGAAAATGAAGTAAATCAAAACGCTATTAAATGTACCTTGTAAACCAATCGATAAGCCAAATGGAAGTATTTCCGGCTGTTTTAGGCTGCGTTTCCACCAGAGATGTGTGAGGTAGCTTAGCGGTGCGAGGATGTGTAACGAAGCTGTGAAACGGTGTGAGCGTTTCCACCAGGGATGTGATACGCCGCTGAGCGGTGAGTAGGGTTAGGTGTGGTGGAAGCGGAAATAAACACCGTCTCGTGACTGCTAGCAGTTTCTCGCTCGCACACATCTCTCGCACACATCCCTCGTTTGATTTGTACGTACAAAAACCTCGCTCCGCTAAGCCGTTTCCACTGGAGCTGCGCTGAGCGCAAATCAAATCAACTTATTTGCGAAAATGGGTAACAGTGGATGTTAAAATTACATTGGTCGTACGCCATATTCTGCCTTTAGGCATACAAATATCGATAGGAATAATCCAAGAACTGAGCAGCTAGGGAAATAATCTTATTCTATTGGTTCTTGACAAACACGTCCCTCGCTACGCATCCTCGCACATCTCTGGTGGAAACGCAGCCTTACGGCTTTCGAATGATTAAAATCGATTGTTAGCCAATACTTTGTTCCCCCTTTTATGGTTACCCTATGATTAATTAATGCATACAGTTCTATTACTGGGCAAAAGAACGGTCACAAATTGAGTTGAAAGAGGTGATGCTTCACCACGTGGACCCAGTGTGGATTGTAGCCACCTGCTATTCGAACTTTTCAAATATCTCGTGAGGCTTCCAACTTGGCTTAACAATCAACTTTTTTTTTCCTGGGATAATCTTGCATAGGACTTCCGCGAACCTCGGGGGAATTTCGCGGGGCGTATTGGATTCCTACCGACTTAAAACCCCAGGGTGGCCAATATCAGCACTTTGGAGGGGCTCCAGGATGTCCGTATGGAACGCACCGGTGGCCCTCTTGTGCCACGCTCTGAAGAGCTCGCCATCGGAGGGAGACTTGATGACACGCTCCCGCCTGCACCGACGCGGTACTCACGGTGACGTTGGCCACACCACGCCACTGTCCTCCTCGGAATCAGGATTTTTGTTTTCCCGTGGAGAAAATCCTTTTAAGTCTAGCCCCCCACCTGCCTTCGGGTAGACAGGCGGGGGAGTGTCGGACTCTCTGCTGCGGTCCTCACCCTACTTTGTGTGACGCGGGGACTGCAGCAGCATACCGTGGACGGGGACGTCCGTGCGGCAACATAGGCGAGCCCCTTCACCTCGAGGGCGCAAGTGTAGAACAGGCGACGGCCCCCGATTCCGTCACCCACGCACTCTCTTTACGGCGGCATGAGGTCGGCATGTCGGCCTCCTGCGCCCGCGTCTCCGTCGGCGGTTTAGGTCAGCCAGGGGATCGTCCTCTCTGGCTCGCTCCGCCGCCTCCTTGCGTGTCATGACCACCTCAGCAAAGGTGGCCACCGCGTCCCATGATCTCTCGCTACCGACCATAGAGCGAACAATCGCCGGCATCGAGAGATCCGTCCCCACAATCGCAGCTAGTGAGCTACGCTGTTCCGCCCAAGCAAGGCAAACCTCAAACGTGTGCTGCGTAGTATTCTCGACGCCACCACACTCGTGGCACCTGTGGTCGGCCTCTCTCCCGGCCACACGGTGCAGGTACCTTCCGAAGCAACCGTGCCCCTTCAGAACCTGCACAAGCCGGAAGGTAAGCGCGCCTGCCTTTCGGCACACCCACTCCTTCAGCACTGGATGCACCGCCTGTATGGTCCAGTGGCCTGCGCTCGGCTCCTCGAGCCGGCTCTGCCATTCGCGGAAGGCACGACTCTGCGCCCGCCGCCACCACCTCGTCACCTCTTCGGGTGGGGCTCCTCCCAGCCCTTCTATTTCGGCCTTTTGGCGGTACACTGAGGCCAACACGACCACCTCCAGCTTAACAATCACCTGTCTCATGAAGGGCTAACTTGATCCAACCGCGAGCTACCGCACCGTTAAAAACTAGAAGTCTAAAGCATGAAGGCGCTGTAATATGGAAATGCATCACAATCATCCATTTTATAGTAGGTCCATTTTATCGAGCATTTTAAATTTGCGGGAGTTCACCTCCCGAGACTCCTGTCCCTGCTTTTCACGATGTGCGTCAGTCATTCATACCTTCCAACGAAATTAATGAAAACTGTAGTGGAAACAACCCATTGTGAAGAATAGAACAGGGGATATCTCGGACACGGGAAACTACCGACCGATCTCCCTTGCGACGACAACTGCCAAGATATTGGACAGTTTGCTTGATGGATATTTGTTAAAACATCTCAGCTTGCACGATGCACAGTTCGGTTTTCAGCCGGAACTGTCAACTGAAAGTGCTATCTTAGGCCTCAAGCATACTGTCCAATACTACAATGATAGGAGGACGCCTGTGTACGCCTGCTTCCTTGATCTGTCCAGGGCCTTCGACCTTGTATCGTACGATGTACTCTGGAAGAAGCTCAGGGACAGGCGTCTATCGGCACCGATCCTCAATATTATTAAATATTGATATTCGAACCAGACTAATAATGTAAAGTGGTCGAATTCACTTTCGGAGTCGTATAAGTTGGAGAGCGGTGTAAGGCAGGGGGGGCTGACGTCTCCTAAGCTCTTCAACTTATACGTTAATGACCTGATTGTTGAGCTCAGCAGTATGCGTGTCGGATGTCATGTACACGGCGTGCCTGTCAATAACATAAGCTATGCGGATGACATGGTGCTGCTGAGCCCAACAGCGGCAGGTATTCGAGAAATGTTGAAGGTATGTGAGTCTTATGCGGCCTCACATGGATTAATATATAACTGCAGAAAGAGCGAGTTCATGGTCTTTAAGGCCGCCGGTAAATGCCCAGAAACAACACCTGACATTACCCTAAATGGCGTGAACATAAACAGAGTCCATACATTTAAGTATTTGGGGCATTTCCTCACTGACGACCTTAAGGACGATAATGACATTAAGAGGGAGCGCAGGGCTTTGGCGATCCGAGGTAACATGCTGGCCCGCAGGTTCTCCCGCTGTACCGATCAGGTCAAAATCACCCTTTTTAAAGCCTACTGCCAGGGTAAGTACACGGGAAGCTTGTGGGTCCAGTACACCAAAAGGTCGTTGAGTAACCTGCGCACGCAGTATAATAACATTTTCAGGATGTTGTTGGGGCTGCCCCGCTTTTGCAGTGCCTCAGAGATGTTTGCGAGAGCGGACACTGATGGCTTTGCCGCCATCATGCGTAAGAAAACTGCATCACTGCTGCGCAGGGTGCGGGGCAGCCGTAACAGCATTCTGGGGATGGTGGCGGAGAGTGTGCCTTCTCGTATCCTTAAGCAGATGGTGTGGAGGACGATCAATTAGGACCGCTATTTGTTATTTTAGTTATTTGTATTGTTTTCGTTTTCTCCGTTTACTAACACTAAGCATAAGTCGTCTGTCTACTAACACTTTGGATCAATGTTGTCCGTAAATAAAGAATTTATTTATTTATTGGGATGCATTTACAAAAAATAAATGTAATAAAGCCTTGCGTTCGCAAGGCTCAAGGTGCACTTTGGTTGACTGTCGATACAATGCATCAATAATAATAAAAATCGTTTTTATGCAGAGAGTAAACCCGTAGTAGGTAATATAGCCTTGCGTTTACGCAATGTTATTGCATCTTAATGAAATAAAACCTTAAGAATTCCCGTAATCAACTGATTTATTGAAACGGATAACAATGATTTCGAATTATAAAGTACAAATATAGTCTCTGAGTCATTAACAAAAATTATAAGCAAGTCCAATCGTCGGCAGAATCACAGTTAACATATGTAAAGAATGGAGCAAACTCAAATCGTTAATTTAACATGTACCCTGCGAGGGGTCTACAAAGTGTCATATATAAATTTTTTTTAACTTACTAATCTACCACCGGATCCGCACGCGGCCTCCACTGAGAAGATCCGGCGAGAAACTTGGCGGGCTTGTCTTTTTTGTCTAATTCATACATTTTTATATGATACAAAATCATTAATGCGATCCAGCTCTAGTGTGATGCCTTACGACTGAGATAAAAGACTATTTTTAAATATATCTTATAATGAAAAGCTAGAGGATTCTGACCAGTCTCCACAAACAGCACCCGTTCACAAGTACGAGCATCTTACGTGATATCATACAAACGCGCACTCGCGCAGTATTCTGTGGGTTCAAGAGGGTACGAACCCTCTGAGGTCTGTCAAGAAGACGCGAAGAATGCGCGTCTGTGTGCGAGATTCTTATTCGAACCGATCGTACTAATAGGCTCAACTGTTTACATACTTTACCTAAAGTGGAAGAGCCACCAGCTACCGTTGGGGTTAAAAGTTCAGTTTAAACTAAGTACAGGATGAACTACGTTTGCTGATTTGTAATTAAATTTGTTTTCTCAAACCTCAAGCTAGGAGGAACGATAATCTTCGAAGGGTGGGCTGACAAAACTTGGATTAGCCGAGGATCGTACTCAGTGGCGTGTAATTGGAGAAGCTTATGTCTAGCGTTGGACTGCTATAGGGTGATAATTATTAAGATATTGGTGTATATAATACACCTACATATCCCGTGTTTACGGGATACTGGATTTTTACAAGTAGATAAGAAAAAAAAATCTGCAACAAACTTTATCAAAGCAGAATATTTTACCGATGACCTGGTGAAGGTCGCGGGTAGAGCCGGTCGTTGTAGCGATCTTCATGGGAGGCCTTTGTCCTGCAGTGGACGTCTTTCGATTGAAGAAGGAGAAGAAGAAGAATATTTTTTCTGTGTCCATTACTTTCTTTCACTACTTCTAATCTAAGAATGGAATTAAACTACAAATAAAAAAATAAGCGGCTGAAATTCTTAAAATGTCAACTTAACCCCGCTTAACCCGAGTTTATTTAAATGATGGAATTTATTTGATGTTCCGTAATAATTTGGAATAGGGAAGGGAAATCGTGACTCTACCTTTAAAGGATGGATTTCTTTGATGTATAATTATAAGCCCACATAATCCATGGCATGGCAATCTATGGGACATTGACCTCAAATTACGGAACGGTAGTTTCCAAAGAAAAATCTAGAAGACTCTACTAACATTTTAGTAAGACTAGTATGACATAGCGTAGTTGGTAGTGGCGAAGCCCTGAGTTACAAGCCTGGGTCGGAAAGTGTTATTGTTGTGTTTCTACAGAAAAAAAAATCAGTAACAGTCTGATATCCAGAATTCTACCTTTTTTTTTTTTTTTTTTTTTTCCCCGGGGCGGAAATGCCTGCCGCATACTGCCACATCCTGGACTTGGTGATGTGGCAGTTATGTGGGGCTCGCACCCACTAAAACCCCCCCCCGGCGTCCGTCTCTTGCCCAATTGCCGTACCGCAGGAATTGCCAAGTGGTAGAACATCTGCGGCACGGGCGGGCCTGGTCTATTTCCACAGACCTCTCCTTCGTGCCTTGTGCATTCTTTTTGAGGGTGCGCAGGACGCAGCGCACTTCCGTCACAGGCCTGTTACTGGTCAGGCGACAAGCTGCCCACGCTCGGCGCCCGCAGGCCACTTTTCAAGGTGGGCGGAGGTCATTAGCGGCATACGCTCTACGCCTCCGCCCAACTCGCCTCCTACGAGCGGGATTCACGCTAGTCTCCTCCCGCTCCCGTTCTGCCGCCTCTTTTGCCGCCATTACGGTCCCGCAGAATGCGACCATAGCCACCCAGGCGTTCTCCCTCTCGACCATGGCCGATACCACAGCCGGGAGTGAGAGCGTCGTCCCTATCCAGAATTCTACCTAAGCGGGAGCGCTTAGGCAGAATTCTGGATATCAGACTGTTACTGATATTTTTTTCCATAGAAAAAATTTACAGTATTATTCCAGATTATTATGTATTAGCATCAGTTAACTGTGGTCGGCATAATGGCAGTTGCCCCCTGTTACATGTGACCTAACATTGACGGCGAAAACACATCATGTGACATCATGTGTTTTTCCGACCACAATTAACTGATGCTAATACATAATAATCTGGAATAATACTGTAATTTTTTTCTATGGAAAAAATATCTAGGATTGGAACCTCGTAATCGCCACGCGCATTATTCAACTACGCCACTAGACTAACTTGGTCCGCGACTTCGTCTTTATACAGGACTTTACTTTATACAGGAACCCAATATTTTTCTGGTATAAAAAGTTCACTATGTGCTAATCCAGGTAATACATATCTGTGTGCAGAATTTCATCAAAATCCGTTCAGACGTTTTTACATAATTGAGTAACAAACATCCAAACACTTACACTATACTAATAAATGAAATTGAAATGTCTGTTTGTAATGTCGAAATAACATCATCATTTTACTAAATGCGTATGAAAGTATACGTTACTTGTAACAAAAACACAATTTTTGTATTTTTTGTCCATCTGTCTGTTTGTACCGGCTAATTTTCGAAACGGCTGGACCGATTTAGACGGGACTTTCACTAGCAAATAGCTGATGTTATAAGGAGTAACTAAGGCTCCTTTTTTAATTAAAAGATTTTTATGAGTACAGTATTAGTAGGAAGTAGGACTGAGATGTTGGGCTCCTACCCAAACTAACTTGGCAGGCATCTACGATCAAATGGTTTGGGCATTCTATAAATTATTCACGCTAAAGGATCTACTCAAACAACTTCAACCGGGACTTAAACTTGAAATTCTCATTCCCGGAAACAGTCATAATCCCATGGGATAGAGTGTGTCAAAACAAACACTAAGGATATCGACTCCCCTTTAAATATGTATATTGTAATCATGGTCTATGTATCTCATGCACAACAAATAAGTAACAGAAGGTTCACTCCATAGAAAGCATTCAAGAATGACTCAGTAACAAATTACGAGTATATTCGTACTGATGACCGGGTAATCTTTTTGGAAATAATACGTTATTTTATAAATCCTCTTATTTTTGCTTTACTGCCCCTTTAGTCTGGTGGTGCATAGTACAGCTGGCAAATTCGAGATCTCGTCTTCAAATCTTTGGTCAGTATCATATTTCTTTTAAAAAATCCTAGTGTATATCTGTATAGTAGTTCGGATTCTAGAATTATGTCTGGTATTGGGATCTACACCTTCTATATTATAATCTAGTTCTGCAATCATAAAACATAGCTCCAAATCATTTTTTACGCATGAATGTATTAATCTATGCTTGAGTATTCCAATTTGTCCATTCCAATTGATCTTCTGCAGATATCCTGTTTTATGTTCAAAGTGAGGGTCACTTTGGTTAAAATTTCTGGTCCTTGAGCGAACCCTTTGACTCCAGCACGTGAGATGGGACTGTCCTTTGACGTCCTCATATTTCTGACTCTTACCCTGATCCCTTTTACCCAAATATGTTTATACCCTTCCGGGGAACTAGTTGGATTATAATTTGTCTGAATCTGGAATAGAGGACGGTTCTTTTTGAGATCATCTTCAGTAATCACGTATAACTTTCGATTCTATTTCCCTTTATGCGTCACCTAAACACTCGTCTATCAAGCGTTTTACGGATGGATGGCTTTAAATAAAGAGATGAAGCATAAATAGGGATTTACGTTCAAATGCTTAGCATGAAAAGATTTTAGTTAGCGTTCTGCTAGCGAGTTGATATGCTATCTTTGTCATACTAAAATTTACTAAATTAACATGAAAGTGACAGCTCTCTATATTCTGTGGTTGAAACATGGAATCCCAGTTTCTTAAACAAAAATCATTAAATGGTTTCGTCAATATTTACCTAAAATTGTATCAAACCACACTCTTAATTGGGGGTAATAACACTTCAAAAAGAATACTTTCCACACAACCATTATTTATACTAATTGTCATAGATACGATGAATATGTTTTGTTCTAATAATGTATCTTAGTTCTATTTTATTTAATTAAATTTCACAATAATCATAAGTTAAATTAATTTGTAGATATAATATAAATAAATATTATAATCTCAATTGGCACCTATCATCGAACATCCGACGGGATGTTTATCTTAAAGTCGGTAGAACGACAGATCAAAATATTTAATGACCAACGTGACGGACATACTGAAACAGATGTACCATAATTCCCAATATATTTTAGTTGTAATTATTCTAAATTTATATTGCTTATGAAACTCCTGCCCCTCGCTCCCAAACTTGCTAAAGGTCCTACCTGCCCCAAGCACGTCGCAGGATGTGAGGTAATCGTTTTTGTTTCCCTAAGAGATGCTGGATTGAGCGAGGATAAGAGAGGCTCCGGTGCAAACCATTTGGAGCTTCTGGAGCCCGTCTCCCATGTCAAACGATTTGAAAATGTGCTAAACATCTGATATACCATTCCTCTTAAAACATTGTGATCTTTCGGAGATTTTTTTCGGTGCGAAACACAAACAGAGGCCTATTTTATTAAAGATGGCTATAGACGAAACTATAGCAGCAGCAGAGCAGTGATAGCCTAGTGGTTAGACCGTTGGACTGCAAAGTCAGAGGTCTCGGGTGCAAACTCAGGCACGCACCTCTGTCTTTTCGAAAGCATCTGCGTATTAATAAATTAACACTTGCTTTAACGGTGAAGGAAAACATCGTGAAGAAACCTGCATGCCTAAGAGTTTCTCGAAGGTGTGTGAAGTTCGCCGACCTACACTGGGTCAGTGTGGTGGACTTTGGCCTAAACCCTCTCAGTTTGAGAGGAGGCCGGTGCCCAACGGTGGGACAGTTTCTTATAAGGGGTAATATTTTAGAAGAAACTTCTCCTCTTATCTCTACTCATCTCTACGTGGATACTGCGCCATATTTTTTTGCGGTGTACAGTGTACATCCACTTTTCACTGACGTTGTTAAATGTCCCATGTAATAGGGGGCAAGCCTATTACCATTATACCGGGCACAATGCTAGACTCCGAACTGAAACTGGAAATTTTCCTATCATTTTCTTGCTTGACCTAGGATTCGGACCCAGGACCTCGTGATCGCTACGCGCACTATTCGCCACTAGATCAACGAGGCAGTCAGTCGAGTGCTTGATAAGCATAGGCATATATTTTGCATTAAAACCCTCTTATCAGACTGTATTTCGTCTAGTTTATATCTGAATGCATGAGAACAAAATTCTGATGTAAGTCAAAGCCAAGCTTAGCCACGCCAAGTCTAAGCCAAGCCACACCACGATACTCGATTCTCCTAACTGTCAATTGCTGTCAGCCGAGCCGAGCCGCCATGTTGACACCCCCCTGACCCCTTCGCCAAAATGCCAGTGCCAAAGTAGCGAGGATGTCTCTATTTAAGCCTTGGCAAAGTCATTTGTGATGCTTTTCTAGTATCAATTAAAAGGGTAGAACGAAACTTCTTCTATTCGTTATACTGATTTAATACCCGTAAACGCAAGCAAGTTCCGCTTCTATCCTAATAAAATATACACCTTCCAATGTTCACCATAACATTAGCCCTCGTAATTGTACCATTCCATTCCGCAATACATCTTGCCAGTCCTTCCGAAGCTTAAAAGTCAAGGATTAAACCTTGATCGAAGGACGAAGGGAAAATCCGCTTCGTTGTGAAATCAATCGGAGCTAAGCACAAGGTCAATAGCAATCAATTTTGAAACTAATCAAAGGGTCTTTGGAGCTAATATCGTTTGGGTTTAATTACAGGGTTGATTGATGGATGATCATTCATTTTCGGGAGTATAAAAATTGTACGAATGAGTGAAATAGTCTTTAAAGATGCGTTTTTTTAAAAACTTTTCATTGACTTTGGCAGTAAATATATAAAGTTAATACTACTAAAGGTCTTTAAAGCTGGTTTTCTTTAATGTGGTTGGTGTAGGGGGTGTTTTTGTTCCCACGAAACAGTGTTTTTAATTTATTCCTCGACTATCTTCTATCTCTAGTGGCATATAGAATAGCTGTAATAATCACAAGGTATTGGATACAAATACTAGATCGTTCGAAATTTTATTAGAGAATTTCTATCAAACAATCTCTGCAGCGGGCTGGAATGTCAGTATTGTACTTTAGAAATTCGTTTTTGACTGCTCTAAATTCCATAGAACTTGTTGGCACTTATGATAGAGATCACTCATTCATTTCAAAAACGTGCTAATTACATAGATTTTAACATTATTATTAGATTGAAACCTTACGGTTTTTGTAGAAACAAACCCTATAAGATTGGATTGCTACAAGCGGCTCATGATGATTATAAACGAACATCATAAATAACGCATACGTTCCTTTTGAATAAAGTCCAGTGACATCAGGGTATTAATAAATTATATTAATTTCAATGAGCCTTTTCATCCGGCGCCAGCGTCCGCCCGCTGCGTCGTGTCGCCGAAACTTTGTAACCACGTGTTTCGTGAAATTGTTTACGTCGTAAATATATTGAATATGTTTTTACGAATTTTTATGCTGTGTGTCCAATTCTATTAATGCAGGTCTACTGCAGTGGCGGACATTGCTGGTAGGCAATTAAGCAGTGCTTACCTTATATATACGATTATATACCGACTACCTCGTTGATCTAGTGGCAAAGCGCATCGCTTGGTAATCACGAGGTCCTGGGTTCAAATCCTAGATCGGACAAATGAGGTTTTTCTAACGAAATCTTCCCATTATGAGTCCGGAGTCTAGAATTGTGCCCGGTATATGGCAATAGGCTCGCCCCCTATTACATGGGACCTGACATCGTCGGTGAAAAGTGAGTGTACTCCGTACACCTCTACCACCCCCGCTTGGAGAATATAGAAAGAAAGAAAGAAAAAAATTTTAATCAGCACAGCACTCATATGAACCTTAGAAAAATATATAAATTACAAAAAAAAATAATAAAAGCGAAGAAAGACTGCTACTGCTATTTGTAATGTTTGCTGTGATATAGGCGTGAAGGCGTGTGCTTACCTTATCTTTTAAATTCAATTACACTACCTTTACATACGTACATACCTTTGCAACATAAAAAATAACAATCTGTCATTATAACATATAAGGTATATGTTATAATGACAGATTGTTATTTTTATATAATACTACGATAGACACTGGTTAATTGTGCCCAATAATCTACTGTAAGGCTGTCACATTACTACATATTATAAAACAAAGCGTCTGTCTGTGTCTTAACGCGATCAACTCAATGACTAAACGGATTTTCATATGGTTTTTATCAATGGCCAAAATATTTCAAAAGGAAGCTGTATGTGTTTAATTCACCCGTGCAAAGGCGGGGCGGATCGCTAGTCCAAAATATAAGTTTTTCGAAACTAATATGCGATTTTACTTGTTAACAGTGAGGAAACATTGTAAAGACATTTCCATACCAATGGCGACAGATTCTCAGCGAAATATCAGTGTACTATGTACACCTCTGCCTACTTTTTGAGAAAAACTCCGAAAAAGTCCAATCTACTCAAGCAGTGTTTTGTAAGTGCGTTAGATTCATTGAAGGTCAGTGGAAGCTCCAATACTACGTACATTAGGCATCAAAGGATGAACGGTGGATAATACATGCAATAGCATTTTACAACGTTTTATTGAACTTCATCATCATCATCATCTCAGCCTATACTTGTCCACTGCTGAACATAGGCCTCCCCAATCGCTTTCCAGCGTAACCGGTCCGATGCCACCTGCATCGATTCGACTTCCTGCGATTTTCACAAGATCGTCGGTCCATCTGGCAGGCGGTCGTCCCACGCTGCGCTTGCCAATACGTGGTCATCACTCTAGAATCTTTCTGCCCCAACGCCCGTCCGGTCTACGCGCTATGTGGCCCGCCCATTGCCACTTCAGCTTGCTAATCTTAAGGGCTCTTATTTAACTAGCTTTGTTCATATGTCTGTCTGACTTTCATTTGAAATTTGGCGAACGTATGTCAATTCGGTGACAATGCAACAATATGATACCATATAGCTGGCCTAATGATGGAGTCGGAAGGTAGCGATAGGAACTACTTAACGTAACCCCCTCGTGTTTGGGCTCGTTGAATTCGCCTTGATAAGTTTGATAGACCTATTAGGTATGCGGGGTTTGATGTTGGAGCTGTAAGGAGGCCATAGAAAATTTTGCTACAAAGTATGTATTTAAAAAGATTTTTTTTATTTTATATTTTTGAAACGCCGGCAGTCAGAGCGCTTTTGTTGGACCCACAAATCATTTTGTAAAAACAGAATCTTAATGGCAGCCGTTCAAAAGTGTTTAGCTATTTAAAGCTCCGTTCTAACAAGTAAAATTTCTTGCTTTCTTTCTTCTTTGTATTATAGTATAAACACCGTCACGCCTATATTCCCCAAGCGGGGGTGGCAGAGGTGTACTGAGTACACCCACGTTTCGCCGGCGATGTTAGGTCCCATGTAATAGAGGGCGAGCCTATTGCCATATACCGGCCACAATTCCAGACTCCGGACTCGTACTGAAAAGTTAGAAAAACTACACTTGTCCGACCTAAGATTTGAACCCAACGGGGCAGCCATACCAGTATAAAATACTAAAATAGAACGCGGTTAATCGGCGGCGGTTCAGTTTCGATTTAGCGTAAATTTATTGATAGTATTAGCACCAAGGTAGTGGAGTGGCCTATACCCAAACTACTACCTAAATCAAACCATGTCGTCCTAATATAATTGCATTAATGATATTATGAACCAAATGTAAACAATTACCCAAATGCCTCATCAAATAATAAAGGTGGCCATCACTGAAAATCTTCGCGATGTAGGTTTACGAGTCCCGTTACACATAAATTGTTGATTTTCAGCAGATGATTCTTTCATAACATCTGCGAGTAATTTAAAAACTGTTAAATAAAAAACGCAATGGAACTGTTTAAAATATATTATTTTTAAACATACTTTAGATCGGAAGTTGTTTTATTTATTTTTCTAATTTCTAAACACGTATATTAGGTTACAGAAGTGTGCAAATTTACAAAAGGCGAATAGTGTAAAAGTGTACAGGCTCGTTGTAATTCTCGTTTAAAAAGTACCTACTGCAACTCTTAATAAAGGAGTTTTTTGACTACCTAATGCAGTTCTGACAATCAAATCTTTATTTAAAAATAAGGCGTAGCTGGTTTATAATGATCAGACGAAATGAAGGTTAAAGTTGTTTATTTAACAGCACAACACTACCTCAGAGTATGGTATGTATAAGGTGTATAAGACAAACTATAAGATTGGAAGGAGCCAGAGAGGTATTTTTTTTTGGGACTAAGCCCGCATCTCATTCCCACCATTGTAACTCCTGTAAGCCAGGATCTACAATAGTCTCCTTAGATGACGCCAAGATTTGCACCTTGGGGTGTCCCAGGAAGCACTTTAATTGTCTTGGAACCCGCAACAAATTTAATTAGAAAGAAAAACAGGAGGAGTAGGAAAAATAAATATTCCACCTTCTTTGCAAAGCGGGAGACACAAAGAAAATAAAAATTGGCAGATCAGCCATAGAGAAGGAGACTACAACTAGGATAGGCCCAGTTGTAAAGCACCACGAAAAAATATTAACACGGCCTATTTGTGAGGATGTTTGATTCCATTAATAAGTATGGCAAAAACGCTTGAATCCAGATGTATTTCGCAGACTGTTTAACATAATGGTACGCTCGTTATGCAGGGACTGCACTCCCAAAGAATATGGTGTGCTGATTATTCATACTCGTAGGTAGACGTGGAACACTGACATAGCGGTGAAGGTACAAGTTTAAAAGAGTCCGGTGAGAAATTGAGCCACACAGTGGTCCACCTCCAGCCATGTTCTTGCCAAACGCTCACGTACGGATGTAAAGAACAGGTAGAGGTGACGGCCCTTTATTGTTGTATCCCATCTTTCCTGCCATTCGGTCAGGAGATCTTCATAGGTGATTGATTGCGGTTTGAATAATCTAGTGATTTAACAATGGTCTCGAGGCAATAGAAAGAGAGAGTAAGTAAGAAAAGAACCTGTTGGAACTCTGTACTCTCTGCTTATCCCGCAACGGATCTAGCGTGATAAGAAAACTAGATAGATAGATAGATATCTAATTATGAGGTACGGTATGTTAGTATAACATCAAAAGGTAATCTGAGTAAGAATGACAAAAAAAACACTGCCTTATTGGACACCCTAAAGAACATTGGCAAATGTGACAAATAAAAGAGACCAAAATATTAAACCAACGTGTTAAAACTGAATGAATACAGATTTTGCGCAGGAAATAAGAATCACGTTCTTTAAATAACTTATCCCCTAATACTTTCGATTAAATGGATGTCAGATGCTCCAAGTTATGTTCAAAGAGAGGATATTACGAAACATCCATAAGTATAATGACGTCACCGGTATTTTTGATGCCACAGTCCTCAGTAATTGTTATTTGATCTATAGAACAGTTCACTCCCGTACAACACAAAGAGATGTTTCGATGAAAGAAAATATTGGGAAGAAGGATCAAGGAAATGATTCGTTGTTTTTTCAAGAACTAGGTTGGTAGAAACTCTATAATGGGGACGGGTTTGGAAAAAAATCCGTCAAAATTAACTCCAAAACCTTTGAAACCAGAAGTAGTAGTATAGTTTGGATTTGTGCTGAGTTCTTAGATTTACGCGAATAAAACCTGTAATGAAACTATTTTCCAATTTTATCTATCTATAGAGAGAGTACAGAGTTGCAACAGGTTCTTTATCGCAGCTTTTTTTTAAACGTAGCCCCACATTACGTGCGTTTACAAACATGAAAATTCACATACACAAATACCCAGACCGAAACAAATAATTGTGGATCACACAAAGATTTGTCCCGAGCGGGAATCGAACCCGCGACTATTAGAAACAATGAGCGGAGCGGCTTAAGCTCTTAACCACTGCGCTAAATCATCCGTTCGTTAATTTTATGTTCCCGATGTTTCGAGTGCTTTGCAGCGCCCATGCTTACGGAAGAGACTTAGTTCCTCAACAGTCCGACAACAGTTTTATTTCATAGTTTTATTTTGAAACCAATAAAAAAAATACCGTACTTATATACCGTAACTTATATACGTATACTGTAACTTAAATTAACCGTAAGAAACAAAACGCATGAATAATCACTACGTTTTAATAAATACTATTGGTCGCCCATTGGTCCTAATTCGACCTACTCTTTCATCGTTTGCTGGTTATGTTTGACATTCAGTAGGACTATAGACAAATAATATTAAAGACAAACAATATTAATGTATTCTCAATTTGACCGCAGACTTTAACAATAAACAAAAGAGTATATATGCGTGTGTGTGTCAAATACATGGTAGTGTGTGTAATGCTTTTTTTTATTGATTTAATGTATTTTTATGAATAATTTTAAAAAAATATTAGCATTCTGCACTCTTTCTCTAAATAAACTATAAGTGTGGGAAATTTCATATTCCTCCGTCCGCGTAATTTTCGTAAAAAGGGGTACAAAGTTTTTGCTTCACGTATTAATATAATGATGATTAATTCAATAACAATTTATTTTTTTAAAACTCTATTATAAAACGTGTAAAATTATGACAAAAATGACAAAAACAATGTTTTTAAAATTAGAATCATTACGAGTGTGTAACTAAATATTAATCTTATAAAGACATAACTAGCCAGTAATAATCTTATTTAACAAAAAAAGTAAATAAACACTCGTTTTTTTGGCGCGAAGTCGAAGAGTGATGTTGTCAATTTGTTTTAATTTCCAAAACTTATGTTATTTCGACTAATAATGTGTAATATTGGTGGAATATTAACCATTATGTGTTCTTATATGTGCACGAGTGAAGGTAATTCCCTCAAAACGGCCGTCGCTATTGGTATGTAAAGAAGCGGTGGACACCGCTTCACTATCCAGGCAAGTACCCCATACTTCATTAATTTCATTATCATTGTTATTATCAAGTTCATCGGGGAGTCGAATTAATTGAAACAAACACGATTACATATCTCACTGGACACTGGCAAAATACACATAAAATTAGTGTGAACCATAACTTGAAGAAGAAGAAGAAATAACTAGCCAGTAATAATCTTATTCAACAAAAAAAGTAAGTTAACACTCCCAATTAATATTTATATAATACACCTAACATTAAAAATCGAATTAAACTGAAATCGATATGCCAAACACATATTCAAAATCCGAATACAGTGTATACAGAATCAACATCCAATGAAAAATAAACAATAAATAGATAAAAAAGGCCGGTTTGTTGGCGTCGTTATTCTGACCAATGGCTCGTGAACAGGGATGTTTGGTCTGTCGTGGTCACGTTGTCATTGGAGAAATGAAATGAATATCATGAAATTGGACTGGAAATAAATGAAAATTAATTTAGGCTGTTTAAAACAAAACTTAATAACCAACGTCGTAGCGCTGTGCGACCGCAGTATTCTTACTGATCACCAAGGTTAATCAGCGTTCAACACGGTCGGTCTCAGATGGGTGACCGTTTGTAGGGTTTTCATATTTGAGCGTGTCCGTGCTTCGGAAGGCACGTTAAGCCGGTTGGTCTCGGTTACCACTTCATGTGGTAGCCGTGCCTGCCTCCACCGCAGGGGACTAGATCTGCGTGGTAGACTAATCTCTCTCACCTCGATTAGTGAGAGAAGGCGCCAGATCCCTTGCGGGATAGGCAGAAAGTACAAAGTTCCAACAGGTTCTTTCCTCACATACCTCTCTGGCTTCCTCCACTCTCATAGTTCGTCTCATACACGCTCGCCAGTTACGGAGTCTCTTGACTTGTCCTTCAGATAAAACTCGGTCTATTTGGTCATGGTAAGATAATCTACGTCTTGCCCGGTACCTACATTCTTCCACTTTCACATTGTATATCCGTTTTGTGATTCTTTCTTCTGAAATTCTTTCTATATGCCCGAACCAACCGAGCATACCCTTTCTCATCTTTACTTTACTTTACTATGCTGTTGCGACTACGGTCCGTCAGCTTCATTCCGCACATCTTCCGCAGAGCTCGCTATTTATCCTACATTCATTCTTCTTCTTACATACCCAGCTGTTACTGCCATACGACAGCGTCGGGAAAAGCACTCTGTTATGTATGGCCAGCTGCGCCTTTTAGTTTAAATGCCGGTTCCTAAGTAGCTTTCCCATCGCACCATTCACTTGTAGTTTAATTTCACCTCATATTATACAAACTATTATTGTTCTTTATCATTATCTTAAAGGTTCTTATAAACTTAAAGGTACGTATTCATTCACTGGTTATTCAATATTAGTATGCATTCAACCGCCTATTAGTAAACTACTGCCCTACCCTTAATTACTACCCTAGACATTGTTTCATCACCGATACACTCAATCATTTATCTGCAATCCTTTTTCATACAAATGTACCACACACACGCGTCAAGGATAGCGAACGAATGTAAAATTCATAGCACTGACATCGCGACACGTTAGTCGACGACATTTGTTTCTGCCCTATTCCGCATGTACATGAATTTATTGTTGCTCTGGAGAATAGAAGCTAACAGTTTGTTTTGTGCGATAAACAAACCTGACTTGTGTTACGGGAACAAAGCAAATGTGTTATGACTTCTCGTGATTCAGTGTGTTATTGGAATCGAATTTTAGAAAATATAAACTACATCGTTGGTCTAGTGGTTAATATGCGTACCGCGATCACATGGTCTTGGGATCGAATCATAGATTCAATAGAAAAAAATCCAGTTAGTCCGTAGTCAGACACACACAGTAAACCTCTGTAACTCCTGCATGAGGGATATAGTCGTGACAGTGGTTTTTTATTATAAAAAACGTTACGTCTATAAACCTCAAAAGCCTAATGAGGGACCACCCTAATAATATACCAGGTAAATCCCAGACTTCGGCTACTAAGTTTTTTTGCAGAAAAATGCAAAAAGACTTTATTCTATTTAGGATTAAAGCCTCACATAGCTCAAAATTTATCATATATATATATATATATAAATATATATATATTAATATTAGCCCTGTTAAGAAACTGTCCCACCGTTGGGCACGGGCCTCCTCTTAAACTGATAGGGTTTAGGCCATAGTCGACCACGCTGGCCCAGTGCGGGTTGGCGAACTTCACACATCTTCGACAAACTCTTAGGCGTGCAGGTTTCCTCACGAGGTTTTCCTTCGCCGTTAAAACAAGTGAACGTTAATTTTTGACACTCATACGCTTTTGAAAAAACAGAGGTGACCTCTGACTTTGCAGTCCAACGATGTAAACACCACACTATCACTGCTAAACTTATCATACTATACACACCGTCACGCCTATATTCCCCAAGTAGGGGTAGCAGAGGTGTACCGAGTACACCCACGTTTTGCCGACGATGTTAGGTCCCATGTAATAGGGAGCGAGCCTATTGCCATATACCGGGCATATATCAAGACTCCGGACTCGTACTGGGAAGTTTTCGTTAGAAAAACTACACTTGTCCGACCTAGGATTTGAACCCAGGACCTCGTGATCACAAAGCGACGCACTTTGCCACTAAACCAACGAGGCAGTCAACTTATCATACTAACTATTAAATAAGGTTGTGATAGTCATACTTCTGTCGTCTCCTTTAGATACAATTGTCGTGAGAAATGTAAGACTATAGACTCCTTGATCCACGCTCTGAAACACATCGTGACATAATGTCAATTACTCTCCATTGGTCCGACTTCCTTGTTCTTCGCTCACATGCTTTTACGATCAATTTGTATGAATTTAAAATAACTACAGCTATAGCTTAATATAACAGCTGCCTCGGAATGATTCGGAAAGACGCACGCACGCCTTACCGCGTGCCGGTCAATCAGTTAGTCAGGTAAATTATAAGTTGCCCTTTGTGAATAATGGAAAGGTATGCGTTTTGATGCTTTGTGCTCAGATTATATGCGTTCTGATATTAAATCACCAACAGCTTGTGAGCTGAAATGTATGCGTACGGCCGTGCATCAAAACGCATTTATTCATTTGACGCTTAAATAAAATAACGTAAAAGTAAGGCAAAGCATATGATTATTATTCTTTTTTGAAAAGCTAAATGGGACTGCGCGTTTCAATGCGCATATATATATAATATTAAAACATCCAAGTCTTTGTGCATCGGACTCGGTTTCAATGCCACTGTAGGTAATGGAGTGCACCAGCTGTTTTAATTTGCTATTGTATTGTCAATAAGACTGAGCGAGATACGGTTGGACGTTTATTTTTATTCTTAACAGTATATAAATAAATTTCAATAAAGGTTAATTTTTATTTTATAACTGTATAAAACGTACCGCTTCCGACATAGCTCTCAGAATTGCCTGACTTAAATCGCACTGGGCGGGGTACATTGCTGGAGGAACTGACGGGTGTTGGAAAAAAAGGTTTCTGAGTGGTAACCATATACCGGTAGATGTGGAGGCCACAAGTCGCCTGCAAAATAGAATAGTTACCTGGTAAAGGTTGCGGTAAAAATTCGGATAAAAATTAAACCGACCGTGTTGACAATCTTTCGGGGAAACCTTTGTTCTGCAGTTTGATGATGATGATTAAATAATGATGATCAAAAGCAACCCGAAATTAATTTCTTTACTGTTAAGAACTAAAGAGTTAAGAATTAACACCAGACTCCTCGTGATGTTGGTCCATGGCCAACCATATCTTGAAATAGTCTTATTGCCCGTACATATAGAAAAGTGCCGTGACTACCCTGCAAGGGATTTGTCGTGATGATATAATTTAAGAGCTTAAGCCGCTCCGCCCTCTTTGTATAATAGTCGCGGGTTCGATTCCCGCACGGGACAAATCTTTGTGTGATCCACAATTATTTGTTCCGGTCTGGGTATTTGTGTATGTGAATTTTCATATTTGTAAACGCACCCACGATACAGGAATAAATACTAGTGTGGGGCTAAGATTAAAAAAAAAAGTAAACAGTAGAACATATGTTATATAGTTAAGGCCAAACTACTCGTACATACTTTTGACATAGGCCATCAGTAATTTTGAATTTCTTTTGATGTTGGAATATATGGGGAGCATAACGCACATTTTCCTAATATAGTACGTGGTGTTTAGTAAAGTTACTGAACCGAGAGCTATTTTACCAGTACATAGAATAGCGCCACTCCTTTTTCCTGTCACATTATGTTATCAAAGCATTAACACAAATGACTAACTAATTACTAGGCTGTTGTCATGATGACATGACAAGGTATATAGTCACAAATCTATGTTTATCTGCAATTTGTATTTGCATTTCATAATAATATAACATAATGTATATAAGAAGAATAAAAGTAGGATAAATGCGCTGGAAATGCGAGCTCTGCGGAAGATGTGTGAAGTGAAGCTGACCGACCGATTCACAACAGCGTAGTAAGAAAGCGAGTAGGTATGAAAGATAGTATCGGTGTAAAGATGAGAAAGGGTAGTATGCTCCGTTGGTTCGGGCATATAGAAAGAATGTCCGAAGAAAGAATGGCATAACTGATATACAATGCGAAAGTGGAAGGATGTAGGTACCGGAGAAGACCTAGACTATCTTACCATGATATATACCGGGTATAATATATAAATAAACCGGGTCTCATCTGAAGGACAAGTCAGGAGTCTCCGTAACCGGCGAGCGTGTATGAGACGAACTATGAGAGTGGAGGAAGCCAGAGAGGTATGTAAGGATAGAACCAGTTGGAACTCTGTGCTCTCTGCCTACCCCGCAAGGGATCCGGCGTGATGATATAGATAGATAGATAGAATAATATGATTCTGTAAATGTGTATGTACAATAAAATACCGCTGCAATGGAACCAGGCAATCAAACTTTCATAAGAAATCAATTTAATACGATAGCGGAGCAAGATAATATGAAACTCTTCGTCAAAAGGATTTAATGTGTGGCTTCAGTTGTAAGCGATTAGCGGTACGGACAGCGAAGTATTGACTGACGGTTTTATTAGCTATAGGTATTGTGCTTTTATTTCTTTTCTGTCGCACTTAAAAAGAATAAATATGGCCTAGAGTAGCTATATTCTTAACTCCAAGGGCTTGCGTTGCTTACACTGTAAACATTATGCAAAAGTAAACCCCTAAACGACCTAGATGGGGCATGAGTGCAAATATTCTATCTAAAGGAGACAACAAAGATAGGTGCCCAAAACCAGAGAGTATGAATTACATGAATTGTGACGTAAAAAGGAGCCCACTTAATCTACACTACATAAATAAAATAATCGACTGTAATAGAGGTCTAGTGGCGCATAGTGTAAGTTTATCAACCACGAGATTATAGGTTCGAATTCCAAGTCGACCAGTGTAATATTTCAATCGAAAAATCCTCAATCACAATCCAGAGTCAATATACTGAATAAAAATAAGCTTGGGGCCTAACATCGGCGGCCTAAAATGTGAGTGTAAACGATACAGCCCCTCCAACTCCGCTTGATTACATAATACATTGTTTAGTAACATACCTGAACTTGTACCTTTTCCCAATAATTGGACACATTAGGTTAGTAAAAAAAAACATTAAAAATATTTCGTAAACTCAAGCTCTTTACACTTAGACCCTACTCTTAACATATCATGCAGCAATCATAACGGCAAATAATCCCCGAATTTCGCCGTTTCGCCTGATAATTGCTTTGTACTTATCTCTCCATGACAATGTTATCGAAACGGCCCTTGCGGAAGGATTTTGCATGTTAATTGATATTGTGATCAATTAAGCGTGCATATAAATGTATTGAAGTAAGCTTTATTAGAATACGTTTGTCTATGCCGGACTGCCTCGTCGGTCTAGTGGCAAAGCGCATCGGTTTATGATCACGAGGTCCTGGGTTCAAATCCCAGTTTGGACAAGTGTAGTTTTTCTAGCGAAAAATTCTGAGTACGAGTCTGGAATTGTGCCCGGTATATGGCAATAGGCTCACCCTCTATTACATGGGACCTAACATCGTCGGCTAAACGTGGGTGTACTCAGTACACCTATGCCACCCCTGCTTGGGGAATATAGGCGTGACGGTGTGTCTATGCGCATGCAATATCGAGGGTTTAAGGCAGAGATGAAAATGAATGTAGGTATTCCACACCGACGACACAGGAATACAAGTGTGGGGCTACGTTTTAAAACAAAACTTTCTGAAAACAATGAACTTAACAATAACGCCGTCACACTTATTCGACCAACCTATTGCCATATACCGAGCACAATTCCAGAGTCCGGACTGATATTGGATTTTTTTCGATGGAAAAACTACATGTGTCCGACCTAATTTTGGTTATAGTGTCGTGTGTGTGTGAAGTTATAGTGAAGTAGAACTTTACAATTAGTGAAATTATTTTTATTTAAGTCACTTTGCTCTGTGGGAATCGATCAATAATGTAAAGATGGTAACTTTTTCTTTCTAAGCTCTCTACTAACAAGTTACTAGTTTATAGATAACATTATGAACTTTACACCCGTCAATTCATTGGTCTAGTACATAATTTAATGTACTTTTGGAACCCGTTGAAAGTCTGTACTCCCTTCCTACCCCGTAAGAAATATATCTATCTATCTATCTATAACCTCACGCCAGATCCCTTGCGGGGTAGGCAGAGAGTACAGAGTTCCAACAGGTTATTTCCTTACATACCTCTCTGGCTTCCTCGACTCTCATAGTTCGTCTCATACACGCTCGCCGGTTACGGAGACTCTTGACTTTTCCATCAGATAAGACTCGGTTTATTTGGTCGTGGTAAGATAGTCTAGGTCTTCCCCGGTACCTGCATCCTTCCACTTTCACATTGTATATCTGTTTTGTCATTCTTTCCTCTGGCATTCTTTCTATATGCCCGAACCAACGGAGCATGCCCTTTCTCATCTTTACACCGATACTATCTTTCATACCTACTCGCTGTCTTTCTATGCTGTTGCTAATGCGGTCGGTCAGCTTCACTCCGCACATCTTCCGCAGAGCTCGCATTTCTACCGCATTTATCCTACTTTCATTCTCCTTCTTACATACACAGCTCTCGCTACCATATAACAACGTTGGGACAAGAACTCCGTTATGTATGGCTAGCTGCGCCTTATGGCTTAAGTGCCGGCTCCCGAGTAGCTTTCCCATCGCACCATTCACTCTGTTCCCTGCACTCACTCTTCTCTCTATGTCAGCGGTGTATTTCCCATCCTTACTGAAGGCGCATCCAAGATATACAAACTCATTCACTTGCTCCAGCACATCGTTACCAACCACAATCCTTACATTCGTTCTGGTTTCTTCCCTTTCAAAAACCATAATCTTGGTTTTCTTCACATTCAGGTGTAAGCCATTGATCATGCAGTCGTCTTTCATAACTGTGACTAGTGTTTGCAGATCAGTGGCTGTTGGCGCTATTAAAACCGCGTCATCTGCATAAAGTAGATGGTTTACCACTAAGTCACCCATTTGTACACCTTCATTCATCGCTTTCAGTCTTTGAAGACTTTTGTCCAGATATATTATAAACAGTCTAGCGGACAACACGCAACCCTGCTTGACGCCGATTTTAACGTCAAACCAGGGTGACCTGTTACCACCCACCCGTACGCATGCCTTGCAGTCCACATAAGTGGACTGGACGGCTCGCAACAGAGTGCCATCTATACCATACTCTGGCAAAATGTCCCAAAGTCTCTTTCGCACAACTCTGTCAAATGCCTTCTCCAGATCTACAAAACCGCAGAAAACCTTCCGCCCCACTGCCAGATGCTTCTCTACGATGTTGCGGAGTGAAAAGACTTGATCCGAACATCCTCTTCCAGACCTGAAACCCCCTTGTGCCTCGCACAACATTCCATCGGACTTCACGCGCATTCTGCGTTCAATAATTTTACCATACACCATGGCTGCCAAGCTGATCAAACTGATGGCTCTGTAATTGGCGCAGTCATATTGTGAACCCTTGCCTTTATACAAGGGTACTATGACTGCGCGGCGCCAATCTGTAGGGACTCTACCGGTCCTCCAGCAAAGGTTTGCAAGGGCCCGGAAAGCGTCCCGGACGCAAGTTCCACCATATTTGATCATCTCGGCAGATATCATGTCTAATACATATTTTCAGGTTATTATTAGTATTTGCTTCTGTATTTTTTCGTTTCGTTTTTCGTTTCCTCGTGTTTTCTCGCGCCTTTCTGCACCACCCTAAGATCATCATCACCAGCCCGTATCAGTCCACTGCTGGACATAGGTATCTTTCAAGGCATGACATTGTACCCGGTCTTCGGCTCTTCTCCTCCAACCGCTGACAGCCACCCTGCGTATATCATCATTCCACCTAGCTGCAAGGTGTCCTATACTAGGTTTACGGCGGTCCCTACTCAAGAACACGTCTATCTCAACTATTATCGGTCCTTGGGCAAATGTGGCAACTTCAGCGTACTAATCCTGTGAGCTATATCGGTGACTTTGGTTCTCTGTCGGATCACCTCATTCCGGATTCGATCCTTCAAAGAAACTCCGGGCATAGCTCTGAGCAATTTTCATTTGGTGGACTAATCTCACTCACCGTAAGTGTCCACGTTTGTGCTCCTTATGTCATCACAGGTAGGACGCCCTGATTAAAGACTTTTGTCTTCGAACTTTGCGGTTCTTGCAACAAGAAGGTTTGACGAAGTTTCTGAACGTAAACTGGCAGAAAATACGCCAGGAATTCATTTGGTGGACTAATCTCACTCATCGTAAGTGTCCACGTCTCGACTCCTTATGTCATCACAGATAGAAAGCACTGATTGAAGAAATCTGTTTTCAAACTTTGCGGTATTGGCGGCATGAAGACTTAACGACGATTCCGCAGGTAGACTGGCAGAAAATGCACCAGGCATTCATTAGGTGGAATAATCGCACTCATCGTAAGTGTTTGCGTCTCGGCTTCTTATGTCATCACAGATACGACGCACTGATTGAAGACTTTTGTCTTCAAACTTTGCGGTATTGACTGTCGTCTTCTTGTCAGAAGACTTGACGGCGTTTCCGAAGGTAGACTGGCAGAAAATGCCTCAGGCATTATATCCGCCTATTCTCCGTAAGTGCATGAAGTTTTAATAAATAGATGGAAAACTTGTTTCTGCATCACCCGAAGGTTGACTGGTAGAAAATGCCTAAGGCATTAAGTCCGCTTTTATACCACTAGTGCATAAAGAATAAATAAATAAAAACTGTATAATTTATTGTGTTATAATAGATTTTATAACAAATTCCAATTGACGTCACTAAACTTGGTGGAAATAAGTTCAAAGCTTGTGTAACACGAACACTTTGTAAGCAAGCTTATTAATAATAAAAGATTATTTAAAAGATAAAAATGCTTGGATAGATGCTATTCCAGCTCCATTTGAGTCATGACAATCTATCCAACTGTTATTAGTTTACATTCCCTCTCTTCCTTCTATTAATTTAACATAATGACATTTTTTTGTGTACTTTTTTTTTGTAAATGAGGAAACAATGAAGCCATTCTCATAAAACCCACCTACATCGTTCTCCCATACCACACAAAAAAATGTAGATGAAAAAGTTTATAAAATTTTAATTTAACTAAAAGTAACCGTGGAATTTCTTGCTTTTCTTCTCCACAGGAATGACATTCCGAAGTGATGGTAGAGTCTTTACTACTTTTCTGACGATTCATATATATAGTATATATGAATGGTTTACATGAACAAAAAATATTCTGATTCTGATTTTAATTTTGTGTTCTATATTTAGTTCCGGAACAATAATCTACATACATATGGAGTCTATATAAATTAAGGGTGCCTGGAAGAAATCGCTTTAGCGATAAAACCGCCTTATTGTAACAACAACGTCGTTATATTTATATGTGCAATAAATTATATTGTATTGTATAAATTTGACGATGTTTTAGTGGTTAAAAGCCGCTCCGCACACTGGATCCGGTAGTCTCGGGTTCGATCTCGGCACGGAACAAACCTTTGTGTAACCCACAAATTTTCGTTTCGATCTAGGAGTTTGTGTATGTCAATTTTTTGTTTGTAAACGCACCCATGACTTAGCAATAATTCTTAGGGTGGCTACGTTTTTAAAACTCACTATATGACATGACTATTTTTTCTTTGTTTTTAAAACACGTCGTCCCACACAAGGACTAATTCCAGTGTCGTGGGTGCGTTTACAGACATGAAAATTCACATACACAAGTACCCGGACCGTAACAGATAATTGCGAATCACACGAAGATTTGTTCCGTGCGAAAATCGAACCCGCGACTATTAGACACAGTGGGCGGAGCGGCTTAAGCTCTTAACCACTGCGCTAAATCGTCCGTCGATGACTCTCACGTGATCATAGTTCTCTATTTTCTTTCCAATCTGAGCATAAGACTTAACTAACTTAAAAGATCGCCTCGTTAGTCTAGTGGCGAATAATCGCGTTCACGAGGTCCTGGGTTCAAATCCTAGGTCGAACAAATATAATTTTATTATCGAAAAAATCTCTTTATCTACTGATAAAGTCGGAGTCTGGAATTGTATCCGTTATATGGCAATAGCCATCGGCGAAAAGTGGGTGAACACAGTACACCTCTGCCACCTACGCTTGAGGAATATAGGTGTGATGGTGTTTACTTAAAAGGAATATTATGTCATGCGATTTGTATAATGCAACGTTATCATTAAAGCATGGACGCAAGGTGGACTAGGAACAACAAATTATTAAGAATAAGGAAAATTTTATGTTAAGTACGCAACCCTGACCAAATTACCTAATGGAGTTGAATCTCGGACGAGATTATAGCATTGTGTGCCGAAAGCGCTAAATAAAATATTAACTTAGTCACACTAACTTTGACACGAAAAGTTGGGACCATAATTTTTAGCACAAAAAAAAATAAACTTGAGAAAAACTGCCTTGTTGGTCTGAGCCGAACAATTCAAATAGAAATCTTCAGGTTCTGGGTTCAAATACCAAGTGGAACAAAAATTTAATTTTTCGTCAGAAGACTTTCCAGTATCGGTCCTGAGTCTGGCATAGTGCTCGATATAATGGCAGTGAGCTCGCCCCCTATTACATAGGATCTAACACCGTCGGCGAACACCTCCGCCATTCAGTACACTGAATGGCGGAGGTGTTCGCCGACGGTGTTAGATCCTATGTCAGACTATGGTTGGTATTGCACTATGCTAGACTCAGGACCGATACTGGAAAGTCTTCTGACGAAAAATTAAATTTTTGTTCCAAAAAGTTCATCTTGCCAAGGGGCATGACAGAGGTGTAGCTCTGCTATGCCGCTTGGCGAAATAAACTTTTTTTTAATAAAGTATCTAGTATCAATATAGTAGTATAGGTGTTAGTTCTATGTCAATAGTATAATAATGTTACATTATCAATACACATGCTTAATGATAGAAATAATACAATAGCAGGACACAGCATAGTTACACTGTAAACTATTCGAAAAAATGTGGGGTTCAAAAAAATCATTGATTATGGTTTAACTCCCACTCCTGAGACAAGGTTCTCCCCTTTATACTTCCACAGCTGTCGATCTATTGCTATTTCGGGCCACGAAGTATCCGCAAAGGTGTCCAAATCGTCGCGCCACCTTTTTCTAGGTCGACCTCGTCTGTGACCTCCACTTGGTATCCAATTGGTGATGGCGTCTGCCTACCTCTGCGAGTCCATGCGTGCTATGTGGCCATCCCACTCCCACTGCAGCTTTGCAGATTTCATACCTGCTTCTGTAATACGGGTAATGGAACGCAGAGTGGTATATCTTATGTGGTCAATTCGTGTGACACCTAACATACTGCGTTCTATAGTTCTCTGGCAAATCTTGAGTTTAAACTTCTGTTGCTCGGTTAATGACCACGTTTGAGCACCGTAGGTTATTAAGAAACTCTAAATTATGATTTCAAATCTAATACTGGATAAAAATGTAACTTAATAAGAAATGCATAAACAACATCTTACCTAGCACAATTTCAAACTCCAGACGATCACTAGGTTTTATCTTTAGAAAAAGACACTTGTCCAACTTGGGATTCGAGACCAGTACATCCTAAAAACCACATGCATTATATGCTACTGGACCAACGAGACACTACTTTTTACTTGCGGTGGCAGTAGGTGTTTCAAATTTAAATAATATTTTCATAACCCGCTATAATCATTAAATCGGCTCCGAACACAGGTAGGTAGATACAGGCAAAATCTGTGTACATAGGGATTCAGAGATCCAAATTTAAGAGCCTGCGATGCGACCTCACAGACTATGTTGAGCCTGCTGGTCTGCCCTTTATGCCCCACCAACTGTACAAGGGAAGATCTGAGCGCGGGCACAGACGGCGCGAGCAAACTAGCCATTCACTTAGTGGGACAAATATGAACCATTGACACGAAAATAAGAAGAACCCGCTGTGAATAATTATATTTAAAAATGATATAAGGCTTTTAAGAGCTCTACATTCAACGCGTTTATAAAATATTTCGTTTTTTTACGTAAAAGGTTACCTACTTTGGAGACCTTAGTACTTGACCTTTTTAGCTCTGTGGTGATTTAAACAGATAATTTAAAAAAATTTAAAACTTTTGTTAATCTGTGTCTCCGAAGTTTTTATCTTTCAAATTTATATAGGTTCTAGCCGCGAGCTATTTTGAATTTTTTAGTTTTAAAAAGAAATATTTTCTAGAGATTACTTTTTAAAACAGGTACCGAGGTACTTACTGTCTTTAAGTTAGCCTACCCCGCAAGGAATCTAGTGTGATGACGAAGATAGATAAAGTATGTACGTATACAATATAAAACTATGTTATGGCTGCAGATATAACCATGGCAGCGATATTTCAGAAAAGACTAGCGTGTTCTCTTCTGTACATATAACCAGCCCTCTTATCTTAAAACAGTCATCTATGGCGCCCAAAACCAAACAGCATAAACAGGTATTTTCAGACAAACGTAAATGATAAATAACTTGTAAATTATAAATAACTTTTAATACAAGAAATTAAAACTACCTAATAAAATAAAAAAACCTCGAATATTTTAATGAAAACTCTATCAGATTAAGGAAGCTTTTCGAGTTTTTTTCCGGTCTGGCAATTAAATAGTGTTTTTTGCTTAATTACAGAATTAGGGGGACAAAGGCGTTACCGTTTTTTTTCTTAAATCGTTTACGGAAACTGCGTAATAAGAATATTCTGTGCAAATTTTAGGATCTAAGCACAAAGATACTGTTAAAATTAAAAATCGGCGAGTTAGTTGCTTTTTGGAAGCTTGATGTTGCGATTTCAGTCGCTAAAACGGGCTACTTTTACCGAAAATTGCTTTGCAATATCTATACAGTCTCTAAGTCGCTTAAGAAGAGAATAGTAAGTAAATAGTTAAGTATTGTAAATCCTAATAATATTATCTACAAAAGTGAAAGTTTGTATGTTTGGATATTTAGATTTTTACGTGTTTGTTACGCAATCACGCAAAAACGGCACACAGATAGCTTAGTACCGGGGCTAACACATAGGATATTTTTTAACCCCCGAAAAATGTTAGATTCATATTTAAAGTCAACGCCAACAAAGTCGCGGGCAGAAACTAGTAACTCCTAAAAAATAAAGGCCCTCTGCCTACCCTAAACGGGATCTGACGTAATAATATAGACAGACTGAAGGATATAAAATCCACCGTCATTTGATGACCATACTTGCAAACAAATAAATTGTCTTTGTATTACAAAAAATATATATTTTTTCACATTCAAATAATATTGAATCAACTAACAAGATTCCGATGTTTTCCATTAACTGTATTGATGAAAATTAAATATGAATACGGCTGGTCTAAACGAAATTGTTACGGGTTCGATTCTCGCATGATTCAAATTCTTTGTGACTCACAAATATTTACATCGGTCTAAGTATTTGTGCATGTGAAATTATGATAAATCACACACGACACAAGACTTATAGTGTAGAGCCGCGTTAAAAAATTCCTAAAAAAATTAATCAATATTTTTCTTGAGACACGTCACTGTTCCTTTTTTCGATCTAAAAAGTATACAGTACAAGTTCAACAAATGCAAAAATAACGAGCTATAAAATACACTAACTAGAAACTCCGTTATAATTTAATAATCTATAATTATAATGATAATGGCTACCTACACGTGCCCCCGTACGCCCCGTCTTGTACAAGCATTAAAAAAACAGCACCATTTATGATCATAGATAACATTTTATCTATCAACTCACTTATGAGGTAAGTATAACAAAATAATTATGGAAAAAAATCACTTGTACGGTAACTATCTCAAGGGGGCACTTAAGTGTAATTTATGAAAGTTAAATACAGAATATAAAACCCACTTAAAATTAATTTGCTCAGATTAAAAGATTGTTGTAATAACAGTCCCTAGTAACATAGACCAAAAAATACGAACAATATCAAACACAAAATTAAAAAAGTGACATTATTACACTAAGAAAAGGCGCTCATTATCAAATTTAAAACAATCGAAACTTTATTTTTCTCATAATTAATAGCGCTATCTCATAATTAATAAAAGCTCATAAAAAATAAATAATTAATTAATCGAACATTAAAAAACCAAAGTGCGTTAAATCATAATCAAAAGCTCTCCGTGAAAGCATGAATGGACAAAGTTAAATTAACTTACGTTTACTTAACCACACACAAAAGAAACAACCGGGTGTTAAAACTGAGTAAATAATGACATAACTAAATGATATAGGCATAATAAATAAGGACATTCTTACAGAACCGTAAACAAGTTAAAGTTATCTAAATTGTTTCTCTCGATAAAGTTTAATTTACGGTTATTTTAATATGTGGCTTTTTTCAACGCATTCACTTTTTTATCTGTCAGTTTGTAATTTAAATAAAGAATGTTTGCTCCTAAACAAAAAAATAAATACACATTAAGTTTTTTTTTATATTCAATCGACTATGTAATATATATTTTTTTAAACAGTTACAATGTTTCTAAGCTAATTTCTTCCGTAGCTATTCAACAAATTGCAGGGTATAAATACCAGGTATCTACTTTATAATACAAGGGTATCGAGTATCATATAATCACTCTTATTTGCACTACGTTCTACAATGCATAATTACTTACCTCCTTGACTTCCTTTCGGCTTCGAAATTGTAGTAATCAGTGTCCAAACTCACATAAAAACAAAACTTTCTAACAACATGTCACAAAAACAAAATTTTCTAACAGAAGTTAAATAAATATAATAGAGTTCTAAAAACTTTATTTTTAAGTGACGTCGCTTTGAAACATTTTTAATTTGCAATAATTTTTTAAAGTTTCGCGAACGCGGGAACTCTAGGGCGGTGCGGGCGCGTTCGCTCACAGCCACTGTTAGTCGACAAGTGAAATGAACAAGGAACGCTCCCGCTTCGTCACTATCAGACGCTATAACCCATACGTAGGTACGTACGTTAAGGGAGATTACACTGATTGAATACTGGCCACTTTACAAATAGGGGGTTTTACTTATACGGAAGTACAAAAATTCTAAATGTAATTTCCTTGCGTTATCTCTCCCATATATTTAGGTCAAACATCTGCTCTTAAATAAAAAACTTACTAAAAACAGGTAAGCCGACTTCAAAAAGCTAAAACTTAATATCTGAAGTCGGTGCCGGTTGGTGCAGTCGGTTACTTGGCACCGACAACTTGCCGTTAAGGAGTCCCGTGGCGTATCTTTAAAGTCCAAGGTCCAATGCCGATAAAATTAAAATGGGACCTCTTCGGAGCTATACTGAGTCCAATGCAAGAATAATCATCAAAATCGGTTTATAAGCAAAGAAGTTATAAAAAAAACACAGACGAATCTCCTTCATTTTGAAATAGGTTAAAAATTTAGTATTTAATTTTCTTTACCTATCTCATAATTTCGTCTAGCTTTATATTTGTTCGTATTCTCAAGTATACTTAGATTTAATTAAATATGAATGGTTACTGTAGACTTTGTTAAATGTTAGCGTTTTCTTAGTTCTTTGTAGCACACATGTTTTCTATAATCGTTTCGTGGGACCGTTCCCCGTCACCATTCATTCTGCGCTTGTGTTAAATCTATGTGTTATTGAAAAGTTGATTATTTTGTAAGATTGCATTCAGTAAATTAATTATAAACTGCGTCGTTGGTCTAGTGGCAAAGCGCATTGCTTTGTGATCACGAAGTCCTAGGTTCAAATCCTAATTAAAAAGTTAGTTTTTCTAACAAAAAACCCAGTATGAGTCCGGAGTCTGAAATTGTGCCCGGTATATGGCAATAGGCTTGCCCCCTATTACAATCGACTTTGAATTCCCCGCGATTTGGGGAATTCCGCACAAATGGGCAATGCTGGGCGTGGCGGTGTTTATTTATTTTTTAATTATTGGAAATAGGAAAAAAACGCGCTTGCAATACTTAGTTAGAAAGCACGAAGATATGAAAGGTAGTATAGGTATAATGGTGATTAAGGGTATCCGGTGGTGCCCACACATAGAAAAAATGTAGGGACCGGGGAAGACCTAGACTATCTTAGCATGACCAAATAGACCGTGTTTTATCTGAAGGGTAAGTTAAAAGTCTCTGCAACCGTGAGCGTGTATGAAACGAACTATGAGAGTAGAGGAAGTACCCTCTACCTGCCTCGTAAGCTTGATGATGCTGATAGATATATAATGAAAACTTAATAATCAGCAAGAAGTTTTAGAAGATAGAAAAGGGAAACGCCGCCTGTTTCTTTTAATTTTTTAAATTTTTCTTCCATACCATTTTATTCAAAAAAAAATATTATCCCGAAATCTCCACCGTACCTCTTTTACCTTCAAAAACTATATATTTTTATACCCAAGTTATTAAAAATCACTGCGTCGGTAGGTAACCTTTTAAATAGTTTTAATGAGTTTATACACCTGGATTAATTCCACAAGTTTTATTAGATGCAGGGCTACCACGGTGGCATTTTTTGTCTCTCACCGGACATAATTTTACCGGCCATAATATTCTTTCTCGGCTCGTGAGAAAGGCCAAGGCCTAAGGAAAGCGATTTTTTAATTAAAAAACTCTTTATCTCACATATTGCTGTGCCCGACAGGGTCCATAATTGTAATCTTGACTGTGTAAAACGTATGGATGGCAATAAACGATTGAATATTGAGTACAAGTCTTATAAGAAGGCTCAAGTCCACCCAAAGAGCAATGGAAAGAGCTACGCTCGGAGTTTCCCTTCAAGACTAAAAGCAGAAAGACATCCGCAGGAGAATCAAAATTTATGATATAGCCAAACTTAAACGACAGTGGGCGGGGCACATCGCTCGTAGAACTGGCAGCCATTGGGGCGGAAAGGTTCTTGAGTAGCGACCTCATCCTGGAAGGCGTGGAGTGGGTAGACCCCATAAGATTGGCCGCTGACCTAGTGAGGATCCCAGGTAAAAGCTGGATGCATACATCACAAATCTTGTCGTTGTGGCGATCTTCGGAGAGACGTTTGCCCTGCAGTGGACATTTTTCGCCTGATGTGGACGCAAATCAACTTTTCTATATGTCGATACAATAAAACGATAAAATATAATATATAAAATACAATAAAACAATACAATAACATTCTTGAAATGACTTTTCTCGTGTCAAACTTTTGTCAACGCACGCCATACTAATACGTTTGATAAAAACCGTTATCTCACGCCTAGGGCGAAAATGGCCCTGACATATCATTGGCTCAATATAATAAAAACACAACTCACAAAATATGATTGTTTGTATTAGCACTCTTATTTTAAAACGTTAAAGCTTCATTTTCTTGCTGTTTGATTGTGTATCTATTCTATGGTAGCGAATTTGTCTGTTCGCACCGTTTGTACTAACCCTGCATTTAACCACATTTTGTCACCCAAGAAATTAAGTTGGCAGTTCTAGTGCTACCGAGATTTCTCATTTTCTCCGCTTTTCTAACTACGTATATTTGCGTTTGAATTTAACGTTCGTAATGCATATTTAAAAATGACATTCAACTTTTATAATCAAATAACGATAAATGAACAGAGTTTACAGTTAAGAAATCAGTTTTACTTTTGAAGTTTTGCTATCAATTTAAATTTGTGTCATATTTAATAAAAGTTGGAACTCTGTACTCTCTGCCTACCCCGCAAGGGATCTGGCGTGAGGTTATAGATAGATAGATAGATAGATTTAATAAAAGTAAAACGTGACAAATTTGTCCAAAATTGATAAATTTGTCGCATTGTCGCGACTTGCGTTGTTTAATGAAGTGGTTTCGTATGGTTTGTTTTTCACATTCTTGTCATTGGCAACTGTCCTTTGTCATTGACACTTTTATTACACAGGGTCCTGGTTCTCTATCTACATAGAAAGAGAACCAAAGTCAAAAACGTCTAGGTAGGCAGGGAGTCCTTACAGACTTTCGCTTTTTCCACTCTCGTACCTCGTCTCACACGCTTACGGAACTAGACCTTTGACTCACCCTTCAGATTAAGACACGTTCTTTTTGGTCATAATAATATAGTCTAAGTCTTTTTCAGTCCATAAATTGTGCATAAATCCTTCTTTTTGCATTGTTCGATATTCTTTCTATATGTCTGTACCACGTTTTTTTTTCATACTAAGAAATATTAAACAAAATTTAAACAAAGGTCAAGTTACGTAACACGATAATAAACTCACCCTCTTGTACGTTTGCGGTTTCATAAAATAACAATAATGCCAGTGAGGTGTACGGAGTACACCCACATTTCGCCAACATTAGGTCCCATTTAATGGGGAACAAGCTAATTGCCATTATACCGGGTTCAATTCCTGGCTCCAGACCGATACTGGAAATTTTTCTACAGTAAAAATATTTTATTATTTCAAGAGACTCCGTAACCAGCAAGCGTGTATGAGACGAGCTATGAGAGTGGAGGAAGCTAGAGAGGTATGTAAGAAAAGAACCTGTTGGAACTCTGTACTCTCTGCCTACCCCGCAAGGGATCTGGCGTGATGATAAAGATAGATAGATACATAGAAAAAATATTTTTATTCTGACCTAGGATTCGAATCCAGGACCTCGTGATTGCTATGTGTATTGTTAGCCAATAGACCAACAAACCAGGCATGTTGAAGATAATTCAGATGAAATATGAATATTCGTAAAGAATGTAGGCAATGGATACTGGGCTTTCGCTCCAGCACAACCAAAATTACTCGTTGTATAGTGTTCTGGTCATGCTCACTATATTGCCTTTGCTTGCGGTAGCTGTCTGGCGCGGGCCACTCCCTTCCTTCTAACATGGTCGAAGGGAGTAAAGGCTATTCCAGTAGTCATACTCTTGAACGAGTGCTGCTTGTGGGGATTGGTCCATCTGGAATCCTTTAGACACTCTTTATAAATAGGTAACATCATTAGTCTCATATCTCGGTCGTAAGGCATCACACTGGAGCTAGATCGTAAACTATTTAATTGTAACCTAAACATTGCATCCAACCAATATAATTAAAAAAAAAGAAAAAAAAGAAAGAGGATTAAATAAAAAAAGGACAAGACAGTTTCTTCGCCGCATCTTCTCAGTGGAGACCAATCGTCGAGCCGGATCGCGTTCCGATCCGGTGGTAGATTAATAGTTAAATTAGATTTAAAAAAATATATAAATTAACTATTTGTAAAAGCCCCCGCAGGGTTTATACAAAATATATTATTTGAGTTTGAGTTTTTTAAATTCTGCACAGATAATTGCTTTTGTTTGCTCTTCGCAAAGCAAACTCTTCAGAAAATTATCGATAAGTTTTGCGTAGTGCAATATTGGCATGCTATCGATGTAATAACCGTTTCGTCTAAGATATTTGTGTTAAGAAAACTAAAAGTTGGACATAAATAGTGTAATATATAGCTAAGAACTTGCTATCTCTGGTATACGCATCGTTACCTCTTTCTTTATCGCAGTAATTTTAATAGGGTTTTCCATAGCCATTCACTGAAGGTACACATTTAATATAAATCTGTACTTTCAGTGAATGGTGACACAACTCGAATTATAGCACTTTTGATATTTTAGGATGATATACAAGGTCTAACCTAAGAAATCCAAGACCTGAAAGTAATTTGTTTTAAATCGGTAACTGAATTGATATCAACAGTTTTTTATCTACGTAATTTTTTTTAAATTGAAAAAAATGCGGTTGCTCCTTTAGTAGACTATAATAAACTAAATTTATTCTTGAATCATGGATTCATAAAACGTGTTTTTCAGGATGCACTCATACACGTACAAGCTTTATTATTAATTAAATTTAGGGGAGCTAAAAAATTGTACCCCTTTTAAAGCACTTTTATACCCAAAAGTGCTTTAAAAGGGGTAAAAAATTTAGATTCGAAAAACTGGATTTGGTACTGAATTTGTGAGGTAATTATTTAGTTGGAGTGCCTGAGATCATGCGTTATTTACGAAATACCTTGTATTTACAATTGTCACAAAGTATATTGAAATGATTGTTCCATTTTCTTGGGTTACTGATTTAACTGTCAACGTAATGTTATACAATACATGAAAACATTTTTAAATGGCGTTTTATATGTTAAATACTAATAACATTCCACTCTTTATCAAAACCAAGTAAGTGAATATGATTCACTTAAATCAATTTAAATAAAGAAGTATGAAAATAAAGCGTCGTGTCAAAGAATATGTCTATATGTTTTTTAAATTATTATAATACTATTTTTAAAGAGTAACCGTGCAGTTTCTTGTTCTCCACAGGAATGACATTCAGAAGTGGTGGTAGACTCTTTGTTACTTTTCTGACAATTCATAAATACTATAATGGTTTACGTGAATACAAGATATTCTAATTCTGATTCTGAAAACATGTACACCACCTACTGTCCTCTATTTTGTGTTTTCTTTTCTTCTTTCAGTTTTGGTTGTCTGAAGAAGATCGCTGTTAGCGATAAGACCGCCAATTGTACCTTTGCCTTTTGTTTTAATTTTATTTAATGTAAATGTATTGGTGTATAATAAAGGGTATTCTATATTCTTTCTCTATATACTTAGGTTTGGCAACTCTGGTATCTTAATCTATTTAGTTATTTATTATACATGGCGCAACATAAAGTTATTTGTTCTAAATCGGCAACTGAATCGCTTCTAACTATTTTTAAGCATGTTAACTTTTTTAAATTATCAAAATTTTATTATTAGATTATATTATTATTTAAAATTGCTTGTATTCGTTAAGTTTGCTGTATTAAACAAAATTAAATCATTATTCAAACAACACGGCTATTATAATTGGCATTCCTATTACACACAAAAGATAATTATTTAATAAATTTCGTGGTTAATTTGGGTACCAGAGAGCTTAAAAAATGGTAAAAATCTTAATGTATATTTGTGTTCATATGTATTTATCGATTGTGTGTACATTATAGTAGTTATATAAACATTTAGAGTACCCTACTAACTGCCCTATATTATTATATCTATTGCTGTTTCCAACAACGCACTGGTTGTCTGGAAGAAATTACTTTTAGCAATAAGACCGCCAATTGTACCTAACGTCATAAAGTAATTGTATTTCTTTACTGTAATACTGTGCGTATATATATATATATATATATATATATACATATATAGAATATATATAGGCCTCCCCAATCGCTTTCCAGCGTAACCGGTCCGATGCCACCTGCATCCAACGACTTCCTGCGATTTTCACAAGATCGTCGGTCCATCTGGCAGGCGGTCGTCCCACGCTGCGCTTGCATATACGTGGTCTCCACTCTAGAATCTTTCTGCCCTAACGCCCGTCCGATCTACTCGCTATGTGGCCCACCCATTGCCACTTCAGCTTGCTAATCTTAAGGGCTATGTCGATGACCTTGGTTCTTCTACGAATCTCCTCATTCCTGATTCGATCGCGTAGAGAAACGCCGAGCATAGCTCTCTCCATAGCTCGCTGAGCATCTCTGAGCTTTTGTATGAGACCTATTGTAAGAGACCACGTCCCTGATCCATATATCATCACTGGTAACACACATTGACTACAAACTTTAGTCTTAAGGCACTGAGGTATTTTGGATGAGAAGATGTTGCGCAGTTTCCCGAACGCTTTCCAGCCGAGTTGGATTCGTCGATTGACCTCTCTCTCAAAGTTGGACCTACCTAACCCGGCTACCTGTCCCAGGTAAATGTATTCGTCGACAACTTCAAAAGTAGAGTTCCTTCATTATTTTCGTTTTGTCCATGTTCATTTTAAGACCCACTTGTTGAGATACTCTGTTGAGGTCGCCGAGCATTCGTCCTAGATCTTCCAGCGACTCCGCCACGATATATATATATATATATATATATATCTATCTATCTATCTATATCATCACGCCAGCCCCCTCGCGGGGTAGGCAGAGAGTACAGAGTTCCAACAGGTTCTTTCCTTACATACCTCTCTGGCTTCCTCCACTCTCATAGTTCGTCTCATACACACTCGCCGGTTACGGAGACTCTTGACTATACTTGCCTTTTTATATATATATATATATATATAAAAAGGCGATTTTAAATTAAAATTAACAATAAAAGTGCCTTATCCTAACAGGGATTTAACAGTTTAATGGTTTTATAATTATATATATATATATATATATATATATAACTAATAGGAACTTCTCACTCCTTGAAACATTCGCATACACAATTTGGTACTAAATCCACCACAACACGGTAATACAATATTCCGTCCACGTAACAGGGTCCTTATTCGCTACCATCAAACGCGGCACGTAACGATATCTTCGTGAAATAATCATGTAATGGTATTCTGTTTGACACCGGAGTACCATTAAACTGTTAGATTCCTGTTAGGATAAGGCACTTTTTTGTTAATTTTAATTTAAAAAAGCCTTTTTAAAACAAGCTTTTATAGCGAAAACACAACGAAGATATGTTGTTCAGTTGAGGAGTTCCTATGGCTCCCTTCCAGCTCCATCATCAGACCTCCAGGGCATTAATCATTGGGCAGTATCCGCGTTTCAAGTAGTCCTCAAGACAAATCTAACGAGCCTTAACAAGGCAGGATCGTATTGAGTAGTTGGGTGATTCCATTGGTCACCTTTCGGCTTCATCATCAGATCCTGAATACTATCTTGTTGTATAGTACTTCTCAATACCAAACTAACAAGTTAGAATGGTTCTATGACTACCTTCCGACTCCAGCATCTGACCAGCTCTATAGTACCATAACCAATGGCTTTACATACGTATGCCAAATTTTAGCACAATTAAATACCCGCAAATGGTCGAAAAATGGATCATAAAATTGAAACCGGAAAGACAGACAGACAGGCATACAAACATTGCAAGTAAAATATAAGCTTATAAAAAAGAAATAACAATTATGCTAGACGGACGATTTAGCCCATTGGTTAAAAGCTTAAGACGCTCCGCCCGATGTGTATAATAGTCGCAAGTTCGATTCCCGTACGGGACAAAGTTTTGTGTGATCCACAATTATTTGTTTCGGTCTGGGTATTCGTGTATGTGAAATTTCATGTTTGTAAATGCACCCACGACATAGGAATAAATGCCAGTCTGGAGCTAGGTTTTTTTAAGAAAACGGCAATATTTATTAATTATGAAGCCAGATCGTAATATGGCTAAGCCAGAGAGGTATATAAGAAAAGAACCTGTTGAAACTTTGAACTCTCTGCCTACCCCGCACGGGATCTGGCGTGATGATATAGAAGTACACTGATAGCACGGTCGGTACAGCTCACAGGCGAGATCTCCTGAAGGTCTTTGCCGAATTCAAACCCCTTTTGGTAGCTTAATATTCACTGTTGGAGCAACCGGCAGGCAGAAACCAGGTCCGTAGTTGGACAGCAATTAGACTTATTACGATAATGACTACTGTTTGTTGAAAGCTCGAGATTTATAGGCATTTATACTAGCTTCTGCCCTGATACTGTCCGCGTTGACTTCCAAAAAAAATCAAAAATATTTTATTTCATTAAAAATCCAGACATGACTTTAGACAGGAACCTCACATTTTTACGAGATAAAAAGTATCTTATGTGTTAATTCTGGTAATAAACTGTGTGCCTAATTACATTTAAATCCCTTCAGCCGTGTTTGCGTGATTGAGTAACAAACACCCAAACATATAAACATACAAAATTATAATTATACATCATCATCAGCCGAAAGACGTCCACTGCAGGACAAAGGCCTCCTCCAAAGATCGCCACGACGACCGGCTTTGTGCTGTATGTATCCAGCTTCTATCAGCGTCCTTCACCAGGCCAGCGCTCCATCGTGTGGGGGGCTTACCCACTCCAGGTCTTCCGGTACGAGGTCGCTACTCGAGAACCTTTCTGCCCAAACGGCCGTCAGTTCTACGAGCGATGTGCCCCGCCCACTGCCACTTAAGTTTAGCAATTCTGAGAGCTAAATCGATGACTTTGGTTTTCCTGCGAATCTCCTCATTTCTGATTGGATCTCGCAGAGAAACTCCGAGCATAGCTCTTTCAATTGCTCTTTGGGTGACCTTGAGCCTTCTTATGAGACCCATCGTGAGTGACCAAGTCTCGGTGCCGTAAGTCATCACTGGCAACACACACTGGTCAAAGACTTTTGTCTCGAGATACTGCGGTATTTTGGACGAGAAGATATTACGTAGCTTCTCGAACGCTGCCCAGCCGAGTCGGATTCGACGATTGACCTCTTTCTCGAAGTTGGACCTACCTAATTGGACTGTTTGTCCCAGGTATACATAATGGTCTACAACTTCGAGCGTAGAGTCTTCAACCTTCACAGGAGTGGGTACGACATGGGTGTTTGATATGATTTTCGTCTTGTCCATGTTCACTTTAAGACTCACTTGTTAAGAGACTCTGCAGAGGTTATCAAGCATAGTGCTGAGTTCTTCCAGGGTCTCAGCCATGACCACGATATCGTCGGCAAATCGAAAATGAGAGATGTACTCGCCGTTGATATTGATGCCATGTTCTCTTCAGTCCAGAAGTTTAAAAACGTCTTCCAGCGTGGCAGAGAACAGTTTCGGAGATATAACGTCTCCCTGTCTCACGCATCGCTGCAGTTGAATGAGGCTTGAGTTCTGGCAATGGAGACATCGTGGCGTTTTCATACAAACTCTTTTACACTCCGATATAACGGTGTTCTACTTGACACCGCTGGAGAGCTTGAAGCACAGCCCATGTCTCAATCGAATCAAAGGCTTTTTCATAGTCCACAAACGCTAATAACAGTAGCCGGTTATACTCCTCTATCTTCTGTATAACCTGCCGCAGCGTATTTATGTGGTATATGGTGCTAAAGCCTTTTCGGGAACTGGCTTGTTCGGGAGGCTGGAAGTCATCGAATTTGCGTGTGAGACGATTCGTAATGACTCTCGAAAACAGCTTATAGACATGATTCAGAAATGATATGGGTCTATAGTTCTTCAACGGGGTTTTGTCGCCCTTTTTGAAGAAGAGAACCACTTCACTTCTGTAACATGACTTTGGCGTTTTGCCCTTGACAATGACGGAATTGAATAGCTTCTGGAGAGCCTATCCACAAGCCTTGAGAAGCTCAGTTTCTATACCGTTATCGCTTGGTGCCCTATTGTTTTTAAACTGTTTGAGAGCTATACTAATCTCGTACAGATTAGCATAGCTCTCAAACAGCTCAAAAAAAAAGAATAAACAACAATAGTTCGCCAGCCAATTATACAAACTTTTACATTTATAATATTAGTAGGATAGGTATTTAAAGAACAAGAATAGATGTAGGACCTGTAATTCAGCAATATTGCCCTGGTAATCGAGGATGTAACAGATCGTTTCCTGAAATTATCGTAACACGCCGCGTTCCGTGTTTAATTGGCCATAGTGAATAAAGGCCCAGTACGAATTACTTGTTCGCGAGTTATAGTAATAAATAAGCTTATTATTGGTAAGCAGTTAAGTTTCGCTATCAATTTATATGTTGTCGACAGTTGGGTTCGTAGTAATACATAAGTTATTAACTAATGGATTGTATGTTGGTAGGAATCATGAGCTATTTTGTGGCGAAAGCTGTTGTTGTTTAGCTTCGGAGGGTTACGGTATACGTACTAGTGTCTACTACACTAGTGTCATATTTTAAATAAGGCTACATTCGAGATAAAAAACTTTAGTAAATTATTTTGTTCTTTTAGGTATATAATATAATATAAGTGAAGTCCGATGAAATGTTGTGCGAGGCACAAGGGGGTTTCAGGTCTGGAAGAGGATGTTCGGATCAAGTCTTCTCACTCCGCAACATCGTAGAGAAGCATCTGGCAGTGGGGCGGAAGGTTTAACTATGAGAGTCGAGGAAGCCAGAGAGGTATGTAAGGAAAGAACCTGTTGGAACTCTGTACTCTCTGCCTACCCCGCAAGGGATCTGGCGTGAGGTTATAGATAGATAGATAGATAGCATATAATAATATTATTAGCCCTGTTAAAAAACTGTCCCACCGTTGGGCACGGGCCTCCTCTTAAACTGAGAGGGCTTAGGCCATAGTCCACCACGCTGGCCTAGTGTGGGTTGGCGAACTTCACACACTCTCGATAAACTCTTAGGCATACAGGTTTCCTCACGGTGTTTTCCTTCACCGTTAAAGCAAGTGATAGTTAATTTTTAAGACGCACATGCTTTCGATTAGAAAGAGATGCGTGCCTGGGCTTGAACCCGAGACATCTGACTTTGCAGTGCAATGGTCTAACCACTAGATTATCACTATTTTTAGGTATATCGATTTTTTATGGAGATCGATAGACCTGAGGATTTAGCCAAGTTGCAGGCCTTTTTTGTTTCTATTCTCTCGCCGTAATCGATGATGCATTGTTCTGACCACATGACTTTATGTTATAAGATGTTATTCCCTTATTGTTTTTAGTATTCTATTAGCGTTAAGGTACAGCCAAACCAACGCGTTCAGCCGCGTCCGCGATGGCGTGCACGGTGGCGATCAGCTCCTGCAGTAATATTTGCATGGAAATGTTCACTCCAACGCATCCTGCGTCCTGCATGCGTTATCTGGGTGGCGTCTGCATGCGCAATCATAGGGAGATATAGCTCGCCACCGTGATCCATGCTGAGGAAACCACCGCATATGCTGCTGAACACGTTAATTAGGCCGTACTTTTAACGATTGTAGAAAACCCACCTACTACAGACCTTGATCGTCATATTTTTTCTGGCATCTACCGTCATACCTACATTCCCAAATAGGTTTGGTAGAAATATATAATGCACACCTAAAGGACATTGTTCTGCGCCCATACATGATTTACCGCAGATCCAACAGCAATGAAAAAATACTTGTATTATTTCAAATCACCCATAAATTCTCTTAAGGCATTTATTATTAAACGGACAAACGGGAGAATCGCAATATTGCTCAAAAAGTATTAGATTTTGAGGTTATAATTCAGTAGCCATTAATACATATGAGGTTATATTGTGTGCGTTGGTATAGTAAAAATCTCGGCGACTTCGATATAAGTACATACAATACTTTGAAATATTCGTTTTAGATTGCAAATTGTCTGTTACATACGGTTTTTAATAAAATAGATAAATAATGATGGCATGGGTCAAATGTTTGTTGGTTCTGGGGAAATTTTCGACAATGTCCTTTGCGAATTACGTGCCATCAGATCCAGGCAATTTTTCTAAAGATAGCTTCATTAGACTTTGTCTGACTTGAAACCGAAAAAGACCTGTAAATCACCAGTCGCACCATGCACTATTAGGTTGAAAAGGCGACCTACTATATTCCCAACAGGGGGTGGCATCCTATAGAATTTAAAAGTGACTTGAAATCGAAAAAGACCTGTAAATCGCCAGTCGCACCATGCACTATTAGGTTGAAAAGGCGACCTACTATATTCCCAAGAGGGGGTGGCATCCTATAGAACTTAAAACTGACTTGAAATCGAAAAAGACCTGTAAATCCCCAGTCGTACCATGCACTATTAGGTTGAAAAGGCGACCTACTATATTCCAAAGAGGGGGTGGCATCCTATAGAACTTAAAACTGACTTGAAATCTAAAAAGACCTGTAAATCGCCAGTCGCGCCATGCACTATTAGGTTGAAGAGGCGACCTACTATATTCCCAAGAGGGGGTGGCATCCTATAGAACTTAAAACTAATTTATCAACCACGCCCTCTTCTCTTTCAATTTAAGTCACATATTCTCGTGTCACGCGACCACTCGCGTAGATAATATAAAAGATTTTCTTTCTGAGCTGTGAGCTCATCTATTTTGTTCCTCCATTGTCTATCTTAGATCGCATCGGGCGTAGCGTAGACGCGTCGTTGAAAAGATTAATGAAAGTTCAAAAAGGCACTTTGTCTATGGACGCACAATACGCAGGAATGAGATATACAAGGTTGAGAATATACAATTCTGGTCAGTGAACATACTAAAAGAAAGTCGTAGAATTTCAACAATTTCCGAAGTTATTTCCTATGTCTGTGGTTCTCTATTTTTGTCTATAGAAGAATTCAGATTTAAAGGCAGAATGAAGCATTTTAAAGTTTTGTTTCTTAAATTTAATATGTTAACCGAAGGAGGAAAGGACCCGTTGGAACTCTGTACTCTCTGCCTACCCCGCGAGGGAGCTGGCGTGATGATATAGATAGTGATAGATAGATAGATAACCGAAAGACAACATTTATTTTAAGCTCTCGCTACTAGAAAATCTCTATCGATATGACAAAAATGAAAAAAAGAAAATGGGACAGCAACAAAAGAGGTAATTGTGCGAGATAATATAGAGTGGTGATAACCATGTGATGAGTATATTATTGAAGAAGTCGGAACACAAGAGAACACCAACGCTTTTTGGAAAAAAATCCAAATTATAATTTGCCCAAAATGAGTCTCACTGATGAGGAGTAGTCTACCCTTCTTCTTCCTCGTTCCCTAATTGCTGAGGATCGCGACCACGCACAAACAGTCTCCATTGGGTGCGGTCATATGCGGAGTGTACCGCCCGGTGCATGCTGCTACCCACCGCCTTCTTTATTGCATTAGACCATCTTGCAGGTGCTCTTCCCTGAGTACGTCTACCGTCCATTTAGCCTAAAATGTCTGCTTCTCCAGACAATGCTTTGAAGACCGTATAATGTGTCCAAAGGAGCTGAGGGCTCTTTGTCGGCAGATCGTGGAGCGTCTACCCACTGTTAGGGTAATTACAAGACGATCAAAATGTATTAATACATTACATACAATTATACTTTAGCGTAGTATTATGCCCAATCAACATCATTCTCCAATGAACATAAAAAACTATTGAAACATTTTCATATTGTCGACTCACATTCCTGTTTTATACTAATCCAAGTATTTTCTCAGTCAATCCGGTTAATTAGACGGAGTTTGACTCCGCCATACTTTATTTTTACCTAGTAAAGAACGTGGGCAGTTCTTACATTATTATCTTGATGACAGTGAACTAATAAATATTTTTCTAGAACCATTTTATACCTAAGTATGTATGTTCTAGAAAAATAGTATAAAATGGTTCTAGACCATAAAGTTTCGGTCAGACGTATAAGTGTAGTTCTGAAACGGCAACGGCAAACATTAATATACAAAGGTTAAGACTCTACACAGGTGGTATGGACCAATATCATCATAGTTCGGCCAATTTCCACTAAATATTTATAGACCGAGTCTTATCTGAAGGGCAAGTCAAGAGTCTTCGTAACCAGCGAGCGTATATGAGACGAACTATGAGAGTTGAAGAAGCCAGAGAAGTATGTAAGGCAAAAACCTGTTGGAACTCTGTACTCTCTGCCTACCCCGCAAGAGATCTGGCGTGAGGATATAGATAGATTCATAAATAATACACTTATAATTTCCTCGTGAATCAGGCCTTCTATTGATGGGAATCGAATGGCAATAGTATAGTTTAGGGCTATAGAGATGGGCGTGTAAATACATAGAAAAAATTCGGTAAGGGACTTTGAGGTCAGGCGAGGTCAGTATTCTAAGGCAGGGTTGACATCTGTATTATTGAGGTGTATAGTATTTCGTATCGTATCATCGGCGCTAATTATGGCCCATAGTCAAAAAATTAAAATTCCAAATATTATCTCCCCTTGTTTCATCATATCTCGCGCTAATCTCAGCAACTAGGTACTATAAAGATTTTTATTCAATTTTCACGAGTAGATTTTATTCCAAGTAGATACATAATTTATGAATGTTTTAATTTTCAGTACGTAATGTTTAAATACATTATATTACAAATACAATATATGATCATCTTATATATCGTTATGATACCGCAACTGGTACACTTCTTTACGCATCTCAACCAATATCTAATGACGCGGTTTTCACATCGGCTGTTCTACATAGTCTTGGCAAAAAAGACTTAACTGTCTAGGGCCCGTATTCGCTATAACTAATTAAACACATAACGCCGCGCGTTACGATAACTTCAAGTAATGATCGATTATTGGTACTAGTGTTGTAAAAATGAGCGCTAAACGTCGAGCGTTTAGAGATGAGTACGCTTACAAGCGTTGAAGCACGTTGAAAATACAAGCGTTTAAGCGCCGACTCGAGCATTTTTACAACACTAATCGGTACTCCAGTGGCATACAGAATACCATTTTACGAAGGTATGTATAACTTACAACGCACAGAGTTTGTTCACAGAACAATATTCGTCTCATCCACAGAAACAGTGTCTTATTATTAAGATATCTGTAGTCTCAACTAGACATGTGTGACTACAAGATTCCAAACAGTTGTACAGAAAATGTTTCATTTGTATCTGAATCTCGCTCTTACCTTCACCAGTCAGTATACAAAGGCTCTAATCTTACAAAACAAACAAAACGCTTCAAAGTTCATTCCAGTCTGAAACTGAATCACGATCTTTTTTTTTTTTTTTATTAACCTAATGTGTCCCACTGCAGGGCAAAGGTCTCCACCTCCTTTCTCCAACGATCTCTATCCTCTGTCAATAATGGCCAATCTATTCGATACGCGTCGAGGTCATCGCGCCACCGCTTCCTGGGCCTGCCTCGGCGACGATGACCTTGTTGTGGAACCCACTCGGTACACAGTTTGGCCCACCTATTTGTGTCCATTCGGCTCAGGTGACCCGCCCAATTCCATTTTAATGTCGCGGTTTTAACTCCGACGTCTACAATGCGGGTCATGGAGCGTAACACCGTGTTCCGTACTCGATCGATACGTTTTAGGCCTAAGATGCTACGCTCCATTGCTCGCTGGCAAACCTTGAGTTTGGACTTTTGAGCCTCGCTTAGTGACCACGTTTGAGCGCCGTAGGTGAGAACGGGCAAGATACACATGTCGATAAGTTTCCGTTTTAATGTTAAAGGCAGGTCGCCTTTCATAAGCTGCCCCATGGACCAGTAGCTCTTCCAGGCGTTTTCGATGCGACGATCGATTTCTTTGTTTTGCCTGTTTTCGAAGGAAACTATCTGGCCCAGGTATATGTACTCATCGACGTAATGTAGAGCTTGCCCATCTACCTAAATTTTGCTCTTGACACTATTAGTCATTACTCGTGTTTTTGACCGGTTCATCATCAGTCCAACCTCAAGGCTCTTCCTGCTGAGTTCTTGGAGCATATCTTCCAGGTCGCGAGCTGCGGTGGCGAAAAGGACAATGTCGTCGGCAAAGCGCAGATTTGTTAATCTTTTGCCACAGACGACTATCCCCTTTGTAGCCCATGAAACTGCTAGGATCTTAAAAACTTCCTCTAGAGTACTTATAAACAGTTTTTGAGAGAGTGGGTCGCCTTGCTTAACTCCTTTTTCTATTTTAAACGTGGAACCAGTGGTATTAAGTTTGACAGAAGCTGTACTTTGATTGTAAATGTTTTTTATGAGATATATGTATGTTCTTTCAATTTGCTGGTTTTCTAGAGCTGAAAATCTTGTGATATACGTTATCAAAAGCCTTTGCATGATCCACAAAGGCTAGGTAAAAGGCTTTTGAAACTCTGTAGATTTTTCAATGATTTGGTTTAATGTATGTAAATGGTCTGTGGTGGAATAACTAGAACGGAAACCGGCTTGTTCTGGGGGTTGATGACTTTCCAGTTTGTGGTTTGTTCAGTTCAGTAGTACTTTAATGAAAAGTTTATACAAATGTGATATTAAACTTATAGGTCTATAGTTCGAGATGTCCAATTTATTACCTATCTTGTGTAAAAGTATAATGTTGGCATGACACAGCTTAGATGGCAGTTTACCAGTTCTTAGAATAGTGTTGAAAAAGTTTGTGATATGAGGCAAAAGTGCAGGGGAGCCTATTTTTAAAACTTCCGTCGTGATGCCATCTTCTCCTGAGCCTTTGCCGTAGCGCATGGTTTTAAGTGTATTATGCACTTCCTCGTAAGTAACAGGACGAATCGAGCTAGGACATAAGTAGGAGATGGGTAGATTGATCTTGGACGCATCAGAGTATAGATTCTTATAAAAGTCTGTGCAGATTTCCAGTATTTTCTGTTGATTGTAATATTTTCTTCCGTTGTTATTTTCTAAATTATTAATCCATGACTTGCCTTTACATAAGCCTTGGCGAGCAATTCTAAGAGAAGTGTGACTTTCTATAGCCTTTTTTACTATTTCGGTATTGAATCTTCTAATGTCTTGTCTAATGCTCCGCTTTACTTTTCTATCAACTCGTCTATAGTCTTCTGTATTTTTTGTGGTTGTTACTCTAAGTTTTATTAAATTAATTGTTTCTTCAGTAAGCTTTTTCTCTTTCTTAACGTTGTTATTTAATTTTCTACGACTTATTTGAATTGCTGTTGTTAATGCGTTATATTGGTCTTCTATATCGTCAATAACTATTGCTAGAGATGCAAAGTGATTTTTGAGTTCTAAGTTAAATTGGTCGTGATTATTTGTGAGAGTTTCTATTGTAAGTATTTTGGTGTTTTTAGAAAATAGATTTGTTCTAAGAACTTTAAAATTAAAGTTAATTTTAGCTCAAACGGGTCTGTGATTTGAACTATACTTGAATTTGTTGATAACACTAACGTCTTTAATTATATGTCGATGGGTTGATAGTATAAAGTCTATTTCATTTTTAATCATACCGTCAGGCGATATCCATGTCCATCGCCTTTGTGGTTTCATTGCGAATAAACTATTGCATATGTACATATTTTGACTAAAAGCGAATTGAATGAGACGTGTACCTCGATCATTTCTTACACCGAGGCCGTATCTTCCATGTATATTCGGATGATCAGAGTCTTGGCCTAATCCTAATTTTGCATTAAAATCGCCAAGTATTACATTATAGGATCCTTTGTTATCGCAATTAGCCCTGTCCAGCAAATCATAGAAGTCTTCAATGTCATCGTCGCTATAACTAGATGTTGGTGCATATGTTTGAATAAGAGTTAGGGTTTTTGTAGTTGTTAATTGGATCTATAATCTCGATCTTACATTCACTAAACGACGGCAACGTCTCACAGAACAAACAATTACGCGACGCGATGTCGGGGTTCGTATCTTTGCACTGTTTCAGATACAAATGATCAAATCCGAACAGTGAGACACTTTTGCCATATCTAGTCTCAACATATAATAACACCTTAAATACCTTTGGCCTCTTCAATATATCTCTCGTACAATCAAACGTAAAAGATAACCCTCAAACCAAAAATGGCTCAAAAATAACATCTTTAATCCCAAAAATAATCAACCTAACGTCGACACCTGCGACTACATTAGTTCCATCATTTACCCAAGAAAGCGGTTATTGGAGACATGATAAATCTCCAGATGCTGGGTATAACTCCTCAAGTGGCTTGTGGAAGTTCATTGGCTTCATAAATCCATACAATTATCCGCGTGAGAACTACTTACGAGCCTTCAGGGGCAAATATGGATGTTGAGTTAGGAAAGTTTATTTTACGAAATGAGGTTATTATTATTTTCGGTTTCTGTGGGTATAGAGAGGATCCTATGATGTAGTCTATAGATAAATACCACTTTATTGTTCCACTTGAGATACTCAAAAGGTAAAAAAACTAGGGTATAATAATTAGAGGATATAGGCGTAACATTTTTTTTTCCTCTCTGCCTTATTGGTCTAGTAGAGTATATTGCGCGTAGCGTTCTTGAGGTCCCAGGTTCTAATCCTAACAAAGGGAGCCATCCGGTCAGAATGGAAAAAGCAATGGGAGAGTTCGGTCGCCTGACATGGTAACATCACCATAGCTGACTGTAGTACAAGGCTTCAAAGAGCAATGGCTGGTGTGGTCCTCCATCAACCAAATCAGAACCGGAGTCGCAAGGTTCAATTATCATCTTTACAGGTACGTCATCACTGAGTCTTCTTGTTGTGACTGTGGAAACTCAGTGCAGACTATCCAGCACATCGTGGAGGATTGTGCCTACACTACACCAACTGACACCAGAGGCTAAACAATGGCTCCTCCACTCAGCCATTAAGTTTTGATCGCATTATTAAAAATACACTGCCACACGATGATGATGAAGATTCTAACAAAGTATAGTAGCAACAAAGTGTGGTAGTACAATTGAAATAGGCTCTCCCCCTGTAACATTTAGATCTAACGCCGTCGGTAAAAGTGGGTGTACACAGTACACTTCTGCCACCCCGTTGGACGGATATAAGCGTGACATTATTTTTTTATATTAAAGGATGATCATTATTACATAGACGATTTTTTATCTCTTTACACCCAACATAGGTACTTAAACATCCATAACTGAGCATTTCTAGATAAACTACGATCATGTATTACCTTTAATATTCCCATCACTCTCAAATATTTATGCTTCGCAAGCAACTAATTTTCTTGAGAATTTACCGCACCAAGTTTTCCAATATCGACAACAGCATGCAAATAGTTAAAAGATGCTTGTAATATTGATTTATGTTACGCCGGAATAGAGTGCTTTGGAAATCACTTTCCATATTATTACAGATGCCATAATTAGCCCTGCAGTTGTCGCGCTGATGACAATAGTCATCCAGATATGAAAAGATAACGATTTCGTCTTGATGTTTACGTTAGGTGATGATGCCTAAATGAATTAACCTAAATGTGTATACTGTCATCTCAGAAAATAACAAGGGCTGGATTACTTACATTATCCGCGTGACTGATTAGCTGATATTTTTTTTGGACTTTACGGACATTAAAGAAATAGAACTACGCGTATATTTTGGCAAATGTACAAAAAAATTTTTATGCTTGATCACTATCAAACCATTTGTGTTATTTAGTTTCGTAACAATGTTGATTTATTACTAATTTTAGTTGTATCCGAGTTCCTAAACGTAAGATGTGATTTTCACAGTCAAATATGAAAATTTCAGTGGAAAGCTTCTAACTGTTAACAATGAGTTTATATCTGATTGTTGTTTTATTATTAATTAAAGAGAAGTTGAAATAAATGCCTTATATAAATCACATGTTCAGTTTTCATTTCATTTCGATCTATATGTGGATGACAAGTGTCCTCTGCGCAACCACTCCGGTTATATCACAAAGAGCGACCACTATAGGGTTAAAGTAAACTTCAAATATACAACTCAAAATGATGATATATCAGAAAGGGTGGCCTGAGAAAGAGTGGAATGTAGCCTTCAGACGTTAACGCTAATCGGAAACGGAAAAATGTACGGGAATGTCATTTTATAAGGAAAAGTCATGTACAAGGCGCTATCGATTACGGAGAACGAATAGATACAAAATGCTGGCAACTTGGATTTGCCCACTGAGATATTTTGCATAGAAACTCATTTCCTAAAACGAAAACACCTTACAGCGATAGCCTAAAGTATAATCAAAAAAGAAGATAACACTTATCAATATAAACAACTTTTCTCATAACGACATCTTTCGGTAATTAAAAAAAATCTGTTATCATATCGACGATAGTGAAAAGTTAATAATGCTAAAGCGCCATTTTGGTAGTTTTATGGTACGTACTAGCTGTCAGTTAATATGGTAGTCATTAAGACAACTTACAAGACTTATGACTTGACCAAAGACGCTGGGCTCGCGTTTCGCCTAAACTGTGACAAAGGATCTTTGCCATACGTGCGAGAGTATAGGTTGAATTATAAGATATTAATTTGAATAAAAACAACATTCCGAGGCTCAAGGTCGGTTTAGACAATATATCTCTGTCAGTCCCATTTTCTTTCTGTCATCAATTTCGGTGTCCCAACGCAGTGAAGGTCTTCTGATGTTTTAAAATTCTGCAAAATTATATTCGCAAAACAAAAGAACTTTCAATTCACGGCCTCAACTTTATGTCCAGCGAAAGCCTTTCATTTTCGTTTTATTTGAGACCCCGTTATAAAGTATCTTCTCAGTACAATTGAGAAAATTAATATTTTTTATGTTCTACTAGCTTTTACCCGTGGCTTTGCCCCACCGTATATAACGTCCACAGCCTATAAGTACTCACAATATTAAAAAAATATTGCATCCACCATCTTAGATTTTAAAATTGAAGTCCGAAGTCCTTGGTATGATGTCGTGTACATATTAGTTGGACTAAATCAACTATATCATACTAAAGGTAACCACACTCGAGTTAAATCTGAAGTAGATTAAAAGACGATTAGAGTTGCAAGTAAGCCTATGCACGAATTTCACCATCTCCGAGTAGCCCTATCGGGGACGGCTAAACTAGCCAGTTTTAATTGCTAAGTAACGCTAATCAAAAAGTAACTAACCAGCTTTACTCAAGAGTGGTAAAAGAGGGCCTAAGTAAACTAAACTCTATCCGCGAAATAGAATAATCTACCTTTATACGATATTTAATAATTACCCGTTCAGCCGTTTTAACGTAATCGATACACAAACATCCAGACATTCACATTTATAATATTAACTATGATGTTCAGAGTGTGAAAACTGTAAAATTACACAGGATTTAACTTTTGAAGACGTTATATGGAGTTGTAAAATACCTGTAGAACGTTTTTATTGCCTTTGTTACGTATGAGCATTGCGTGTAACAGCTTTTTGGAACTATTAAATGAATTGGTTCATATGAAATTTTATTATAGCTGCGTTAATATAAATTTAGAAGTATTTTGATAATGGATTGTAGTTCATAACGTAATTTAGTGAGTTCAAAATAGGTTTGAAAGTTAATAATTTAATATTAAAAAACACGCTATATTTCATGTGCTTGGCTAGTCGTTTTACTCGATAAAAAAATTGGATCAGTAGCATATTGAGGCGGTAACGAGGTTCTAGGGTCGTGTCGGACAAAGTATAGTTTTTCTATAAATCCCCAATAGAAGTCTGATATTGTTGTCAACATAATGGCATTAGGCTTGCCCCCTGTGACATTAGGACCTAAATCATCGACAATATGCCTGCAGTCTCGACATAGATAACGATCGGTATCTTTGCGACTTTGGTCGGTAACTCGTAACGATTTTTTTGACGACATTTGTCACTCTTTACCGTTAATATGGCGAAGGCATATACGAGCAGTTGGAAGTGAAGGTATTACACTGATTTAAATAAAATACAAATCTATCTATCTATCTATAACCTCACGCCAGATCCCTTGCGGGGTAGGCAGAGAGTACAGAGTTCCAACAGGTTCTTTCCTTACATACCTCTCTGGCTTCCTCGACTCTCATAGTTCGTCTCATACACGCTCGCCGGTTACGGAGACTCTTGACTTTTCCATCAGATAAGAACAAATACAAATCAATATCAAATTATTAGTTTTAATCGCCAATATCAACAAGTACAAATATCTTCTATTTTATTCGCAGCCTTTTAAACTAAAAAGGGACACCTCAGCTTACAATTTGGCTGCCACACTAATATAGGCAGCCTCAGCCTGCAGTTGAGTCGCAGCTGACAGTATCCGTAATGAAATAAATGAGAAATGTTCACTAATTCTGTCTAACGTATTGGTGAACCGGCAGCGTTATTTTTATGATAATCACACCATCTATACTAATATTATAAAGAGGTAAAGGTTGTGAGTTTTGATGTTCGGGGTAATCTCCGGTACTACTGATCCGATTTTAATGATTCTTTCACCAATGGAAAGCTTCCTTATCCAGAACTTACATAGGCTATATAACATAGACCCAGTAGGTGGCTTTGGTGTCGAATGGGTAAGAAGTCGCGGGAAACTGCCAGTCTTGTATAAATTTTAAATTTTAAAACTTTTGTTTTTATATCATATCTGCTAAATTTCTTTGACATTCAAAAAGATATTTAAATGATCAAAATTTTCCTACTAAAACACTAAACTATGAATACAATTTTCGTTTGCGTGACAACATCGTAAAGGAACGATAATATACGATTTCTGTCGATATCTCGAATGTAGAGAGTTGCATTTATCGTAATTGTCGTTACCGCATCCATTTTTTTCGGCTTACGATGGCTTCATCTTAAGCTTACGATGACAAGGTTAACTATGTCGAGACTACAGGCATAGGGTATATAGATATAAACATAATTATTTTTATAGAGATAGACGACAGAAAACATAGTGGAAAAAGCTTTTTTAGTCCTTTTAAAAATATCACCATCAGAATTATAAACAGCCAGATAAAAACGCTGTAACTTTACTATATATAAGTTCTTGTACAGAAATGTCGTGACATGCAGACGGATGTTTTGTTGTGTTTTATCGACTGCGAAAAAGCATTTGACTGCGTCAAACACGAATTGCTAATAAGGCACCTGATTTGGTTTGGATGGCAAGGACATCACAATAATAAACAATTTGTATAAGAACCAAAAGGCTACTGTGAAAGTGGAGAACGAACACACAGAGGAGGTTAATATATGCCGTGGTGTCCGTCAAGGCTGTACCCCCTGCTTTTTAATATTTATTCTGAGGCTATTATGTCTGAGACTCTCGATGGAGTTGATGCGGGGGTAAGGGTTAATGGACGGGTCATTAACAACCTGCGCTATGCTGACGACACTTTTCTCATCGCCTCATCTGAGGGAGACTTGCAAAGGCTTCTAGACAGAGTCCATGAGAGTAGCAAAAAAGCCGGTCTGTCCATTAATATTTTGAAAACCAAATATATGGTAGTCTCCTGCAATCCCGCATTACAACCAAAGATATCGGTAGGAACTAAAGATCTTGAGCGAGTCCGACATTACAAATATCTCGGTGCTTGGGTGAATGAAGTATGGGACTCTGATCAAGAGATCCCACCCATATCCCACAGAGACCCGGATAGAAATTGCTCGAGCATCATTTAACAAAATGAGGAAAATTCTGTGTTGTCGGCAAATTAACCTTAAGCTCAGAAGTCGCATTCTCTTATGCTATATTTGGCCTATAGTCATGTATGGCTGTGAAGCCTGGACTCTTAAGGAGGATACCAAGAAGCGCCTTGAAGCATTTGAAATGTGGTGCTACCGACGCATGCTCCGTATAAACTGGACACGGAAGGTCAGCAATGATAGAGTGCTCCAGCGTATTGGTATGATCCGAATATTGATGCAAACCATCAAAAAGCGAAAAATTGGATATTTCGGACACGTGCTGCGCCACGATAGATATCACCAGCTTCAATTGATTATGATGGGCAAAATTGAGGGCAAAAGACGCGTAGGATGACGGAAAAAATCATGGCTGCGAAACATTAAGGAGTGGACCGGAATTGCCAGCGTTGAGCAGTAGTTCCATATGGCTCAAGAAAGAAGCACATACGTAGAGCTGACCGCCAACCTCCAGTAATGGAGCGGCATTTAAAGAAGAAGAAGATTTTATTTCGGCTTATTTAGGGTTTAAAAGCTTCTTGGGAGCCGGCACTTAAGCCAAAAGGCGCAGCTGGCCATACATAACGGAGTTCTTGTGCCAACACTGTTATATGGTAGCGAGAGCTGGGTATGTAAGAAGCAGAATGAAAGTAGGTGGAAAAATGTGTAAATGCGGTGGAAATGCGAGCTCTGCGGAAGAAGATGTGCGGAGTGAAGCTGACCGACCGTATTCGCAACAGCGTAGTAAGAAAGCGAGTAAGTATGAAAGATAGTATCGGTGTAAAGATGAGAAAGGGTATGCTCCGTTGGTTCGGCATATAGAAAGAATGTCAGAAGAAAGAATGACAAAACTGATATACAATGCGAAAGTGGAAGGATGTAGGTACCGGGGAAGACCTAGACTATCTTACCACGACCAAACCGACCGAGTCTTATCTGAAGGGCAAGTCAAGAGTCTTCGTAACCAGCGAGCGTGTATAGACGAACTATAAGAGTGGAGGAAGTCAGAGAGGTCTGGAAGGAAAGAACCCGGTGGAACTCTGTACTCTCTGCCTACCCCGCGAGGAAGCTGGCGTGATGATATAGATAGATAGATTATTAGTAGATATTTTAATCTCGACATAAGCCAACAATCAAATTACCCGAAAAAATCTCGTCAAACCGACTTCATTTGTAAATTGAGACCACACGAAGTCACGGGTAAAATTTAGCTATGTATATTATAGGTTTGCGTGCCTGCGGCGAGCTTTGACAAATCGTCACTCATCAGGTGCCTATTCAAAAAGTTTCTGCCTATTTGGCCTATTTGTGTTGCTGTCATTACGGTCGTTGACAGTAGTTTTTTTGTACACAATATCACTCACTGTGTGTATTTGTGGTACCGTTAACATAAGCAATTGAAGATTAGTACTTTTGGTACCGTTAAAATGAGCAATTTATTTTGACTGTATACTTAAAATAACAGTGGGACGAAATCAGTTGAATACAGAATTGGAAAAAAGAGTAAGTGTTCTCAAATGCAACAGCAATTTGTTCTCGCTCCTAAAAATGTTTTAGTCACAAATCTTAGTAATTTTTCATCAATCTACCTATCTATCTGTATCGTCACGCCAAATCCCTTGCGGGGTAGATCCGTTCCTCATCAAGCCCGGATAAATATATGAGAACATTACGAGTTAGTCCGTATAACATAACACGGCTACAAAATAAAAAATATAGTCGAATTAAGAATCTCTTTCATCAGACCGCTATAAAAACCAAAACATGAAAAATGTGTACAAACGTACAAAATACTTAAAGATTTTGAGTGTTCATAACGCACAAAAAATACATATTATATCTGTAATTACAACAAAATTACTTTCTTTTCTACTCAATAAAACTCTAATGCTGTCTAACAGATATCGCAAAACCTGTGGGGTCTAGAAGCTTGAAATTCGCTTCAGAAGTTCTGTATATAACGTAGATGAACACTAATAAAGGATAATTTAGCGCAGTGGTTAAGAGCTTGAGCCGCTCCGCCCACTGTGACTAATAGTCGCGGGTTCGATTCCCGCACGGGACAAATCTTTGTGTGATCCACAATTATTTGTTCCGGTCTGGGTATTTGTGTATGTGAAATTTAATGTTTGTAAACGCACCCACGATACCGCAATAAATCCTAGTGTGAGGCTACGTTTTTTTTTTAAAAAAAATTGTAAAATTCATCCCCTAAAGAGTTTCTTAATTAAATGTGTTTCTATTTTAACCCCCTGGTAAAAAATTAAACACATTTTTAGACGATTAAATCACCAGTGCGAAATTCCGTCACGCACAAATCGATTCTGAGAGAATACTTCCGAAAAAGGAAACTTCTAAATCTAACACATAATAAATCACGATATTCGATTTCGCTCGTGTTGGCAAAATCCTTCGAGTCCCTAAAACTTGCAAAAAGGAAGCACTTTGTTGGGTCACATGTGCATGCCAATTGTGTCCATCAGTCCGATAGAAATTTTCAACCCTTATTTCAAATACTTTTTTTTGATGAATCATTTTATTTCATTACACACATTTGCTTGCTGAATAATAATGAGAATTTTTATTTGAGGTTTTTTATTATAATCAGCTGGGTTAAAGTTACCGGAGTATTAACAAAAAATATATTTAAGCCTTTGTTCCATTGCGAAGTAGAATGGGCATATAGGTTACGTAAGTTGGCAACCAAATATGTTTTATATATTTTTTAATCATGCAATTAAAATTGTACTCTGTCGCCTCGGACGCCATCGTCATGTCAGCTAGTAAACTAGTTTTAAGGGTAAATACTATGGCCTCGAGAAAATATACGAAGTTACCTAGGCAACCGCATTTGCAACAGCGTAGTAAAAAAACTGATACAAAAATAGAAGGGAATGCTTCGTTTGCTTGGACATGTAGAAAAATATTGGAAGAAAAAATTACGAAACAGGTACATTATGCAATAGTAGAAGGATGTAGAGAGACTCCAAAAGAGCCCTATTTAGCCAAGATGAAAAAGACTGTGTCTTATTTGGTTGAAAGAGTGAGGGGGCAGAGACGAACAAATTGATTTAAGGATTGTTTTCATTTCTGGATAATTAACTTTTATGAATTAATTAATTTTCATATATAATAAATTTCTTTTTCTTATTATCTTAATAATTAATTAATAACTATTCATTCATTTCACTGTCAATTAATGTATTTTACCACTTCTCATTAGTGTGATATTTTATAATTGGTTAATTCTAATGTAATATGCAAAATATTAATCAATGTTGTGTACATCTCTAATTGATATGCATATAAGAACAATATCTTATCGTCCTATGTTGTATGATTATAATATGTATATTGTTGATGTACCTTTAATAATAAATAAATAAATAAATAAATAAAATAAAGGAGACAAGAGACTTTGCAGGGTACTTGTTGGAACTCTGTATTCTATGCCTTCCCCATCCAGCGTGACGATATAAATAGAGATGGAATATATTTTACTAGAGGACCCTTAATCAACATTAAAACTTAATTAAGTGGGTTAAATTCAGGCTTCCAAATAATAGTTTAGACTTAAAGAGGACCAAACAAATAGACTGTAAAGTCTCTGAAGTAATTTGCAGAGGTCAATAATTATAGCATTTAATGAAATCGTCCTTTGTTTAGTTACGCACGGTCTTGGAGGGTGAAGCTTTTGGAACACTTTGATCTCCGACAACTACTTGAGGGTTATAGTTTGAAAAACTAAATATACACCTTTACATCTATATTCCTACTTTTTGTCGACGATGTAGGTCCCATTTAATCGACAGCGAACCTATTGCCTTTATATTGGACACAATACCATTTCGCACTGACACTGGAAATTTGTCCATAAAAAAATAACTTTGTCCGACTTAGGATTTGAACCCAGGACTTCGAAATCGGTACATACGTTACTGGCCAAAATCAAAATGCAAAAACATATAGTAGTACGAGCAGCTACCCGCGACTGCGTCGACGTAAATATCTTTATAAAGGGCATTGTCGAAAATTGCCCCAGAACCAACAAAAAATTGACCCATGCCATCATTATTTATCTATTTTATTAAAATAATGGCAAATATCCGTATCTAACGGACAATTTGCAATCTAACACGAATATTTCAAAGTATTGTAAGCAATTATGTCGAAGTCGCCGATTGTAGAAAATTTACATTATATATGCTTTTTATGACAACTGACTAGGACTGTATTAGTAAATTATATATTTAGATATTATTATGAAATAAGTATTAAAAATAAGTATTTTTTTGTATTTAAAGATTCATTTTATTAATTAATATTTGTACGCCAGTTGGCGAAACATAGAGTACGTACTCAAACTGTAACGCCTCACATCATATTATAATGCACCTATGTTTATAAATAAAGAAATTTGGATTCGAAAATATGAATTTGACATCTTTATCGAATGTCAACACACAATACAAGGTGTAACATAATAAACGCAAGACCTCAGACACCGATTAGAGAATTGCTTTATAAAGTTAAAACGGAAACCAAATGTTCAAATTTAAAGGTTTTTACCCTTTTTTAAAGCACTTTTATACCCCAATTAACAATGAAACTTGTACGTGTATATGTGCGTTTTGAGAAATACGTTTTAGGAATGCGTTTGGAATCTTCTGTTTGCTATGAATCAAGAATAAATTTAATTTTTTATAGCGCACTGAAGGAGTAAAAGCATTTTTTGCAAATTTAAAAAAAATGTAAAATACATTAAAAATTGTTGGAATCGATTCAGTTACCGATTTAGAACAAACTACTTACGTAACCGGCGAGCGTGTATGAGACGAACTATGAGAGTCGAGGAAGCCAGAGAGGTATGTAAGGAAAGAACCTGTTGGAACTCTGTACTCTCTGCCTACCCTGCAAGGGATCTGGCGTGAGGTTATAGATAGATAGATAGATAGATAGATACTTTCAGGTCTTGCGTTTATTATGTTATAGCTTGTATAACGCATATGTAATAATGGCTACTGAATTATAACCTCAAAATCTAATATTTTTGTTCAATATTTCGATTTCCCCGCTTGTCCGTATAATAATAAATGCCTTAAGAGAATTTATCGGTGATTTGAACCCATAAAAGTATTTTTTCATTGCTGTTGGTTCTGAGGCAAATCATATATGGGCGCAGACCAATGTCCTTTATAGTCTATGTGTTATTCTGATGTATAGATGTGTTGTACAGTTTCATCATCATCCTTTCAGTAGGTTTTGCGTAAAAGAGTAACAAAAATTTATACATCAGTCTTTACAAACTTTCGCGTTTATTATATTTTTAGGATTAGACCGACTAAAAACCCCACGGTAGCTTACATAGACACTTCTCAGGAATAAGGTACCTGCTATTTTTTCCTAAAAGTTTTTAATACCTACATATTTCTCGAACATGGAACTCCCCCTTCCCTTTTGCTTTATCCGATATCCAATATTAGACAATATTTATTCCGTACATCAATTTCAAATTTAAAACCCACTTTTTAGCCGAGTTTTAAGCTATAGACTTTGTGATTCCACGACAAGGATTCCACCATTCTTAGAATGTCTGTAATAAAGTGACCCTTTGTTTAAAAATAAATAAAACCACCGAACTCAATTTCGTTTTACAGTTACTAGAATGAAATTTTACGGCATTGAAATCTTGTTTTCAGCATTGAAATAGTAATAGAAAATCGCTAAACTCGTAAATAATAACTAAGGCTTGAACCAACGCCATAATTGCGGCGTAAAAATGAGATTGGTTGTATCAAGGTGAGATTGATATTTCGTATAGATATGTATTTGTGTAATGTACATCTATATCATCACGCCAGATCCCTTGCGGGGTAGGCAGGGAGCACAGATTTCCAATAAGTTCTTTCCTTACATACCTCTCTGGCTTCCTCCATTCTTATAGTTCGTCTCATACACGCTCGCCTGTTACCTTCACCGGACAATAGGGCGAGCGTGCAATCACTATGCAAGCATAGTGATTGCACGAGCCAGAAGAGCGAAGGGGCAACTAGCTCAAATGCGCCTCAAGGCGGAATGGCCTCGGCTTGGGCAGGTATACTAGGTGGCTCTCCGTGGTGCACTGCACCGGCCGGCGGGCAAGGGATTCTTCGACCTCGCCGGCGAGATCGGTGTCTGATCCTGTATGCGGTATCTGTGTCCGATGTATGTGTGATCAAACAGCGTTAGTAAAATATGGGTGTACAGTGTACACAGTAGATACTTAATCTCTGCCACCTCCACTTTGGCGAATGTAGGCGTGACGGTATTTTTTTATTGTACGATGACAGCGTAGTGGTCGAATACTTGACTTGCACTCAGTAGGTCCAGTAGACCAAGAGAAAGAAGTTTTCCAAAACCTATAATCTCACTTAAGGTTCTAACTCATGACATCATGAGTGCTAGCTGCATCATACACCACAAGACCAACAAAACAGTCTAAAATAAATAGGGTATGCTGCCGCGTTCGTCTTACATAAAAAAAATATATGCGGCCCACATTCTATTCCTCTTTTGCCACTAAAGATATTATTTATCCTTTACTACCCGCGGCTGCGCATGCGTTTTTAGTATAATATATTTATAAACTATTAGCCTATATTACTAAGTTTCATCAAAATCTGTTCAGAAGTTTTTGTGTAAAGGAGTAACAAACATACATCTATCTAGCTATCCTCACTAACTTTCCCGTTTATAATATTAGTAAGATTTGCAAATTCCATTTTTTTGTTGCCATTCTTTACGGACATAAAAACATTATACGAAATTCGGTAACTCTATACTGGGCCTATCTTTATTGCGAAGAATAAACAATGTGCGTTCAACTATATATGTAAGAGTTTGGATAAGGTTTGGGTTGACCGGAGTATTAAAGGCTTGGAGATTTTATTAGCACTAAAAGTTTATTAAGACTTTCTTGCAAATTTACTAAACAACCCTACGATATGTGAGATTATTTATGTAGCAGTCTCTAGTTAGGAATATCTTTTATAACAAACTTTATTTATAGGGGTATTAAATATTTTAGTAATTTAAGTAAGAAGATTGTATGCTTGAGCGTTGCTTTATTTAGGGGTAAAAATCCCGATACACGCGTTACTTAAGGTGTCGGCTAAAGTCGGATGAAGTCTAGACTTGTCTGATAACATTACCCAACGCCGTTCGACTTCTTCTTCATCTTTTTCTTCACATGCACAAATACCCCGACCGGAACAAATAATTGTGGATCTCTTTTTCCCGTGCGGGAATCGAACCCGCGACTATTGGACACAGTGGGCGGAGCGGCTTAAGCTCTTGGCCACTGCGCTAAATCTTCCGTCTTCCCGCAACATTGTAAACAATACGTGTCCCGGGACATTGAATTATTTTTATTTATTTATGTTTCTTTAAAAACGAAGCCTTACACTAGGAATTATTTCCTACTAGCCTAACCCGCAACTGCGTCCGCGTTATTTTCAGGCTGTTACTTGTTGTGAGCTCAATAGTCTCAAAAGCTTCATCACTGTCCAAGAAATCACCGAATAAACCGTCCATATAGTCTGAATTCCGTTTTTTATTAGCATTGGGTATCGCCTAACTGGACCCCTAAATCTAAGGGGCCCTTATGGGCTTAGGTGCTCCCTAAACATTGGTAAAAACGAAATTGCCACCTAAATCGGTTTTGGTGTTCCCTTAAATATGGGGATTGTTAGTCAAAACGAGCATTAAGCTCCTAACCACAGGATTAGGTCGTTCGTCAAAATTTGTCTTCTAATGAATACGAAGCTCATCCCGTTAACATATTTTTAATAAAGTGGCTGCTTGCTTGGCCCTCTAAGCAAGAGTGGCAGAAATGATAATATTAAGCCCTAATGAACCTAATAGGTACAGGCCAGCCAACAAGATGGAGCCCAACCTATCGATAACTTTTAAGATTTTATTCCATACCCATCTATATCATTACGCCAGATCCCGTGCGGGGTAGGCAAAGAGTACAGAGTTCCAACAGGTTATTTCCTTACTTACCTCTCTGGATTCCTCCACTATCATAGTTCGTATCATACACGCTCGCCGGTTGCAGAGACTCTTGGCTTGCCCTTTAGATAAGACACGGTCTATTTGGTCATGGTAAGATAGTCTAGGTCTTCCCCGGTCGCGAGGCGACGATGACCTGTCACCACTGCGGTGGGGACCAGGATTCCGCCCAGCACACGCTTGAAGAGTGCACAGCGTAGGCCTCCGAGCGGCGGATCCTGGTCGACCGGATCGGACCGGACCTCTCCCTGCCGGTAGTTGTAGCGGCTATGCTGGCAGGGGAATCGGCGTGGGGGGCCGTATTCTCCTTCTGCGAGACTGTGATGTCCCAGAAGGAGGAGGCCGAGCGAGATCGGGAGAGGGCCGATCCTGCTCGACGAAGGCGATGGCGCCGGCGCGGAGGCACAGCCCGCCCAGGCCCCCCAGCCCAATAGCCCGGGGCTTAAGAATACGGGCTAAATACGGGCAAGGGGCGGGGGCCCTAAGCGTCTTTCACGAGCAACCCCGAGGAGGACGGTGGCGTGGTGTGGCCCACGTCACCGTGAGGACCGCGTCTGTGTGGAAGGGAGCATGTCATCAAGTCTCCCTCCGATGGCGGGCTCTTCGGAGCGAGGCACAAGAGGGGCATCGGTGCGTTCCATACGGAGATCCCGGAGCCCATCCAAAGTAGGAATCCGACACGCCCCGCGAGCTTCCCCCGAGGCTCGCGGAAGCCCTATGCAAGATTTTCCCCAGGTAAAAAAATTAAAAAAGGTCTTCCCCCGGTATCTACATCCTTCTACTTTCGCACGCTTTTGCGTTCCACCGCAATAAAACTTTACCCGACCTTTGATTGAAACCAAGGGCCTTGTGATTGCTAGCCATAATAATAATAACCAATATGTTACCAAAAAGTATCTAAAGAATCATTCTGTTAAATTATATTACGATCGCACAATAATAACTGATCATACTGTTTATAATAATAGACCCGATATTACATTTGTAGATAAAGAAAATAAACACACATACTTAATAGATATTGCTGTACCAAATACAAATAACCTGCAAACAACAATTAAAAGAAGAAGAAATCAAAAGAGTTTGGAAAAAGAATACAGCCACGATAGTCCCCATAATTGTTTCTACTACTGGTATAATTCCCAAACAACTATTTAACAGTCTCCAACTACTTAATCTATCACCAAACACATACCTTACGTTACAGAAAGCTGCCATACTCAATACTTGCCGCATTGTCAGAAAATTCTTACAGCTAGACTCAGACTCACAATTCACAACAGTAGAACAACCAACATAGCCTTCAACTTATCCAAATCTTAGATCACACTTGGTTGACACCCGTGTGGGCTAAAAAATACCAGGTTTGTCCTGAGACAATGTTTTTGTAAACACATAATAATAATAATACCGGGGAAACCCGAGAAACAAAAGTTTTAAAACAAAATAATAATAATTTATTTAACCATAAAAAGCCAATACAACAGTGTTTTAAAATAATCTTAGGCTAATTGACAGGTACTTAAATATAGTGGTTGCCTCTGCCGCCGAACTAGGAAAACCTGTATTTCGGCGTACAGCGCCAATCCCCTTGAGCATTGTTTTATTTAAATTTGACTAGCCTAAAACTAAACAGTGGTGTAAGGTATTAGTGTGTCAAGTAGTGACAAGTGGTGTGACCTCTCTTTGTGTAAGGTGATGGGGTGCGTGAGTGTGAGAGGGTGTGTTAGGTAAAAGTTTAGTGTTGCAGTAATAGTGCCTAACGTCGCATAATTTACTATAAGTTTATCTTTATTTAGATAACAAGTTTTGTTGTGAAAGATAGGGGAGCTAATATTGATCGGCCCCGAATTATTTGGCTATAACTAAAAGTTCTTTAGTCTCCTCATATGAGAGTTTTTGTAAGTATTCGTAAACCTTTTTCTTACATATCGTATTGTTTAACGGATAAATATCAAGTTTTTATCAATATATGGTCCAATGAAAGCAATAAAGCGTGTCATAAATTTTGTTTTGAAGTAGGGCAGGCTACATACCATGTTTCTTCGACGTTTATTAAGTAGTGTACAGTCATAGGTTAATTGTGTATGTTGATAAGAGACAATTTTTGATAGGTACAACTGCCTTACGGTTAGAACGTCACAGTTTTAATACAAATGCGATGTCGGGAAATAGATAGGTTTAAAGGTACAGATCTTGAGAATGGCACGCTGAGCTCTTTCTTCAGTTAAAAGCAATGTCTTACTTGCCCCACCCCATATCGTTATACAATATGCTAAAAGAGGATGACAGAGAGCATAATATATATGTTTCAGTGTGGCAAATTTGGCTACGTGTCGAAGATTTTAAATATATGTCGGCGTGGTTATTATCTGTGGCAAATAGTGCGCGGGTCGTCCGCTAGTCAGCGCTACGGCCGCGTGCTGACGGAACGCGAGAGTCAACGGGATTTTGAATTAGGAAGATGAACAGAACATGGAGAACGATGCGATGACGACGTGTCAAAATGGTCGTCCTGCCCTTTTGATAATTAAATGGTTGATATTGTGTTTCATGTGGATAATTTATGTGATTAAATAACTGATGGGCAATTATTGTGTTTAGCTGTTTGGAAACCTAACCCCGCGCATGTCTGAGTCTAAAGATTGAGCTCTTGTGCTAGTTGGTTTGGCCATCTGACGACATATATATATTAATTTTCGCACTTTTCCACATAGATTTTAATATGTTCCTTAAAGCTAAGCTTGGTGTCAATTACTACTCCCATAGACTACGGTAAACACTGAAATATAGTTACATCGATTTGTGTAGCTTTGTAAAATGCGTATTAAATTCATCTATAAACACATTTTCTGCTTTTTCATTTGACATCACACTCGATACGATAGCAGAAATATCAGGGGCCCCCCAGTTTTTAGTTGTTACATACGTAATATTGATTTTGTTCGTACAAAAATGTAGCTTATATCATCCGAACTATACTAACGAATCGATCGATACACAACTCATCCAATAAAATCGGATGACTATAGTGCGACAAGGATATTTTGGCCCATGGATGACATTGACAAGAATGGTTAAAACGTTGGTGTGAAATTAGATTTATCATTTAGTAAAATGTTCCTACTCCCAGACTACAGACATACGGTTACTAATTAATTATAAAAAGATCCTTGTATGACTGAAGTTATAGTCGCTACAGTGGAACAAACGTAAATAAAAACATACATACCTACTTAGACTTCTTAAAACATTTCCCTTTCCTTCTTTTTGGCTTTGCCGTAGTCTGTTATAATAGATATATTTTTTTTAGTAAGCCCGGTAATAATTAGGCCGTACCTACGTACCCAAAGATATAGTACTATATTAAATCTATATATGTACCTATCTGTATGACACGAGGCTAGACCAATGTCTATATGACAAATACAACTTTTGGCTAACGCCAAGTATGACTACTAATAATAAAAATCAATTCGTACCGATCAAAATGATCGGTACGAATTGATTTTTATTACCAATGGATACCATTACACTATGATATAAGCTACTTCCCTTATTATGAGCTATTAGTACTCGTTGTAGTTTCCTGGCGTTTCCGCCCTGACACGTTTAAATGGATTTTAATGCATCAAAAGTGGATATTATTTTATAAGTTAGCAAGACTAACCAGCCTTAATATACATTCAAAGTTATATCATAGAGTATATAATAAGAGTAACTAGATGTCATTAATAAAAACCTGCTTGCCTATATTACGCTTAAGTAAAGAGGGGCTGGCAGAGGTATACTGATCATGTTAATAATAACCAACCACCGTATACTGCTGTGCGAAGGCCTTCGAAGAGATTAAGTCATACTCCACCACGCGGACCCAGTACAGATTGGTGGAGACAGATTTGGGGCCACCTGCTTTTGAGACTTATCAAGCCGCCTATAAGGCTTCCAAATGACATCAACGACTACTACATTAGGGGGCTACCGTGATAAAAACGTGTTTTATATTCCATACACTTCAAGAAGTATATGATATTTAGAATTATAGACATAATATTTAGGAATATATATGTTTGACTCTATATTTAAGAATCTGGTAAAAGCAATACACGAATAAACGAAATTTTCTTGATAAAAAAACATCTGAAGTCATCTCTGTTGCTTTACATTTTCTAACGCGAAACGCTTAAGAAATAGTCAATAGAAAAAAATAAAAAACATCGTCACGCCTATATTCCCCAGAGGGGGTGGCAGAGGTGCGCTAAGTACAACCACGTTTCGGCGACGATGTTAGGTTCCATGTAATAGGGGGCGAGCCTATTGCCATATACCGGGCACAATCCCAGAGTCCGGACTCATACTGGGATTTTTCGTTAGAAAAACGACGTTTGTCCGACCAAAGATTTGAATCCAGGACCTCGTGATCACAAAGCGATGCGCTTTGCCACCAGACCAACGAGGCAGTCAATAGAATTAACCTAAAAATATAGAGTATAACATAAAGCAGTTTTTATTTCATAGACGATTTAGCGCTGTGGTTAAGAGCTTAAGCCGCTCCGCCCAGTGTGTCTAATAGTCGCGGGTTCGATTCCCGCACGGGACAAATATTTGTGTGACCCACAATTATTTGTTTTGGTCTGGGTATTTGTGCCCGCACCCACGACACAGGAATAAATCCTAGTGAGGGGCTACGTTATCATACTAAAAAAAAAAACCTAAAAAAAAACGTGTAGTTTTTTACGCTCTATACATCTGCCCCTTATAATTCATTTGTAAAGACATTGCATCACTGTCACTCTCCCGGTCGGTGTATGGTCGATCGCGGTAAACCTTTAAGTGGTAACCGGGAACACCTTGAACAAGTTGCCCCCTTGCCCTTCTGGCTTAGGCGTAGTGGTTGCCTCGCCCTCTTGTCTTCTGAAGCTGTAAGGGCCCCGCGGCCAACAGCGTGGATCACTCACAAACATAGCTGTTTAATGTGCCTCCCGAAGCATGGATGTTCGAATATTATAAACAGCTAACAACGCCGCGGTCGCACATAATAGTCGATCGCATCGCATCGATCATTATTGACGGATTATTCGTTCCTTTTTTATTCATTTGACGACGGCTTAGTCTAGTCAGAGCATAGACCACTCTGTTCCCTGAATCTAATAGTTTTTTTTTCTTTTTATTTTTAAAAACGTAGCCCCATACTAGGATTTATTTTTGTGTCGTGGGTGCGTTTACAAACATGAAAGTTCACATACACAAATACCCAGACCGGAACAAATAATTGTGGATCACACAAAGATTTGTCCCGTGCGGGAATCGAACCCGCGACTATTAGATACAGTGGAGCGGCCTAAGCTCTTAACCACTGCGCTAAATCGTCCGTTGTAGTTGCCGATTCGAACCAAGGTATAAATTTTCGTGCGGCCCACAGATTTGTTTTAGTTTGGATGTCTGTATAAATGTAGAGCAGGGTTCTAAAAAAAAACACTCAAAAAAGAGTAATCAAATCCGTACAAAATACACTTACCAACATATTATTTTTTCAATTTCCTTTATAAAATAACACAATATCAAACAGAATTGCGCGGACACAAGGCGTTCAGATTACGAAGCCAATAGGGTTAAAAAGGTCCACCCTTTCATTATAAGCTCACTTCCATTTCATTGTCGGGGAATTCGGTACAGTTTCCTATATTCACAGAATACATTGACCTCTGTCAAACCGGATTTACATTATCGTGGGCCCATGTGTTTATCGTGACGTATTTTTATTTATTTCTGTCACATTATCGTGGTTTGATATCAAAGCCTCGTTGGTCTAATACCGTATAGTGCGGCAATCGATCCCGAGGTCCTGGGTTCGAACACTAGGTTGGATAGAATTTGGTTTTTCTGGCGAAAGACTCACAAGAGTCTGGAGTCTGAAATCGTAGCAGGTAAGTACAGGTAGCGTGGCTATTGTTGTTAGATGTTTTCTGTCTTGGACTTTAAGAAGACTTAAAAAAATCAAAGGAGGGCGCTAACCGAAAGCATTCTTATTCATATAATGCCTATCATTCCCGCGGCTCTGCCCTTGTGCGAAACTGCGAAGCCGATGAAGTAACAAGAATAAGTATGGAAGTTGTTCTAGGCAAGCTGTATACGTATATATCCTATCAATGTTGTGGTGGAATTGTATTCATGGCAACATCTTTTGGGGTCCCTTGTCATCGTCACTGTGCCTGCGCAATAACTTACAGCTGGAACATAGTTGTTGCACGCTTGCCCTCTTGCCCAGTAAAGTTGTAAAGGCCCCTTGGCCAACAGCGTAGATCATTCACACACACGCACGCACTCAAAGTCAACAAGACGTCTAAGAGTAAAACCGGGATAATGTCCACCAATGTCTAAAGTGGCAATGGGCTGGTCACATCTGCAGAAGGACCGACGGCCGATGGAGCAAGCGTGTCCTAGAGTGGAGACCCCGACTTGGTAAGCGTAAGGAGGACGGCCCCCAGCTAGATGGACCGAGGACCTCAAAAAGGTCGCTGGGACAGACTGGATGCGGAAGGCGGAGGACCGTGTGCAATGGCGCGTGTTAGGAGAGGCCTATGTCCAGCAGTGGACTACGATAGGCTGATTGATTGATTGATTGAATGTCCACCACATTCTTGTGGCACAGCAGTACCTGGCAACTACTTACAACACTTACAAAAGTGTGTAGCAATAATGCTATTCTACAAGTTACCTTACGCATGTTTTTCATTTGACATCTGATGGCTTAGCACTTCATAACAATGATAATTTAGTCCTTACAATGAGGTTACCACGAACACATTGATGTTAGCGTTTGCTGCTGCTATTGAATTGATATGCCGTCCTGTGCCGATAGATTGTGACAGCACCCTTTCTCGACAACGTTATCGTATCATCAATATGTTCGTGCTCCCTCTCAATACTCATCATATTTTGGAACGCAAATAAATGAGTATAAACGCAAACTTTGGGTCATGGTTTATCTTACAGTCGTCTTTCACACCATCCACAGAATGTAGTAGTGCTATTCTATCTATATCATCACACCAGATCCCTTACGGGGTAGGCAGAGAGTATAGAATTCCAACAGGTTCTTTTCTTCCAGACCTCTCTGTTGCCAAAAAGAGATGTCTGCTGCTATTCTACTACTGTTGAAACTAAGCCCACCACATGTTCCCACCATTGTAACTCCTGTAAGCCAGGATCCTTAATAGTCTCCTTAGATGACACCAAGGTTTGACCCTTGGGGTGTCCCGGAGAGCGCTTTAATTGTCTCGAAACCTGCGACAAATTTAATTAGAAAAAAAACAGTAGGAGTAGGAAAAATAAAATTTCACTTCCCACTCTTCTGCTGGACCTGTGAAACCTGGACAGAGGGAAAAGAAACATGCATGAATCACTTCCAGGAAAATAATGGAATCGCACAGTAGTTTCCCCTACATGCAAATTATTTTCTACGTATTTCATGATAACAAAGGCGGGACTGATTAAATTATTCAGCGTAATGTTAAAAGGCCATTCTTTTATAACAATGTTATCAACTAGCCTTGACCTTATACTAGCGAATGTAATAAATTTATACAAAATTTTGATAATTCTATGTTTTATTTTTGTTAATCTATAACAGATAAGAAGTTTGGGTTAAAACTTACTACACTGCCGAACGGTAATTAACTTCCATTCCCAAGAGATCATTTTTAATATTTGTCCCAAAAAAGTACGTACGAATCCTTACCATCTTCCCGGAGCAGGCGGGTAAAAATATGCATGAAAATTGGGGACCCACATATCATATCACATGGGACTAAAGATACCTTCGTAAAAAGTGAACGTACATAGTCCGAAGATGGAATATGGTGTGATATATAATACAATTTCGTTGTACTATACACGCCTTTGTTGGTATAATGTAGTCGTTATAACACTGAAAAAACAAATGACCCCACCATATGACAAGCTAACTAAAAACTGTTCCAGTAACACCCAAACTAACGAACCGCCAATGGCAAGTTCTCCCTAACCCTTCTAATTCCTTTACTTGCCTACCCCCTGCGTAAAGATCACAACCAGACAACAACCTTGTCAAAGAAAGCTAAGAATCTCATGGTCGCCGGCAGATGCAGAGCACTATAGCGAGACATTTTATGCCCCTACCAATAGCGACTGCTCAAGCCAAGATCGTTTCCTTCTTTGAGGTGCCCTTGAGTTAGCTGATTCCTTCCATCTTCCGATGAAGCTGTAGAGGCTCCCTCAGCCAACAGCATATTCATTTCAAAGACATACACCCACTAAAGGGAATCTCAGAAACATTATTTCGAGCTTCAGCTTCGTACATTGATGTCACTATCTATTGTTATGTTGAACTTGTTAGGTTATCACTAATAAGTATCTTATTTCATTCTTTGTGCCGGGGTTTTACTCAACGTATCATGATGTATTTAATATTCATTCGTGAACCAGTGAACAGTCAACAGGTTCACAACAATAATTGTTTCCATCATGTTTCTAAAAATTCTTACGGTGGTATTGTTTTTTTGTTCGTTAACGTGGATGCAGTGTTCCGGTAAGTGTTAGGTTTTTTATGTAAAGTTGTAAAGTAATTAATCATTTTAAAATACTTAAAGCAGACTAGTACATATTAGACAGTAAATTATAATAACATAATCGATGCGAGATGAGAAAGGGTATGCTCCGTTGGTTAGGGCATATAGAAAGAATGTCCGAAGAAAGAATGACAAAACTGATATACAATGCGAAATTGGAAGGATGTAGGTACCAGGGAAGACCTAGATTATCTTACCATGACCAAATAGACCGGGTCTTATCTGAGGGACAAGTCAGGAGTCTCCGTAACCAGCAAGCGTGTATGAGACGAACTATGAGAGTAGAGGAAGCCAGAGAGGTATGTAAGAAAAGAACCTGTTGGAACTCTATACTCTCTGTCTACCCCGTAAGGAATCTGGCGTGATGATATAATAGATAGATTGATAATCGATGTGAAGAATAACCTGCCGCCCGATAGGATATAGAGCTCACCGGTAGGGGTTTTTCAATACGGTAAAAGTATTACAAACCTCAGTTCTCCCCTCAGAGGTCTGAGAATCTTCTAAAGATTTTTCCCCAACGACATAGAAATAAAATACGTAATGTAATTACAGTATTCACGTTTAATATATTTATTAAATTATTATATTAAATTATACATTATTATTATTTTCATTTTTACATATTTTATGTCTCGATCATATCGGTAAACCTAGCTAACACGGGCCTAAGCCAAGTGTTAACTGGGAAGATTCTAGCTTTGATTCGGTAATGAGTACGTCCTTGTTTGATTATCTGTCTGTGTTTGTATATTGGATGGTGAGGATGGATGAGAATGGTCTTTGTCTGTCTGTAGGAATTTGCGAACTATTCTGCAGGTGTTTAATATGACAGCTTTCTGTAGAGTAATATACAAGGAAGGCGGAAGGTTGAGTTCTCGTAACGATTGATGTAGTTGTTTGGGGATGACACCAGTTGTTGATAGTACTATAGGGACTATGGTAACATTGTTTAATCGCCACATACGTTTGATTTCATCTTTTAAGTCTGTTTACTTAGACAATTTCTCGGCTATTGTTTTCTGAAGGTTATGTGTGTTTGGTATGGCTATGTCAATGATGAAAGCTGTGTGGAGTAGAATCGAGGACCGACTCCTGCCGCCGTCCATAGTCCGATCGTCGTTGGCTGCGGACCTGCGCAGACCCTCGGCTGCGCCTACTCCTGTCGCTTCGGGGTCTATGGCTTCAGCGCGGACCACCAAGCCCAAACCTAAAAAGGCAAAGAACAGGGGGGCCCCAGCGCATGCACCGGTACTGGAGTTGCCAGCGGTGCCCGCCCCTGTTCTTGGGGGCGCTGAGTCAACGGTAACAGACGCGGGGACTTGGGTGGCAGTCGCCAAAAAGCCCAGGAAGGCCCCACAGCCAAAACCCGCCCAACCGGGGGCCACTGGCCGGCCCTACGTGACAAACAAAAAAAAGAGCTCGTAAGGGAAAGGCAAAAAGAGACCGCTGAAAGTCCCAAAGACGGCAGCAGTCACGGTCACAGTTATCGAGGGGACAACGAATGCCGAGGTCATGGGCAGAGCTCGTAAGGAGATTAACCTTGCCGACCTCGGCATTCAAGCGACTGACCTCGGTACACGGAGGACGATGACGGGGGGTCTGCTCCTGACAGTCGAAGGCCCCGACTGTCTGAAGAAGGCTGATCGCTTGGCGGGACGCATGCGGGAGGTCTTAAATGACCTTAAAGTCCGCGTCGCCCGGCCAAACAAGACCGGCGAGATAAGGTTGCGAGGCCTCGACGACGCTGTCACTGCCGAGGAGGTCGCATCTGCGGTTGCTGCAGCAGGTGGGTGTTCGGTCACTGACATTAAACTCGGTCCAATTAACCGAGCACCCGCAGCCCTTGGGACCGCAAGGGTCAAGTACCCACTTGCCGCCATGAATAAACTCGTGGCGGCGAAGAAGATCTATGTAGGCTGGGGGGCTACAAAAAGGTGGAGGCATTGGAGGCAAGAGCTTTATACTGCTTCCGATGCCTCGAAGAGGGACATGTTGGGGCCATGTGCCCCAACAACGTCGACCGGGGAGCCCGATGCTTTCGGTGCGCTGACTCTAGTCATAGGGCCAGCGAGTGCCGGGCGCAAGCACTACGATGCCCCTTATGCGTGGACAAGGGATGTGCATCCAATCATCGGCTGCACGCCAAGAAGTGCAGCCCCCCTAAGGGATAGAGGAAGCAGGCCTCTTCCCTTGCCGGCACCCAGGAGACCACCATGGCACCAAATGCCATGCCTGGGGGACAGGCTGAGGCGGCTGTACAGCAGCTGCCTCCGACATGCCAAGTTCCCCACGGCCTGGAAGGAGGCTCGCCTGGTCCTCTTGAAGGAAAAGGCAGGACCGCAGACTCTCCCTCTGCGTACCGTCCGATATGCCTGCTGAATGAGTGCGGCAAGTTGTTCAAGAGGATTCTTGCCGTCCGTCTCAGCGGGCATCTGTCGCGCGTCGGTCCCGACCTGGCTGATAGCCAGTACGGCTTCCGCCAGGGGCGCTCGACGGTGGACGCGATCATTCGCGTCCGCTCCCTGTCGGCGCAGGCCGTGTCCCGGGGCGGGGTGGCGTTGGCGATAAGTCTCGACATCGTCAACGCCTTCAACTCCCTGCCTTGGGACGCGATCCGAGGGGCGCTAGAACATCATCGCATTCCCCCGTACCTGCAAGCCGTGGTCGGGGACTACTTGCGTGACAGGTATATACAGTACATCGGACAGGATGGTACGCTGCACCGGAGGGAGGTATCTTGCGGGGTTCCGCAGGGATTCGTGCTGGGCCCCCTCCTATGGAACCTCGCCTACGATGCGGTCCTGCGTGTCGATCTCCCCCCCTGCGTCAGTATCGTCTGTTACGCTGACGACACTCTAATAGTGGCCGAGGGGGATACCTTTGAGAGGAATGTTGGGCTCGCCAAGCTTAGGGCAGAGTGGGCATTATGTATACTAGAAAAAATTAAGATCTTTTTAATCAGCTAGGTGATAGGCATTGCTATAACACACGACATAGAAATAAATTAGACCAACCACAGTTTCGTCTGTCAAAAATTCACACGTCTTTCATGGGGCACTGTGTTAGATTTTATAACAAAATTCCCATTGACGTCACTAAACTTAGTGAAAATAAGTTCAAAGCTTGTGTAAAACGAACACTTTGTAAGCAAGCTTATTATTCAATAGAAGATTATTTAAAAGATAAAAATGCTTGGATAGATGCTATTCCAGCTCCACTTGAGTCATGACAACCTATTCAACTGTTGTTAGTTTACATTACCTCTCTTCCTTCTATTAATTTAACACAATATGTACTTTTTTTGTAAATGAGGGAACCATGTAGCCATTCTCATAAATAGTATTATTCACTTTTTTAACTTAGACTCACCTGATGACCAACCTACATTGTTCTCCCATACCCCACAACAGAATGTAGATGAAAAAGTTTGCAATTTCTTATTTTAAAAGAGTAACCGTGGAGTTTCTTGCCCTTCTTCTCCACAGGAATGACATTCCGAAGTGGCGGTAGAGTCTTTGTTACTTTTCTGACGATTCATAAATACTGTAATGGTTTACATGAATAAAAAATATTCTGATTCTGATTCTGATTCTGATTCATCGTTGCCAAGATCCGCGAGTTGGGCCTGCAAATAGCGGCTCATAAGACCGAGGCGCTATGGTTCCATAAACTGCCTAGGAGCAGGGAACCGCCCGACTCGTGGGTTTGCGTCGAAGATTCGCCAGTCCGGGTGAGGCGGTACCTAAATTACTTGGGCCTCACCCTGGACAGTCGCTGGGGCTTTGAAGAGCATTTCGAGCGTCTTGTCCCCCGAGTCGAAAGGGTAGTGGGTGCCATGCATAGACTGCTATCCAACCTCGGGGGGCCGCCGGAGGAGATACGCCGCCTCTACGGGGGGGTCGTGCGATCGGTGGCTCTCTATGGGGCGCCTGTATGGTCACACCGACTGTCGGGCGTCCGGCGCTGTAGGACCAAAATCTATAGCCTGCAGCGCAGGATGGCCACCCGCATCGCACGAGGATACCGGACCGTATCTTTCGAGGCGGCGACCCTCTTGGCACGCTTTCCGCCGTTCGACATCCTGGCGGACTTGGACGCGAGGGTCTACGACCGAACTCGCGTCGTCCGCCAAATCGACGAATGCGTGCCCACGCTCGAAATCAGACGGCGGGAACGACGACGTGCTCTGGAGGAGTGGCGCGCGAGGCTCAGTCAGGAGCACATCGCGTGCAAGCGCGTCGTCCAAGCCATCTTGCCGTCCTTTGGAGCCTGGCAACAGCAGAGGAGTGGGCGAATCTCCTACATGCTTGCTCAGATAATCACCGGTCACGGCTGTTTCGGTGATTATCTGAGCAAGATCGGACACGAGGCGACGGCGATCTGTCACCACTGTGGTGAGGCCCGGGATTCCGCAGAGCACACGCTTGTCGAGTGCCCAGCGTGGGCCTCCGAGCGGCGGATCCTGGTCGACCGGATTGGACCAGACCCCTCCTTGCCGGCAATAGTAGCGGCTATGCTGACAGGAGATTCGGCGTGGGGGGCCGTATCCTCCTTCTGCGAGACTGTGATGTCACAGAAGGAGGAGGCCGATTGGGAGAGGGCCGATCCCGCTCGCCGAAGGCGACGGCGCCGGGGCGGAGGCACAGCCCGCCCAGGCCCCCCAGCCAAATAGCCCGGGGCTTTATAATACGGGCTAACTTGTGTCCCCTGCCGCAACATCTGGTGGGGGACCCCCCCCTGCACCAACACCCGCAGGGGGGCCTTTGGGGTCGTGGGACGCTGGGGCGGGGCCCCAAGCGTCCTTCACGCGCGACCCCGAGGAGGATAGCGGCGTGGTGTGGCCCACGCTGCCGTGAGCACCGCGACGGTGCAAGGGGAGAAGCAAGCCACAAGTTTCCCCTCCCGAGGCGGGCTCTTCGGAGCGCGGCACAAGGGGGGCACCGGCGTGTTCCACTCGGAGATCCCGGAGCCCCTCTGACACGTGCCAGTGCCGGCCACCGTGGGGTTTTGGTCGGTAAGAGTCCGGCTTTATGAGATTACGGGTGTATAGTTGTGATCGTAGTATGGTGTTCAGTCTGTGTTTAAATTGTTGGATAAGTATGGTTTTAGTGTCTTTGTGTTGGATATGCTGTGATTGGTTATACCCCAGATACTTGTAAACATCGTTTTGGTCCAGAGATGTAATGAGCTCTCAGGTTTCTAACAGGTAACTAAGTTCTTTGTTTTGACCAGCTTTCACAGAAATAATCTTACATTTATCAAACCCAAAAGTCATATTAATATCTTTAGAGAAGTCCTCGATATGTTTAGTTAAAGAGAAAAGTATATTCGGTGTAGGTGCATACAATTTTATATCGTCCATATACATTAAGTGGTTAAGTAGATATGTACTCTGTCTATCTGATTCATTGTTTTTATATTTTAATGGGTAACCTTGCTGAGTGTCCTTAAGAATATTTGATAACGGGTTCAGGGCCAAACAAAACCAAAAAGAACTTAGAGAGTCACCTTGAAAGATGCCACGCTTAATTTGAATCGGGTCTGTTTCTATTGTTTCTCCTTTACATGTCAGTCGGAGTCTGGTCGTCCATTTCTGTATTGTAAACTGTAGAAAATTTATCAAAAGCGGATGGATTTTATATATTTTTAGAACTTTTAATAACCAAGAATGACGGAATCGTAGGCTTTCCTATAATCGATGTACGTAGTGTGTATTTCGCTCTTAGCCTTTTTAACCTGTTGTGTGACAACTGAATCAATGACTAACTGTTCTTTGCACACTTGACTATACCTCTTACATCCTTTTTGCTGCTCCGCTAGAATATTATTACTGTTAGTGTGAGAGTGGATCACTTCTGTAATGCAGGCACTGATTATTTTGTAGATAGCTTGTAGGCAAGCTTTAGGTCTATATTTTGTTGGGTTTCTGAAATCTGATGTGTCCTTTGGTAACATGGAGGTGGTTCCTGCTGTGATGTAATCGGGTATTGCGTGCGGGTTTTGAATAAAGTTATTGATATGACAACATAAATAATTGTGAATGTGTGTGATTTTTTTATACCAGAAATTATGGATATTGTCAGAGCCTGGGGCTTTCCAGTTGTGAAGTTACTTTATAACATTTTTAAGATTTTCTTCTGATATAGACTCTAATTCCATGGATTTATTATTAGTGTTTCTGTCTTCTTCATCTTTGATCCATTCTGCTTCATCATTATGAGTGGCTGGATTCTCCCAAATTCCTGCCCAGAATCTGCGAAATTCATCCTTCGATGGACTATTTGGACCAGGATGTGTGTTATCAGTATAATTAGATGTGTGTTATCAGTATAGTTTTAGATCGCGATATAACCGTTTTTCGTTGTTAGTGAATTGAATGTTTTGTGTTTTACGGAGAGTGCATGCAAAATATAGTTTTAGTCTGGAAGAAGTTAGTATAAGTTTCTGTTTAAGTGTGTCTAGAAAGTGCGTGGGTTGTGTGTTGGGATTTTCATGTACTGAGTGCGTTCGGTATTGGTTCATTATTTGAGCAACTAGACGAACTACTGTTTCACTTCTATTGCAATTTACGTACTGTGTCATTCTTCCAATATATGCTCTTAACTGTTCCACTTTATTTTCGAGTCTAATTTGCCACTTTGGTTTCTGTTTGGCTCTGCTCCTACGATTTCCATCTCCGAGTTGTTGAAATTTGGTCCCATTGCATTTAGCTGCCGTCCAAGCTCCAGCATAAATTACAGTCTGTAGTGTATTAAATTCGGTACTTTTATCTATATACCTTGGCAAAATAATAGTGTTTATATAGTGTACAATTAGAGATAGTTTTCTAGATGTCTTTTGTCTGGGTATATATGGCCTGTCGGTTGGGCTACAATTAGTAAATTGGTTTAATGCTTCTTGGAATGTATCTTCTATTTCTTGATATGTTTCTATGTCGTTTTCATCTATGTGTATGCTATTCAAGAATAAGCTTTCAAGTATCTCTTGCATTGGAGCAAGGGTTTCTATTGTTTGGATATTTTGGGTAGGATTATAGATTGTTGCATTATCATCCGTTTGGATGTCGGAATACGTAAGTGTAGGGGTAGGGGTAGAGGAATTCGGTACTTGTCTGGAATTCGTATTGTTCTGTAGGTGTATTTGTAAGTGCCTGCATTTATCCTATACTTCTCTTCTGATTTCTTCGAGTTTTACTGAATCTATTAATTTATTGTTCACTATTGATCTTCTTTGGTCTGATAGTCTCTGTGCTGACATATAAGCGTATTCCGGATGTAATGCTTGAAATCTTGAATAGAGCCTCTTTCTGTAAATGGTCATATTTGTTTCAAGTTCGGTAACTTCAAAGTAACATCTCATTAGACTTTCATTAAGTTGCCCTGGCCACCTCATTCTACTTTTACTGGTTATCATAAGCTGACCCGGTGTATGGTGTAATATTGTTTGTAATTTATTGTTTGGTTCTTTATTATATTGATGGTGAGTGATTGTTTGTGTCGTAGTGCTATCGATTTGGTTATGTGTAAGATTTGGTGCAGTTTCTAATTCTGTGGATATTTCATTGCATATTTCTTGTAGTGTTTGTCTACTTACTAATTGATTGTTTATAATCAGTCTTCTTTGGTCCGCTACTCTTTGCTCTGAAATATGTGCAAGATTTGGGAAAGTGTGAATAAATTCTTGATGAAGCGGTTTTCTGTAAGTAGTTTTAAGAGTGTCTAATCTTGTGATTTGAAAGTAGGACCTAATTATGGCTTCGTTTAATTCATTGTTCCATTTCATACGAGCCCTATTGGTTTCCGATGTGGTGGGCACAGATACCTTGACAGATTTTGCCGCCTGTGCAACACCAATCGAATATTCATTGTTTGTTGATGGTATCGGAGAGGATGGTATTTCAAATGGATGAGGTGATGAGCTGGGTGATTGGAATAATCTATGGGTTGATGATATTGGGGATGACAAATTATGATCTTGTTGAACTTGGGCTGTAGTACAATTATCGACAGGGACCCGCCTGCTCAGTCCCTCGTCGTTATTATTATTATTACACGCGTTGCTCCGCCAGACCGCGCGAGTGGACCACCACACACGCGGAATTAAACGAGAAAAGATTTTTTTTAAATTAAGAAATATAAAATGAACTAGATAATTTTACTTTTATTTTTTTATGCATTTGTATTCAGATGGACCGTGAAATGCCTGTACTATTGCAAATACATAAAAAATACTATTGAAAATTCTGAGCGGATATAAAGCAACAGTCTGTATACGAGTACGAAGTACCTAGCCCGGGTTTAAATCTAGTACTCTGTTGGTTAGCTATATTGATAATATTGTTTCGTAAATGCGCAGGCAACGAAAACCTATGGACAGAAGACGATGGCAGTCTATGGACGAATGACGACGGCGAGTTCGGGCCTCTCTCCAAAGCCTGCATGCGCTGCATATGTGAAGTAAAATTGAACTGCATAATTGTTATATACGTATAGTACGATACTTCACGTTTTCATGCGGTTTTTACCAATAGATACCTACTGATTCACGAGTTAGATTTTGGGTATATAATTTATCGATACTTAAATTATTATCAAATAAAGGGGACTCTTCACTGCTCAAGCGCGGGATATATTTACATGTTGCAAGGTAGCCTAGTTGGGACCCAGCTCCTGTTATAAACTGTTAGATTAAACGACATTAGATTATAAGAACATTTTACTAATACACTAAATGTATTAAATACATGGGCTGTACCTAGCCAGAAATAAAATGATTATTATTACGATATTACTAACAATAGTAATAATAATGATAGTATATAATAGATAATGCTATGGATATCCTTACTGTATTTCAATGTCACTATTGACTATAGATAGTTTCACTATTGCTACATAACACTAACACACGCTTTACAACTCTACTGTGTTTTAACAGAACATGGGGTGCATTCGGTCTCCGTGGCCGTGCAGTGGCGAAACTTGTGGCGTATTCGGAATCACCTACGGCTACTGGCGAGACTCCTTTTTCGTTGAAACTAACGACAAATACGATGGTATGAATATCATTACTACCTTTTAAAAATGAACTTCTCCACAGGAATGACATTCTGAAGTGGTGGTAGATTCTTTTTTACTTCTTAATCAATAAAACAAATATAATTAGCTACTTTTTAATGAAATAAAAAAATACATTATAAAAAAACATTCTGATTTTGATTTTTATTCTAAAAAAATATGAACCAGCCAGAAAGGTCTGTAAAGAAAGAACCTGTTGGAACTCAGAGGGTTCAGCTCGAAAACTTTGACGTTAGCGTGATGCCAGCCAGTAATCGTGCTGTAATGTTCATGTTTATTTAGTAAATTTGTAGCGTGACAAGAAAGGCATATCAACTCGTTAGCGTTATGCAAACGATATCTTTTTCGTGCTCAGCTCTCTGGACAAGAGTACAAAGGCGAGTTTTTTTTAATTATTAAATGTTATTCTACATAGTAGAACAACAAGAGCCTCTGTGTAGAGCGAGCGCCAACACTTGACTAGAAGCCCCATATTCAGAAAACCAGGCCTAAGCTTTCACAGTAAAGATATAACAGTAGAGCAACTTAGTACTACCAGATTGAATAAAAATCGCACACACAGCGCGATCGCCTGCGCGCTCGACGCGGCTTCTCAGAAGATTGCAGTCAGCCTGCAGCCGAGCGGAACGGATCCGTTTAACTCGCAACAGTAAATTTCATAGAAGTGTGGAAGCAACAGCAACACCAAGAATGAGTTAGTTAGCAGAAAGGGCTAAGCGAATAAAAATAGTTAAAATGGACATGCCCGTTTAAGCTAATGGAGCAGACCCCGTACGGCCTCCACTCTACTTACTACGGCAAATTTCATGAAGGCGCTTCCACCGTCAAACGGGTAAGCGGGACGAACCAAACAAGTAAAAATTTGTAAAAACGATTCCGCTGCACGCCCTACCCGCCGTACCCCTCCCGCACCTCCCGTCGCCTGCCGCGGCTTTTGCAACTCGCTTGCAGACCTATTTATATTTTTCATGTAGAGCCGTTCGCTCTTTTCTCTCTGTCATTCCCCTTTTGCAGTGGAAGGCAAATAATTAGAATAGTGAAAAGTATTTTGCAGTGGAAGGTAAAACCTATTTTGACTAGTTGTACTCCGTTCCGGTCAACTATTTCTCACTCATTACCCTTTTGCAGTGGAAGCCCGTCTTGATACTTGCCGTGAATCTGCTCAGAGCATACTTGAATACGGACTGTTAATAATAAGATGTCTTACTGTTTTAATTATTATACTGTGTTTCTAGTGTGCTTTTAGTTAGTTGGTAGATTGCTGTCTTTCTTTCTATTTTTCTCATACTAACCAGTCAATAACCATTTCAGAATACCGTAAGTGCACTGAGAACGAATGGTGCGCGGCCCGCACTGTACAACATCATATGAAACGCTTCTTGCCGGTGAGTGTAACATTTTTTTTTATAAAAAGCTAGCCCCACTGTAGGAGTTATTCCTGTGTCGTGAATGCGTTCACTAACTTGACATTCACATACTACACCTAGACCTAAAGAAATATTTAAGGATCACACAAAAATTAGTATGTAGACAGATTTTGAATATACCGCAATGGTTTTGGCGTGATGATAAAGATAAAAATATAGACATAGATTTGTCCTGTGATGGAATCCGCGAACAGCTGATAAAAACCGTCACTGTATTTCCCAAAAGGGGGACTACTGTGCATACTCACTTTTGGCCGACGATGTTAGGTCCCATGTAATAGGAACCGGGCATAATGCCAGACTCCGGACTGATAGTGGATTTGTTTTCTCTAAAAAAAAAATACTTTTTTGGCCGATCTTTCGGACCTCGCGATGACGCGCATCGCGCATTATTGGCTACTAGGAAAGCGAGACAGTCAATAAAAAAATCCTGGTACGCGCCCTTAAGGTCTCGTCACATAGCCGACGGAGCGCGGGACCGCGACGCTGGCGGGACACCGGCGGACAGCAGCGCGGCGTGCACGTGACCTCGCGCTGGTCGAGCGACCCTAATATATCCATAGGATACCCATGTTACTGTCAACGTCTATAATTTGAACAATAACACTAGCCTCCCGCTCGCACGCGGATTAAGATCTCGCTCCCGCCGTGATTCGTTTGTAATCACGTCGGTCGTGGCAGCGGCGGGTCGTGACATTTGCCGTCGCACCAAGCGTGGCGGAGCTGTGTGACGCACTATGTGGTGAAAGCTTAATTATTTCTATTGGTCACAGGATTGCATGAAGGTGAGTGGACGTCGATCGCCTTGCGAGACTGCGCTGACGCTGCATTTGCGCGGCCCACTCAACTGCGCCGAGCAACTTGACTCGTCACGCCAGCAGCGCCTTCACGCGTGCCTTCAACGCCAGGCCAGGAGCTGGCTCACCACCGACGCACATTAAGCCTTAATAACGTCGTAGTAAACGTGCTATTAGCGTGACAATAACTCAAGGAGATATAAGAAAACAAAAAATATATATTCGAATATGGAACCTCCTCAGTTTTTAAGTTGGTTATTATATTTATACTAATATTACACAGAGGAAAGATTTGTATTTGTGTATGTATGTAACGAATTAACTCAAAAACTACTGGACCGATTACATAAATTCACCATTAGAATGGTACAGTACAGTAGCACAGGCGATATTTATTACTAGAAAAAATTAGGGATACTAAAACTTTAATAATATAACCCAAGGTGTAAAAAATAGCCAAAAAATGTCTTTCATCGTATGCGCTGCGGAAACCATTGATGATAGAACAAAAAAAATGTTCTACAATATTTAAGAACATATCAATGTTTAGGAAAAACTTCGCAATACCATATGTCCAACTATTGTAGTTACGTCACTATAACTACTTTTTTACATTTTAAAAGTTGATAGAAATGCCTACCAAAATCAGACTATGTTATCCATACCTTTGTATAATAAATCCTTGGCCAAATAAATTATATCGTATTCAAAACTGTTTCAGTACATGGTTCGTACTTCCTTTTTAAAGTGAAACTTTTATTAGATCGTCTCAAACTTTTTGGTCTGTGTGTTGCATGTCGCGTGACGGTCGGCCGCGGAGTAGGGATAAAGTGAAAGGCGCTCGCCAGAGCACCCAAGGCCAATATTTTTCACTTTTACCGTGGTTTCATAAAACCACACAAGGATTTTTATTCAAAATATTATGGCTTGTCATTTTGACGTAGGCCCCACGCAAATTATCGGTTATTATTTTTTTGTCTAGGTCTAGTGACTGTGATCTTGGCATGGATATATTATAATGGATTGAGTACTGTCAAAATATTGCTAAAGAAAACTAAACTCTTACTCACAGACACAACATTGAATTTTCTATAATTTAAACAACTTGAGAAACCATGATGAGTGAGAGCAATAACCTGGAGCCCGGTGTCACGCTCGCACCTATTACGATGCAGTACGGTGACCATAATGTAGAACTAATACGGACCTATTTATGGTTTAAGTACGCTGTAAACCATTTTTTACCGAGTTCAAAACGAACAAGGTTCTCAATTCGTCTTTATATACAGGCTGGATTAAGATGGGACCGACCGATGTTGATACAGAAAAACGGCCTTAGGAGACTATCCTTAATTTTTGCGATATTTGAATCTAAATTTAAAGATTCTAAAAAAATGTAGTCAGCCAGAAAATGGGCAATTTAATTAAAACTGTTGACTACTATTCATTTAAGATGTAGCATAAGCATAGAAAGAAAGAATTACGGCAATAAACAGTGCCCAAGAATTATAGGTTAATTATATGCCAACAAGTCCATAATCGTATCGATGTTTGGTCACCCTACTTAGAAAGAGACGTAGGACTCTAAGTGAGTATCCTTGTCCATCGCGTTTTTTTCGCAGAGTGCTCAATCCATTGTGATATATCCATGGTTCTTGGTGACTTTTTATTTGTTTTCAAGTAATAATTAATGTCAAAACAAAATGTAAAAGAGTGTAACTGATTACAATACATTTGTTCTCTTTTTTATCACTGGCATGACAAGTGTAAGCAGTGTAAATATAATGTTGTTAACACTCCTTCTATGTTTTTATTATTATCTCCATGGTATTTACGATCATAAGATTATTTTTGCACTGCCATTACAAAGCTATTTAAAGCTATTATTATTCTCTGTAAAAATTGTCCCCCCCTATTATGTCCATTGGTTTAGTGGCAAAGCGTATCGCTTTGTGTTCACGAGGTACTGGGTACAAATCCTAGGTCGAACAAATGTAGCTTTTCTAACGTATGTAACGTGTCCCAGTATGAATCCGGAGTCTGGAATTGTGACCGGTATATGACAATAGGCTGGCCCCATATTACATGGAACATAACACCGTCAGCGAAATGTGGATGTACTCAGTACACCTCCGCCACCGCCGCTTGGGGAATATAGGCACGACGGTGTGATTATGGCAATAGTATTGTTTATTAGCGGTCAGGCCGCCTTATTATTATTAAAGTTGGTTTTCAAAATAACTGATGTATTTGATTTAGCGCACAATAAAGTCACAATCACTGTCTATTTTTCTTTCATCCGTACATGATCTACAACTTGGGTATTGCGAATGCGATCACCTAAGGTTTTTCCGCATTTAGGCTCCCATTACGACCGCACTGATCCTACTTACATTCTCTTCTTCTCTCATCATTTCATCTCTTCCTCCTCCTCGAGTCGTATCCCTCATGTCTGAGGGTCGTGACCTCCACCTCTCAGGATCTTGGTTAGGTCTTGGGTCTTGGCCAGGTCTAGCCTTTGTGATGTTTTGCCATTTTCCCCTGTCCTCAGTGGCATGCAGCACGTTGTAGACTATAGTGTCCTGAGTGGTGGTAATCTGCTCAGACCAAAGTGTTGGGATACGCCCTCGAGGTCTTGTCAAGTTGTCAGCGTCTTTTCTGTTCTGGCAATGTAGCCAAAGAACTCTAAGATACGCTTGACACAGATGTTAGACTCAAACACAAAATCAAATAATTTATATTGTATAAGCCCTGCCGGGGCGCTTGCAAGTAGTCAATTTACTTCTTTTTTAATCTAATTTAACTACTTATCTACCACCGGATCGGAACACTCCACTGAGAAGATTCGGCGAAGAAACTCAGCAGGCTTGTTTTTTTTATTAAATTCCCTTTTTTTACTTTCTGTTTTTTTTTATCATATTGTGTGGATACAATGTTTAGGCTACAAATAAATAGTTTTCGATCCAGTTCCAGTGTGATGCCTTACAACCGAGATATGGGACTAATGGTTTTACTTATAAAGAGTGTCTAAAGGATTCTAGATGGACCAGTCCCCACAAGCAGCACCCGTTCACAAGTATGACTACCGGAACAGCCATCACTCCCCACGACCATATAGGAGGGAAGGAAGTGAGACAGCGGCTCGCCAGACAGCCGTAAGCAAAGATATTATAGTGAGCATGACCAAACCAGAATCCCAAAGACGGTGGTCAGATTGTGTCTAAAAAGCAGATTGAGTGTGAAAGCAGAGATTGTGTGTAGAAACTCTTGTCGTGACTCTGAGCTGTTTCAGTATCGATAAGTTATATTCTGTTATTCCATCTCTTATTTCCATATAATATCGTTAGGACAAGCACTACGATATGTATGGCTAGCTGTGCCTTTTAGCTAGTATTAGCCCCGAAAAGCTTACCCATTGCACCATTCAATCTATTCTATTTTAAACGGTTTCAGAATTCGCTATTTTCGCCTCGAGCGACATTGGTAAAAACGCTACATATCGGTTCTTTGACCCTACATTTGGAATAGCTGGTACATTTAAGATAAATAGGATAATATATCCAATTGGGCACCACAAAGACCGAGAAGAAGATAGCTAGCCAAGAAGAAGATACCCATTCAATTACAGCGAGGCGTTGATAAAGGTATTGAGCGACTTTTCTGATTCTTAAAAGGAATACCATTTTTAACACTCGCTGGATATAAGATATTTTCTTAGTACACTAAGACAAACTCAGGACACAAATTAAAGAAGAACAATAATGTAAGTGTAATAAAAATGAAGAAAGCTTCCGCCTAGTTTCGCAAAGGAATATTAATTTGCTGTAGACCGTATAATCTATATATAATATCAGCCTATACTGTCCACTACTGGATAAAGGCCTTCTCTCACAAATCGAAGTGAGAGAGATTAGGTCATACTCCACCACGCGGACCCAGTGCGAATTGATTGAGGCAGGTTTGTGGCCACTTGCTGTTAGAACTTATCAAGCCGCCTTTAAGGCTCCCAACTCGGCTTAACGACTACCACATTAAGTGGTAGCCGGACCAATGGCTTAAAGTGCCTTCCGAAGCACGGAGACGCTCGGTCACCCATCTCCAGCCGACCGAGTCGAACGCTGCTTAACCTTGGTAATCGGTAAAAACACCGCGGTCGCACAGCGCTACGAGCGCCTCATAATCTATACTAATATTATAAAGAGAAAAGATTTGCTTGTTAGTTTGTAATTGTTACTACTGAACAGCATTGAAAATTCTGAAAGAAACCAATTGTTTCTTTCGCAAAAAAAATGTAGAATTCGTTTATATCAGTTTCTTTCGTATTTTTGTTGAAAAACGTAAATCACGTCACTTCTTGAAAAAAAAACTTCTAATGAAAGGGGTTTATACGGGTTTTATTAAATAAAACGATGTTTTAAACATTTACTGCCACAAAGTGCACAAAGTTCACCTCTTCCATTTGCCACTTGTGGAAACATATTTTAGGAACGAATATCGTCAGCGAAATGTAGGCGTACAAAGTACACCTATCGTGGGTGAAATCGTGGTTGTACATAGTACACTTCTACCACCTCCGCAACAAACATCGTCAGCGGAATGTGGACGTACAAAGTACACCCAGCGTCGGAGAAATATGAATATAAAGTACATCCACAATTCTCAACATCTCGCGTCGGTCTCACCGTGGCATATTTTAGACACTCATGCTCGAGGCTCTATATGTAAATGAAAGAAGCCTTCATTTTTTCTGAAACTTTCGTATTTTTCAGTTTTATTAGGAAAAAACATGATTTATTCCGCATCAGCTATCATTTGGTTTTTTCAAATAAAACATGAAAAAAACGGTGGATTTTGAAAGAAACGGGAATGTTTCAAGTTTTTTTCTATCTATAACATCACGCCAGATCCCTGGCAGGGTAGGCAGAGAGTACAGAGTTCCAACAGGCTCTCTCCTTACATACCTCTCTGACTTCCTCCACTCTCATAGTTCATCTCATACACGCTCGCCGGTTACAGAGACTCTTGACTTGTCCATCAGATAGGACTCGGTCTATTTGGTCATGGTAAGATAGTCTAGGTCTTCCTTTCTTCTTTTTCTTCTTTCTTTTCATGTTTTTGTCATTAGACCACTACATTATCCAAAAGTAACATAGGCTATATTGCATTTCAGTAATAGTAAGATTTCAGCCTAAAACAATGGTATTTCTTATCCTACTCATACTTTAAATGTGAAAGATAGTATGTTTGTTTCTCAATCTGAATCTCAATAAGTGAATCTTAAGCCGCTCCACTGTGTCTAATAGTCGCTGGTTCTTTTCCCGCACGGAACAAATCTTTGTGTGATCCAAAATTATTTGTTTCGGTCTGGGTATTTGTGTATGTAAATTTTCATGTTTGTAAACGCACCCACGACACAGGAATAAATCCTAGTGCTACGTTTTATTAAAAAAAATCAATCACGCAAAAACGGTTGAACGGATTTGGATGAAATTTGGTGCATCGATAGTTTATTACCTGGGATAACACATAATATAACACTTTGTATTCCAAAAAAAAAATTTGCCGCATGTGTAAAGTCACTGCGGACGAAGTCGCGGGCAGAAACTAGTAATTCATAAAGATATTACAAAATAAAACGCGTGCAAAGCCCCGAGGTAACAGCTAGTATTGGATATAAGCATGGTAAATCTATGAAATAAAACTATTTACGGATTTTATCGCGGTTTTTTTTTTGATTTTCTGTTCCCGACGTTTCGCGAGGCTATTGAAATTAAAAAACATCCTAATTTCAATAGAGAAGATGGCTGGGTGCTTCTATCGTCTTGGGATCCGGTAATTAATATAATCAAATCCAAAACCAAGCATAGCACTGCAAGACCTCAAGACACCGTGAGCTCATTCTGCGTAGATCGGACCAACAACAACAAAAATAATTAAGAAGTTAGAGGGTACGCCGGAACAACTATGCCTTTTGGACGTCTAACACCTCAGTCTCTCCCGTGACCATGGGTGCTGCAAAGCACTCGAAACGTCGGGAACTAAAAATCAAAAATAAACCGCGATAAAATCCGTAAAATAGTTTTATTTCATGCGTAATATTCGCGTAAATCTAAGAACTCAATATGGTAAATCTATTGCAATCACAGATATTTGATTAATATTACTGTGGTTTAAATATTATTTACATTTAGTTAAAGAACAAGACATTTACAATATGTACTTTTTTAACAACGTAACCCCACAATAGTAATTATTCCTATGTCGTGGTGTGTTGAATTCCTATGTTTATAACATGAAATTTTAGCGAAAGCACGACGGGCATATTTTGCTTAGGTGACACATTCCTGCGGCTACCTTCTAGCTCCATTATCAGACCAGTTCCATCTATACTATTATAATGCATACCTGTAACATATTACAACATTGCCACCGAAGTTACATGCTGCCCGCAAGTGCTTGAAAAACAAACACAGACAAACGAACAACGTTTTTTTTGTTAAATTATATCGTCCCCCTACTGGGCAAACATCGAGACTTACGAACGAAAAGAGCATACGAGCAACCTTACCTTTGTATCGTTAACTTGCTTAAGTTAAATAAAATCTTGTAAAGAGTAAATATTACGATTGGAACAAATTAAGAATGTTTAGTGATTTAGGCGGGGACTTATGTAAGTTTAACTCCAACTCACATGGAACAAGCATTAATACACTCTCAATAACTAAGGCCTGCAATATGCTACCCGTGTGTGTTACAGATATTCGATATCTGAACGCAGTTCTTGCTACCACATCTCAATGTTAAGTATATTGCATGTTTACACGGTCTTATAGAACTATGTTGCCAACGCGTAGTTTAAAAACTCCAACAAAAACACGTAAGTACGACAGAATTCCTCCACTCATCAAGAAGTTTGATCCCCGCCCGAGGCAATTATTTGTATGCCCCACTGAGCCACAAATGTTTGTTTTGTCTGAGTGTTTATGTATGTAAATTTCATGTTTGCAAACGCATTGACAACACAGGAATATTTACTAATCCTAGTAAAAGTGAAGAATATTTTAAAACACTGTTTAATACCTCAAAATACACATACGTCGACTGTAACTATAGCTAGCATTTATAACTACAAATAAGGCTGTAGCTTCAAATAAACCATTTCTTTCTATCTATGTCATCATGTCAGTTTCCTTTCGGGATAATACAGAATTTCAACAGGTTCTTTACTTTAGGTTTGGTCTAATTACAAACGGTGCACGAGGGAAGTGCTCGGCTACACTCGGCCGACGGTCGGCAGCACGGCGCACACGTTACACTGCGGGATAGAGCTAGTATTGTACAAATACTTGAGTCGACGCCTAAAGCGCTCTCGTCTTCTACGTGCTTCAGCGCTCGTAAGCGTCGACTTGGCGCTAAACGCTCGACTTCAGCGCTTATTTTCACAACACTAGATAGAGCCTATGGCGGTAGCGACACGCTCGCGCGCGTGTTGGTGTCTCGCTCTCCCCATGCTTGTTCATAATCGCGTCGGGCGCAACGGCGGCAGGTCATGACGTTTTCATACATTTCAATACATTACAAATCCCGTCGCATTGCGTGGGTTATGTGGCAAAACCTTTAAAGAACCGATTCGCATGATAAATAGTGCACTAGGATCCATTAATGGAGCCATCCAGTGGATGGACGGATCGGACCTCACTGGCTTTCCCATTCTCAAACCATTGCTCTTGGCATTTTGCCAATGTACACATAAAAAGGGTAATATTAATATCCTAGCAACACTGTTACAGTTACTATATTCTACATAAATCAACACGTGACGCATACACTAGTAACTTTCCGCAATCCGATACAAGACTGGCTACCGTTCGGGATTTTTGCACTAGAACTACTGGAAGCTCCGCCGAGTGACGTCATACAATATAATTTCACCGCAAATATTCGCATTCCGGTTGTTTTTATAGCGATTCCCGAAGGGGCTATTGTTTGAGTACATTTACATCATAATCCAACTATTGTAAATCATTCGAGAGTTCATCTGTTTGTTGTTGAATTACAACGAAACGACTGAATATAATATAAAGAGGTAGATTTCGTTATGGAATACGGATAAGTTGTAAATATTTTTTTAATGTACTAGTTTTGCAATATATTGCTTGATACATAGTCTGCCATTTTATATGCGAATATTATGCTATTTAAATTCAAGATGGTGAATGCTAGTACATAAATTGTACACATAAACTAATATATACAGCGTGTAATCGGACCGGTAAAAGATGGTAATGGGATGGATAAAAGCTGAAACAGGTACGGGTGCTGAAACAATACGTACAATTTATAATCACATAACACTTACGGAAAATGAAAAAAAACACGGCACTTTCAATAATTTTGGTAGAACAGGCATTAACATTTTTTCTTTTAAAACATGTAGCCCACACTAGGAATTATTCCTGTATTGTGGGTACATTTACAGCCATGGAATTCACATACACAATCACCCAGACCGGAACAAATATCAGGTCAAGACTTGTCCCATATGGGTATCGTATTCTCGACTACTTAATCCAGTAACTCTAACCACTAGCTCTTGTCAAAATTATTCAGTAACATGACTGATAAATCCGTGATGGTATAGAATCTGGCGTGATGATATAGATAGATAATTCCAGGGAAAAAACTAGTCAACATTATAAACGAAAAATAGATAGGAAGCAATAAACTGTGGGCGATCTCGGTGTTTACACCAGTAAAAATATTGATTTTGTTACTTATACTCTGGGGAATATAGGCGGGACGGTGTATGTGTGTGATATTATATTGAATTGAATTATACTTACAAGAATAGGGAGTAATATGAAAGACTGGCTATTGCCCGCGTCTTCGCACACGTTTATTTTATAATTTGACGGTCGTAGGTAGGTATTAAATTTTAAATACATTCCCTGTAGGTACCTGAAATTCATGGTGAAACTGTCCCGCTGGAACAGTGCTATGTTCCAGCGGGACAGTCCAATCCAGTGAACTATCTTCCAGTAAACGTCCCGTTAAAATCGGTTAAATTGTTTTGGAGATTAGCCCGGATAAAGTAACAGACAAAAATAAAAAAACGTGTTAGGATTTTAACATGGTGCCGAATTTAGAACGTTACCGACTGACACCTTAGTTTTATTAATTTTTATGCTTAATATTATTAAAGCGAAAGATTTGTTTGTTTGTAATCGGTGAACTCTGAAACTACTGGGCCGATTTTAATAATTCTGTCACCATTAGAAAACCACATAGATCCGGTAGGTGGCGCTGTTTTTGTGTGTGTGTGTGTGTGTATGAATGATCTACGCTGTTGACCGCGGGGCCTTTACAGCTTCACCGGACTTAAGGGCGAGCGTGCAACCACTACGCTCGAGTCAGAAGGGCAGGGGAGCAACTAGCTCAAGGGCGCCTCAAGGAGAAACGGCCTCGGCTTGGGCAGTCGCTACGGGGGGGGGGCCTATACTAGGTGTCTCGCCGTGGTGCTCTGCACCGGCCGGCGGGCAGGGGAGTCTTCGACCTCGCCGGCGAGGTCGGTGTCTGATCCTGTGTGCGGTATCTGTATCCGAAAGAAGGGATGTAAGGGCATCGGGAGGGTCGGTAAGAACATGCCGCGGAGGGCAGTAGCGGTTGTTAAGAGAGGAGTTGAGTTCGTAGTCGGCGGCGGCTGCGATTAGCGAATTACTATGATTGGACGCGTTCTCAAAGTATCGAGTTCTCCCCTTTTTAATAAAGGCGCGAATAGATTCGAGACCGAGATCGGAATGGAGATCGACATTCCGTACGAATCACGGGGCAATAAAAAAGAAAACATTAACATGAAATGAATAAATGTAGTTAATGAAATTGACCATACCAATAAAATAAGAGATGAATTACTTAAGTTTCTAAACCCAAAAATATTAACTACCTTAAATGGTTAATAAAAAAAATTAAACAGAAGATTCCAGATTCGAATCCTGGCAGGGTGGCCATGCAGTGTGGGCTGTTGGGGTATCAATGAATAAAAGATAACGTTTTGGATGTTTAATGTGTATTTGGTTAACTGTCCTCTATTACATTATGTGTAGCCCTTTATATATGCGCTACCGTGAGGTAGGGGGGCTATACACTACACTGGTGCAATGGTGAAACTCATGAACGGGTACTGTTTGTGGGGACTGGTCCATCTGGAATTCTTTAGACCCTCTTTATAAATAATATAATTAGTCTCTTATCTGGGTCGTACGGCATCACAGTGGAGCGTAAACTATTTAATTGTAACCTAAACATTGTACCCACACAATATGATTAGAAAATTATAGAAAGGAAAAGGGGACAGAGAATTAAATAAAAAATGACAACCCCGCTGAATTATTTAGCCGGATCTTTTCAGTGGAGGCCGTCGTTTGATCCGTTGGTAGACCATCCGCTTCTACAATAAATTACCCATAGATATCCGAAACATGCCTATCAATAAATTTAAAAAGGTAATCAAAACTAGACTGCGTAAGAAAGGGTATTACAAAATTTCGGATTATCTTGACCATAAAACAGATTGGGCTTGAGCAGCTCTTCAATCAGCAAAATTAAACAATGATGTAAAATAAAATTTTGAAAAAAAAATTGCTATCAGAAAGGCTAAACAAATTAAGTTAAAAGACTAGCCCACTGAGTTACTCGCCGGATCTTCTCATTGGAGGCCGCGTTCCGATCCGGTGGCAGATATAAAAAATGTAATAATTTTTTCGTTTGTAAGTGCTTATGTATTGGCCTAAACAAATAAATGATTTTTGACTTTGACTTTGACCAGTAGTTAAATTAGATTAAAAAAATACTGTAATTGACTATTTGTAAGCGCCCCCGCAGGATTTTTACAAAATAAATTATGTGAGTTTAAGTTTGAGGTTGACTGAGAGTTGAAGAGAAATGTTTGTGTATAATTCACTAGGTTGCTAGTTAAGTATAATCTATTGGGTAGTAACAGTACAAACTCCCACGTAATGTCAATTCAAACTGATTTTATCTTAGATACTACGCACCTCTTGATACGTTAGTATTTAAAATAATTCACAAGTGGTGCAAGTTGCTAAGTAATGATGCTGTTGCGGCCCCACACACCTACACACACACGCACAGCATACGGACGGGTGGTGGCGCGCGTGAGCAGCCCCACCACATCCTCAAGCGCGGTGAAAGGATCGCCCCGCCACAGGACGAGACTCCTTTATATATACCCTCAATATTTATTCGGGATTTTATTTCATCCAACTGTTGCATTTAACGGTGAATAAACCAGCAGAAATACAATCCACTTTTATTTACGTCCCTGGGACCCTAACAGATGCGGGCGATCACTAGGTCTTGAGTTCGTATTGTTATTGGGGGTTTTCTGTCAAAAAAGTCTCAGTAGTAGACCGAAATGTTAAATTGTGCGCTTAATAATATCAATCAAATAATAAATCCCCCTTTTATATCGGCACCTAATATCATCGCCAAAATTTGAGTATACACGGGACACCTCTGCCGCCCCTGCTAAGGCAATACAAACGTACAGTTACGTTTATTTTATTTTAATTATCTGTTTGTTTGATCCACCGGCTAAATAAAATTTACGGGACGAACGTAACCGCAGAAAAATTTTGTAATTTATTATATATGTAATAATCACTGCTACAAACAATATTTGTATAGTGATGTGCAAACATTTCAGACTACAAATATCAAACACATATTCCCCTCATCATATTCATCTCAGCCTACTGCTGAACGTAGGCCTCCCCAATCGCTCTCCAGCGTAACCGGTCCGATGCCAACGACTTCCTGCGATCTTAACAAGATCGTCTGTATATCCAAATCCCTTAAAGCGTCGTATTAAGAAAAAATGACCTTAAACGCTTCAAATGACGCGCTAAATTCAGCGACATTAAGTAATGCCGCTCGTCATCCTATACCCCCACTGCCCCCACACCTGTTTTGTCGGTTGCAGCATGTTGCTCAAACAACAGAAGATTCATATATCGTTCGTCCATATTTTTGCGCACTTCTACACTCTGTGACTTCTGTTCCTCAACAGAAGGAACGTGACGACGAGAAACTAAAGGCTTAGAATGAAAAAAATCACGTTAACTGACGCTAGCGAATTTATATTCTACCCTTGTCACACTACAAATTAACTAAATAAATATAAACGTGACGGTACGATTATTCGCTAGCGTCACGCTAACGCCAAAGTTTTCGTGCTAAGCGTTCTGTTCCTCAAAAAAAGCGATGCGGTTACAATGAACAAGGCGCGTACTACTATCTCTTTTTTTTTATAAAAACGTAGCCCTAGGATTTATTCCTGTGTCATGGGTGCGTTTAAAAATATGAAAATTCACATGCACAAATGCCCAGACCGAAACAAATAATCGTGGCTCACACAAATATTTGTCCCGTGCGGGAATCGAACCCGCGACTATTAGACACAGTGGGCGAAGCGGCTTAAGCTCTTAATCACTGCGCTAAATCGTCTGACTTTAACGAAGGTATTATGATTTTTCTGACAGAACGAGATGTGGATAAACGCAGTATCTGTCTCTTTTTACGGGAAACTAAGTTTAAAATAGTTTTATTAATGTGGTTACGATAAACCCTGGTGGCATGATGTCGCTAAATTTGTCGACCAACGTCCTACCCCTGACGTTAAACCTTGTGAGACATTTGGTCCCTAAAGCATATTAGACTTAGGGCCTCTTTCATTACTCGAGTAAAGTCTAAAGTAGACGAATCGGTAATTAAAATTGCAAGTAAGTCTATGTCTAAATTTCACCATATCTTTGTAGCCCTATCCGACGATTAAACTGGCCACTTTTAACTGCCGAGTAACACTTACTGCGATGATCGCATAGAACACAGTTACATGTGCCAAACAAAATAAATGGTATTTCCAACTTTCGTGCCCGTCAATAAAGTTATTTATCCCAAATCCATATACTGGATTATAGGACTTTCTTCGTTGGACACGTCGTTGAAACGTAACTGAGCAACTTACCAGGATTGTGCAAGAGGACCTTGAGTGTTACTTCTTCACACACTTCAATCCGCAAAACTCGCTAAGTTCCCAATCAGTGGTTTCGAATGTTATCTTGAGGAATATCTTAAAACTATTTGAGTAATAGCGCAATGGAAACTTCGCTGTTCGAACTGACTACTACGGAAACTCGGTGAAAAGCGGCATAAATTTTCTTTATCAAGTTAAATACTTTTTAGTTTTGAAGTGATTCAAAAGGTGAATTAAGATAGTGTTTGATTTCCTTGAATGTTGCCCAGAGTCGTGTATTGACAGAGTATTAGAATATCCCCAATCACCCCAAAATTACTGATCACATAATATACCTATCATACCTATTTCCCCTCTGCTACTCTACTGACTGTCTCATTGCTCTAATGGCAAAGCGCATCGCTTTGTGATCACGAGGCCCTGGGTTTAAAACCTAGGTTGGGCAAATGCAGTTTATCTAACGAAAAATTCCCAGTATGAGTCTAGTGTTTGGATAGTCCCGGTATATGGCAATAGGCTCGCCCCTTATTACATGAGGCATAACATCGTCGGGGAAAAGTGGGTGTACTCAGTACACCTCTGCCACCCCCGCTTGAGGAATATAGGCGTGACGGTGTTTATTTGTTTATTTTATTTTACCTATTTTCCCGTTGAAGTATTATTAGTACTAGATTGAATCTTATTTCGAATTAATTTGATTAAAACAGTCAACGTGACGACGCGTTAATGCTTTCGTTTAAATTATAGTTTTCGACTAATCCTACTTAATATTTTAAATGTGAAAGTTTGTATGTTTGAATTTTAGATATTTTGATGCTTATTACGCAATCACGCAAAAACGGCTAAACGGATTTCGATAAAATTTGGCACAGATAGTTTATTACTGGATTAATACATAGGATACTTTTTATCCCGGAAAAATGTTAGGTTCCCGTCTAAAGTCCCCGCGGACAAAGTCGCGGCAGATACTAGTTACTGCCATAATTAAAAATCTGAAGTCATTACACTATTTTATACAGTTGCTAACTACGAGTAGGTAAAGATGCGTCAACGTACATCAACTAATTTAGTACTAATAATAATATATCGATGAATTTCCACCAATGCAGAGGTGTATATAGTTCAGACACATTTCACCGAAGTATTTTGTATACCAATATGATAGGGGGTGACCCTATCACCATGCTCAGCACTCGTATTTCATTGGTACGAAAACAATGCACTTTCGGCGTATCAAAGTCCGCCTCGTAATGAAATTCCAACATAAGGAGCACAAAGAATATTAAAAAAGCACTGAAAATTATTAGTCCTTAAAATTCTGTTATTTAATGAAATACTTGTTATCTTTACGATTTATCGGCGCAAAAATATGTTTATATGGTTAATGGTTATAAATATCAGCCGAAAGACGTCCATTGCAGGACAAAGGCTGCGCTCAAAGATGGCCACTGCGACCAGCTGTGTACTTACTGCTAGCGGTACTGTTAGCTGTGTGGTTACTATTCTTGTTTTTTTTTTATTAAATAACAAAATATATATATTGGGAACATTCACCACGTGTAGTGTACGTTATATCTCTTGTGGTAAATACTTGGGGGTGAATAGAAATAACAGAGTATAGTCACGTCCCTACTTATGAAACATCGGGAGACTGATAAATTACCAAGATTACTGTAAAAATGATGCCGGTGTATTTTCATTTCGTTATTTTTATACGCCGGACTATGCTAATGTGATGTTTTTTTATAAGCATGTTTTGTACAACGATATTTATGAATGCTTGTATAAAGGCGTAATGGATGTTGGGTATAGATAAGCATGAATATGATATAACATAATGACTATCTTAAACGTCAGATTTCATCACCATTTTATTAAACAACATTCAAAAGTGAGTTCTTAGATTTACGCGAATATTACACATGAAATAAAACTATTTTACGGATTTTATCGCGGTTTATTTTTTTTTTATTTTTAGTTCCCGACGTTCCGAAAAATAAACCGCGATAAAATCCGTAAAATAGTTTTATTTCAACATTCAAAAGTTTCACACGACAAATAAGTTATATGTACTATATATTGCTCCATCGCTATTAAATCTAACGACGTTAAGTATCTCTCATACGGCAGTATATCTATCATATGTCAGTATTATTTGTACCAAGCAGTCTGGTGTTAGATTTGAACCGAGGGCCTCGTAATCACTCGGTGCATGGTACACCATTAAACTAACGAGGCAGTATTAATAGATGATCATTTTTACAAGCTTTTAACTTGCAATGTTCGTATGTCTGTCTGCCTGTTTGTCCGTATTTCCGGTTCAAATCTTGTGATCCATTTTTCAAGCACTTGTGGGTATCCGATTGAGCTTAAATTTGTCATACATATGTAATATTGGTGACAATGCAAAAATATGGTACCTACTGGTCTGATTATGGAGTCGGAAGGTGGCCATAGGCACATGTAAACTATACAACTTAACCCTCTCGTTTTTAGGCTTGTTAGATTGGTATTGCCAAGCACTATACAACCAGATAGTGTGCAGGGCCTGATGATGAAGCCGAAAGTTGGTCATTGAAACCACCTACCTAAAAAAAATACCCTCACCGTGGTCAGGCTCATTGAATTTTTTTTTTTATTGATAATATAAATTAAAAAAATTCACAAAAAACAATGTTCAGTAAGGTGCAACATAAACTCATTCGAGTTTTACCGTACACCAATCTCGTCGTCGCTTACGTATTTATATATTTATGCTTCTTATCTTACTCATGCATTTAGCAAACACATTTTTGTTACAACAGTGAACGATATAAATTATTCCGCATTGTGGGGGTATTCTGACAGTGACTTATAGTTGTTAATACCTTGTACAATGGAATGTTGTCGGAAATGTATGAAATGATTGTCTTTGTATTGCTTAAGATCTAATGATGAAGCCGGAAAGAAGACATGAACTCTTCAACTAAGCAAAACGAAGCTATTCCTTGTTTTTTTTGCTATAAAAGCCTGTTTTTAAAAAGGTCGTTTTAAATTAAAATAATATAATTGTTTCTTCTCCATTGCCAAAATCAAAACCTACGGCTTATCTTCTGAAAGCTACGGGCTCAATTTCGGTTCCAATGGGTCTAAAATAGGCCTTCTAATTAAGATATACTAGGTACTCCTTTTTCTCCCGAGTAAGAATGCGGAGTTTTGGGACCCGAGTCACCGTGGGCAATTGGCAACCTATCGCTCAATTTTCTGCAAATCGAGGGAGAGGGCACTGGTGTGCTCTTAACGGAGATTCCAATGTCCCTCCGGAGTGTCGATGCCGGCCACCCTGAGGTTTGGAGAATGTTGGAGTCCGATACACCTCGCCAGCTTCCCTCGAGGCTGAATAAAGTCCTACACTTTATTTGCAGGATCAATCAATTAAAATTTAAATTGCAATTGCAACTCCGAAATAATGATGACTTTTTGAAGTCAAGCGCCTCAGTCCCTCTCGTGACCATGGGTGCTGTGGCACACTCGAAATGTTGCGTCGAGAACTTAGAAACTAAAACTAAACAGTGATGAAATCCAAAATCTTTTAATTGCAATTTAATTAACTGCCTCATTGGTTTAATGGCGAATTATGTGCTTTGCGATCACAAGGTCCTGGGTTTAAATCCTGAGTCGGACAAATGTAGATTTTCTAAAGAAAAAAAATCCCAGTATCAGTCCGGAGTCTGGAATCGGGCCCGGTATATGGCAAAAGGCTCGCCCCCCATTGCATGGGACCTAAAATCGTTGGCTAAAAATGGGTGTACACTGTACACCTCTGCCACCCCCGCTTGTTAAATATAGGCGTGACAGTGAACAGATAATTTTTTCCCAACTTTCCCCACGTAAAGATACACCTCTACCTACACACTTAGAAGTAACAGGTACGATAATATGTGGTAGATTCGAGACAAATGAGAACGTACGATAAGAAGGTACGAAAGTATCTAATATGTAACTACATTAGAAACTGACCAAAACTATCGCACCCACAAACTTTTTCAAAAGAAAACTTTACTCTTTAGCTTTAATTTGACGAGTTCTGCGACCACTGAGACGTCTCAATGTCATTTCCAATCCGTCCATAAAATATTTCACTCAACGATAAAACTCTCCGTTTTCTTTGTTTGTTTATCACATAAATTTCGTACCGACTGTAAATCATACTATACTATCTCGATTCAGATGTAAAGGTGCGTCACACAAAAGCGTAGCCACACAACACGCTGCTTATTTGCTCGCACTTGGCAAAAAAAAACTAATTATAACGTCACGTTAGATTCGTAGCAGGGTAGGCCGAGAGTCGAGTTCTTCCTTAAATATCTCTCTCGATTCCTCCACTCTCATTGGTCTGGTTGCCAATTATGAAGAACATAAAACCCAATTTAGGAAAATCTTCGACAGTGATCATATGCGTGTTTTTGTTAAGGCGTTTATGTGCACACTGTTGGGTTATTATAATTTTACATTTGCGACATAGTCATCAGTGACTAAGCTCCTAAATATGGATTAAAAAAAATGTATTATGTGCGACTATCACGAAAAAGTTTGCAATAGCAATCCGGATTTCAGAATTGTGGCGGGTATAATGGCAATTGGTCCGCCCCCTATTTATATTGGGACCTAACATCGTTAGCGATATATTAGTGAACATATTCACTCACCGACACCTAGAATTGTGTATAGCACGCCTAGATTCCTACCTACTAACCACCCCCGCCTTGAGAATATACAATATATATATTTTTTTATATAAGCTAAAATGCATTTATTTGAATAAAATTACGTTACGTGATGGAATTATATTATAGTTCAGTTCTACCACTTTTTAATTTAGATACTTAAGCGACTGACTACTTTTTCTGGTATAATAGCAATTGTTTCGAACGCAACCTTTGTCTTTGGACTTTGGAACTTTATGGTCATAAAGTTCCAAAGACTAAACATCCGATTATTAACAATTTTCTGAATTGGATTTTTTTTTATATACATGACTTGCGCTCTTAACGCCGACTGTACAACCATCTGTTAAAAATAAACCTCTTTAAGAACTTGTGCCCTTTTTTTCTGATTCCTACTACACCTTAAGAACAAACAACTGGTTATATTGTATTCTGCCTGCCATCCAAACTTTGGGACTACGAGTACCACCTCACACACATCATCGATGTATATTACATTGTATTTTTTTTTTTAAATAAACATTTACAGTCGCTCCACGGGATTCGTGTGGAAGTACCTCAGTAGCGTTTCACTTACAACGATATTTGCAGGCAGCGGGATCATGGAAATAGCTCTCTCATGTAAGTGCGTGTTGTCTGCGCTTGGACGATCAATGTGTCATGGAATTGCATCGCTCGGTACGAACCCTGTGTTAACGAAAATATGACAGAAAGTTTAAATCAACTTAAGAACTGCTTCGTTGGTCATTTTACGAATAATGCGCGTAATGATCATAATGGCAGGACCTTCGATTATTAGGTCGGACATTATTTACTGGCTTATTCTTCTGTAAATAGTGTCCGATATAATAACGATAGGTTCACTCTCTATTATATTGTGTCCTAATATCGTTGGCTGTATATGGGTGTACAGTCAGCGTCATATAGTAAAGGACAGTTAAAGAGACCAAATACTTCGGAACCAAAAGATCCAAAAAAACAAAGTCATTAATATTGACGCAACCAAAGTCACACAAACAATGTCAAATATATAATAAACATCAATTATTATTTATTAATAAAAAGATTATTACGTCGCATCGTGTATTCTATCGTGTACTCTTTGGTTGTAAAAATTCAAAATTTTACAAAATAAGGAAGGTTAATAAAAATGTGCATTCTATTAAATAGAACTTGTACCCTAAACTGTTAATAATAAAGTTAATTTTTCTAGGGTGTGCTATATTTGTGAATACTTTGGCCACATTTATTGTATTTATTTGAAATACAATTCTTCGAATTCCTAATTCCTATTTTTTACATACAATTCAGACTAAATATAACATTATTTAAATTTGAACTTTATCCCAATAAGGATAGAGTTAATTATTCTAGGGTGTTCCATATTTTTGAATACTTTGAGTGTTTGGAAAACACTGGCGTTGTATTCGTTACTATATAAATGACGATTTCAATGAACTCATATATTTCACATTGTTTGTGTTCCGATATTTGTGCAAGACGATGTTCTACACAATTTGGTGACTTTGGTTACGTCAATATTAATGATCATTTAGACGTTCCGAAGTATTTGGACTTATTGCCCGTCCCTTACTATATGACGCTGTATGTACCAACTACAGTTTACTGTATACGGACTGTCCCTTACTATATGACGCGGATCTATATTATTTCAAATATTTGAACGGATGATATTACAAAATGTGGTTTGATAATCATTAGTCTCTTGGTGTTTTATATTCTATTATGTCCAAGTGATAATATAATCTATACTAATATTATAAATTCTAAAGTAACTCTGGCCGTCTGTCGGTCAGTCTGTCTGTCTGTCTGTTTTATCAGTTACCTCTTCACGATGATGAGTTCCAAAAGCAGGTGACAACCAACCTTACATTTCTTATAACCATATTAGACTTTTGCCTTCCATTTGAGGTTGTTTGAAAAAGCGTAAAAGTGCGTTTGGTTCTGGTTCTGAATACGACCCCTCGGTCGGTTCTGATATAGTTTATTATTGAAAATAATCCCAGTATCAGTACAAAGTCTAAAATTGAGTATAATTGTATAATGGCAACAGGCTGACCACCCCCCCCCCCCCTTCGAAGCACCTTCGAAGAAGCCTTCGAGGAAGTGACATCGTCGGCGATATGTGAGTGCACCTCTGCCCCAGTCTACCAATATAGACGATGTGAGGTATCCAGGGATTTTCCTTACATTATTATTGCAGTATTGTTGGTGCGTTATTGAGTTACTGGGTTACTGGGTTGTGCTCAGCAGTGCATTATCGAAGTCCTGTGTGGATCGGATTACGGGTATTGATGGTGAGTAATGAAACTGAATTGTGCAGGTTCACTAAATTTTAGACTTAAATCATATTTAGCAAAGAATCCTATTTACATTATAAACGCAAAAGTTTTTAGAATCGATGAATGTTTCTTTCCTCGAATACCTCGTTAGTCTTACGGCGAATAATGTGTTTTGCAATCACGAGGTCCTAGGTTCAATTCCCAGTATGAGTTTGGAGTCCGGAATTATGCCCGGTATTTGACAATAGGCTCACCGCCTACATGGGACCTAGCATCGTCAGCGAAAAGTAGGTGTACACAGAACACCTCTGCCACCCCCGTATGGGGAATATAGCTGTGACGGTGTATGTATGTTTGTTACTCCTTCACGCAAAAACTACTGAACGGAGATTGGTGAATGTTTACATTTATATACTTGAAGACACTGGAGAGGTGTTGGTGAAGATTATGGCTTGGTGGAAAATTAAAACACTCTTTTGATGTGAAGCACTCAGCGAACCGTTTATTTAAGAGTAAAAAAAATAAATTGATAATGACACATGGACGTAGGCGTCTACGCCTAGAAAAACTTAATTAGCAACGTATAACATTTAAATATATTGCTTAAGTTAAATGCCGCTGCAACTATATCTTATTTATGAAGATACACACGCATAAGATGCTGCGGGTGGCCGCTAGTAAAATATCGATAACTCGGGGCTTAAAAGGAGTAAACGACTACACGATTTTGCAGGAGAGTGAAAACAGGAAAAAAAAAATTTTGTTTGTAGAGCTACTTAAATGTAAACATATGTTCAGAATTATTATCATTTTAACACAGTAACTTCAGAAATTATTCTAGGTTGATAGTTTCTGAGATAAAGCTTTCTTTACGCAGTAAAAAAGTGACTAAGTGTCTTTTACAGCTCTCAAAATATCGTCGTGTGCAAGTATCTGAACTCCCGTTATATTATATGTGAAATTGGCGGGTACTTAACAGTTGCAATGATATCCGTAGTTGCACATGTCTTAATTATATACTGATTTATTCATGGATCTTGAAATTATATAGTTAGAGTTTATAAGTGCAAATTTACTTGTAAATTGCAGTTAATATTAAAAGTTAAGAATGTACACTTTAATATATTGTAACAATTAAATAACGTGATATCAAAAATTCCGAACTTATCCACTTAATCAATGATAACTAGACAAACAATTTGTAACAGCATTTCTATAGAAATAATATTTAAATTACTCTTGAAAACGACTTATTTTTGGGTCAAAAACATCATCATCATCATCATCAGCCCGTGTCAATCCACTGCTGGACGTAGGCCTCTCCCATGGCACGCCACTGAGCTCGATCTTCAGCTCTTCTCTCCAATCCCTGCCCGCTGCCTTACGAATATCGTCGCCCCACCTAGCTACAGGGCGCCCTACACTACGTTTGCCGACACGCGGTCTCCACTCAAGAACCAGTCTGCCCCAACAACCATCGGTTCTGCGGCATATGTGACCTGCCCACTGCCACTTCAGCTTGCTAATTCGCTGAGCTATGTCGGTAACCTTGGTTCTCTGACGAATAACTTCGTTCCGGATTCGATCCCTAAGAGAAACTCCGAGCATAGCTCTTTCCATAGCTCGCTGAGCGACCTTGAACTGGTGGACAAGCCGCACAGTGAGTGGCCACGTTTCGGCTCCGTATGTCATTACAGGTATGACGCACTGATTAAAAACTTTCGTTTTTAGGCATTGGGGTATGGCCGATAAGACGACTCGACGGAGTTTTCCAAATGCTGCCCAGGCCAGCTGTATTCGTCTCTTAACTTCCTTGTCGAAGTTGTTTTTACCTAGTTGGAGCAACTGCCCTAGGTATACGTACTCAGAAACAACTTCGAGGGAGGCTCCGTTTACGGCGATCGGTCCCGGGTCAACATGCTTGTTGATCATAACTTTAGTTTTATCTAAGTTCATCCGGAGACCGATTCGCTGTCCAGCATCTGTTGTAGGTCTTGCAATGTTTCAGCCATGATGACGATGTCGTCTGCAAATCGCAGGTGAGAGATGTATGCGCCATTTATATTGATGCCGCGACCTTTCCAGTCCAGCATCTTGAACATATCCTCCAGTACATTGGTGAACAGTTTTGGTGATTTGACATCACCTTGGCGCACTCCGCGGCGCAGGTGGATATGTTCAGTCCGCTGGTTCTGTACTTGGACGGTCATCGTTGCGGCTTCAAAATGGCATCTCATCACCTCGATGTATCGCCAATCAACTTGGCATGGTTGCAAGGAGTCCAGAACTGACCAGGTTTCGACAGTGTCAAAGGCCTTCTTATAGGGGCAGATTATACTCTGCAGTCTTTTGTATAATCTGCAGCACTGTATGTATGTGGTCTATGCTGCCGTAACCACTCCGAAACCCGGCCTGCTCCGGGGGTTTAAACTCGTCGAGCCTTCGCGCAAGACGGTTCGTGATGACCCTTGAAAACAGCTTGTATACATGGCTCAGAAGCGATATGAGTCGATAGTTTTTCAAAAGGGTTTTGTCACCCTTCTTGAAAAACAAGACGACCACGCTTCTGTTCCATGCCTGCGGAGTTCTCCCAGTGTAGAGGACAGTGTTAAATAACTTAAGTACTGGGGTACCTCCTGCCCTCAGAAGCTCAGTCGTGACGCCGTCCTCACCCGGGGCTTTTGCCATTTTTAAGCTGTTTAATGGCCAGCTCGATCTCATCCAGGTTGATCTTGGGCAAGTCTTCTGTGAAGTGACGTGTAAGGGTGGCTCTGGGATCTCCTCTAAGAGATTCGGGTCGAGGTGCGTGTGAGGCGTAGAGCTGGCTATAGAAATTCGTGACTTCCAAGGACGAAAAACGCGCCATTTTAATTATATTTGTCATTAATGTAATACTTTTGTTATTAATTTAAGAACAAATATGACTATCTTCAGATATACTTTATTATGTTAGATTCTAAAACTATTAGTTTATCTAATCACTGTCTTCTTCTGTTTTTTGTATGTTTCATATAAAACCCAGGAATCAATTAGTTCAGACGGGAATCAGCAATATTCCTCGTGGAACGTGGAATGGCGGTTCCCCTCTCTCTAGTGGGCCTTTGCTGAGAACATCGACATTACGCCTTTACAAGCGAAAAGAAAGCTTTATATGTATACAAGTTTTAACATAAACGCAAGTTTGTTTTAAATCGGTAACTGGATTGATTACGACAGTTTTTAATGTAGCTTACATTTTCTTTAATTTGCGAAATATGCTATTAATCCTTCAGGTTGCTATAATAAACTAATTTCATTCTTGATTCAAAGTAATATGGAGATTTCAAATGCATTTCTAGAACGTATTGGACGGACGATTTAGCGCAGTGGTTAAGAGCTTAAGCCGCTCCGCCCACTGTGTCTAATCGTCGCGGGTTCGATTCCCGCACGGGACAAATCTTTGTGTGATCCACAATTATTTGTTTCGGTTTGGGTATTTGTGTATGTGAATTTTCATGTTTGTAAACGCACCCACGACACAGGAATAAATCCAACTGCGGGGATACGTTTCTTAAAAAAAAAAAAAGTATTTCTCTATAAGCACACATAACAGAGTTGGGCAAAAATTAATTGTGAAAAGATAAGTTGCAATTAAAAATATTTCGGATTTCGTCACGCCCGACGTTTTAAATGTTCCACAGTACTCAAGATCACGGAAGAGACTGAGGCGTTTGATGTCCAAAGTCGTTGTTACACCAGAGTATCTCAAGGGGATATTTAATTGAAAATTAAATTACAATTGATTCATCCTACAATTGAAAAATGCCCAACACTGACAAACACACATACAAGTTTCATTGTTTATTGGGGTTTATATGGGCTTCAAAAAGGGTTAACAAACTTTAAATTTGGGAACATGATGAACCTAAATCAATTATCTAATCGGGGTGTCTATGGTTATTTACAACACACCTTGTATATATATATATATACCTCGTCAATAAAATCTGAAGGACAAGTCAAGAGTCACTGTAACCGGCGAGCATGTATGAGACAAACAATTAGAGTGAAGGAAGCCACAGAGGTATGTAAGGAAAGAACCTGTTGGAACTCTGTACTCTCTCCCTCCCCCGCAAGGGATCTGGCGTGATGATGATATAGAATAAAATCTCAGACTTGACTTAGATTTGTAATTAGGTTAAAGATTTTGTCCTTTAATTTGAGCCCTTAAACGTCATAACCACTGAACGGCTTAGTCCAGTGATTATTAGCTTAAGCCGCTTCGCCCACTGTGACCACGTGTGACCCACAAATATATGTTACGGTCTGGGTATTTGTGTATGTAAATTTTATGTTTGGAAACGCATTTACGGTTTTTTTTTCTTTAAATAACGTGGCACCGCTCTAGAATTTATTCCTGTGTAGAGGGTGCGTTTACAAACATGAGAATTCACATACACAAATACCGGACAAAATAATTGTGGATCACACAAGGATTTTTCCCGTGCGGGAATCGAACCTGCGACTATTAGACTAGTGGGCGGAGCTGCTTAAGCTCTTAACCACTGTGCTAAATCGTCCTTCAAACGATGCAGGAATAATTCCTAGAGTGGGCCAACGTTATTTCTAAAGGAAAAAAAAATTGTTCGTCACGTTCTAAATTGTGTGTATAAAATTAAATTAAATTAGAGGTGAAAATAAAACTATTCTCTTCAGTTTCACGAAATATTATATACGAAAATGTTGATTCAGAATATTTCCGCCTCTACTGTGCATCAGTGGTAAGCCAGCCCGAGACTTGGCGCTGGAGGCAGGCATGGAGGCGCTGCTGTCGTGTCTCGTCGAGCTGTTCGGAACATTTGCTGAAACCATGCATATGCAGCATCAGCGCAGTTTCGCAAGGGGCGCGCCGCCCGCTTGCTCTCACACAGCCCTGCGAACGATAGTTAAATATAATATCACGAGGCAGAGGAATTTGGGAGGTCTTTGCGTGTGTGGATTTTGGGGACGGAAGCTGCACGTGTCTGTAGTATTTCCTCTCAATGGTGGTCCCTGGCCAATGCTAAACGAGCACGTGCACAAAGTCATGCCACCAAGCGACCCAGCCCCAGGAGTTGCCATACGAAAAGACGAGTCCAGTCAGACCGATCATACCGATCATACTCGGTCTATCTTCCGTTCCCTGAGCATATTTCAGAGTAAATAGGCTTTTATAAAGTCAAAGTGCCATATCTTCGGCCCTATTATCACTTTCCATCATATGGGATAGAGTTCATTAACCAGTCTTCTATTAAAAATAAATCTACACTACTGGTGGTCACGAGGTGCTCGCCCTCTTGCCCGGGTAAGCTGTAAGACAACTACGCTCCGACCGGAAGGGCCAGGCGGCAACTAGCTCAAAGGTGCCTTAAGGAGGAACGGCCTTGACTTGGGCTATCGCTATGGGACAGGGCATATACCAGGTGTCTCGCTATGGTGCTCTGCACCGTGCCTTAATTGTAGTACTGTAATAAAATTTTATACTGACAGGAAGGTAACGGCGCATATGATGTTGTACAGTACGAGCAGCGCACCAGGTATTACTGACGCACTTACGGTACTCTGCAAAGCAAAAACAAGATCATATATAATATATCTATTCTATTTGTTATTATATTATGTATGTTATTGCTGGAATAGCCTGAAAGAGAGTTTAGTAGATTCCGCGAAAGAAGTATGTGGTTGCTCAAAGAAGCATATTACAGCAAAAGGTGATGCATGGTGGGACGCGGAGTTGCAAAGCTCCGTAGAAAGTAAGAAGAAAGCATGGCAGGACTATGTTTCTTCTTTGAACCTGAATGCCAGTATGACAGAGATGAAGAAAGAAATATACCGGCAATGCAAGAGTGCCACCAAAACCTTAGTGAAAGAAAAGCGTGAAAGAGCCAGTGCGATTGAGGAGGAGAGGCTGGCGAAGAACTTCGAGAACAACACTAAACTCTTTTGGAGCAAAGTGAGAAAGTCTCGAGGTGATTCGTCAGGTTCCAGAATGGAAAGGATAAAGTCTAAGGATGGTGACATTCTTGCAGATACACAAGCTGTATTAACCCGGTGGAGTGAATATTTTGGAGAAATGTATGGAGATGCCCCGGAAACTGGTGCCACAGACGAGCCCAGAGACGAGTTTGTGGCACCGGAATCAACAGAGGGCATCACTATGGAAGAAGTTGAATGGGCGATAGGAAGTATGAAAAATGGTAAAGCTGCGGGAATAGACATGATATCTGCCGAGATGATCAAATATGGTGGAACTTGCGTCCGGGACGCCTTTCGGGTCCTTGCAAATCTTTGCTGGAGGACCGGTAGGGTCCCTACAGATTGGCGCCGCGCAGTCATTGTACCCTTGTACAAAGGCAAGGGTTCACAATATGACTGCGCTAATTACAGAGCCATTAGTTTGATCAGCTTGGCAGCCAAGGTGTATGGTAAAATTGTTGAGAGGAGAATGCGCGAGAAGTCCGATGGAATGTTGTGCGAGGCACAAGGGGGTTTCAGGTCCGGAAGAGGATGTTCGGATCAAGTTTTCTCCCTTCGCAACATCGTAGAGAAGCATCTGGCAGTGGGCCGGAAGGTTTTCTGCGGTTTTGTGGATCTGGAGAAGGCGTTTGATAGAGTTGTGCGAAAGAGACTTTGGGACATTTTGCCTGAGTATGGTATAAATGGCACTCTGCTGCGGGCCGTCCAGTCCACCTATGTGGACTGCAAGGCATGCGTACGGGTGGGTGGTAACATGTCACCCTGGTTTGACGTTGAAATCGGCGTCAAGCAGGGTTGCGTGTTGTCCGCTAGACTGTTTATAATATATTTGGATAAAAGTCTTCAAAGACTGAAAGCGATGAATGAAGGTGTACAAATGAGTGATCTAGTGGTAAATCATCTACTATATGCAGATGACGCGGTTTTGATAGCGCCAACAGCCACTGATCTGCAATCACTAGTCACAGTTATGAAAGACGACTGCATGAAAAATGGCTTACATTTGAATGTGAAGAAAACCAAAATTATGGTTTTTGAACGGGAAGAAACCAGAACGAATGCAAGGATTGTGGTTGGGAACGATGTGCTGGAGCAAGTGAATGAGTTTGTATATCTTGGATGCGCATTCAGTAAGGATGGAAAATACACCGCTGACATAGAGAGAAGAGTGAGTGCAGGGAACAGAGTGAATGGCGCGATGGGAAAGCTACTTGGGAGCCGGCACTTAAGCCGAAAAGCGCAGCTGGCCATACATAATGGAGTGCTTGTCCCAACGCTGTTATATGGCAGCGAGAGCTGGGTATGTAAGAAGGAGAATGAAAGTAGGATAAATGCGGTGGAAATGCGAGCTCTGCGGAAGATGTGCGGAGTGAAGCTGACCGACCGTATTCGCAACAGCGTAGTAAGAAAGCAAATAGATATGAAAGAGAATATCGGTGTAAAGATGAGAAAGGGTATGCTCCGTTGGTTCGGGCATATAGAAAGAATGTCCGAAGAAAGAATGACAAAACTGATATACAACGCGAAAGTGGAAGGATGTAGGTACCGGGGAAGACCTAGACTATCTTACCATGACCAAATAGACCGGGTCTTATCTGAAGGACAAGTCAGGAGTCTCCGTAACCGGCGAGCGTGTATGAGACGAATTATGAGAGTAGAGGAAGCCAGAGAGGTATGTAAGGAAAGAGCCTGTTGGAACTCTGTACTCTCTGCCTACCCCGTAAGGGATCTGGCGTGATGATATAGATAGATATAGATAGATAGATAGATAGATTGTTATTATATCGGCACTATAATGGCTCTCAACAGTAGACATGAAACTTATTGCTAAATTTAATTAATTTTAGATGATATTTCAGTTCACAGTCAAGTCAAAATTCCACTGTGATATGAAATTTTACTTGCCCCTTCAGGAATAAATAAAATGACGTCTTAAGTTCCCGAATCTGCATTTGGCCCGCGTGATCAAATCTGCTCTCTCACCCGGACTCCTGCGAGAAGGCATTTACCCAGCGGTGGAACGGTGTAGGCGAATTATTTATTTGTTGAGTACCTTCAAGCTTATCCAAAGTGGTGACGTAGAAGGCGTCCATCCAATAGGAGAGAGTGATCCCAAAAACGCCACACGCGACCCCAGTACACTGCGTCTGAACCCGCGTACTTCCTAGATTCTGCGAGCATAAAATACACGTGACTATTGACCTAAACAAATATTTTTGGGTCAAACCCACAACTACTTATGTATTTGTATAGTTTATTTTTGTCTCACAGTCACTCATTTATTATGATTATAATATTATATTTCTTTTTTTACTCATTTTAATAACTATTTATGTCGTAGTTGTGGCCAGGCTGGCGCAAGTTCTGTAGGAATAACGATTTGTATTGAAGTCACTGTCTTTTTAAACCCATTGAAAGGGAAAGCCGTGTATGCTCAATATGTACTTTATAACTTTTCAATTTAGGTGCATTATACTGTTCCGCCATATTGAATTCGATATGTCAATTCCAATTGTCATTTGAAGTTGACATTTATCTTTGGTTGACATAATGAAGTTGTTTATCTTTATATAAAATTAATTTCGTTATTTCAAAATCAATAAATATAATTAGCTTTGTTTTCTGTATCACGTTTTGAATTCAAAAATGAGCAAAAATAAATGCAAGATCTATCAAATAAAAACAATTCTGGTGGGTGAGCAGAAAAGATTTTTTATGGCTCAATTTCCTCTGGATGAAGATCGGTAATATGTTTCTGTTCTTAGGTTTCTGCTATAATACTATATTACATTCATTTACAGTCACTAAAGTTTTTTGCGATTCAGTTAAATATGAACTACGTAAAAATAATGATGTAGTCATGTTATCGATACCTTATATTCGTAATGTTAATAATATAAATTTAATACTAAAGCATATGGTACTCTATGTTTTTCTATGCTAAAGAAATAATTAGTCTTATTATATCAAAGATTATAGTAGTTTTATTTTACCTCTTTTTGACACGCAAACTTATTTTTACAGATGTATACAATGGGTGGCGGCATGTGGAAATGAAGATTTGGCGTATATTCCCATAGAAAAGCTGCATCAATTAAAATACATTTGCGTGTGTGTGTGTGTGTGTGTGTGTGTGTGAATGATGTACGCTGTTGGCCGCGAGGCCTTTACAGCTTCACCGGACTTAAAGGCGAGCGTGCAACCACTACGCTCTAGCCAGCCAGAAGGGCAAGAGGCGACATACTCGAGGGCGCCTCGAAGAGGCGCCCTCGGTTGGGACAGTCGCTGTAGGGGGACGGGTGCACTACTAAGTGCACCGGTCAACGGCCGGCTATGGGAGGGGATCTACTACTACGTCGTCGTCGTCGCCCGTATTCTGAGCGGAAAGAAGGGATGACAAAGCATCGGGGGGGTCGGTGAGAACATGTCGCGGCCGGCGGTGGCGGCAGGGGTCGGGGGGGAGATCGTAGTCGGCGGTGGCTACGATTAACGGATTCGCATGGGTAGATGCGTTCGCGAAGTGACGTGTTGACGCCTTTTTAATAAAGGCGCGAATAGGTTCGAGACCTAGATCGGAGTGGAGGTCGACGTTCCGTACGAACCAGGGGGCTCCTACGGCTTTACGGAGGAAGCGGTTTTGAACCACTTGGAGTTTATCGATGTGAGAGGGGGCCGAATGCCCGAACACAACACACGCATAAGTCATGATGGGTCGAACGCAAGTTTTGTAAAGTCTCACCTTATTTCTAAGGGATATTTTACTCCGCTTGCAGATTAACGAATGGAGACGACCGAGCACAAATGATGCTCGGTGATGGACACGCTTGATGTGCGGGCCGAAGGAAATGATACTGTTTAGGGTGACCCCTACATATTTGACCTTTTTGACCCAGGGAATGGGTCGGTCGAACATGGTCACTTGGCCGAGATTACTTCTAAGGCAGCGCAGGGAGTGGCGCGGGGTGAATACATTTGCGGCAAGCATTTCCGTCTCAAAGATTTTATTAAAAAAACACATTTAAAGAAAAGAGCTGTTCCTTGCGTAAATATCGCTATAAAAGCATTGGACGATGATTTGTAAAAATATTTTCCATTGCACAAAGCCAAGGACCACACAAAGTCTTTTCTTAAAGACCCATACCACCGGGCATCTTTGTTTGGTTGGTTGTTTGCTTCAAATAATTATTGCATTGTTAATAGCCGTGGAAGTGATTGATCTTATCCAAATATGTTGTTTTATATTTATAATAGATTCGAAATAAAAAGAAAAAGTTATCACGTCGAGTGCGAATCGAACCACCGTGATTCTTTTTTTGTTCACTGAAGCAGTATTTTTTTGTAGTTAAAGCGGTACATTTATTCACGTCTTTAGACAGTGGAATACGGTAGTATTCCCCCTCAGTTGGTACACTAAACTTGTTAAGCTACGGAACCCTAAAAATGTTACATATCGATATCGATAGATCGATTAAATTTAACGTCACGGCTACATCCCTATTCTTTTTTTATGTTGGCAGTACTGTTTTATTAGGTTGCCAGCATATTATTTTATGTTGGCAGCAATAACATTTAATCTTATCATGGTGGTACAACTTTGCCCGTGAGTTCCATACAATTTGCAATTTCGTGCTCTATTATGAAGTTCCGCCTCTTATTACGTAGTCATTATATTCTCTTTGGTTGTGGCAACTGTGATGTCACCTTTTCATAGGTTCTGCCACGTAGTGATTATATTCTCTTAGGGTGCTGCCAGAATACCAGCGCTGTTCTATATTCTTTATGGTGAGGGAGCAGCCTCTTTAGTCCCACACAATCTCTGACATATTATATAGACCTGTATCGTCGTTACCTTTTTTAATATAATAAATGTTATTTCTTTCTTTGTTTCTTACTTGATTCAGTAGGCTCTACGTATCTCTAGGGGACCTACCAATATCTGTAACCATTATATTTCAGAAAAAATTCCAAGATATAATATCAATACTCATATTACTTCTATCATCTCCGTCGAGTGCTCATTGTTTTATTTCTGCAAAAGCTGGATTGTGCACAAATACATTTCAATGAATAGTAATACCTTTTATTATGTACGAAAGAACCTATTGAAACTCTCTGCCTACCCCGCAAGGGATCAGGCGTGATAGATAAGTAAGAGCTTAGAAGTACAATTACTAGTTTTAGAAGACTTTCTGCAGCTGGATATGCTTTACCCACTCTTAGATACATTAGTCCACGCAGTCATGAAGCATTTTGTGATAATTTTCTTAGATGTATGGCGACAAGTTCATGCTACTATTCGACTTCCAGTGTCTTATTATAACAATATCTATGATACTAACTCACCTCCCATATGCAGTGCATACATGCTTTGGAGAGCGGTCCGGTGCCACCGTCGTCATTCATCCACAAATCCCCGTCATCTTCTGTCCACAGGCTTTCCTCGTCTGCGCATTCACATAGCAAATTTTCTTTCAGTAAATTAGATACAAGATCACTCTTTATTAATGAGAAACCTCAAGGTCACCCAAAGGGCAATGGAAAGAGCTATGCTCGTAGTTTCCCTGCGAAATCGAATAAGAAACGAAGTGATCCTCATGAGAACTAAAGTCATCGACATAGGCCTTACAACTTCCGAGCTTAAGAGGCAGTGAATACTGCACATGACTCTCAAAATTTGAGCCGGCCGTTTGAGCAGAACTATTGTCTAATGGCAACCACAAGCTGTAAGAGCTGAAGTAGGTAGGCTCCCCACAGGGTTGACTGATAATGTAGTGAAGGTCGCGGGTAAAAACTGGATGTTAGCATTGAACAGTGGACATCTTGTGTCTAATAATGGATATTATGTCTATGTCGGTAGCTAGATCGTCTTCAAACCTGAAGAGATGATTAGTATATAGATTTAACATGTTCAGGAACCTATACGCAAAAGGCCAGACACGGCCTGTTTGGCTGCCTAGAAGCCAGTAGATTTAAAATAACAGTTTCAAGTGCAACCAGCACCGCAAGCCTGCGTATGCGAGATAAACTATCGTAGAGGAAGTTAATTCGATCTGTTCGGAAATGTATGTCTGTGATTTAGTGAAGAACCTAAACTGTGAATCTAGGCTATTGGCATCAATCAAGCCAATCGGAAATCTTCACGCTTAAACACTTCTCGGAATAAGTTGGACGATTATAAAATGAATAAATACAATTTAAATAGATCTTTTTAAAAATAAGCGTTTATAGCGTATATATATATGGATAAAACTCCATAGTGCCATATTATAGCACTGTTGCCGAACTTGCGAACGCCAAATCTGCGTATGCTCAATCTCAGTCAAATACCCGAAAGTACTTAAAAATGGATCAAAAAATTTGAACCGGAAAGACAGACGTACGAACAATGCAAGTTAAATGAAATCTTGTACAAAATAAAGACTTACCGGAACACTGCACTGCTATCCATGAACACCAAAACAATACAGCTATAAGCATGCGTCGAGACATGATGAAGATAAGCTTACTGTAAGCCGTCCGACCCTCAAATGGTTTACCATTGATTGTAACGGTATGCCCACCGGAAGGGTCGGTTGCTCCAGTTATAGATTAAAGGTTTCGGTTAACGCTTACTTTATCCTTATAATATAATTATATATCAAGCTATATTGTTCCACTGCTAGGCAAAGGTCTTCTCTTACTAATCAAGGTGAGACCCCATACTCCACCACGCCACCCAATGCGGACTGGTAGAGGCAGGTTTGTGGCCACCTGGTGTTGAAACTTATCAAGCCATAAGACTTCCATCCTGGCTTAACAACTATCACATCAAGTGGAACCGGAACTAACCTTCCGAATCACGGAGACGCTTGAATATGCAAATGCTACAAACGGTCGCCCATCTCAGGACGATCGAGCTGAATTCCGCTTAACCTTGATGATTGCTAACAACACCGCAGTCGCACAGCGTTAGAAGCGCCTCTTTCTGTCTTTCTATGCCTATTTACTCGTATCTAACTTGACTCACGTCAAAAGTTATTAGAACTTAGCTTTAATTTGAATTAGCGCAGTGGTTAAGAGCTTAAGCCGCTCCGACCACTGTGTCTAATAATCGCGGCTTCGATTCCCGCACGGGACATATCTTTGTGTGATCCACAATTATTTTTATCGGTCTGGGTATTTGTGTATGTGAATTTTCATGTTTGTAAACGCACCTACGACATAGGACTAAATCATTGTGTGAGGCTAAGTTTCAAGAAAAATTATAAACGGATGATTTGTCGTAAAAATTAACTGGTGCAATCCAGCCTAATTAATTAAAGTTAACATAACAGGGATAAAATAATAATAATCTATAATAAACATGAGTTTCCCAACATTTGTCCTTATGTGGTCCTTATCTATGAGCTGGGGTTTCCTTCCTTCTTATATTATAGGTTACACCTCTTTGGTGCGTTTGTTTGATAATGTACATTTAATATGCGAAGCAATAAATATGGCACCTAAGTAAAAGAGAAATAAAATAAGAGTTACCATTCAATAATATTTTCCTATTTTCAGGGAAATATTTCAACAGGTAAATCCGTACGGTTTTTGTGTGTCTGTGTGTGTGTGTGTGTGTGTGTGTGAATGATCTGCGCTGTTGGCCGCGGGGCCTTTACAGCTTCACCCGACAAGCAGTCCGTACGGTGTAACTAACTCGTGAGAGTCGACACATTTGCTCAAAGAGCTTAATCAAGCTGCACCATGTGGACGCAGTAAACCAAATAGAATTATGTAACTATAATAATATATAATATTATAATAATATTGACTGCCTCGTCGGTCTAGTGGCAAAGCGCATCGCTTTGTGGTCACAAGGTCCTGGGTTCAAATCCTAGGTCGGACAAGTGTAGTTTTTCTAGCGAAAACTTTCCAGTACGAGTCCGGAGTCTGGAATTGTGCCCGGTACATGGCAATAGGCTCGCCCCCTATTACATGGGACTTAACATCATCGGCGAAACGTGGGTGTACTCAGTACACCTCTGCCACCCCTGCTTGGTGAATATAGGCGTGACGGTGTTTTTTTTAATTCATCATCATCATCATCATTTCAGCCTATACTTGTCCACTGCTGAACATAGGCCTCTCCAATCGCTTTCCAGCGTAACCGGTCCGATGCCACCTGCATCCAACGATTTCCTGCGATTTTCACAAGATCGTCGGTCCATCTGGCAGGCGGTCGTCCTACGCTGCGCTTGCCAATACGTGGTCTCCACTCTAGAATCTTTCTGCCCCAACGCCCGTCCGATCTTCGCGCTATGTGGCCAGCCCATTGCCACTTCAGCATGCTAATCCTGAGGCCTATGTCGGTGACCTTGGTTCTTCTACGAATCTCCTCATTCCTGATTCGATCACGTAGAGAAACGCCGAGCATAGCTCTTTCCATAGCTCGCTGAGCAACTTTGAGCTTTTTTATGAGACCTATTGTAAGAGACCACGTCTCTGATCCATATGTCATCACTGGTAACACACATTGACTAAACACTTTAGTCTTTAGGCACTGAGGTATTTTGGATGAGAAGATGTTGCGCAGTTTCCCAAACGCTGCCCAGCCGAGTTGGATTCGTCGATTGACCTCTCTCTCAAAGTTGGGCCTACCTAACCGGACTGCCTGTCCCAGGTAAATGTATTCGTCGACAACTTCAAGAGTAGAGTTCCCAACGGTGAGTGCGGTGGGTACGACATGGACATTAAACATTATTTTTGTTTTGTCCATATTCATTTACCATACATACTTCCAAAGCACACTTTACAGTAATTATGGGTGACTTCAATGCGCGACTGGGCAAACGGGGCGATGATGAGTTGAGAGTGGGGCAATTTGGATATGGGCAGCGCAACCCCAGGGGTCAGAGGCTGGCCGAATTTTTGGAGAAGGAGGGACTCTTTATGATGAACTCTTTCTTCCAGAAGCCGTCTCATAGGAAATGGACCTGGATGAGCCCTGATGGTTTCACAAAAAATGAGATAGACTTCATCATGAGCACCAAGCGACAAATATTTAATGATGTCTCCGTGATTCACAGGGTAAAAACCGGCAGTGATCACCGAATGGTCAGAGGCACATTAAATATTAATGTCAAAATGGAAAGATCGCGTCTGATGAAGTCTACGCTCCGACCTTCTAATACACATATCCAAAACCCCGAGAACTTTCAACTCGAATTGTCAAACCGCTTCGAATTGCTAGACAGCAGCGCATCAGTGGACGAAATCAACAATGGGTTGGTAGAGACTGTCCATACGGTCGGGTCTAAGCATTTTAAGCCCCACCGTAAAAATAGGCCTCAAAAGCTATCCGACTACACCCGAAACCTTATGGCTGAGCGACGTACCATGAGACTCCAAACCTCCGATGATGCTAAGTCCTATAGGCAGCTCAATGGACAGATATTGAAGTCCTTGCGACACGATCTACGGTCCTTCAACACAAGACGTATTGAGGAGACCATAAAGCAGAACAAGGGCTCCAAAGTGTTCGCAAGAGCCGCGTCGATTGGGCAAAGCCAGTTGACGAAGCTGAAGACGGAGGACGGAAACGTAACGTCGAATAGGTCAGAGGTGCTCAGGGAGATAGAGAGGTTCTATGGACAGTTGTATACCTCAGTAGCTGAACCTATTGTTGACTTGGTAAAAGACCCAAGAGCCAAGCTAACCCGACACTACACTGAAGATATCCCGGACATCAGCCTGTACTTAGGATGGCTCTCAACCAACTTAAAAACAACAAAGCGCCGGGTGAAGACGGAATTACTGCAGAGCTTCTGAAAGCGGGCGGATCGCCGGTACTTAAAGTCCTTCAGAGGCTGTTTAATTCCGTCTTGCTCGAAGGAAAAGCGCCGGAAGCATGGAACAGGGGTGTGGTGGTACTCTTTTTCAAGAAAGGTGATAACACTTTATTGAAGAACTATAGGCCCATCACACTGCTGAGCCATGTTTACAAGTTGTTTTCGAGAGTCATCACGAATCGTCTCGAACGCAGGCTTGATGATTTCCAGCCTCCCGAACAAGCCGGTTTCCGGAAAGGCTTTAGTACCATAGACCACATACATACGCTGCGGCAGATTATACAGAAGACCGAGGAGTATAATCGGCCACTATGCTTGGCGTTTGTGGACTATGAGAAAGCCTTCGATTCGATCGAGACTTGGGCGGTTCTTAGATCTCTCCAGCGATGCCGCATTGACTATCGGTACATCGAAGTGTTGAAGTGCTTGTATAATAACGACACCATGTCAGTCCGAGTACAAGGGCAGTGCACGAAGGCGATCTCCATAAAAAGAGGAGTAAGACAGGGAGACGTCATTTCTCCGAAACTGTTTACGACCACCATTGAGGACGCCTTCAAGCTCTTGGAATGGCGAGGACTTGGCATCAACATCAATGGCGAATACATCACTCACCTTCGATTTGCCGACGACATTGTGGTCATGGCGGAGTCGCTGGAAGATCTAGGACGAATGCTCGGCGACCTCAACAGAGTATCTCAACAAGTGGGTCTTAAAATGAACATGGACAAAACGAAACGTTGGGAACTCTACTCTTGAAGTTGTCGACGAATACATTTACCTGGGACAGGTAGTCCGGTTAGGTAGGTCCAACTTTGAGAGAGAGGTCAATCGACGAATCCAACTCGGCTGGGCAGCGTTCGGGAAACTGCGCAACATCTTCTCATCCAAAATACCTCAGTGCCTAAAGACTAAAGTTTTTAGTCAATGTGTGTTACCAGTGATGATATATGGATCAGAGACGTGGTCTCTTACAATAGGTCTCATAAAAAAGCTCAGAGTTGCTCAGCGAGCTATGGAGAGAGCTATGCTCGGCGTTTCTCTACGTGATCGAATCAGGAATGAAGAGATTCGTAGAAGAACCAAGGTCACCGACATAGCCGTTAAGATTAGCAAGCTGAAGTGGCAATGGGCGGGCCACATAGCGCGAAGATCGGACGGGCGTTGGGGCAGAAAGATTCTAGAGTGGAGACCACGTATTGGCAAGCGCAGCGTGGGACGACCACCTGCCAGATGGACCGACGATCTTGTGAAAATCGCAGGAAGTCGTTGGATGCAGGTGGCATCGGACCGGTTACGCTGGAAAGCGATTTGGGAGGCCTATGTTCAGCAGTGGACAAGTATAGGCTGAGATGATGATGATGATATTCATTTTAAGACCCACTTGTTGGGATACTCTATTGAGGTCACCGAGCATTCGTCCTAGATCTTCCAGCGACTCCGCCATGACCACAATGTCGTCGGCAAATCGAATGTGAGTGATGTATTCGCCATTGATGTTGATGCCAAGTCCTTGCCATTCCAAGAGCTTGATGGCGTCCTCTAAGGTGGCCGTAAGCAGTTTCGGAGAAATGACGTCTCCCTGTCTTACTCCTCTTTTTATGGGGATCACCTTCGTGCACTGCCCCTGTACTCGGACTGACATGGTGGCGTTATTATACAAGCACTTCAACACTTCGATGTACCTATAGTCAATGCGGCATCGCTGGAGAGATCTAAGAACCGCCTAAGTCTCGATCGAATCAAAGGCTTTCTCATAGTCCACAAACGCCAAGCATAGTGGCCGATTATACTCCTCAGTCTTCTGTATAACCTGCCGCAGCGTATGTATGTGGTCTATGGTACTAAAACCTTTCCGGAAACCGGCTTGTTCGGGAGGCTGGAAGTCATCAAGCCTTCGTTCGAGACGATTCGTAATGACTCTCGAAAACAACTTATAAACATGGCTCAGCAGTGTGATGGGCCTATAGTTCTTCAATAAGGTGTTATCACCTTTCTTGAAAAACAGCACCACCACACCCCTGTTCCATGCTTCTGGCGTTTTCCCTTCAAGCAAGACGGAATTAAATAGCCTCTGAAGGACTTTAAGTACCGGCGATCCGCCTGCCTTCAGAAGTTCTGCAGTAATTCCGTCTTCACCCGGCGCTTTGTTGTTTTTTAGTTGTTCGAGAGCCATCCTAATCTCGCACAGGCTGATGTCCGGGATATCTTCAGTGCAGTGTCGGGTTAGCTTGGCTCTTGGGTCTTTTACCAAGTCAACAACAGGTTTAGCTACTGAGGTATATAACTGTCCATAGAACCTCTCTATCTCCCTGAGCACCTCTGACCTATTTGACGTTACGTTTCCGTCCTCCGTCTTCAGTTTCGTCAACTGGCTCTGCCCAATAGACGCGTCTCTTGCGAAAACTTTAGAGCCCTTGTTCTGCTCTATGGTCTCCTCGATACGCTCATCGATTTTTTTTAATTATAATAATAATAATATATGCCTTGTTATGAAACTGTCCCTCTGTTGGGCACGGGCCTCCTCTCAAATTGAGAGGGTTTAGGCCATAGTCCACCACGCTGGCCCAATGCGCGTTGGCGAACTTCGCACACCTTCGAGAAACTTTAGGCAGGTTTTTTCACGATGTTTCTACACCGTTAAAGCAAGTGATAGTTAATTTATAATACGCACATTCGAAAAGACAGGTGCGTGCCTGGTTTTGAACTCAAAACCTCTGACTTTGCAGCCCAACGGTCTAACCACAAGACTAGCACTGCAAAATTGAATTACAGAACAAAATAAAAAAATAAATCTTTTAAGACATTCCTACTAATTAAAAAAAGAACTTGGATAAAATTCATAGCAAACGACAACTCTGTCATTGTCACGACTGTAACTGTCATTTCACTTGATGACAGCGTTAGTTTCGATTATGTTCACGTGCCAAAAGATCCTTGTCAAACTATACAGAGTGAACCTCTACCAAAAAAAATACAACAAATATTGCAATAACTCTTCAGTAATATCATTAAAGGACCCTTTAAAATGGGATTATAATCAACAAAAGGTATACGAGTATGTACTCGTAATTCATACAGCAATATGCATAGTTGAGTATGTAAGGCGCTAACGTACACGTGTGGAAGAACACACAAAGGAAGCGTTTGTGCTGGTTCTACCAGCGTTAAATTAAATTATATTGAATAGATCTCTGATACGTTCATGTGTGGAAATTGAATGCACAAGTAACCATTAAAATATTCACAGCAACTGTGTATGGAAACTAACGAAGGTATCTGTAGCTCTACCCTGATTATAAAAGCAGACATGCGTTTTTGGGTTGAAGTACCCAAAGTATTAGCTGACCAACTGACTTAGAGGTCGCTAATGCAGAAGTTTTCTTTCGGAATAAAGAAAACGTCGCTGAGTATAATATAAGAAGAACGATTTAGTGCAGTGGTTTAGAGCTTAAGCTACCCCACCCACTGGATCGAATAGTCACGGTTTCGATCCCAAACAGAAACAAATATTTGTGTGACGCACAAATAAATGTTTCGGTCTGGGTATTTTATATGTGGAATTCATGTTTGTAAACGAATCCACGATACAGGAATAAATCGTAGTGTTGGCCTACGGTTTTTTAAAAACAAAACAAAAACTGTTCCTGTGGCATGAGTGTTTTCTAATATATATGGCATTTTTTGTGGGCTTCACAAAAATTTGTCCCACGTTATATGCACATGCGACTACCCTGTCAATCTACCAACCCATCATCAATATCATACAAAGAAATGACGCGGTTATATGCAATATAAACCAAAATAAAATGATTGATACTGGCAGCAACATTAGGTTGTGTGACCATAGTTTAAACTAGTAATTGCGTCAACAGCTAAGTCAATAGAATTAAATATTTTTCATCAGAATATGCAAGGTTTAGCTGGCAAAGATCTCGAGATAGAATTATTTCTTAGGAAATACAACGTCCATTTATTCTGTGTTACTGAACATTGGCTGAAATCTCATGAAATAATCAAATATCAAAGTCAGTACACAGTGTTGAGTGCGTTCACAAGAAAAACAGCCATACGCGGAGGGTCTCTAATATTAGTCGCCAACGACATCAAGTGTAAAGAGCGCAAGGACATTATTGGCCCTTTTTCCGAACGCATTGTTGAGATATCTTGTGTCGAACTGGATAGTTATGTTGTAGCATGCGTTTACCGACCGCCCTCCGGTGATTTAATACATTTGAAATCGTTATGGAAGAGGTGTTAAAAAAAAGTTCTGGTATTAAAAAGCAAAGCATTATATGTGGTGACTTCAATGTCAATCTAATCGAAAAGTCATCCATTAGCTGTAGACTAATTAATCTTTTTAAATCTTTTAATCTAGTATGCTTGTTTAATGTACCGACTAGAATCACTGCTACGTCTGCTACCTGTTTAGATAATGTGTTTTGCGACTGTGAAGTGTTTGATAAATTAATTATAAACGCTTTGCCCTCAGATCATAGTGGTTTGTTGGTGTCAGTACCCAGCCACCTTATACCTAAGTTATGTAAAGTTACTTGTAGGCCGATATCAGATCGACGTATAAACTGTTTTAGGGATAAGGTTTACAATCGCATATCTAATATGGATTGGTTACATAATGATCCCAATTACCTATATCAAAACCTTTTTGATACCATGAAATCAGAATGCGATAATATATTTAAAATAAAATCATTTTCAACGGCCAAGAAAGCAAAGTTTAGTGATTGGGATACTGTAGGAATTCATAAAAGTAGAGCTAAGATGTATGAACTGTATGATACGAAAACATATAATCAAAACCCAGCTTTCTTGGAATATGTTAAAAACTACTCGAAGACTTTTAGGAAGGTGTGTACTGCAGCAAAGTCTTTATATTATAGCAATATGATCAAAAGGTCATCAAATAAGATCAAAACCACATGGGGTATAATTGTACCCCAGTGTATCTGGGAGAACTCAACCACGCGATGATCTTATTGAACTTGTAATTAATGATAACATCTTAACAGATGATTTCGATATTGCGCAGGCTTTTAATAAATATTTTAGTGAAATTCCAGTTCGTACTACTGGCTCTTTGAACTCCTCTTCCCGAAAAGCTGAACTAATATTAAAAATCAGTGTAAAAGAATGCAATGTCTTGTTTGAATTTAAATATGTGACCCCGACAGACATAATCTTAACCTTTAAGTCGTTAACCATTAAAAACACTGTCGACTTCTGGGGTATATCATTAAAAATACTAGATAGCATAGTAATGGCTATAGCACCTGCGCTGGCGACGATATTTAATAAATGTGTAGAGAAGGGTAGGTTCCCCGACTTAATAAAACTTAGTAAAGTTGTACCGATTTTTAAATCAGGGATAAAAAGCGAGCCTTCCAATTTTAGACCGATTTCCATCTTGCCGGCCTTGAGTAAAATTTATGAAAAGATCCTACTCAATCAATTGCTTAACCACTTTAATGAGAATAAGCTGTTACACGGTGATCAATATGGTTTTACTAAGGGACGTTCAACCACAGACGCGGGAGTAGGTCTGCTTCAGCAAATTTACGGTGCCTGGGAGGCATCGCAGAATGCAATTGGTGTATTCTGTGATCTCTCTAAGGCATTCGACTGTGTTGAGCATGCAACCCTTATTAAAAAGCTAAGGCATTATGGTTTTAAAATCACTGCCCTTAATTTATTAGCTTCATACTTAGGTGAAAGATCTCAATGTGTTGAGATTAACGGGGTCAAGTCTTAGGAAGTAATATTTCAATTGGTGTTCCACAGGGCTCCATCTTAGGGCCCTTTCTTTTTTTAGTATATATTAATGACCTGCCGAACTTTGTCCGTGATGTCTGTGACATTGTACTATTCGCAGATGATATCTCCTTGATCTTCAAAGTTGACAGAGCTAAGCTTAATTTTAACGATGTGAATGGTGCTCTTTCACGGATATCAAATTGGTTCGAAATAAACAATCTATTGCTTAATTCACTCAAGACAAAGTGTATTAAATTTACTATGCCCAATGTAAAAGTTAATGCTACGAATATTCTTATTAATGGCACAAAGCTGGACCTCGTGAACTCCACTGTCTTTCTAGGCATTACCCTAGACTCCAAACTCCAATGGGGGGCCCATATCTCATCACTTGCGGGTAAACTTAGCTCCGCTGCTTATGCAGTGTGGAAAGTACGGCAACTTACGGATGTGGATACAGCACGTCTAGTTTATTTTAGTTACTTCCATAGCATTATGTCTTATGGTATCCTACTGTGGGGTAACGCTGCTGACGTGGAAAATGTATTCATACTGCAAAAAAGAGCTATCCGTGCCATTTATAATCTTGGACCTAGGGCTTCCCTCAGAGAACTTTTTAAAGAGATCAACATTCTCACGGTCGCTTCACAGTATATATACGACAACATAGTGTACATACGTAGGAATATCCATTTATTTAATAAAGTGAGTGACGTTCATAAATTAAACACTAGAAATAAACATAAACTGGTATTACCAATTGTTAGGCTTAAAAAAGTATTTACTTCCTTCGTAGGAGTCGGTATTCGCTGCTTCAATAAGATACCAAAGCCCATGTTAGAGTTGCCACTTGACAGATTTAAAAAGTATATTAAATCTTCACTAATGAGTAAAGGATATTATACACTAAATGATTTTTTAAATGATAAAAATGCCTTTACACAAATTAACTGAAATCTAGAAGATTATAATGTTAAGTGCAGCGTGTCCTGCCTAGCGAGCGTTCATTGATTTTAATTATTATTCTCGAACGATGTCGACAGGGTCGTGGATTGGTCATGCTCACTAAAATGTCTTTGCTAGTGGCGGCTCTGTGGAGCGGGTCATTCTTTTCCCTCTAAAATGGTTGAGGAGAGTGATGGCTGCTTCTCAGGTCATACTCGTGAACGGGTGCTGCTGGTGGGGACTGGTCCGTCCCCTGCCCTTTGTCTGACTGAACGTGTACCATAATGCTGTTAAATTTTGTCTCGTTCGGCATCACACTGGAGCTATGACCAGTTGTTTTGTACGCGCTCTTTACATATTTTATAGTAACACTTTCTCTTACTACTATTATTATGCTTTTTATTATATACCTCTACAACATCTCTATTTTGTAAATGAGAGGACTATGTAGACACTGACCAATATCATGAATCTAAGTACATTTATAATTAATCTATACTTAAGCACATCTATTTAGCTGCAATGTTCTGCCATACTCCATAAATGCAATGTATACAAAAAGAATTGTAAAACTCATTTTTAAAAAAGAGTAACCGTTAGTTAGTTTAGAGTTATTTGCCCTTCTTCTCCACAGGAATGACTTTCCGAACGGGTGGTAGAGTCTTAAGTAATTAATAATTTTCTCTTTTTGACTATTCATAAGTGCCTTTTGATCTACATGAATAAAAAACTTTTGATTTTGATTGATTTTGATTAGCCCGCATCAGTCGCTGCTGGACACAAGCCTCTCCCACCCCACTAAGCCAGGTCTTCTTTTATCTTTCAACGGGTGTAAGAAGGCACATCAATATGCTCGTGGCTTAAACCAACCTCGCTTGCACTCTGCCACACATAATATATGGTATAGAACCTTAGTTCCCAAAGTGGTCCAGGTGTCTACGTCAGACCCCCAGGGGTCTATGGACTCGACGGGGGTCTACGTTGGCGTGACAAAAAAATAGGGGTTCACAATTCGTAAGCGGAGGTCCACGAAAATTTATTTGCTTTTGATAGTAAAGAACTAAAATTTTGGCTTGGCGTAGGCAGATAATATTTTAAGAAGCTCAGCGACTGTTACTTGTAAAAACTTGCATATTCCATATTCAGTACAACGTGTCGAGACTTGCAAAGCGCCGCTGCCGTCCGCAACGCTTGTTCAGACGTGCAAAGGTACGAAATACGACTTGTGGTGTGTGTGCTTGCAATCTTGCATGAACTTGTTTGATTCTTCACCAATATAAATACGAATGCCAAGGATAAACGCTACTTATTTGTTTCCGGTATTTCGAAAAGAAAAGTAAAGTGAATCGATGTTAGTGTTTGCCAGTGTCAGAAGAAGTTAGTATTTACCTGCCTATTTGTTATACATACTTGTTACAAATATCCATAGCAAGATCTAATCTTCACATTTTTTGTCGAGTTTTGGGAATATGGTAGAAATGTAGCTGCAGGGGGTACACCATAACCAGCAAAATTTTAAAAGTGGTCATTAAAAAAAAAATCTGGGAACTGCATAGTTAAATGACAGACCCATGATCGTAACTACACTCTATGATCTCCAACCCGTTCACCAACCATGAAGACTATGGGTATTAGGTACCTCCCTACGGCGAGTCGATGTGACATTAAAGGTACTTAGCATGAACAGATTGAAGTAAGCATAAGGCTACACATTTACTAAATAAAGATAAAAGTGACAACACGCTTTTTCGTCAACCATGTGGTAACGTCAATCTGTTCGTGCTAAGCCATCTGTTCATCAAATTATTTGAGCGTAAACTTCAATTAGCTTTTTATATCTGAGCCTCCTAGTAAATCTACTGATATTGATAAAATTCTTTTATTTACTTAAGGTAACCAATTTGATCAAATTATGGTTTTACGAACGTTAATCAATACGTTAAATGAAAAAGAAATAGTACCCTGATTTTATACTAATATAAAAAGTTACTCCACGTTTTTCGTTATAGAATTTAAATTTTGATCTGTATTTTCATGTAAATTGGTTGTATTAAATAGCTTATTTAATTCAAACTTTTCAACAGTACGTGATAACGTCAAATTAAAACTGAATATAGTTTAACCACGGTTAAAAGTTGTATTTATTTTTAGTACGTGATGAAGCCAAATTAAAAATGAATATGGTTTTAACTTGTATATATTTTAGTATCGTTGAGCTCTATTTTTGTATATTGTCAAGTAACCGCGATGTGAATAATTTGCATACATTGTTATGCTTTCGTTTGAATAAATCTCCTTTCTGTATGAAAATGTGTAGGCGTGTTAGTAGCTCGTTGTGAAATAAATGTCGGGCTGGTTTTTGGAGGATATCACAAACATACACGGAATAATTTTAGTCGTCCTGAAGCGAAAGTCAAGGTGATGCATCCAATGCCTACTGTTCACTGGTAATAAAAATGAAAAAATAACACTTCAATTAATAACATCTACCTACTACCCTATCCGAACATCATCTTCTTTTACTTTCTTCTCAGTCGTTTCCTCATGACTGAGGTTCGTGTCAATATCAGGAGGATGCTATCTCACAAGTGTTTAGAAGCCTTCTCCATTCTTCTATATTTTGGGAATGTCGTAGAGCGGTGTTAAAAGACATTCCTGTCAGATCCCGTATTTAGTTGGACCACCGTGTCGGTGAAAGGCCTCGAGGCCTTCTTCCATCCACTTTACCCACTATCACGAGCTTTTCGAGGCTACCTTCATCTCGCCTAGCTATGTGACCAAAGTAGGTTTGTATTCGTTGTAGGCATACGGTAGAAAGCCTCGTTTTGATCCTTAGCTCCTTAAGGATAGACGCATTGGTACGCTTTGCTGTCCAGGGAACACGGAGCATACGAAATCTGAGTATCATAGCTAGGGTGAAAATCCAAAACACCGAAGTTATCTACCGGTCAGCTGACGAGCCGCGCCGCCTCTGAATGTCTTTTTGCGCTTGGTAAATATAATAATGATATATACCTGTTAAGAAACTGTCCCACTGTTGGGCATGGGCCTCCTCTCAAACTGAGAGGGTTTAGGCCACGCTGGCCCAGTGCGGGTTGGCGAACTTCACATATCTTCGAGAAAGTCTTAGGCATATAATAAGGAGATGTTACTTATTGCAGTGTTTTTTTTTTTTCATTTTTAGTACCAGTGAACAGTAGGCATTGGATACATCACCTAGACTTTCGCTCCAAGTCGACTTTAATTACACCATGTATGTATATAATACCATATGGATATAATGTAGCCGAGCCTTTACTCGCGTCGCATACTGCCTCATTGGGGAGTGGCTCACGATGAGGCTCATTTTGCAGAAATATGGAAATTTCGCTGGACGAATGGAATAATGATACAACTAAAATATTAAGAACAAGAGAAATTAAGCTATCTATTTATGAGGTTAGGGTGCAAATTCAACTGACCGTTTTTTTTATTCCACTAGCGATTTGTGTCCATATGAAAAACATTGCCCCTCTCTAGGAATTACTCCTACATCGTGGATGCGCTTGCATAAATGAATTTCACAAACATGAATTTTAAAATGTGTGAAGGTACTAGTGATAGTAAAGGAATGTTACCATATTTTACAAAATGAAAGAAAGTATCCAGACCAGATATATAATGTAAAAATGTAGGAATGTAGGTACCGAGGAAGACCTAGATTATCTTACCATGACCATCTAGATTTCTTATCCAGAGGGCAAGTCAAGAGTCTCCGTAACCGGCGAGCATGTCACAAACTACGAGAGTGGAGGATGCCAGACAGACCTGTAAGGGAAGAACCTGTATAACCTCTGTACTCTCTGCCCAACCCGCTAGGGATCTATAGCGATGATATAGATTTACAAAGTGAAGCATGCGAACAGCATGTTCCATAGACATTTTACTCAATTGCGGAAATACTTCGTTAGGTATGCACCATGATATCATAATGTCTTCAATTTCATATTCTGCCTATTATTAGGTCAATTTTAGCTCATTCCTGGGACTCCTAAGGTTAATAAAATATATTAAATGTGTTCTACAGGCATTCACAGCATAATTTTTTATTATTATTTTCTTTTTTACAAGCTTTTATTTAACTTGTTCATGTGTCTGTCTATCTGTCTTTCGGGTTCAAATTTAGTGATCCATTTCTTTTTTTTTTCAAGCACTTGCGCGTATCCGATTGAGCTGAAATTTGGCATACGTATGTAAGTTCGGTGACAATGCAAAAAAAATATTGGGACGAAAATGTTGACTAAAATTCCGTAAGAAATTATCTCATACAATTGGTATATATCATACTGTTTTCGGTTAATAGAAGATTCTGATTGAACAGAAAACAGAAAGTTTAATCTCCGCTAATGTGTTGTTTACTTATAAAAGTAAAACTTATAAAAATCAGGTTAGCTCACCCCCAGAAACAGGTGCAGGAATAAAGGTGTAGGGCAATGTTCTTTTCCAGAAAATAAAATATGAAAAAAAAGGATAAGTAGGATCTTAACAGCTTGTGTTATACTTGAATTTGTATCTTCAGATCATAGAAATAAATCTATTGTCTGAAGTTTGTCTTAAAATGTATGACAAATCCTTATCTGAGGACAAATCCAAGTAGGTATAATACTCGTATAATGCTAGTTTATTAGTACACGATAGAAGTTGAGCTTTTACATCAAGAAAAAAAAGTTATTCAAAGGCATATAATTAATGAAAGCGATAACAATCGTACTCCATCACATTTGAAATGAATAGTAACACTTGCACAAAGTTATCAGCATTTTTGTTTAAAGCAAAAATGTACTTTATCTCCAAGTTTATTTCATAGCATAATTAAACTCAAGAACCACGATAAAATAGTTAAAAGGCGTCCATATTTTTATTTTATTACCCTAAACAACAATGCGTTTAGTTCGAAACAAAGTTGTGCGTTTTTTGTGAAAAATTAATATAAAGCGTTCTTTGTTTTATGATTTACTGACTAAACGTAGAAGAAGACTATAAACATAATGGGAGTTAATATTTAATGATGAAACGTGGTAGTTTCTTTTTTATAGTCGTCAAGTTTAAATGCGCATTAACTTAAATGAAGACTAATAAATTGGTATGAACTTTAAGCTTCTAAAAGCTAAAAAAGATACTGAACATTCATTTGTTTTATCACCTATCTAATTTCTCGTAGGTGAAAGTCAATCACGTCTTCAAATATCTTTGTCTTCAGATATTCAAATACCGTAGAAACAATAGCATTAAAGCTTATAATTATAATATAAATATACTGAAACATACATGTTTCCTCGGTAATTTCAAAAAGCTACAGATTTATCATCTAGAAGTCATTAATCTATTTCTTCTCTTCTTTACCATCACGCAAGATCCCTTGCGGGGAAGCCAGAGAGAACAGAGTTCCAACAGGTTCTTTCCTTACATACCTCTCTGACTTCCTCCACTCTCATAGTACGTATCATACACGCTCGCCGGTTACGGAGACTCTTGACTTGACTTTCAGATAAGACTCGGTCTATTTGTTCGTGGTAAGATAGTCTAGGTCTTCCCCGGTACCTACATCCTTCCACTTTCGCAATGTATATCTGTTTTGTCATTCTTTGTTCTGACATTCTTTCTATATGCCCGAACCAACTGAGCATACCCTTTCTCATCTTTACACCGATACTATCTTTCATACCTAATCGCTTTTCTACTACGCTGTTGCGAATACAGTCGGTCAGCTTCACTCCGCACATCTTCCGCAGATCTCGCATTTCCACCGCATTTATCCTACTTTCATTCTTTTTCTTACATACCCAGCTCTCGCTGCCATATAACAGCGTTGGGACAAGCACTCCGTTATGTAGGGCCAGCTGCGCCTTTTGGCTTAAGTGCCGGCTCCCAAGTAGCTTTCCCGTCGCATCATTCACTTTCCCTGCACTCACTCTTCCCTCTATGTCAGCGGTGTATTTCCCATCCTTACTCATTGCGCATACAAGATATACAAACTCATTCACTTGCTCCAGCACGTCATTACAAATCACACACTAATTAATCTATTATTATTAATCTATTTATGTATCTATATCATTCACACACAAGCACGCGCGCGCAGGGACACCACACATTGACTCACTTTTAATTTTAATTTAATGTTCGTACCTACCTACCTAGTTATAAGGAAAAATGTATCCAGCTACTATCCTTGAATAAATAACTAAAGTGTTACTACTTCAAATACTATCGCATGTTAGAATATATTTTGTTCATGTAACTAAACTCAGTATTAATGGAGAGCGGGATCCCCTTTTTTTTTTTTTTTTTTTTTTTTCCCCGGGGGGAAATGCCTGCCGCATACTGCCACATCCTGGACTTGGTGATGTGGCAGTTATGTGGGGCTCGCACCCACTAAAACCCCCCCGGCGTCCGTCTCTTGCCCAATTGCCGTACCGCAGGAATTGCCAAGTGGTAGAACATCTGCGGCACGGGCGGGCCTGGTCTATTTCCACAGACCTCTCCTTCGTGCCATGTGCATTCTTTTTGAGGGTGCGCAGGACGCAGCGCACTTCCGTCACAGGCCTGTTACTGGTCAGGCGACAAGCTGCCCACGCTCGGCGCCCGCAGGCCACTTTTCAAGGTGGGCGGAGGTCATTAGCGGCATACGCTCTACGCCTCCGCCCAACTCGCCTCCTACGAGCGGGATTCACGCTAGTCTCCTCCCGCTCCCGTTCTGCCGCCTCTTTTGCCGCCATTACGGTCCCGCAGAATGCGACCATAGCCACCCAGGCGTTCTCCCTCTCGACCATGGCCGATACCACAGCCGGGAGTGAGAGCGTCGTCCCTCCGATCTCAGCGGCCAATTGCTGCCGTTCCACAGAGCGGGATCCCCTAGCACAAGTATAATATTTACTTAAAAGGGGATTTCAACCACTGTTACTGTCATTTTTACTTGGTTACTGAATAAAACAATTTTTTTATTTATTTTTTATATCATCACGCCAAATCCTTTGCGGGGAAGGCAGTCATAAGTCGACCCGTAAAGACCTTAACCTCATGCCTTGCAGTGAGTTATAGAAAGCTAATGATGATGAAGCACACTAAATCGACTCAACATACCTGCTCTAGATGATATAAATTTCAAAATCAATCATCGTAGTCAACGCATAGTCCACGCATGATATACTATAGTCGTTTTCACATTTCCATGGACAAATTGGCGTTTTCACTATTTACTGTTTAAAGTAAAGTATTAACAGTAAATTCAACCTTAATGAAATAAATACAGTAAGTATTTTTGAACACGCCTAAAATTTAGGTCGATAGGTCTAGTTTTATTTTATGTTTTAATTTGCCAAGTTGTCCGTGGATATGTGAACACGATTATACTTTATATTAAATACACATAAATTAAAAAAATATATGTTATCGGATAATTCCGACTAGGCCGGTAAAAGGCTTGTATATATCTGAAGTAACATTACTACCTAGTATCAGTTGCAAAACCACAGTACCAGTTGCGTAAAACGCTTTCAGAGCGTAAATGGTCCGTTTGAGATTGGTATGAACATTTCACCAGAACTATCTTTAATCTCCATCCGCGTGTGCATAACACTGCATCCAATTGAACCGGTATTTTTAGAACGTAAACAAACCCACTGCGGTATTTTCAGTTAAAATGATAGGTACGTAAATATCGTGAGTACAAATAGAGAATAGGTGGAAAAGGTTTAAATTATGTTTTAAGGGGAATAGATCTGGTGAAGGTTGCGAGTGAAAGCTGGATGATTACAGCACGAAGACGGTCGTTATAGAGATCTTTGGATCTTATGTCCTCAAGTGGACGTCTATTGACTGATTATGAAGGGAAAGAAAAGTGAATGGTTGCATTATTTTTTTGAAGCATCAACATTGAAAGCGTTAAGGTTTCATGCAGAGCATACATTACTTCCAGGTTTTATACAGGGATCTGGTGTGACGATATAGATGTAGACATACTACTAGGAATGGCTGAGGTAAATCTTTCTGATCAGAAGCTTTCTTGTAAGAAATGCTAATTAGAGAGAAGCCCAAGCGGCTTCAAGTTCCCAAGCTCCAGCCCTTCAGGGACCGTTATTTTTTGAGACCGCCTCGTTGATCTTAATTGGGATGTCTCTATCGTATTCTCTGTAGTAGTTTGGAGATTGGAACTGTGCCCTTGGGACAAACAGAAAAGGACGAAAATAGTTACACATTATACCTTTGCACCTCCTATTTTTACATCGTCGACGAAGGCAGGTATATGGGAAATCTCCGCACCTCCCGCTTGGGAAATATAGGCATGGCGGTTTTAATATTATGTAAGTTACCTGCTGAGCTCACTTCCTGAAAATGAAGACTCATAACCAGCGAACTGACCCCGACAGATGCAAGGACTATTGTAAATTATGGAAAGAAAACAAGGGCTATAAAAATGGTTTGATGGACAAAAATTGGACTATTTCAAAGGGGACGGACACCACCCATAATTAGTGATACGTAACTACCCGTGGCCGGCGGTGACTCGCCGCTTATTAGATGGGCTCTCAAACGCTCGTCATAAGACAACTGAGGGTAACACTGGTGTAAGCGGCTTAGGGGTGTATTATTATTATTACTATTAGCTAAAGAAAGTGAAACTTCTGCCTTAACTCATTTTTGTGGTATCGAGTGCAATGTATTGCTGTCATATTTCAGATATACTCCGCACTACAAACACTCAATACTAAAAGCTCGTAAAATTGTTTTGTATCGGTGAAGACGACTTTCAATCGAGATTTGACTTCGGTGCACGGTTCAAGGTAAAACTCGGTTCACCCAACTTCAACCTATATAATAAATTTAGGTTCAAAAATAGCAACGTGGACGTGGTCGAACGCCTATCGAAATTGAGAACAACGAACGAACGAACAATGCTTTTATTGAACAAAGGGTGAACGGGTACTTCACAAATATTAAAAATAGGTTCGCCCCGTGCTAAGGGGCGATCGGGTACCGTAAAAAGAGGCGAAAGACGCTTTTAAATTACAGAGGCAGAGAACAGGGGGAGAACGGGTGCGAGTCCCTCTTTTGCGCAATAACTGCTGAACACCTTTTTATGAAACATTACAGTAATATAGCTAAACGCGTGCGCATACGCGTGTTACTATTCACCAATATTTTATCGGAGTGTTAAAAAACGGGATAAGGGTATATTATACGACACGACTATCGCAAAATGGATCAAGTTGTTGGCGGATTTCTGTTACCAGAACAGTGGCAAATAATGAAATTAAAACTAGCCAAATATCTGTTATATTACTTGATAACTGCTAAGCAAAGAAAGTTAAAAGCAAACCTTAATAACCTACACAGATCATCACTATTTTATGTCGTATGAAAGCATTTGCTTTCATGCGTTTATCAAACCTGAATTTGATTGCATGAAAACAAGGATGGTATCATTCTTTCCAATCTTTCATACACGTCTGACCTTTGTGTCATTCCTTTAAAGTTTATCTAACAGTCTGATGCAAAGGCCTGTTCGTTTTAGATCTTTAAAAGCTGATTCGGGATTCCCTGTTGATATACGATTGCCTGCGATTTTAATTTGAAAAACGGTAACGCTTGTATAATAATAATAATATCAGCCTATACTGTTCCACTGCTGGACAAAGGCCTTCTCTCACAAATCGAGGTGAGAGAGATTAGGTCATACTCCACCACGCTTGTATGCTACCGTTGATATGTTTTGTTGAGTCATATTTCATGTAGGTTTCATAACTTTAAACATAATGTGTTGATCAACGTGTGCCATACAAAATACACGCAATGTTATCCTAAAATAATATTATTGAAAATGTTTGTATAACTATTTGATACCCACGGCTGCGCACGCATTTATTTTGTAATTTCTTTATGAATTAGCCTATATTGCTTTCAGAAAATGTAGCTTTCGAATAGTTTAAGAATTATTTAAATGGGTTCAGTTGTTTCAGAGTTTATTAATTAATAAACTTTGAAACAACTGTAATTACAAACGAACAGACAAACATCTTCTTCAATCTTTCCTTTTTATGATATTGATATAAATAGCCTATGTGTTATTCTATAGTACAAGCTATATTATTGTAAAGTGTCCTCAAAATGCGTTTAGTTGTATTTGCGTGAAAAAGTAACAAACATACATACCTTGGGGCAGAAACGTTCTCGAGTGGCGACCTCGTACCGGAAGACGTAGAGTGGGCAGGCCCCCCACAAGATAGAGCGACCTGGTGAAGGTCGCAGGTAGAAGCTGGATGCGTATAGCACAAAGCCAGTCGTTGTGGCGATCTTTGGGGGAGGTCTTTGTCTTTCAGTGGATGTTTTTCGGCTGATGATGATACATACATCCTCACAAACTTACAGGTTTATAATATTATCAGGATTATAGCACAAGTTGTTAGTTATGGAATTAACTAAAATTTGAATTTGTGTGACAAGGATATTTTGCCCCGTAGATGAAATTTTCCTACTTTCAAAGAAATATTTTAATAGGTAGATCCGCATGGTTACTAATTAAAAGAACTTGGGTAAATTGCTTTGCTATGCAAACGGCAACTCTGCTCTCAGTACATTGTTACATATCACATATATGCCCATTTTATCTATCAAGAAATAACATTTATTTATTCTACTGGTATAATATAACCCCTTTGTCTAATTTCGTCTAAATTTATTTAGCCGTTTTGAAGTGATTGGGTAACAATTTGTAAATCAATGTTTTTAGCAACAAACATCCCAACATATCAACTTTTGCGTTTAATATATTAGTAGAAACAAAAATATTCGAACACATTTTGAACTCTACCGATCCTTTAAGAAAAAGTGCCGATAACTTCACATAACAATCCTTAAGGGTTGTTTTTCCCATGTATCTATATCAAAAGGACGTTTAGTACAACTCTTACGAACCTAATAGGGGTCGAAACGTATTCGACCTCTATAGGAAATTCGTAGTACGTTGATAATGATATTTGTAGCTTTAATATTTCAGCTCAAAGAATATCAAATTAGTATGAAAAGGTGATGTGTATTTGCATACTTAAATTATAACGTCTCTTGAAGAAATTGCTAGAAGGTATTTACACATCTATATCATCACGCCAGATCCCTTGCGGAGTAGGCAAAGAGTACAGAGTTCCAACAGGTTTTTTCGTTACATACCTCTCTGGCTTCTTCCACTCTCATACTTCGTCTCATACACGCTTGCCAGTTACAGAGACCCTTGACTTGCCCTTCAGATAAGACACGGTCTATTTGGCCATAGTAAGATAGTCTAAATCTTCCCCGGTACCTATATCCCTCCACTTGAGCATTGTGTATCTGTTTTTTCTCTTCTTTCTTTCTTTCTTTCTTCAAACATTTTTTCTATATGCCCGAACCAACAGAGCATATCCTTTCTCATCTTTTCATCGATACTATCTTTCATACCCACACGCTTTCTTACTACACTGTTGCGAATACGGTCGGTCAGCTTTACTCCGCACATCTTTCGCAATGCTCGCATTTCCACCGCATTTATTCTACTTCCATTCTCCTTGTTACATACCCAGCTCTCACTGCTATATTACAGCGTTGGGACATGCACTCGGTTATGAATGGTCAGCTGCGCCTTTTGGCTTAAGTACCGGCGCCCAAGCAGCTATTCATACTACTGGCTCCTTGAACTCCTTTTCCCCAAAAGCTGAACTAACACTAAAAACCAGTATAAAAGAATGCAATGTCTTGTTTGAGTTTAAATATGTGACCCCGACAGACATGATCTTAACCTTTAAGTCGTTAAACATTAAAAACACTGTCAACTTCTGGAGTATATTAGTAAAAATACTAGATAGCATAGTAATGCCTATAGCACCTGCGCTGGCGACGATATTTAATAGATGTATTCTTTATTGTATACAGAACAGAGGTCATTTTCTATCTATCTATCTATCTATCTATAACCTCACGCCAGATCCCTTGCGGGGTAGGCAGAGAGTACAGAGTTCCAACAGGTTCTTTCCTTACATACTTCTCTGGCTTCCTCGACTCTCATAGTTCGTCGCATACACGCTCGCTGGTTACGGAGACTCTTGACTTTTCCATCAGATAAGACTCGGTTTATTTGGTCGTGGTAAGATAGTCTAGGTCTTCCCCGGTACCTGCATCCTTCGACTTTCACATTGTATATCTGTTTTGTCATTCTTTCCTCTCCTTTCCGGATGCTGATGCCGCAGACGTGCCCAAAGGCGAGATTGCGGCACCAGAATCAACGGAGGACATCACTATGGTAGAAGTTGAATGGGCGATAGGAAGTATGAAAAACGGTAAAGCTGCGGGAGTAGACATGATATCTGCCGAGATGATCAAATATGGTGGAACTTGCGTCCGGGACGCTTTCCGGGCCCTTGCAAACCTTTGCTGGAGGACCGGTAGAGTCCCTACAGATTGGCGCCGCGCAGTCATAGTACCCTTGTATAAAGGCAAGGGTTCACAATATGACTGCGCCAATTACAGAGCCATCAGTTTGATCAGCCTGGCAGCCAAAGTGTATGCTAAAATTATTGAACGGAGAATGCACGTGAAGTCCGATGGAATGTTGTGCGAGGCACAAGGGGGTTTCAGGTCTGGAAGAGGATGTTCAGATCAAGTCTTCGCACTCCGCAACATCGTAGAGAAGCATCTGGCAGTGGGGCGGAAGGTTTTCTGCGGTTTTGTAGATCTGGAGAAGGCATTTGACAGAGTTGTGCGAAAGAGACTTTGGGACATTTTGCCAGAGTATGGTATAGATGGCACTCTGTTGCGAGCCGTCCAGTCCACTTATGTGGACTGCAAGGCATGCGTACGGGTGGGTGGTAACAGGTCACCCTGGTTTGACGTTAAAATCGGCGTCAAGCAGGGTTGCGTGTTGTCCGCTAGACTGTTTATAATATATCTGGACAAAAGTCTTCAAAGACTGAAAGCGATGAATGAAGGTGTACAAATGGGTGACTTAGTGGTAAACCATCTACTTTATGCAGATGACGCGGTTTTAATAGCGCCAACAGCCACTGATCTGCAAACACTAGTCACAGTTATGAAAGACGACTGCATGATCAATGGCTTACACTTGAATGTGAAGAAAACCAAGATTATGGTTTTTGAAAGGGAAGAAACCAGAACGAATGTAAGGATTGTGGTTGGTAACGATGTGCTGGAGCAAGTGAATGAGTTTGTATATCTTGGATGCGCCTTCAGTAAGGATGGGAAATACACCGCTGACATAGAGAGAAGAGTGAGTGCAGGGAACAGAGTGAATGGTGCGATGGGAAAGCTACTCGGGAGCCGGCACTTAAGCCATAAGGCGCAGCTGGCCATACATAACGGAGTTCTTGTCCCAACGCTGTTATATGGTAGCGAGAGCTGGGTATGTAAGAAGGAGAATGAAAGTAGGATAAATGCGGTAGAAATGCGAGCTCTGCGGAAGATGTGCGGAGTGAAGCTGACCGACCGCATTAGCAACAGCATAGTAAGACAGCGAGTAGGTATGAAAGATAGTATCGGTGTAAAGATGAGAAAGGGCATGCTCCGTTGGTTCGGGCATATAGAAAGAATGCCAGAGGAAAGAATGACAAAACAGATATACAATGTGAAAGGGGAAGGATGCAGGTACCGGGGAAGACCTAGACTATCTTACCACGACCAAATAAACCGAGTCTTATCTGATAGAAAAGTCAAGAGTCTCCGTAACCGGCGAGCGTGTATGAGACGAACTATGAGAGTAGAGGAAGCCAGAGAGAAATGTAAGGAAATAACCTGTTGGAACTCTGTACTCTCTGCCTACCCCGCAAGGGAACTGGCGTGAGGTTATAGATAGATATAGATAAATAGATAGATAGAAAAGCGACCCTTTAATTTTAGACCGATTTCCATCTTTTCATAAATTTTACCCAAGGCCGGTAGGCCTTGAGTAAAATTTATGAAAAGATCCTACTCAATCAATTGCTTAACCACTTTAATGAGAATAAGCTGTTACACGGTGATCAATATGGTTTTACTAAGGGACGTTCGACCACAGACGCGGAAGTAGGTCTGGTTCAGCAAATTTACGGTGCCTGGGAGGCATCGCAGAATGCTATTGGTGTTTTCTGTGATCTCTCTAAGGTATTTGACTGTGTTGAGCATGCAACCCTTATTGAAAAGCTAATTAACTACGGTATTAAAAACACTGCCCTCAATTTATTAGCTTTATACTTAGGTAAAAGATCTCAATGTGTTGAGATTAACGGGGTCAAGTGTCAGGAATTTAATATTTTAATTGATGTGCCACGGGGCTCCATCTTAGGACCCTTTTTTTAGTATATATTAATAACCTGCAGAACTTTATCCGTGATGTCTGTGACATTGTACTATTCGCAGATGATACTTCCTTGATTTTCAAAGTTGACAGAGCAAAGCTTAATTTTGACGATGTGAATGGTACTCTTTCACGGACATCAAATTGGTTCAAAATGAACAATCTATTGCTTAATTCACTCAAGACAAAGTGTATACGAATATTCTTATTAATGGCACAAAGCTGGACCTCGTGAACTTCACTGTCTGGGGGCCCATATAACGGGTGTGGATACAGCACGTTTAGATTATTTTAGTTACTTCCATAGCATTATGTCGTACGGTATCCTACTGTTGGGTAACGCTGCTGACGTGAAAAATGTATTCATACTGCAAAAAAGAGCTATCCGTGCCATTTATAATCTAGGTCCTAAGGCTTCCCTCAGAAAACTTTTTAAAGAGATTAACATTCTCACGGTCGCTTCACAGTTTAGTATATATATGACAATATAGTGTATATACGTAAGAATATTCATTTATTTGATAAAGTGAGCGACGTTCAGAAATTAAACACTAGAAATAAACATAAACTGGTATTACAAAATTTAGGCCTAAAAAAGTATTCACTTCCTCCGTAGGAGTCGGTATTCGCTGCTACAATAAGATACCGAAGCCCATGTTAGAGTTGCCACTTGACAGATTTAATAGTTATATTAAACCTTCACTAATGAGTAATGATAAAAATGCCTTCACACAAATTACCTGAAATTCACAAGAATATAATGTTAAGTGCAGCATGTCCGGCCTAGCGAGCGTTCATTGATTTTAAATATTAAATATTATTTTCGAACGATGTCGACAGGGTCGTGGATTGGTCATGCTCACTAAAATGTCTTTGCTAGTGGCGGCTCTATGAAGCGGGTCATTCTTTTCCCTCTCATATGGTTAAGGAGAGTGATGGCTGCTTCTCAGGTCATACTCGTGATGGGGACTGATCCGTCCTCTGTCCTTTGTCTGATTGAACGTGTACCGTAGTGCTGTTGAATTTTGTCTCGTTCGGCATCACACTGGAGCTATAACCAGTTGTTTTGTACGCACTCTTTATATATTTTATAGTAACCCTTTCTCTTATTATTATGTATATATTTATTAAGTATAATTTCTTATCAAATATATATAAAAATAAAAAATTCAAATATTCTTATACAAGGTGTAACATAATAAACGCAAGACCTGAAAGTATTTTGATCTAAATCGATAGCAGAATTGATTCCAACTATATTTAATGTATCTTACTTTTTTTTTAAATTTGCAAAATATGCTTTTATTCCTTCAGTGCGCTATAAAAAACTAAATTTATTCTTGACGTATAGCAATAAGGATATTACAAATGCATTTCTAACCCGTATTTCTTAAAATGCACACATACACATACAAGTTTCATTGTTAATTGGGGTATAAAAGTGTTTAAAAAAGCTATTATGTTACACCTTGTATATATTGTATAAAAAAAAATGTGCTCCACCGACAGCAAGGTCTTATTATTATTATGTATCTCGCTGAGATTCACGGGCTTTACCCGGACCTTTGAAAGGCTTGCATGGGGGCGTGGGCCCAACACATAGAGGCCCTTTGCGAGAAGTTAATGTTATGTAAGTCACCTGCTGAGATCACTTGACGAAAATGAAGAAACATAACCAGTGAACTGACCCCGGCAGGTGCAACGACTATTGTAATCTATGGAAAGAAAACAAGGGCTATATAAATGAGGTCTGATGGACAAAAACTGGACTATTTCAAAGGGGACGGACACCGGCCATAATTAGTGATACCTAATTACCCGTGGCCGGCGGTGACTCGTCGCTTACTAGATGAGCCCTTAAACGGTCATCCTAGGACAACTGAGGGCAACACCGGTGTAAGTGGCTCAGGGGTGTAGAGAGGTGTGCTGCGCTTTCTCCGAAGTTACTCGCGGCGTTATGCCCTTTAACACTTCCAACCCTGGAGTACAACGACGTAGGACCGCATTATCTTCCTACGTCGATATAGCTCTTACGGCTCCTCTCTGGACGGCCAATTAAGGCTAGCCAGAGCCGAGAGTCCTGCGGGCACCCTTCGGTTTCCGCTCGACCGACAAAGACACGCCGAGTTGGGGGCCCTGACCGACTCTCTGAAGCACTCGGGTCCGTGGTGTCGTTACTCACCAACAGCTCGCCACAAGCTGCCCTGCGGGCTTATTATTATTATTATGCTTTTTATTATATACCTCTACAACATCTCTATTTTGTAAATGAGAGGACTATGTAGACACTGACCAATACCATGAATCTAAGTACACTTATAATAAATCTATACTTAAGTACATCTATTTAACTCATTCTGCATTGCTATCCCCTACTCCATGAATGCAATGTATACAAAAAGAATTGTAAATCTCTCATTTTTAAAAAGAGTTACCGTTGAGTTTCCTGCCCTTCTCCTCCGCAGGAATGACTTTCCAAACAGGTGGTAGAGTCTTGAGTAATCAATAATTTTCTCTTTTTGACTATTCATAAGTGCCTTTTGGTCTACATAAATAAAAACTTTTGATTTTGATAAACATTTACATATAATTTAAATAATAAACTTGGTTATTAATAGTTTGATGATAATATAAAATAGATGAAATCGATTAAAGTTGGACAAGCAGCTTTTTTCACGCCAAATCCCTTGCGAGGTAGGTAGGCAGAGAGTTTAGTACTAAGTTTTATGTCTTAATAATCTCAAAAGTTGTCTTAACTCAAAATTGACAATATTCGCTATGACCGTGTAATATTATTCTATATTGAACTGGAGTACCATTAAACGATTATTTCACGAAGATATCATAACGTGCCGCGTTACGTGTTAATCAATCATAAAAGCGATTAAGGGTTCAGGAAGATTAAATAGCACTATTCTACAAAACGTTTACGCAGTAAAAAAGTTAAATATTTTCTTAACTCCTCTTATTAATTAATTTTAATAATATTTTTATATAAAGCAATAACTTAATCGACAGCGAGATCATGGTTATGTTTTGGGCCGAGGTGGCTACTATAGGTGTAAAATGTTTACGCGTTGCTCTCATATGAAGGTTGTTTGCAATAAAATTGTGTGGCCTTCTTGTTCTAACATTTCCCTTATCCCTACATCCATACCTAAGCTGTTTTCGAGAGTCATTACGAATCGTTTCACACGCAGACTCGATGACTTCCAGCCTCCCGAACGAGCCGATGTCTGAAAAGGCTTTAGCACTATAGACCACATACATACGCTGCGGCAGGTTATACAGAAGACAGAGGAGTATAACTGGCCACTATGTTTAGCGTTCGTGGACTATGAAAAGATATAGATATAGATCACCGGTATATTGAAGTGTTTAAGAGTTTATATGAAACGCCACGATGTCAGTCCGACTCCATGGCCAGAACTCAAGCCCCATCCAACTGCAGCGAGGCGTGAGACAGGGAGACGATATATCTCCGAAACTGTTCTCCGCCGCGCTGGAAGACGTTTTTAAGCTTCTGGACTTGACAGGACATGGCATCCATATCAACGGCGAGTACATCTCTTAACTTCGATTTACCGACGATATCGTGGTCATGGCTGAGACCCTGGAAGAGCTCGACACTATGCTCGATGACCTCAGCAGAGTCTCTCAAAAAGTGGGTCTTAAAATGAACATGGACAAGACGATAATCATGTCAAACACCCATGTCGTACCCACTCCTGTGAAGGTTGGAGACTCTACACTACTCTACAAACGGTCCAATTAGGTAGGTCCAACTTCGAGAAAGAGGTCAATCGTCGAATCCAACTCGACTGGGCAAAGTTCCGGAAGCTACGTAATATCTTCTCGTCCCAAATACCGCAGTGTCTCAAGGCAAAAGTCTTTGACCAGTGTGTGTTGCCAGTATCGGTGCCGTAACCGAGACATAGTCATAAGAAGGCTCAAGGTCACCCAAAGGGGAATGGAAAGAGCTATGCTCGGAGTTTCTCTGCGAGATCGAATCAGAAATGAAGAGATCCGCAGGAGATCCAAAGTCACCGATTTAGCTCTCAGAATTGCCAAACTTAAGTGACAGTGGGCGGGGCACATTGCTCGTAGAACTGACAGCCGTTGGGGCAGAAAAGTTCTCGAGTGGCGACCGCGTACCCGAAGACGTGGAGTGGGCAGGCCCCCCACAAGGTAAAACGATGACCTGGTGAAGGTCGCGGGTAGACGCTGGATACATAAAGCACAAAGCCGGCCGTTGTGGCGATCTTTGGGGGAGGCCTTTGTACTGCAGTGGACGTCTTTCAGCTGATGATGACATCCATACCAATATTTAAATTCGAAAGTAACTCTGTCTGTTTGTATATTAATCTAAGCCGCTGAACAGATTATGATGAAGTTTGGCAAGGAGATTGATTGCATCCGTGAGAAGGACATAGGCCAGCTTTTGTTTAAGTAACGGGAGTTTTGTTTAAGTTACAGGAACACGAGTATTCGTAACGTCCGTATGTATTTTACTAAAATGATCTTAGATATGACCATGTAACAGGAGACTGGTTTTTCTCATGCTTATCGCAATTCCGCTCAAAGAGCGTCACAACTCAAAATATAACTAAGACATTTTTATCCTACGTTGCTAACTTTACACCCAATAACCATCATACAAAAATCGTTTGTTTTTGTTAAAAGTACAGCTATTTATAGTAACCAGGACCACATAAATATCAACAGCACAAAGGTGATGAAACCAAAACCAGACGCTAATGAAAAATATTCAAAAAAAATGCTAATGAAAAATATGCAATAGCAAATACACAAACAACACGCACGGCGTACAACGTGACAGGTTACACACATGAAACGTGACGAAGCACCGAGCGAAGAATGTTCTTGGCACGAACAGATTGACGTTATCGTAATTAGACCTGTGTCTTCTTTTTCTTATCGTTTCGACGGCAGACACGTTGAATACAGCAGACATAGGTATAGAAGCGGCTCACTTCGACTGCATTGTCGGTGGCAGACATTAAGTCTTTCTGCATGAAAGTCTTGGGGCACGCAGAGCACTATGTAAGGCGGGTCATCGTTTGGGTTACACTCGCAAGTTACGCACAAACACCTCAGATTAGTCTTATCTATGATTCTTCACCTAAGCATATTTGCTCCGGCCGAACCGAGTCCAAAGTCTATTTAAAGACTTACAGACCGGCCATGGTACAGATGGAAGACTCTCAGCAGGGACACTCCATCCCACCAAAGGTTGCACCTCACTTTAGGTGGCACTAATGGTAGTGGGTCCACAAACTTGCTAAAGTTTTTACGGCTTTTCAGCCTTATTAGACCTTTGTCGATCTTTACTGAAACGATGCAGTAATATGAAACATGAAAGAAAATTACAAGATACGAAACAGTTAAACTAAAACAAATGCCTCATTTTTATCTGAATCTCAATATTACATTAACCAGTCAATATTGAAATAAAATGCTTATTTTCAATCTGAATCTGAACATCGATCTTAAATCCACTATACTTACCATCTCATAGAACGAACAAATATGCGACGCGAATTCAGCCGGTGGGCCGACTATGCCCGAATTTAACTAAATGAAATGTTCCAAATGAAGCATGTTGGGATTCGAATCTTTGCACTGCGTCAGATACAAATGATCGAATCTAGACAGTGAGGCACTATTGCCATGTATAATCTAACATTTTCGAAAAAGCATGTGTAACCTTTATCTTTATTTACTAAGTTTGTAGTGTGAAAAGTTTGGCATATCAACGTTACGGTAACATCAATCTGTTCGTGCTAAGCTCGCAGAAGGCTTAATATGAACAGATTGACGTTAGCGTAATGCTCTCGAGTTGATATGCCATCCTTTTCTCACCACCTATTTAGTTAATAAGGATCAACGTGACAACACGCTTTCTCGATAACGTCGTTTCATTCTTCCGTAAAGGAGATGTTACTTCTTCTTCTTCTTCTTCTTTAAGTTATGGCTTCACACTAATTTTAAGTGTATTTTGCCAGTGTCCAGTGAGATACACATATAATCGTGTTTGTTTAAATTAATTCAACTCCCCGATGAACTTGATGACAACGATGATAATGAAATTAATGAAGTACCCCATCGTGAATAGTAAAGCGGTGGATACTTTACATACCAATTGCGACGGCCGTTTTGAGGGAAGTCAAAAAGCCACGTTTTATGACTTTGTTACAATTACCTTCACTCATGCACATATAAAAACACATAATGGTTAATATTCCATCAACATTACACATTATTAGTCGAAATAACACAAGTTTTGGAAATTAAAACAAATTGACAACATCACTCTTCGACTTCCCGCCAAAATAACCAGATGTTACTTATTAATGTATTTTTATACATTTTTTTTAAACCGGTGAACGGTAGGCATTGGATACATCACCTGGGGTTCCAGGACGACTAAAATTACACCGTGTATAGTGTACCTATATTTGGATAAATACGCACTCGTGGATACAAAGTACTGTCACGTGCAGTTATATGTAAGCACTTTAGGACGTTTTCATAGTAACATCTATATTTAATAACGTTGACTTTAGCACTCATGGCGTTACCACGACAAAGTGCTAATGTGGTGCTAATGATTTACTATTTTTGCATGTGACTGTACACATGATGGGAGAAATGACACACGTGGACCTCCACGTATACGCCGTGAACCTTCACGGCGCGGTATTTAATCATACCTTTTTTATGTAATAGAATTAATTAAAAGACGTTCATAGGACTGTTATTGTAGCGATCATAGAGCTGGCGGGAAGGTATGTAGCGATCACCCAGGTTAGGTAACGTTCTAATGACTCCGTGCTTCGGCAGGCCCTTTAAGCCGTTGGACCCGGTTACAACTGCCACACACGGTCACCCATCTCAGACTGACCGAATCGAACGCTGCTTACCTTGTTAATCGCTAAGAATATCTTCGTCCCGCTGAACTGATGTGCTCTTCAAATTAGGGCATAATCTCCTATAAGTACTTTTACCCATTGTCCATACTATATTCTAAGAAAAAGAGCAACATAACAATCTCCTTAACAATATAACGAAATCTAAAGCCTTTGAACACGCTAAGACCAGTCTGAAAAGTAATGGAAATCTAAAGCTAGAAAAAAGAAATCCCATTTCATTGAGCTCAGCCGACAACATAAAATGGCTGCGCATAAATTCTTAATTAATTCAAAAGAAAATTTGTTGTTGGCGTGTAGTTTTGTCGAGATAAGCCATCTTGGTGTTGCCAGACAAACAAATCCTTAAATTCTGTTGTATCTGTGTACCACCGTTTCTAAAAAGTAAATAATTTAAAGATGACGTTTCTTTGTCTACATTGTGTGCGAAATAAAAAATATATGTAAATGTACTGAGTTCTTAGATTTACGCGAATATTACACATGAAATAAAACTATTTTACGGATTTTATCGCGGTTTATTTTTGATTTTTAGTTCCCGACGATATTTCATCCCGATATTTCATATGTTCAGAGTTGCTCAGCGAGCTATGGAGAGAGCTATGCTCGGCGTTTCTCTACGCGATCGAATCAGGAATGAGGAGATTCGTAGAAGAACCAAGGTCACCGACATAGCCGTTAAGATTAGCAAGCTGAAGTGGCAATGGGCGGGCCACATAGCGCGTAGATCGGACGGGCGTTGGGCCAGACAGATTCTAGAGTGGAGACCACGTATTGGCAAGCGCAGCGTGGGACGACCGCCTGCCAGATGGACCCACGATCTTGTGAAAATCGCAGGAAGTCGTTGGATGCAGGTGGCATCGGACCGATTACGCTGGAAAGCGATTGGGGAGGCCTATGTTCGGCAGTGGACAAGTATAGGCTGAGATGATGATGATGATGATGATTTCATATGTATAAATAATCACCGTCACGGCTATATTCCCCAAGCGGGGGTCCCAGAGGTGTGCTGTTTACACTCACTTTTCACCAACGCTGTTTAAGTATATGTAATAAGGGGCGAGGTAATTACTATTATACCGGACACAATCCAAGACTCCGGACTGATGTTGCAATTTTTTCTATAGAAATATTACATTTTTGTTCGTCCTAGATTAGGGGAGTTTTGTCGGAAAGTTGAAGAGTGATGTTGTCAATTTGTCTTAATTTTCACAACTTGTGTTATTACAACTAATAATGTTGGTGGAATATTAATCATTAGGTGTTCTTATATGTGCATGAGTGAAGGTAATTAAAACAAAGTGATAAAACGTGTCTTTTCGATTTCCCTCAAAACGGCCGTAAAATATTCCATCGCTTTACGATCCAGGACATACTTCATCAATTTCATTGTCATTGTTGTCATCAAGTTCATCAGGGAGTTGAATTATTTTGAACAAACACGATTATGTATCTCACTGGACACCAAGATTTGAACCCAGAAGCTCGTGATCGCTACGCCCATTATTTGATCAATAATTTGATAGTAACGTTATATTTTGAGTTCTTAGACTTACGCAAATATTACATATGAGATAAAATCCGAAAAATAGTGCTATTTCATTTTGGCTGGCATGGGCTTCAAAAAGATTTATAAATAAAATAACACCTACACTGATCACCTCCTCGAGTGACAAGAGGTCTGGCTTATTCCTCGCTCAAAAGATTGGTCTGACTATTCAGCGAGAAAACACAGCCAGCATTCTTGCCACCTATCCACGCGGATGCGGTCTTTTTGATTAAGGTTTTTTGTGTATTATTTTCTATTTTAGTTTAAAGTAAGTGTTTCTATGTTAGTAGCCTTGTAAACAAAACAACAGATTATTAAAAAAAAATTGTATATATTTATGTTTTTATATAATTTGTAAATATTTCTGAAGTTGACTATGACGAATGTATGACGGTCTAGCTAAGTGAGATGATATATAGTTTATCGCACCTCTGTACTCTCTGCCTACCGCAAGGGATCTGGCGTGACGGTATAAATAAAGGAATCATTTTCAATAACACAACACCGTCACGCCTATATTCCCCAGAGGGGGTGGCAGAGGTGTACTGAGTACACCCACGTTTCGCCGACGATGTTAGGTCCCATGTTATAGGGGGCGAGCCTATTGCCATATACCGGGCACAATTCCAGACTCCGGACTCGTACTGGGAATTTTTCGTTAGAAAAACTACATTTGTCCGACCTAGGATAATAACACAACATTTTCCTTAAGCCTCGTATACTCGTATGTTCGCACCTATCACACTTGTTTCTACAACACCCAAAGGTAAACTGGGAAAAAATGCCTCAGGCATTAAGTCCGCCCCTGTTAAGATTTTTTTTTTTATTTAAACGTAGCCCCACTCTAGGATTTATTTCGACATAGCCTATAGGTTTAGTAATCTGAAGTGGCAACGGGCGTGCCACATAGCGCGAAGATCGGACGAGCATTGGGGCAGAAAGACGTTAGACAGGAGACCACGTATTGGGACGGCCGCCTGCCAAATGAACCGATGATCTTGTTAAGATCGCAGGAAGTCGTTGGATGCAGGTGGCATCGGACCGGCTGCGCTGGAGAGCGATTGGGGAGGCCTATGTTCAGCAGTGGACAACTATTGGCTGAAATGATGATGATGAACTAACTACGTTATGGAAGTCTTTTTTTGCTAACCTATATTGTGCTACTAAAGTCTTCCCCACAACCTTCTACGTGGATCAATCACTATTATAACTGCATATTTTAAAACCAAAGTTACCCGGCGTGTCTGTCTGTCCGTTTGAACGCGATAAACACAATAACTAAAGAACGGATTTTCATGCGATTTCCACGAATGGTCGTAGTGATTCAAGAATAAAAATTAAAAAAAAAAAGAGAAACCGACTCCAAATTGCACAAAATAAATATTTGAAGTCGGTGCTGGTTGGTGCAGTCGGTTACTTGGCAGCGACTTCAAATATTTATTTTTTGCTTTCTGAAGTCGTTTTCCCTTTTTTTAAAAGAGTTTTTTTTCTAGTTCAATTTTAAGCAATGAGGAATTATTGAAGTATATTTACATACCTATATTATAATATTATTCAGTAAGGTACTGACAGGATTGATATAATGCCCATAGTAACTGATTTTACACATTCGTGCTGTTTGCGGTCAAGGAGTCCCGTGGTGTATCTTTAAAGTCCAAGGTCCAATACCGATACAATTAAAATGGGACTACCCTGGAGCTATACTGAACCCAATGCATAAAGAGTCATCAGAATCGTTTCATTATTAAAAAAGGTTTTAAAAAGCATAAACGAATAATGAACCTCCTCCTTTTTTGAAGTCGTTTAATATTTTGCTTAGTTCTATAGTACCTATAGGATAGACGTTATACCCATAATATCTCAATCTGTATTGCTGATCGTTAAAGAGTTCCCTGGTGTATCTTTAAAGTCCAGGGTCCAATACTGCTGAAATTAAAATGGGACCACCTTGGAGCTTTACTGAATTCAATGCAAAAAGAATCATCAAAATCGATTCATAATTGGCGAAATGATCGCGTGACATACATACAAAAAAAAACATACAGTCGAACTGAGAACCTCCTCCTTTTTAGAAGTTGGTTAAAAAGGTTTTCGTATATAATTTACCCTTGTGAAGGTAGCTAGTAGAAATAAAAAATATAAACTTTCATGCCGATTTAGTTCATACATAAACTAATAAAAATAACAATTTCCGCTACATATTGTATTGTCAAACCTACAATTATTACGTGACGCCTTTTACCTAAACACTACGCATTATTTCATTAAAATTTATTTCTGCACTTTTTATTAGGTACTACATTTTTTCTTCAGCGTTTAGATTTTCAAAGAACATAATTGATTTAATAAATCCATCTAAGCACTTAGCTCAAAGTATTAGACGAACGAACGATCCAAGTCGATGCAGAGCCGCTTTTAATACCAATAATTAAATGAAAGTTGGGGAACGCTTCATAAAGCTTCAATATTGGCCCATTACCATAGCGATTGAGAGATATTATTTCTTTAATATACCTTAAGATGTATATTTAAACTCTAATGAATTTTTTGGAGCGGTTTGAATAGCTCTGACTCAATTTTAGTCACTGTCAAAATTACACAAGGATTTTTATCCTCGAGACCTTCACAATACTACATAAACCCATGTACAAAACAGCATCAATTTACATACTACCAACGCAGTAACGAAAAACTTCCGTGAATTTAAATAAAGGTTAACCACGCAAAGTTGCGAAGCCTTCATAACCCTTTTAATTTTCATACGCGCCAGAGTGATCGGTGGCAAGTCACTGTAACAAATTGCATTGCGTTCGTGTTGATAAATGGCCGCTTTCCGCGTAATTTGTGCTTTATCTTACGCGATTCTGTAGGCTTTTCAATTTCAAAAAATATTACTGATCCGGAAGAAGATAGAACACATACCGTCACGTCACATTCGCTAAAGGGTGTGGCATTCCCCAAGAGAAGGTGCCAGAGGTGTACTATTTGCGCCCACAATTCGCTGATGATGTCGGGCCTTAATATAAAATATTGAATGTGCGGTTTTGCTATCGCCACTATACCAGGCACAGTTTCAGACGAACTGACATCGTTATCAAGAAATTTCATGTTAATTAAAGTGAAACTTTTATTAGATCGCCTCAAACTTTTTGGTCTGTGTGTTGCATGTCGCGTGACGGTCGGCCGCGGAGTAGGGATAAAGTGAAAGGCGCTCGTCAGAGCAGCCAAGGCCAATATGTTTCACTTTTACCGTGGTTTCCTAAAACCACACAATTGGTTTTTATTAAAGTGAAACTTTTATTAGATCGCCTCAAACTTTTTGGTCTGTGTGTTGCATGTCGCGTGACGGTCGGCCGCGAAGTAGGGATAAAGTGAAAGGCGCTCGCCAGAGCAGCCAAGGCCAATATGTTTCACTTTTACCGTGGTTTCATAAAACCACACTATTGGTTTTTATAATAATAATAATAATACACTTTATTGCACATAAAATATTATGACAAGAAACAAGATCGAACATAGTTATGTTGGTACAGTAAGGCGGCCTTATCGCTTAAAGTGATTTCTTCCAGGCAACCTTTAGGTAAAGATGTTAAAAATAAAATGGAAATGGGTAAGGTGCAACAATGAATAAAATAACATAAAAATAAACAAAAAAAAGAAGTAAAATGAAACAAAAAGAACCTATTATACATTACGCAAATGAATTACGAAATAAATAAATATAAAGGAAAGGAGAAACAAAAGAGATACGAGCAAAGGTCAAAAATTAAAACGGAACTTGCTAAAGGTGTTAGGTCTGCAGGAAATGTGATTTATGATCCCGCTTAAATATTTCCCGGGACTAAGCACGCCTTATAGAATCAGGTAAGGAGTTCCAAAGACGAATACTTTGGATAGTGAAGGAATTAGTAAAGAAGTTAGAAGAATGGGTAGGGATAGTTAGGCGAAGTGTCGAAGAGGAACGAAGTTCACGCGACTGAGTAGTGGCGAGAAAGGAAAAACGTTCCTTAAGACACATTGGAGTGCACGGGTTAAATAAGATAGAATAGAGTAGTGATAGTACATGCATATTCCTACGGTGATGGACAGGTAGCCACTTAAGTTGAGAACGGAATTCGGATACGTGGTCATATTTACGTAAGCCGAATATAAAACGAATGCAATAATTCTGAAGTCTTTCGAGTTTATTAAGAAGCTCCACTGACAAGTTAAGGTAGCAACAATCAGCGTAGTCAAGAATAGGCAACAGAAGGGATTGTGCAAGCACAATTTTAGTATTGACAGGCAAGAAATTACGTAGGCGACTAAGTGAGGCTCCTGAAGCGAAAACCTCAGCAACCTGCGGTCTCCACGACAAAGTGTTGTCAAAGATAACACCAAGATTTTTCACCTTGTCGCAGTATGGAATAAGGACCCCGTCGAACGTAATCTCAGGAAGTTGATCAAAGTTAATCCGAGACATATACCAAGGGCTGCCTATCACAATAACTTGAGTTTTGATCGGATTAAATGCTAGGCCATGTGACTTACTCCAAGAATTAATAGAATTTAGGTCGCAATTTATAGTTTGGATGGCAGTCGACAGATAATCAAAATCAGCCTGTGAGTATATTTGTAAGTCGTCAGCATAAAGATGATACGATGACGTTAACTCATTGGTAATTGAGTTGATAAAAACTGCAAAAAGCAGCGGAGATAGCACACCCCCTTGCGGTACGCCGGCGGAAACTTCACACCAAGAGGAAAAAGTATCGTCTATGCGAATAGGTTGCCGATGCCCAGACAGATAGCTACGGAACCAGTCGATCGCCAAAGGAGAAACATTAAGGGAACGCAGCGTAGCAAGCAAGATATCATGATCGACTGTGTTAAACGCATTACTGAAATCAAGAAGAGTAAAAACAGTTAGCTGCTGATTTTCCATTCCAAGCCGAATGTCGTCAGAGATGTTTACTAATGCAGTAGTCGTACTATGACCAGGGCGAAAACCAGATTGATATGGGTCAAGGATATTATGAGCATTCAAGAACCTACTAAACTGATTCTGAATGAGTCGTTCAAGAACTTTAGATAGGAAAGGGAGAATAGAGATTGGACGGTAGTCTGAAGAGGATCCAGGCTTAGCCTTTTTTGGTAAGGGAGTCACTTGAGCGTCCTTCCAGCAATTAGGAAAAACACCAGTCGTGATGGAAGAATTAAGGATATGAGTGATAATGGGGCATAAGGAGTCAAGAATAGGTATGATCATATTACGACTAATACTGTCACTTCCGACGGCATTTGAAGTAATGGAAAGAATACTATTTTTAACATCATGTTCAGAAACCGTTGTGAATAAAAATGAAGGATAATCAGAGTTTTGGCGGGAAGTCGAAGAGTGATGTTGTCAATTTGTTTTAATACCCAAAACTTGTGTTATTTCGTCTAATAATGTGTAATGTTGGTGGAATATTAACCATTATGTGGTCTTATACGTGCATGAGTGAAGGTAATTGTAACAAAGTGATAAAACGTGCCTTTTCAACTTCCCTCAAAACGGCCGTCGCAATTAGTATGTAAAGAATCCACCGCTTTACTATCCAGGGCGGGGTCCTTCATTAATTTCATTATCATCGTTATCATCAAATTCATCGGGGAGTCAAATTAATTAACAAACACGAATATATATCTCACTGGACACTGGCAAAATACACTTATAATTAGTGTGAAGCCATAACTTGAAGAAGAAGAAGAAGAAGAAGGATAATCAGGGGCAATCTGTGCATTAAGTAGATGAAGCGTGTTAGCTTTAATAGTATTATTATCGTTGTTGAAGTGGTGAAAATTTTCAATTCTTCAATATGGAAATGCTACAAATGGTCACCCATTTCAAACTAACCGAGCCGAATATGAAACTCCTACTTAATATTATAAAGGCGAAAGTTTTTGAGGATGGATGGATGTCTGTTACTCTTTCACGCAAAAATTACTAAACGATTCTCGAACGATTCGATTAAAGTTAGTAGTGATGTGGGGTGTAAGGGAGTCAAATACTGCTCCAAGTCACCCTCACCTGCTCGTAGTACATCCTGCCGGCGGTATAAACATAATAAAAAACTGCGTGACTAAATATCGCAGAAGAGTTACGCACTGCGATCGCCAACCCGCATGCCCAACGTGGCGATTATGGGCAAACCCTCCAAATGGCAAGCCAAAATAAACCACGGTCCCCAGTTCCCGGCCGGCCTGCTATTCCGGATCACGGCAGCGGTCACGGTAACGGCAGGGTAGGGGGTGCGAAGACTCCCCGGGCTACGAAAGGCCGCCAAAATCAACTGACCTTGGTGTCGTTTAATGGACGCACGTTACGGCTAGACGAGTACATGGCGCAACTGGAATCCGAACTCGAAGGGATAAGGTGGCACGTTCTGGGACTTTGTGAAGTCCGAAGAAAGGGAGAGGACACCGTTACCCTAGAATCAGGCCACCTTTTGTACTTTCGAGAGAGCGACCAGCTATCCCAGGGCGACATAGGGTTCCTGGTCAATAAAACCGTCTCTGACAACGTTGCAGAAATGTATTTTCCAGAAGACCGAAGAGTATAATCGGCCCCTGTGCTTAGTATTCGTGGACTATGAGAAGTCCTTTGACTTGATCGAGACCTGGTCAGTTCAGGAATCCTTGCAACTATGCCAAGTTGACTGGCGATACATCCCAGTGTTAAGAAGTCTCTATAAAGCCGCGACCATGGCCATCCAGATACCAAACCAGCAGACCAACCCTGTCCCAATGCATCGAGGTGTGAGACAATGGGACGTGATTCCCCCAAATTGTTCACAAATACATTGGAGGATATGTTTGAGGCGCTGGACTGGGAAGGTCATGGCATAAACATAAATAGCAGTCATAACTCACACTTGAGATTTGCTGACGACATCGTCATTATGGACAAGACCAAAGTAATGTTTAACCGACATGTAGAACCTGTTGCAATACATCGCCTATTCCACAAAGCTTAAAGACAAAAGTCTTCAATCAGTGCGTCCTGTCCGTTATGACTTATAGAGCCGAAACGTGGACACTCACGTTTGGACTGGTCCATAAATTTAAAGTCTCTCAGCTAGCTATGGAAAGGGCTATGCTTGGAGTTTATCTGAAGGATAGAATCCGGAACTAAGTCATTCGACAGAGAACCAAAGTTATCGACATAGCCCACTGGATTAGTACGCTGAAGTGGCAATGGGCCGGTCACATTAGCCGAACAACCGATGACCGCTGGGACAAGTTCTTGAGTGGAGACCACAGACAGGGAAACGTAATGCATGACGCCCTCAGGCTAGGTGGAGCGATGACCTTCGTAGGGTGGCTGGCAGAAACTGGATGCGAGTAACCGAGGATCGTACCTAGTGGCGTGCACTTGGAAAGGCCTATTTCCAGCAGTGGACTGCTATAGGCTGATGATGATGTAGTTTATAAAGATATTACAAAACGCATGCGCAGCTGCGAATAACAGCTAGTTTAATTATAATTATGTAATTATGATAAATAATGATATTTATTAGAAAATAGACTACAATCACGCTGAACAAGGCTTTTTAAAAAAAAATGCCGAGGCGTGAACATGTTATGACCAATTAAAAAATTGAAGCCGCATGACACTAACATCGACTGAGCTCGATTGCGAATAACCTGTCTTTTCTTTATGGAAGAGCCTACTAGACATCTAAATTGACACTCTTACACTCGACACTGCTTAGTAAGTAGGCGATAATGAAATATAATTTCCCCCACACACAGAATACATTATACACGGAAAATACCATAGATTATATTCTTTTGTCCGGTGAAGCTGTAAAAGACCCGCGGTCAACAGCGTACATCATTCGCACACACAAACACATACAAAAATATTATATTCCACAGTCACTACCAAGTTAATAAATATAACTATGAGTGCTTCATAGTTACAGTTAAAGCTCTCCATCAAACAAGAGCACTGATGATCCACCTCCTCTACTTATAACTTTTTCCAACAAAAAACGTCCTTCAATCCCTTACCCATGGCAAGGAAATCCCCATAGACTGTAATGCCACTGCTTCCCATAATAAGTTGAGTAATAACTTGTGGGAAAAAATTGGGTCACCTAGATACCCACAGCTTATACGATGGCACGTATGGGACAAATTGTCGATTTTCCGGGATTCTATTCGTGGATTTTATTTATTTTTCTTCATATTTTGATTAACATAACTTATTATGTACATCAGATACACGCGAAAATAAAATTTAATCACAATCACATTGTATTGTGCATTAAAATAGTCTTTACAAACTACAATACCATAAAATCTCGAAAATATTTTTTACTTACGCCTCTAAAAAATGTATGAGCAACCATTTCTAAATATACAGTTTAATACGCAATAAGGCGCCAAACTATCTAAATTATGATAAGCTGCTGTGTAAAATTGTGTAACACTGAATATACGGGCGTAAATATTCTTTTAGTGAACAGGAAAACCTCAGACCAGCAGTTTTATCTATCTAAAATCTGCCAAGGTAATTTAATTATTGTTATCATTGCACTACATCCCTTGCTCAGTCGTTGCTGTGTTTTTTAGCAAGGAAATTCACATTCCCCCAAAAAAACCCTTAATATTATATATTTTAATCGGTCAATTATATTACAAGTAATTTTTTACATAAATTTTAAAAACGAATTATTAACCTTTGGAAACCAATTTTGTATCAAGTATAGTTACGTAAATCGGCACGCTATAAAACTTAAAAAGTAAAACTGTCAAAACAAAAAAAAAACGAAACGTCTACAAAGCGGGTTAATTCAATTTCAACAATTTGCGGTTTTTTTACGTTATTTTGTATATTTATCATCTTACAAAAGACTAATAAACTAAGATAGTGGTGTTTTATAAGTGACAATGGTGAACAAGCATGAATATGAGTACACGTACACACCATTATGGTCGGAAAAGGAGTGAGTATTTTATCATTATAATAATGTTATTGTATCATTGAAAGGCAGTATTATTTACACACCTATCGACCGTGTATGCAGAGTTTATTTTGTTTTTTCTTATACATTACCTAGAAGCGCATCACCTAAAGGAATATTATAGTTTTTATTTATTCTGATATGGCTCAGTTACTTAAGCTAAAATATTAAATTTAAGTTGCAGTGTTCAAAATATTTTGTTATGAAAATATACTGTTTTACAAAGTTTATAATCCATACGTGCAGACCAGGCTTACATAGGCTTCTTCTTATTTGTTTCACTCTTGACAGTGTGGTCGTAGTCAAGATGAGGTTTAGTGGCTGGATGCTGTTGTAGCTCGCCTTACGATATCTCTACATTCGTCCGACCTAGGATTTGAACCCAGGACCTCGTCCTCACAAAGCGATGCCCTTCGCGACTAGACCAACGAGGTATTCTCTCCATTTAATTCGATCATTTGGGATTCTGGTGCACTCGATCAAAGGATCTCCTACAGCGGACTTAATTATCTGTCCACTGCATTGGTGACCTCCCACGTGGTCTAGTTACTTCCACTTTGCCCTGCACAACCAGACGCTCTAGGCAATGAGCTTTAAATAAATAAAATTTGAATTGTCTTAATTTAAAATACTTAAATCATTTTATGCAAAAATTATTTGTGAGCATATCCTTACAACTGTATTGGACATAAAAAGGTCTATTGAAATCCGCAACACTCACACAGTATTTTAGAAAACATATCTATATCATCATGCCAGATCCCTTGCGGGGTAGGCAGAGAGTACAGATTTCCAACAGATTCTTTCCGTACATACCTCTCTGACTTCCTCCACTCTCATAGTTCAACAACCAAAATGATCTCATGAAGTCCATGTATTACACTATTATTTAATTTATTTAGCTCCTTAGATTTAAACAGAAAGAGGTAGATATGATAAGTCCATACTTTGGACTTGGCATATCTACTATTTCTTTTCATGTGCCATGCTTATGCCAATTTCACACACATTTGTCATAGCAGCAAATGACTTACTCAATAATTGTCAGCAGAGATGGGCAACCACCCCTTCTTGGGGAATATAGGTGTGATAGTGTATTAATGATTAACGATTACAATTACATCATGTAATCTTCATCGTTTACTATTACGCTTTTAATCTTGAATCATGGTTGATTATTACAAAATCTATCTATCTCTATCTATAACCTCACGCCAGATCCCTTGCGGGGTAGGCAGAGAGTACAGAGTTCCAACAGGTTCTTTCCTTACATACCTCTCTGGCTTCCTCGACTCTCATAGTTCGTCTCATACACGCTCGCCGGTTACGGAGACTCTTGACTTTTCCATCAGATAAGACTCGGTTTATTTGGTCGTGGTAAGATAGTCTAGGTCTTCCCCGGTACCTGCATCCTTCCACTTTCACATTGTATATCTGTTTTGTCATTCTTTCCTCTGGCATTCTTTCTATATGCCCGAACCAACGGAGCATGCCCTTTCTCATCTTTACACCGATACTATCTTTCATACCTACTCGCTGTCTTACTATGCTGTTGCTAATGCGGTCGGTCAGCTTCACTCCGCACATCTTCCGCAGAGCTCGCATTTCTACCGCATTTATCCTACTTTCATTCTCCTTCTTACATACCCAGCTCTCGCTACCATATAACAGCGTTGGGACAAGAACTCCGTTATGTATGGCCAGCTGCGCCTTATGGCTTAAGTGCCGACTCCCGAGTAGCTTTCCCATCGCACCATTCACTCTGTTCCCTGCACTCACTCTTCTCTCTATGTCAGCGGTGTATTTCCCATCCTTACTGAAGGCGCATCCAAGATATACAAACTCATTCACTTGCTCCAGCACATCGTTACCAACCACAATCCTTACATTCGTTCTGGTTTCTTCCCTTTTAAAAACCATAATCTTGGTTTTCTTCACATTCAAGTGTAGATCATGTAGTCGTCTTTCATAACTGTGAGTAGTGTTTGCAGATCAGTGGCTGTTGGCGCTATTAAAACCGCGTCATCTGCATAAAGTAGATGGTTTACCACTAAGTCACCCATTTGTACACCTTCATTCATCGCTTTCAGTCTTTGAAGACTTTTGTCCAGATATATTATAAACAGTCTAGCGGACAACACGCAACCCTGCTTGACGCCGATTTTAACGTCAAACCAGGGTGACCTGTTACCACCCACCCGTACGCATGCCTTGCAGTCCACATAAGTGGACTGGACGGCTCGCAACAGAGTGCCATCTATACCATACTCTGGCAAAATGTCCCAAAGTCTCTTTCGCACAACTCTATCAAATGCCTTCTCCAGATCTACAAAACCGCAGAAAACCTTCCGGCCCACTGCCAGATGCTTCTCTACGATGTTGCGGAGTGAGAAGACTTGATCCGAACATCCTCTTCCAGACCTGAAACCCCCTTGTGCCTCGCACAACATTCCATCGGACTTCACGCGCATTCTCCGTTCAATAATTTTACCTTCTTACAAAATGCAATTGAAATCATTATTACAAAATGCAATTGTAATCATTAATCTGATTAGATTTTGCCCATCACTGATTGTCAGTAATTTTATATTTAAAGGTTAGTATTTTTACAAAAGGAATACGACTAAGGCCCATATAACAGGACATAAATTAGTTGTCTATCTGTCTATTTTAAAATCTAGTTATAAAAACCAATTTTTATACTGAACTGTATGTTTTAAAGCTATATTCACAACTGGTTGTCATCTTGTAAAACGGGCCTAAATTATGTTTGATCCATTTTCAAAAATAATAATATTTTAAATTTTGTTTTAAATATTTATCACTAGCTTCTCCATTATCTGAACCTAACATTTTTCTGGGATAAAAAGTCCTATGTGTTAATTCAGATAATAAACTATCTGTGTGCCAAATTCCATCCAAATCTGTTCAGCCATTTTTGTGTGATTGAGTGACAAACATCCAAACATACAAACTTTCACATTTAGAATATTAGGTAGGATGACAACCTTAATTCATAATCAACCTTTCTTCATATATTTTTTTGGAGTTTCACTTTGAAAGCACTATGTTATTTAGTCTTCCAGAGGAGGCTCCCTTGGTAAATAAAAGAATGTATCAAATTTTTTAATAGTATACATCATAACATGGCTCCCAAAATTAAATACTTATGTCTGAAAAAGTGATCAGGGATATTTGGAACATACAACAATTCATTAACTCATAAGTGGACTACACCTATCTATATCATTATACCAAAATACCTTGAGACTTCCTTCGTCCCCATATTTTATCTGTGGACATTGTTCTATTTATCTATCTATATCATCACGCCAGATCCCTTGTGGGGTAGGCTGAGAGTACAGGGTTCCAACAGATTATTTCCTTACATATCTCTCTAACTTTCTCCACTCTCATAGTTCATCTCATACACACTCGCCGGTTACGGAGACTCTTGACTTGCTCTTCAGATAAGAGACGGTCTATTTGGTCATGGTAGATAGTCTAGGTCCTCCCCGGTACCTACATTCCTCCACTTTCGCATTGTATTTGAGACTTCCTCCATTCCCATATTTTGTCTGCAGACATTGCTGTGATGATAAAATCTATTAATTGATGATTAAATAAATATTTTCTTCTATTTATCCCTAATGCAAGCTGATACCAATTCTACTTATGAGTAGGTCTTCACCTGGCAGTGAAACAATGTAGTGTAAATAAAATAAATAAGAATATATTTCTATCTATCTACATTATCACGCCAGATTCCTTGCCGGGTAGGTAGAGAGTTATTTTGTGGTTTTTTTTTTACTGAGTCATTGAGTCACAACTTCAGCACTTTCCATGAGGTGAGATATGTGTCAATCCCTGACCATTCCTTAATAAAAAAGACATTATAGAGTTTCAACAAGGTCTTTAAAATATTTTAATGCCTTTTGTTAAGATGTATAAATAAAAATAAATAACAAAAATCATAATTTATTAAAAAGCAATTTATTAAAATCTTCTGTTACAACATTTAATTACCAAGTAATTTTCTGGTATACCCATATTAAACAGTTAACTGTGATGGAGGCTTTTTAAGTTATCTTTATTAGTCAAAACTAACAAAATTACCTTTGCACACATTCTGAAAAAAGTTTGTTTCCATTGTCGCAGACAGATTTTTATTTGATGTATTTCTATATTTTTTATCTCTGTTATCATTTCCTAGTAGATTTCTTATAATAATGATAAGTTCATACTTCTAATAAAGTGCGAAATGTGACATTTATTTTATTTAATTTGCACAAAATACAGTTACATGTTACATTAAAAGTAACTCATAGGTAAAACCTATATTATTATAGATATAGTAATCAAAGAAATCACTATTAGTTATAAGGCCACCCATTGATACCACTACCTTGTAAATTATAATGTTGTTTCTTTTATTTCCTTTTTGATATAACCATAAAGTGTTATCTATCTCTCTATCTATTTATTAATGCTAAGTTAATTTAATTAAGCTAATTTAATTAACGGTAAATCTTGTAAATTAAGAAATTATCTTTACTGATAAAAAATGTAAGGATTTATCCATTTCCGTGAAGTTGACGGACGTCCTGGTCCAGTGATTAAGAGCTTCAATTTTTCCGCTCACTCGATCAAGTAGTCGCGGGTTCGATTCCCGCACGGAATAAATCTTTGTGTGACCGAAAAATATTTGCTTCGGTCTGGGTGTTTGTACATGTGAATTTCATGTTTGTAAACGCGCCCGCTACACAAAAATAATTAACATACTTTTTTTTAAATAGTTTGTTTTATCTCCTTAGAGTTGCATTTACAACCCATACTTCTTTTCCTATCATTCAACAAAAGGGAGCCGCTTTTTCTACACTGCACATTCTTTATTTAGGATTCGACCAAACATCGTGAACGTCCTTGATAAAACGATCTATGTTTCTCATAACGTATGCATATCGTATCGTCTGCAGCATTGGAGCCGCTCTTATTAAAGTGGGGGGTCCTACGGTCGCATGAGTGGGCGATCTAAGTCGATACAGAGTCAGTTCGTATTGTGAGAGGCGCGGGCGTCGTGTGCTGACTTGCCGGCCTTAACCACAACCTTTGAACTCAAACGAAACTAAACCCTACCACATAACAATACAACTTAAATTCACTTCCATGTTGTACGAATCAAAGTTCCAGTGACCTCTTCCAAATCTTGTATAAGTGAAGTGTGAAATGAGTGAAGACAACGCTGTTTCCGACGACCTGAAGAGGCAGGCGGCTATATTCTACAACACAACACAGAGGTTCGTGTTTATTGCGAATACAAACATTACTGTTTTGAAATTGCTAATTTCCAACGTACGTCGCGTCTAACACACCGGAAGGAGCAAAATGAATTTAATCTTACTGCCTCGAATTAAGATTGATTTTTATATAGCCTTATGATAGAGCAACATATGTTTGATACGTGTCGCGAAAAAAACGTTCCGGTTCGATTGGCGATTTTAGATAAGTGCATTGTTACCTGTTATTAAGTTGATATTCAACTAGTGTAGCGTGAATTAGTTTGCATAATAAAACCACATACCTTTGTGAAAGGCGTCTGAATTGCATAGGTACCTAGGACCCCTTGTAGATATATGTATCCTTGCCGATTTTTGAATGGCTGAATTTAGGTTTTATTGTATGTGTTTATCATATAATTTAGTGAATCCAGAGTATGCACTAGCATAGCGACGTGTCCAAAGAACACAGTTCTATAATCCAGTATTTAGATTTGGGATAAATAACCTTATCCACGGGCACGCTAATTGTGAATGCCATTCGCATATGGAACTTTATGTTATTTAAATTATCCAAAGGGTTTGTTTTACTAGTTTGGATATTTCAAACAATTCCTTCTAGTCTTTTGTATAACTCTACTGTGTATGAAATACTAAGAATAAATATATTTTGTACATACTAAAACAAACTTTGTATCTACACGTTAACTTTCAGTGGTTTTGCAAATGAAAACAATCAATGTATCAGTTATAGAGACAGTAGGTAGCGGCAGTATTGAAAATTAAGAGGAAAGATTTGTATGTTTGTAATGAATAAAACGACAGGGACCGATTTTAATGATTCTTTCACCATTAGAATTAAAAAGCTACAATATCTAGAAGTAACATAGGCTATAAAACATAGACCCGGTATGAGGCGCTGTTGTCGATCCGATACGAAGTCGCGGGAATCTGTTAGTAAATAATAAAATGCAGTCCCCATACATTTGTACAGTCAGCTGACCGTATTTTATGGGAGATTCATTTTATAATACTGCTGATATTTATCTTATAGAACAGATCGTCTGCATCAAGCCACTTGAAAGTCACCGAGTGTATAATATGTACTATATACGTCTATACTGAGATAGAACTCACCTCTACATTCTTCAAATGGCGTGATCGTAAAAAGTCCTACTAACACTCAACAGTAGTTAGACCTATACGCTCTTTACATATTTTATAGTAACGCTTTCTCTTACTATTATTATTATGCTTTTTATTATATACCTCTACAACATCTCTATTTTGTAAATGAGAGGACTATGTAGACACTGACCAATATCATGAATCTAAGTACACTTATGATTAATCTATACTTAAGCACATCTATTTAGCTCGTTCTGCATTGTTCTCCCATACTCCATAAATGCAATGTATACAAAAAGAATTGTAAACCTCATTTTTTAAAAAAGAGTAACCGTGGAGTTTCTTGCCCTTCTTCTCCACAGGAATGACTTTCCGAACGGGTGGTAGAGTCTTAAGTAATAATAATTTTCTCTTTTTGACTATTCATAAGTGCCTTTTGGTCTACATGAATAAAAAACTTTTGATTTTGATTTTGATTTTGATAGATGATTTTAATTTTAGTGATAGATGCATGAAGGGTTGCTTAGTTTGAGATCGTATAAATCCACTGCTCTACTTATTCAAAAGAAATCTTGAGATTCCAAAGTTACCACAGAGCATTTAGGTAGCAGAAGTAGGGATAGTCTCATTTCCTACTGATATACGCAGTAGAACGAATTACACAAACACCATTTCCGATATATGTTCCGTACTGAACCTCGGATTATCTCCAATGTTCTACACTTAAACCAACTCGACCATGCAAACGACGCTTAACCTAAAGATTATAAATACAAATGATTACGTACGCTGTTTATAACAAAATAATAATTATATAAACGGAATTCAATTAATCAGCATTAACTTAAACTCATTATGAGCTGCTTAGCATTTTTTTTATAGTCAGACATCAACCAAGCAAAGTAATAATTTAACATGCTTCAGAGAACATGTTATGACGTCAGATTTAAGTAGAGTTTCTAATTCTTATTACGAATTCCATATTATAGGTGCCTAATGGAAGTCGGGAACGATCATGTTGTGTTAAGCACTCTACACACAGAACACGCCTATCTGCCGACACAATGACGATGGCTTGGTGCAGTGACTAAAGATTGAGTCGCTCCTTCCGCTGAATTGAGTAGTCGCAGGTTCGATTCACGCTCGGAACTAATCTTTGTGCGACCCACAAGTATTTGTTTCGGTCTGGATGTTTGTGTATGTCATTTTTTTATGTTCGTTAATGCACATACGAGATTTTTTCCTATCTGGGCCGGCTGGTTTCTTATGGGCGGGTTTTGCAGTGACTTCACATCGTTTCAAATCGGTAAACTTTGTTGGTACGATATGAGCTTGTCTTAACAATTGAATGTCGTTGTAACACGTCAAATTTCGCTGATCAAGTAAGCCCGCACGTAAGTCGCCGACATGATTCTACTCGTATCAAACGTGGACGCCGACACTTGCTTTCGGGCTGTGTCGGCAGGTCGGCGCCTCGGCGAGTTCAATTTGTAGAGCGCCTTAAAGTCACTTACATTACAATAAATAAAAAATAGCCAATGTATCGCTATACTAATAATGCGGGTTTTATCTTATTTCCGACATAGGTATTTTTTAAATTTTTCATCTCTATCTATATCATCACGCCAGCTCCCTCGCGGGGTCGGCAGAGAGTACAGAGTTCCAACAGGTTCTTTCCTTACATACCTCTCTGGCTTCCTCCACTCTCATAGTTCGTCTCATACACACTCGCCGGTTACGGAGACTCTTGACTTGCCCTTCAGCTAAGACACGGTCTATTTGGTCATGGTAAGATAGTCTAGGTCTTCCCCGGCACCTACATACTTCCACTTTCGCATTGTATATCTGTTTTGTCATTCTTTCTTCTGGCATTCTTTCTATATGCCCGAACCAACGGAGCATACCCTTTCTCATCTTTACACCGATACTATCTTTCATACCTACTCGCATTCTTACAACGCTGTTGCGAATACGGACAGCGTGACTCCGCACATCTTCCGCAGAGATCGCATTTCGACCGCATTTATCCTGCTTTCATTCTCCTTCTTACATACCCAACCATATAACAGCGTTGGGACAAGCACTCCGTTATGCATGGCCAGCTGCGCCTTTTGGCTTAAGTGCCGGCTCCCAAGTAGCCTTCCCATCGCACCATTCACTCTATTACCTGCATTCACTCTTCTCTCTATATCAGCGGTGTCTTTCCCATCCTTACTAAAGGCGCATCCAAGATATACAAACTCATTCACTTGCTCCAGCACATCGTTACCAACCACAATCCTTGCATTCGTTCTGGTTTCTCCCCGTTCAAAAACCATAATTTTGGTTTTCTTCACATTCAAATGTAAGTAAAATTTTTCATTATTATTCGATTGCTGAAAGAATACACGCAATTCACATAGCGAGTATTCCAAGGGTCCCTCATTCGAATAGTGTCTAAATGGTATCCATATATCCGATCTCGTTCTTCTGTTGTCACCTCCATGAATACTTTGATACATACATATTTATCCGTTTTGGAATCTTGCCATGTTCATCTTACAGACAAGCGTACTCTTATCCATCTAATAATCTAGAATTACTTTTGAAAATTTTCTTGCAATAATTTATAATTTAGCAGTGGGATACCACAGGTTAATTAAGAATCAGAATCAGAATATTATTTATTTATGTAAACAACTATATCTATCTATCTATATTGTCACGCCATCCTTTGCGGGGTAGCCAGAGAGTACAGAAACTCTAAAGTATTTTTAAATCGTCAGAAAAATTACAAAGATTTTAACCCTACTGCGGATAGTGTATATTAAAAAAAATATTATGCAAAAAGTTTTTGCAGCATGGGGCAGCGAGTTAAGATAAAAAAAGTTACATTTTAAGAGGACTACCTCTGACTGTTAGCACTACCTAATCTTATGGAATATGTATTCCCTATTGTGTAGAATAGACGGTCCGGCAGATTTGTGTCAACTCATTCATGAATTATGTATTCAGAAAATAGCTCATCTCTACGACCTCGCCTTACATTTTGCATATTGTTTTATGTTTGAAGTTGTTAATCTTTCGGAGAGAGTAGTTCTAAAGCAAAACGATCGTTTTAAACATTAAGTAATTAAAAAGATTAGATTAAAAATTTAAAAACGAAAGAGAGATGTCTCCAGTGTTTGATTAGCGCAACTGTCAAGCCGATGGCTTTTGTTCTTGCCATGATATGTAGTATGGAGGTATTGCAGTAGAGTTGGACGTTGCGCACTCGTTTGTTAATATAACGTTTCATGTTTATACTTATGCGGTACAATTTTGGTTAACCATTGCCTTTTTAATCAAATCCAAATAATACTGAATGAATAAGCGAAACAATAGAACTCTGTTCAGTAAAAATCAATTATAAGTCATTTTCATGTGTGTGAGTGATGTACGCTGTTGGCCACGAGGCCTTTACAGCTTCACCGGACTTAAGGGCGAGCGTGCAACCACTACGCTCGAGCCAGAAGGGCAAGGGGCGACATACCGAGGGCGCCTCTTCAAGGCGCCCTCGGTTGGGACAGTCGCTGTGGGGGGACGGGGTGCACTACTAAGTGCACCGGTGAAGCGCCGGCTATGGGAGGGATCTAAGACTACGTCGTCGTCGCCCGTATTCTGAGCGGAAAGAATGGATGACAAAGCATAGGGGGGATCGAAGAGAATCGGAGAGAAAGTCTTTTTCATGTAAGGCGGGTACTGTGACAGTTGTAAGTGTCAAACAAAATTATACTTTATTCAATGGCAATAAGAGGCATGACCCGTTTCTATAATTATGGTTTTATGCCTTAACACCTTTGAATTAAATAATAATTTCGTTTGGGACTTAGAACTGTCACTACACATCCTATGTGAAAAATATAATAGCTGATACTGCCCCTCTGCTGGGTAAAGGCACAAATCGAGGTGAGAGAGATTAGGTCATACCCTCCATGCGGACCCCATGTGGATTGGTGGAGATTCAATAAATTACTTAATAGCGCATTTACGTTAGTAAGTTATCATACATACATAACCTAGCTCTCATACCGTTTTCCGGGACGGTAAAGGCGTATATCGTACACCCATATTTTATGGTCCCAGTTTTTTTTTGTTTTAAAAAAACGTAGCCCCTACACTAGGATTTATTCCTGTGAGGTGGGTGCGTTTACAAACATAAAAATTCACATACACAACTACCCAGACCGTAGCAAATTATTGTGGATCACACAAAGATTTGTCTCGTGCGGGAATCGAACCCACGACTACTAGACACAGTGGGCGGCTTAAGCTCTTAGCCACTGCGCTAAATCGTCTAAAAAAGAGTATATGTACTCTTCTGCCAACGCCTGTCAAGTACTATGGTACATCCACATTTCGCTCTTGTATTGCCGGAGCCGGAGCGAACTTTAAAGTAACATTACACATTTCTCTCCTTATGTTTTTTAAGTTTTCTCTTACATGGAGATTTCCTTACTATGGATATCTTCGGCCGACAAATCGCACATAAGTTTCCAAACACCCAGAGCACACCTCTGGGATTTAAGCTCTGTTGCTCGTGAATACAAATCAAGCATTCTATCATTAGGCTATCACTACTTGGAATTACTATAATGTTTAGATTGTATAAAAAGACGTAGTGTGTAATCTTCCCCTATGAGATAAGGCTATCCTAATGATTGTCTAATAAAATCCTAAAAATTGGGGCTTGGGTGCTGTCTTCCACTGAGGTACACACTGCTTGAAGTTACAATATTATTAGATTAAAGAAAAAAAGTATGTGTAACATTTCCTTAAGAGATAAGGGAATGAAGGTTTATCTATTAAAAAAATTATTAGATATCTGTTTTTATACTTGGTTTATTAAAGAAAATGTTTCCTTTACGCTCTCTGCACCGATGTGTATTGACCCTAAAGATCCAGTATCAGTGGCCTTATATAGAGTTCCACTCTAATTAATGATGACTAAATCGAGCCTAAAGCAACGGATTTCCCATTATACGGTTATGTTTATTGGTACTTCTGAGTTTAGTAACCTTTTCGTATTTTTAAAATCAGAATCTAAGGTGTTTATCTAAGGGCACGCCAAGAGTCTCCGTAACCGGCGAGCGTATATAAGACGAACTATGAGAGTGGATGAAGAAAGAGAGGTATGCAAGGAAAGAACCAGTTGGAAATCTGTACTCTCTACCTACCCCGCAAGGGAGCGGACGTGATGATATAGATAGAGATGGAAAATCAAAAGTTTTTTACTCATGCAGACTAAAAAGTAATTATGAAGAGACAAGAAAAAAGACTAGTGATTACATAGACTACCTACCACCCTTTTGGGATGTCATTCCTGTCAAGAAAATGGAAAAGAAACTATACGGTTATAATTTTAATTTTCAGAGTTTTAGTATATAGTGTAGGGCACGATATTCTTAGAGGGTATGGGAGAACAATACAAAACGAGCTGGATAACCTTAAATATAAATTTAGTTTAAGCGTGGGAAATCGATGATGATCTTAATGTATACTCATTAAAAGTGCTCTAACGTTAGTTATACCTACTTATCAAGAGCGTTGTATGGAAGTGGCAATCTGAGGGCCTAGACAAGTTGCAAGCGTTTTGTTTCTATTCTGTTGTCGCAATCGATAGCGCATTGTTTTGACCACGTGACTTTTCGTTGCAAAATGTCATTCCCATACATTTTTCCGCTTTCTATTAGCGTTAACGACTGTAGATTGTCAACTTGGCTATAGGCGCTGAATAGGAAACGTTAAAAAAAACTGTCACGCCTATATTCCCCAAGCGCAGGTGGCAGAGGTGTACACCCACTTTTCGCCGGCGATGTTAGCTCTCATGTAATAGGGAGCGAGCCTATTGCCATATACCGTGCACAATTCCAGACTCTGGAGTCATACTGGGAATTTTTCGTTAGAAATACTACATTTATCCGACCTCGGATGTGAACCCAGGACCTCGTAATCACAAAGCGATGCGCTTTCCCACTAGACCAACGAGGCAGTCTATTTTTATTCCAGGCTATATACACTCAAATAACATTACTGAGTTCTTAGATTTACGCCAATATTACAAATGAAATAAAACTATTTTACGAACCTCAAGACACCGTGAGCTAATAATTAAGAAGTTTGAGGGTACCCCGGAACAACTATGCCTTTTGGACGTCTAACACCTCAGTCCCTCCCGTGACCATGGGTGCTGCAAAGCACTCGAAACGTCGGGAACTAAAAATCAAAAATAAACCGCGATAAAATCCGTAAAATAGTTCTATTTCATGTCAAATAACATTGCTTAGTTAAAAAAATGCTAATTTCCGTTCAACCGTACCAATAACTCATGGATCATACCAAACGTGTTAAATTAATCGAACACGTGTCGACGACCTAATCGTGGAGCCACGGCTTATGAAGTCACCGGCTAAAATGAGCAGAGTTATTCTGACCTTTTTGCATCTGCCATTTTTTTAGGCGAGTATATTTTTTATTGGATCTTAGTCTATCGGTGTACAGTTCGCGCCAATATTGGTGACCGTCCTGAATGTAGCCGCTTACGAATGCGCAGAACCAGAAGATAACAAAACGGGACGAACTTATCCTACTAATATTATAAAAAAATGAATGTGAAAGTTTGTATGTTTAGCTGTTTGGATGTTTGTTGCTCAATCTCGCAAAATCGGTTGAACGGATTTAGTCATAACATCGTCGGCGAAAAGTGGGTGTACTCAGTACACGTCTGCCACCCTCGACTGGGGAATGTAGGCGTGGCTGTGTGTTTTTTTTTCATTAGAATAAGTAAGAAAATATCTCTAGTATGGGCATTTAAAAAATGTTGGAAAGAGGTAGCACATTGAACACATGAATATAGGTAAAATACCATATATAAGTAAAATACCTTATTATTTTTAGCCATTTGTGACCGGTTTCTGGACAAACACCTCCATACATAATCTTTATTCTGCTCTTTTTAGGGCCTTTGAGGGGCAAAGGAGTCCAGTTTGTCGCTAAATTTTCACTTCGGCAATGTATAATACATTTATAATTAATATTACTTATAAAACAAACGTTTATATAATTTAAGTGTAGTAGGTATATTATAAACCACGTGGGCGTTACTCAAGAAGCACGTGCTATCATACGAAAATATCTTGATTTAATTTTATTAACAAACCAGTCTGGACTCTTAACTTTGCAATACTAAATTCTCCAGGAAATGGCATACATTTAAAGCAATCCAATCTCGTGATAGTAGGAGACTATTATTGTTATTCGCCTGCTAAGAAACACGTTTATACTGTTGCTTCACTGCTAGCGCAACCACACACTTCGCATTCTTCGATTCGCTTTGTTTTAAAATTTGCTATGATTTACAGTAAATATATGACAATATAGTGTACTTACGTAAGAATAAGAATATCCATTTATTTAATAAAGTGACCGACGTTCATAAACAAAACACGAGAAATAAAAATAAACTTATATTACCAATTTTTAGGTCTAAAAAGGATTCGCTTCCTTCGTAGGAATCGGTATTCGCTGCTGCAATAAGATACCGAAGCCCGTGTTAAGTTTGTCACTTGACAGTTTTAAAAGTAATATTATATCTTCACTAATGAGTAAAGGATTTTAAACTGTAAATGATTTTTAAAAGATAAAAATGCCTTTACACAAATTACCTGGCGTTTACAAGTAGATAATGTTAAGTGCAGCGTGTCCTACCTAGCGAGCGTTCATTGATTTTAAATATTATTTTCGAACGATGTCGATAGGGTCGTGGATTGGTCATGCTCACTAAAATGTCTTTGCTGGTGGCGGCTCTGTGGAGCGGGTCCCTCTAATATGGTCGAGAAGAGTGATGGCTGCATCTCAAGTCATACTCGTGAACGGGTGCTGCTGGTAGAGACTGGTCCATCCTCTATCCTTTGACTGATTAAACATGTACCGTAGTACTGTTGAATTTTGTCTCGTTCGGCATTACACTGGAGCTAAAACCAATTATTTTGTACGCACTCCTTACATATTTTATAGTAACCCTTGTTTTCTTATTATACTTTTTATTTTATACCTTTACATCATCTCTATTTTGTAAATGAAAGGACTATGTAGACACTGACCGATACCAGGAATCTAAGTACACTTATGATTAATCTATACTGAACATATATTTAGCTCTTTCTGCATTGTATGTAAGGGGTATGGGAGACATACCCCATGAATGCAATGTATACAACAAGAATTGTAAAACTCTCATTTTTAAAAGAGTAACTGTGGAGTTTCTTGCCCTTGTCCACAGGAATTACTTTCCGAACGGGTGATAGAGTCCTAAGTAATCAATAACTTTCTCTTTTTGACTATTCATAAGTGTCTTTTGTTCTACATGAATAAAAAACCTTTTGATTTTGATTACGATTTAACAATAAACGATAATAAATCAGCTCATACTGCCCCACGCTCAGCGAAGACCTCTTACAAATTCAGGTGAGAGAGAATAGGTTACACTCCACCACGCGGACCCAGTACAGATTGGTGGAAGCAACTTTGCGGCCATCTGCTGTTGGAACTTATTAAGCCTTATAAGTAGCTTCCAACGTGCCTGACGATATTAAGGGGTAACTGGGATCAACGGATTAAGATATTATCCGAAACACGGAGAGACTATATAGTATACCCTTCTGCCAAATATCATGCCAACCCTGATCCCAAACTAGTTCATTTGTTTAGACGAGATTGAGTCACACTTTTATCTTCGAGAACTTCAAAAAAGTAACTAAACTCTTGGTCAAGAGCTTCTTCGTTAACGACTATGAGCGGTTTAGGTGGATGAATTAATTTTTAATATAGCCAATATGTTTTTAGTCAGTGGATTCTCGATAAGGTCATGGGCATAAGACGATATACTCGCTGTCAACATTTATAAAGCTTTACGTCACAATGTGATACGTTCCTTTCATATAGCAGACAATTCTTAAGCCTTACATAACAACAACTACTTACTGTAAGCAAGTCATTTTATCTTTTATTGCATTTTAGCGCTGAAATAAAGCATCTCTGTCAGTATCGCAGGAGTATTCAGAGACCACAATGAGATAATTACGTAACAAAAGAATCCGTTTTGGGGTAATAAATCGTACGTTGGGTCCTTAACACGAGCCTGCGCATGTAATGCAAAGAATATTTTCTATTTGGTCCATCTATCTATGTCTCTCTATCTATATCATCACGCCAGATCCCTTGCGGGGTAGGCAGAGAGTACAGAATTCCAACAGGTTCTTTCCTTAGATACTTCTCTGGCTTCCTCCACTCTCATAGTTCGCCTCATACACGCTCGCCGGATACGGAGCTCTTGACTTGTCCTTCAGACTCTGTCTATTTGGTCGTGGTGAGATAGTCTAGGTCTTCCCCGGTGCCTACATCCTTCCACTTTCGCATTGTATATCTGTTTTGTCATTCTTTCTTCTGGCATTCTTTCTATATGCCCGAACCAACGGAGCATACCCTTTCTCATCTTTATACCGATACTATTACTACGCTGTTGCGAATACGGTCGGTCAGCTTCACTCCGCACATCTTCCGCAGAGCTCGCATTTCTACCGCATTTATCCTACTTTCATTCTCCTTACATACCCAGATCTCGCTACCATATAGCAGCGGTGTGACACGAACTCCGTTATGAGATATGATTAGATAAGAAATATTGATTGACTGATTGATAAGATATATCAATCAATTAATCAATATTTTATTTGTCAAGTATAGGTACAATACATTTTGTTATTATTATATATAAATATATATATAAAAATGGCAGTGGTTAAGGTAATTAAATGTAGTTACAATTATAATGTCACAAATATTCCTTGTAAATCGGTGTTATTGCATCATCAATAATATATATATTAATTAGCTCTTAATTCATTACATTTGTCATTTATAAAATCATCTACTGAGTAATAGCATTTGTTGATTAATAGCAATGTCAAGGTCTTTTTAAAATTATTTATGTCCATGATCTTAATCCGATTTGGTAATTTATTATAAATAACTGCTGCCATGCCTAGAATACTCTTCCGTACCAATGCGGTTTTACATTTACGGGTACAGATATCATTTTTGTACTGATTTCGAATTGGGACTATGCGCAAAGTAGACCCAGTTTCAAATTGTTTAATGTTTTCTTTTACAAACAACGCAACTTGTAGAATATATAAGAACGGTACAGTTCGTAATCTAAGTTATTTGAAAGCTGACACAACTCTTTCGCGTATTCAGACCACACATCGATCTTATACACCTTTTTTGGGATATAAATATTGATTCTCGATCGGTCGAGTAACCCCAATACATTATACCGTATCTTAAAATTGATCCTAGTAGATCATGGTATGCAATTAAAAAAGGTTCTCTGTTAATTTTCTTTGAAAGTTGAAACAAGGCATATGCCGATTTATTTAGCTTCTTGCATGTCTCTTCTATGTGTTTTCCATGTTAACTATCTATCTATAAACAATGATAAGAACTTTGTAGTATTTATCTGTTCTACATTAAAGCCTTTGTGGTTAATATTACAGACCGGATGAGTTATTTTTTGATAGAAATGCACAATTTTTGCTTTATTTAGATTGATTAGTAAATTATTATTATTAAGCCAGTTTATAATGTCTGAAAGCGTGTTATTAATGTCATTTACATATTCATATAAATTGTCGCATTTTACTATAGCAGTGCTGTCATCTGCGATCAGAATCATTTGTTGTCGTACCGTTTTTGGAAGATCATTTAAGTAAATCAAAAATAACAATGGGCGTAGCACACCCCGTTGTGGTACATCGTATTTAATAGGTCTTGGTTCCGATAGCTAGTGAGATTCAATTTTTGTATCTTTACAGAATGTAGATATTTCTGTGTATTGAATTCTGTTGGCCAAGTAAGATTTAAGGAGTTTCAGCATTTGTCCTCTAATGCCATACCCATGTAATTTATTTAATAATATATCGTGATTCACGACTTCAAACGCTTTGGTGATGTCAGTAAAAATAGCACTTATTGGAATTTTATTATCTACTGCGGTTAATATTTTATTTAGAAAATCAAATATGGCCATGTTAATTGAAGTATTTTGTCTAAATCCGTATTGTTCCCTACAAAGTAGATTAAATTTATTCATGTAAGCGTATATATTTTTATATATTATTATTTCGATTATTTTTGATATAATAGAAATTTTAGCGATTGGTCTATAGTTTTTCATTTCTGCTTTGTCTTTTTTTTTGTGCAATGGCTTGATAATAACTTTTTTCCGAGGTTCTGGGTATACCCCGTTTATAGTCATAAAATTGATTATATGTGTCAAGGTAGGTGCTATGGCTTTATTACATTATTTTATTACTGTAGTTGATACTCCATCGCATCCTACGGTACCTGTGTTTTTAGCGATTATATCGTTGAAATTACGTCTTCTTTTAAGATATGTGGCATAAACATGGAATGAGACGTCAAATTATCGAATTTGTACTTTAATTCACTGTCAGATTCGGTGTTATTTTCTATTTCGTCAATAAAGTAGTTATTAAATGCAATAGCTACGTCGGTAGGTTCTGTTAATATAATTTCATTATTATTAATTATTGAAAGATGTTCGTTCGGTATACAAAGTTTAGATTTATTTATTACTCGCCAGACAGCTTTATGTTTGTTGTTTGAAGTTTTCATAAAATAATTATTCTGTGCTTTTTGTGTCAGTTTTTTATGGTTTGTTTGTTTATGGTTTGTTTTTTTAAAAACGTAGCCCCACACTAGGATTTATTCCTGTGTCGTGGGTGCGTTTACAAACATGAAAGTTCACACACACAAATACCCAGACCGAAACAAATAATTGTGGATCACACAAAGATTTGTTCCGTGCGGGAATCGAACCCGCGACTATTAGACACAGTGGGCGGAGCGACTTAAGCTCTTAACCACTGCGCTAAATCGTCCGTCAAAAGTTTTACAATCTTTTTGTAAATAGATGTGTACTTTTTGAAATTTAATTTATTTTTTATTGTAGGATTAAGTCTATAGCGCCATAGCAATTGTCTCTGTTTACTGCTGCATTTCTTTATTCCACGCGAAATTCATTTAGTTTTTATACAAACTCATTCACTTGCTCCAGCACATCGTTACCAACCACAATCCTTGCATTCGTTCTGGTTTCTTCCCGTTCAAAAACCATAATCTTGGTTTTCTTTAAATTTAAATGTAAGCCTTTATTCTATTTGGTGTTTCATAATAAACTGTTTTATACTGTATTACTGCTAGTCAGACTTCAAAATCGGGATGAGAGAGATTCATACTCATACTCAATCACTCGGACACAGTACGGATTAGTGGAGGCAGGTTTGTGGCCACGTGCTGTTGGAACTTATTAAGGGCTATAAGGCACCAACATAAAGGTGTCTTCGCTATGAGAACCTTACCTTTTTAACCCCTAACGCGATTTAGTAGTGTATCTTTACCATAGAATGTAACTTGGTATTTATTTTCTCGCAAATAGGGTTGGTAATGATGATGCCTTTACTGTTGCTGCGTTGTTACGGAGTAACTGATGATATAGGCAGAGTTAAGTTACGGCTCACAACCATTGAACTTACTACGCTACTTATTTACGACCGTAGCTCAAGGATGTAGTTAGCTCTATGGCTCTTCAAGGGAAGTACGGACCGCGGATAGAGCATTCGCGGTAAGGGAAGATAATAGGAGAGTATATTGTATGGAGATTTATACATACCGGTGTTTTGTCGACCCATATCATGGTTGAGGAAACAATCTAAAGATCGGCAGTGATTGACACCAGATAGCTTAGCACAAAAAATTGACGATAGTGTGACGCTAGTTGATATGCCATCCTTGTCACATTACAAATTTACTGAATAAACATGACGTGGCAGCATGATTACTCGCTAGCGTCACGTTAACTTCAATCTTTTAGTGCTAAGCCCTCTGAGCAAATTTTCTTACGACTGCGATAACGCGCGGTTGGATGCTCGGCACGTCTTTCGTATTTTATAAAAGGCTATCATGGATTCTGTTACCAGTTTCAATACCGATCCTGGATGGATCCTGAGGTTTGATAGATTCCCTAATGATAGAGCTAAGTCAGTCTCAGGCAGAAGTATGGTATGGTATGTATGGTGATCGAATCTGTTTTACGGTGATGATGAGATGATCTAAAACCAACCAAAACACATGTATTGTAATTCGTGATGTCATGTAATTCCTAAAGTAAGCAGCAGTAGAGCCTTTGCTCAGCTATAGGGTACAAAATAGGTTATAAAAAAGCAGTGAACTATACAATCTGAATAGGCTACGAACTTCGTGTTATATCCTGTAGAAACATAAATCCGTTTTCGCTTTAAGATTTAATAATCCACCACAAATGTTATTTTCATGTTCATGTAACAATTCATAAAACTGCAATATCGGCCATAAAGAGAGAATGCAATATACATTCGTGAGTCAAAAGCAATATTTCCCTACAGCGACTGTCCCAACCGAGGCGCCCTCGAGTATGTCGCTTCTTGCCCTTCTGGCTGGCTAGAGCGTAGTGGTTGCACGCTCGCCTTTAAGTCCGGTGAAGCTGTAAAGGCCTCGCGGCCAACAGCGTACATCATTCACACACACACACAGCAATATTTCAGGCACAATGTATTTACTTTTGCCTCATGAGAATGCACAATAAAAAAAATCACGTGAATTATGCATAAGTTTATATGTGGACCGTTAACTGTATGTATAATTTAATGCATAGTATACATCATAAAATATTTTTCTTAGCTAATGAGGAGCGTTTACACCAAAACGGCCGAGCATTCCACTCAAACCCTCTAATTTAAACCCCCTGAGGATCCAAAGGAGGGCGTTCAAAAAAAAACGAAAGGATAACCAGCAAGCGTGTATGAGACGAACTATGAGAGTGGAGGAAGCTAGAGAGGTATGTAATGAAAGGACCTGTTGGAAATGAGTACTATTTGCCTACCCCGCAACGGTTCTGATGTGACGATATATGTACAAAAGAATAATTAGAATTTTAAATGTCACTTGCACCCCTAAGTCCAGAATAAAACCATAAAATGCGATTACCACTGTATGGTTCTTCGAAGTTTTTAATCACTACTTATTAACTTAAAATGGTATGTAAAACTTTCTTTAGTTTTGGTTGAAAATGCTCATTTAATTGGTAAATTGTAGTCTCATTTTCACTGTTCCAATCAAAATCTATATTGCTATATTTAGCTTGTTGACTAAAGTTAAATTTGTTTTTCATTGTTTTTGAGAAGTTTTCTTCGAATGTAAATTGTCCCTTGTCGAACAGTCCATTAGGGTTAAAAATATTTCCTTTGAGTTTTTTTCCAATTACTCGTATTGGACAGTTTTTTTCGTCATATCCACATTCACTCATATCGTTCTTGATACAACACGTGAGTAGAATATCCTATTACGCATTTACCTACTTATATGTAAACACATCTGCAAAATATTATTTTGTGCCAGCAGAAAAAACGTAAGAAACGTAAAGGTCATTTTATTATTATATAAAAATGAATATATTTTTTAGTCCGGTAAAATAGGAACTAGGTAGATATTTTAAAGATATTAAAACGTTTTACACGTATAATTTGAAGTTATATTAAAATTTTATTTTTTGTTCGATCTTGCGGCAAGAAATCCAATTTCATAAGAAAAAATTTATAATAATATAAGACCTTGTGTACAATGTCACAAATGTATTTTGTAATACTACGATCAATCACATTACAATTTAGCACTAATTAACAAATAGGACAGAACTTTTCCTAGTTTAGATGTATTCGCCAGTATTTAGGCTTTATTAAATTAGCGATCTCGTACAAGGGCACTTTTGACAGCTGTATTATTACCACGATTATCAAATGGAAAGTAAATCCAATTTTCGAAAAAAATCAGTTTATCGCCATTTTCGAATTCTTCCCATCTTGGTTTTGTATCTATATCGAAATTAATAATGTCCTAACATTCGATAACTAAAAAGCAGAAAGGAAATACATAGTAATTTACAACAATAAAGAACAGTAATTCATTGTCTTACTGCTCCTTAAATCACCACGGCAGAGTTGTTTATATTAAGATAACTTTATGAGCGTACAAATGTAGTAGTCGTGTAGCCGAGTTCAATGCCGTATTGGTGGTTTGATAAGTTCCTACAGCAGGTAGCCACAAACCTGCCTTCACGAATCCGCACTGGGTCCGCGTAGTGGACGATAACCTAATTTCTCTCACATCGATTTTGGGAAAAGGTCTTGGATAGTGCAGTCAGTTTTCAGTAGTATAATCTGAGTTGGCAATAAAAGTTTCGTAAATATGGGCTATTGTAAACTGCCGAAAGTGCCATCGTGTGGTTCCGCTCAAAACAAGTTCAGACTGCGTGCGTTCGTGATAATCTTATCTGATGGCAAATATTATGTTCTGCTTAGTCGCTTTGCAAATATCCACGGGTAAAAGTGATAGCATAAAGTATAATATTGTTACTTACAATAGAAATGAAGTTACCCTCCTATATTTACCTATATCGGTTGAAACTACCAACGTCCTGGATAATGGCGGTCGAATTATTTCTGATGTTTCGATTACCCTAGTCATCACTTTTATTTTTTTTTATTTTTTTTTTAAACGTAGCCCCCACACTAGGATTTATTCCTGTGTGTCCTTTACTTTAGACTGAACGTATAGTTTTTATGGAGAGTATAATATGTTACATATTCGTTTCATAAGCATTTCTGAATACTTAACATGGCGTGTTTCACAACCGACAAGTTAGTCCGATAATACCATTCTTGTTCTAATGAACCGGTCACAATTTATATGTAGTGTTGGAATCTCGTTAAATTCATTTATTTTTTCAGTACAAGGTATGCCTGCAAAAATAAGGCACTTCGAATTAACGTACAATGTAGCGCGGCTGCTTTCAATCTCGCTCAATTGATTCTCGTAATATCTGCTGTCTGATTGAGAAGTGTCGCTGCTAAAACGATTAGAAGCCGTTAATAACAAAAATTTGAACGGCAGTTAAAATGTCAATGAGGCGAAGTGCGTTATTTTGCTTGTTTATCTGGAACTCGTTTTAGCGGCCTTCGCATTTCCTTATTACATATGTAGCTATTATTTGCATTTGATATTTTTTGTTAGTGCTATTCAACGATATTTTTTTCCTATACCTACTCTTTTGAGTTCAGGTTTGCGATGTATACTTAGGTCACATTGGCAATCTGGACCCTTATTAGTTATGACTAAACGCAGTATAATAATTATGCCTGCCCTATGCTGGGCAAAGGCCTTCTCTCACAAATCGAGGTGAGAGAGATTAGGTCATACTCCACCACGCGAACCCAGTGCGGATTGATGGAGGCAGGTTTGTGGCCACCTGCTGTTGGAACGTATCAAGCCGCCTTTAAGGCTTCCAACTCGGCTTAACGACTACCACATTCAGTGGTAACCGGGACCAACGGCTTAGCGTGCCTTCCGAAGCACGGAGACGCTCGAATATGAAAATGCCACAAACGGTCACCCATCTCAGGCCGACGGAGTCGAACGCTGCTTAACCTTGGTGATCGGTAAGAACACCGCGGTCGCACAGCGCTACGAGCGCCCTGCTAAACGCAGTGCGTTACGATAACTTCGGGAAATTATCGTGTAATGGTATTCCGTATGCCACAAGATTAACATTAAACGATCTTGATGATAACCTTAAGTAAATGATAACATTATAATATTTTTCACATACGGTGGGATTGACAGTTCTAAGTGCCAAAGGAAATTAATATTTAATTCAATGGTGTTAAGGTTGAAGACTATAAGTATAGAAGCGGGTCATGACTTTTATTGCCATTAAATAAAGTATAATTTTCTTTGACACTTACAACTTTGTGTGTGTGTGTGTGTGTGTGAATGATCTACGCTGTTGGCCGCGGGGTCTTTACAGCTTCACCGGACAAGAGGGCGAGCGTGCAACCACTGCGCTCGAGCCAGAAGGGCAAGGGGTATCTAGCTCAAGGGCGCCTCAAGGAGAAACGGCCTCAGCTTGGGCAGTCGCTATGGGGGGCGGCGTATACTAGGCGTCTCGCCGTGGTGCTCTGCACCGGCCGGCGGGCAAGGGGTTCTTCGACCTCGCCGGCGAGGTCGGTGTCTGATCCTGTGTGCGGTCTCTGTATTCGAAAGAAGGGAAGTAAGGGCATCGGGAGGGTCGGTGAGAGCATGCCGCGGACGGCGGTAGTGGTTGATAGAAGAGGAGTTGGGTTCGTAGTCGGCGGCGGCTACGATTAGCGGATTACTATGATTGGACGCGTTCGCAAAATATCGGGTTGTCGCCTTTTTAATAAAGGCGCGAATAGGTTGGACACCGAGATCGGAAGACACAACTGTCACAGTACCCTTCCTTCATAAAAAATACTGTAAATGATCTCGATTTCACAAAGTGATTATAACGCGCTGTGTTACGCGTTTAATTGGTCATAGCATATAAGGGTCCTAAAGTGTTAAAGTGATTCTGAGGTAATACTAATTCTTTCTCTTCTCTCACCGACCCTCCCGATGCCCTTACATCCCTTCTTTCCAATACAGATACCGCACACACACAGACACCGACTTTGCCTGTGAGGTCGAAGAACCCCTTGCCCGCCGGCCGGTGCGGAGAACCACGGTGAGACACCTAGTAGGCGTATACGCCCTCCCACATAGCGTCCTCCCCGTTCCTCCTTGAGGAACCCTTGAGCTAGTTGCCCCCATGCTCTTCTGGCTCGAGCGTAGTGGTGGCATGCTCGCCCTCTGGTCCGGTGAAGCTGTAAAGGCCCCGCGGCCAACAGCGTAGATCATTCACACACAATTCTTTCTCTTCTTTCTATCTATCTATTTTATCATCATTCCAGGTCTCTTGCGGGGTAGGCAAAAATAATAGAGTTCCAACACCATCTTCTTTTCTTTTATAAGACATCTTGTGCCTGTGCCTCCGGTGCCTTTACAAACATGAATTTGTCATTGCAAAACAAGTCTTTATGTGACTAACGATTGTTTATTTCTGTCTTGAGTGTATGCGATACTCATCTTTGTGGACCCACCTACGTCATAGAAATAAATCATTATGACGTATTTACTCTTCGGACTCGACGGACGATTAGCGCAATGGTTAAGAGCTTAAGCCACTCCGCCCGCTGTCTAATAGTCGCGGGTTCGATTCCCGCACGGGACAAATCTTTGTGTGACCAACAATTATTTGTTTCGGTCTGGGTATTTGTGTATGTGAATTTTCATGCTTGTAAACGCACCCACGGCACAGGAATAATTGAGTTTTTGATTTTTGTGATAAATGGAAAGATCAATATATAAGTGTTATAACAAAACTATTTTTTTCGCAATAATTCAAAAGTTATTTCAAAATAAAAATTAATTTTTGAATCCAGTACCGAAGACGCAGACAGCTCCCGAACAAACCCGAGCGCGTGTGACGCCATAATGTTAGTTTTGTTTACAGTGTTTTGATTTATTTAATTTAGTTATCATTATTAAATATTCAAATTTATATTGAAAATGTCGAACCTCAAAAGTTGTCGTTCTTCTTTTGTACCATTATGTACGAATACTACAAAAACAACTCCTAACAAAATGTTTTTAAATGTTTCCCAAGATGACAAACGTCAAAATCCCAAAAAAAAATCGATTTTTTTTGTTGTGAACATTATTTCGATGTAAGTATTTCTTAACACCATTGTTATTAATTATTATTTATGTAAGTATACAAGCAAAAAATTATTATATACTTCTTATTATCACACATAGCTAATTGGAACCAACTAACAACTCGTTTTTTAGCAATAAATTTGCAATATTATCGTCTAGTCACCTGTTATAGCCGTGAACGCTGTACTGTTATTAAATAGCTATAACATTATGACGTCACAACTATGGTGACCAATCATGGCGCGTTTAGTCACGTGATCTTTTTTTAAATTTTATCATTTTTTAATTGTTTATAATTAATTGATTTTTTTATGTTTTTTTTGCATTAAATATCAACATTATTAATAATAAAGTTTTAAAATACATAAAAAAATCATTTTTTTTTTAAATCCCAATTCCTAGTGTTCCCATACTAAATTTTGAAAACAAAGCAAAAAAAGTAAAAGTAGTGGAACCACCTGCTGTGAACAGCTACAGTCAGCTGACCGGCTATAAAACTAATAACTCCACATAATGTGTCATAACTCTTTCAATTTTTCGCTCGACCCTCACTTTTTACACAGATGTTCTTTGCCCAGAGAAAAGCCAAGAGAAAAGTAGAAATAAATAGTAAATAATTTATTTTTTATAAACCCTGCGGGGGCGCTTACAAATGCTAAAATTACTAATTTTTTTTTAATCTAATTTACTACTAACCTACCACCGGTTCGGAACGCGGCCTCCACTGGGAAGATCTCGCTAAGAACCTCAACGCGCTTGACTTTTTTTATTTAATTCTCTTTCTCTTTTTTACTTTCTATTTTTTTCAATCATATTGTGTTGATACAAAGTTTAGGTTACAATTAAATAGTTTATTGATTGACTTATTTTACTGCATTACCTTTCTTCGTGAACAATAGTTGACTCAGTAATGTGTTAATTTGTCAACTAATAAACCAGGCTCTATTGCTTATTACTGGGAAAAGGCTTTCTCTAACAAGTCGTAGTAAAAGAGAATAGGTCATGTCCTACCACACCGATAAGGTGTGAATAGAGAAAGCAGCTTTTTGGCTATTTGCTGTTGGAACGTATGAAGCTATCTGTAACGTTTCCAATTTGCTAATATAAACTTTAATATATATCGCAAGACCTCAGACACCCCAATTTGATTATTGCTTTACGAATTCAATGTGAAAACCAAACTTCCAATTTTAAGGAGCTTTCTACCAATTTTTTAAGCTCTTTGGTACCCAAATTACCCATAACATTTAATAATTAATGAACTTTTGTATGCGTATTGAGGTGTGTGTAATAGAAATACATTTAAAGTAGCCGTAATGGCTTGAATAATTATTACATTTTGTTTAATGCTGTGAAAAGAACGAATAACAGCATTTTTTGAAAATTTGACTTCCTCGTGGGTCAATTGGCAAAGCGCATCGCTTTGCGATCACGAGGTCTGGGTTCAAATCCTAGGCCGGTCTGTAGTTTTTCTAACGAAAACTTACCAGTACAAGTCCGGAGTCGGGAATTGTGCCCGGTATATGGCAATAGGCTCGCCCCCTATTACATGAGACCAAATATCGTCGGCGAAACGTGAGTGTACTCAGTAGACCTCTGCCACCCCCGCTTGGGGAATATAGGCGATTTTTTTTAAACTTAAAAAAAAATAACTAACTTAAAACTTAGTTGGAATCGATTCAGTTGCCGATTTTGAACAAACTACTTTCAGGTCTTGCGTTTATTATGTTACACACCTTTTATAAACTGGTAACCTGGACGAACGTCACAACATGCCTTCCGAAGCACGGAAACGCGTGAACGAGAATGCTCGCGCCGACCGATTCGAATACTGGTAAACCTTGGTAATCGTTAAGAAGTTATGACTTACGGGACCGAGACGTGGCCACTCACAGTGGGACTAGTCCACAAATTCAAAGTCGCACAGCGGGCTATGGAGTGAGCTATGCTCGGCGTCTCTTTGAAGCATAAAATTCGTAACGAGGTAATCCGACAAAAAACCAAAGTTACCGACATAGCTCGCAGACTCAGTAAGCTAAAGTGGCAATGGGCTGGTCACATCTGCAGAAGGACCGACGGCCGATGGAGCAAGCGTGTCCTAGAGTGGAGACCGCGACTTGGTAAACGTAAGGTAGAACGGCCCCCAGCTAGATGGACCGACGACCTCAAAAAGGTCGCTGGGACAGACTGGATGCGGAAGGCGGAGGACCGTGTGCAATGGCGCGTGTTAGGAGAAGCCTATGTCCAGCAGTGGAATGCGATAGGCTGATTGATTGAATCGTTAAGAACACCGCAGCCACACAACTGTACGGCCGCCGCAAGAATTTGCTAAACTACTTACATTAATCCACATAACACAAAGAGAAAGATAAGACTAGCATTAATACACACGTAATTGTACTGCCGTTATCACAACACAAAGCATCTGTGCAGGCTGCAATGACTAACTTGAATACATAATTACGTGATTCTAAAAATATGCCGGGTATCGTGAGAAAATTCTTAACAAACACCGGAAGGTGTCCGAAATATTTTTGAACGAAGTACGTTATTAATAGCGCTTTGTAGAGTTTAGGTATATTTTTTTATTTATTTTTTAAACGTAGCCCCACACTAGGATTTATTCCTGTGTCGTGGGTGCGTTTACATACATGAAAATTAACATACATAAATACCCAGACCGGAACAAATAATTGTGGATCACACAAAGATTTGTCCCGTGCGGGAATCGAACCCGCGACTATTAGACACAGTGGGCGGAGCGGCTCTAAGCTCTTAGCCACTGCGCTAAATTGTCCTGATATGAACTATTAGATTGGATAATTAAGTTAGTATGCAGCGCAGACCATCTTAATTTTGGGCTTACGTTACCAGGAGGACTGCCGAAAAAATCTAAGTAAGAACCTCACCATTATATCTATCTATCTACATAATCACGCCAGTTCCCTTGCGGGGTAAGCAGAGTGTTCCAACAGGTTCTTTCCTTACAGACCTCTCTGGTTTCCTCCACTCTCATAGTTTGTCTCATACACGCTCGCCGGTTACTGACACTCTTATCTCAAGACCTCACCATTATCATAATTATAGTAGGGTATATGCTTCCTCCCTTTTATGCCATTATTCAAAATTCTTACAGCCTTAACTTGCATTGAATAAAACCTTGTTCCAAATGTTTAGCTTTCAAGCAGATTAATTTGATAGTGCGAGAATGAAATTTTATTATGTAGAAACGCTTGTAAATTTACAAGCGTTTCTACATAATAAAATTTCATTCTCTCACTATCAAATTAATTTGCTTACGGTTTTTTAAAGATACTCACATTGTCGTCTTGGTGGTAAAACTATATATGCCTCAGGTTTCTATAAATTTACTTATGAATATTTGAGTTCAGAATAAAGCAAACAATGCAACTATGAAAAGTTAAATTGACAATTACAATATTCCAAAGGAAGTTAACGTGCAAAAACTTTGGGATATGCCATTGGTGCAAATAGCGAAGGACTATTTGGCCGAAATTATCGTCAGTGACCGCGACCGTGCTCGTTTACTAGCGTTGGGTCAAGAGGAATCGGGTCATTGGCTGCATTCAATCCCTGCATCCAACCTTGGCACACTGCTGGATAGAGAAAGTTTCCGGATCGCGATAAGTATTCGCTTAGGGGCACCGATTTGTGAAGAACACAGGTGTCCGTGTGGAGCGGAGGTGGATCGATCCGGACTCCATGGGCTCTCTTGCCGCAAAAGTGCCGGCAGGTTTTCTCGCCACGGCTCGCTCAATGACATAATCAAAAGGACTCTTGCTACCATCAACGTTCCTTCGGTGTTAGAACCGGCGGGGATTTTCCGTGATGATGGCAAGAGACCCGATGGGATGTCCTTGATCCCTTGGGAACGGGGGCGGGCCCTTGTATGGGACGCCATGTGCGTCGATACATTGGCTCCGTCCCATCTCAGGGAATCAATATCTAGGGCGGGAGCTGCGGCTGAGAAGGCGGACCTGGGCAAACAGCGCAAATATGCTGCTATTAGCAACAATTATATATTTGTGCCGTTTGCCGTAGAAACATTGGGCCCATGGAGTTCGGCTTCAAAACAATTTATCAATAAAATAACACCTACGCTGATCACCTCCTCGGGTGACAAGAGGGCTGGCTCATTCCTCGCTCAAAAGATTGGTCTGTCTATTCAGCGAGGAAACGCAGCCAGCATTCTTGCCACCATTCCACGCGGATGCGGTCTTTTTGATTAAGGTCTTTTTTTTCTTTGTTTTATTTTATGTTTTAGTTTAAAGTGAGTGTTTTTATTATAAGTTATAATGTAAATTAAATATATATGAGAGTTTTAATTTAAACTAATACAAAAATAGACTACAGTTCACCAAAGGAAACGAACAACAAATTTTACAAACATTCTAAATTAATAATTCTTAAGAAAATGTTAATTGTTTTAAGCGCGGCCATTCTTTCACATTTTCCTTATGATGGAAACTAATTGTCGTGTGGCGCGGTCTCATTAATTTTCTAGAATAATCTTATAGCCTTAGCGCCAGATTGGTTCTCTCTTGGGACATTACTTGTGTTGTAAACAAATTGAGTTCAATAAAAAATAAAGGCTAATCGGAAAAAAACCTTTAAAGTTAATAGTGTTTATCATCATGGAATCTCAGTGGAAGCAGCATCCCGATCCAGCGGTGTAGAAAATTTAATAGGTAAATGATTTATTACTTAATGTTTGGGACGCCATCATTGAAACCGATGTGGAGGACTACATATATACTTAATTTGATTTATTATTATCAATATGGGAAAGCTATTTGGGAGCCAGCATTTAAGCCGCAGCAAAGGCGCAGTTGGCCATAACGGAGTGCTTGTCCCAACGCTGTTATATGGTACCGAGAGCTGGATATGTAAGAAGGAGAATGAAAGTAGGATACATGCGGTGGAAATGCAAGATCTGCGGAAGATGTGCGGAGTGAAGCTGACAGACCGTATTCGTAGTAAGCTACAGCGTAGTAAGAAAGCGAGTAGGTATGAACGATAGTATCGGTGTAAAGACGAGAAAGGGTATGCTCCGCTAATTCGGGCATATAGAAAGAATGTCAAAAGGAAGAATGATAAAACAGATATACAATGTGAAAGTGAAAGGACGTAGGTACTGGGGAAGACCTAGACTATCTTGCCATGACCAAATAGACCGAGTCTTATCTGAAGGACAAGTCAAGACTTCCCGTAACCGGCGAGCGTGTATGAGACGAACTATGAGAGTGGCGGAAGCCAGAGAGGTACGTAAGGAAAGAACCTGTTGAAACTCTGTACTCTCTGCCTACTCCGCAAGGGATCTGGCGTGATGATATAGCATTATCAATATGAATTTACTATGTAACAAAACTCGTAAGGACTACGGGACATACTTATCATACATAATATCGTGCTAAAAATGTAATAATTGGAGCATTACACTGTATCTCAAATTGCTTATTTTGCTATAAATTACTAATTGATTTATTTCTTCTTAGTGAGTAGTACTTACCTACTTGATTTATTTTCGTCAGCTATATTAAATTGCATGTATTGCAACGTGTTATTTTATTTAACGATGCAAAAAATACGTTCCTGAACGGAATTAAAGTGATTGTTGTAATACCTAATGGTGCAACGACAATAGAACTCGTGTACTGAATTTATTCGAGTTCTCTGTGTATTAGGGGTGGTCCAAATATAAATTTCACATTTCATGATGAATTTTAACCACATAATTTACAATTTCGTCTCGTAATGGTTAAAGTTCTTTGTCTGTATCGTCACGCCACATGTCTTGAGTGGTAGGCAGAGAGACTTACAGACTTACAGAATCATTATATTAATACGTGAAGCAAAAACTTTGTACCCCTTTTTACGAGAATTGCGCGGACGAAGGAGTATGAAATTTCCCACACTTATAGTTTATATAGAGAAGGAGTGCAGAATGCTAATATTTATTTAAAATTATGCATAAAAATACAGTAAATCAAAAAAAAACTATTACACACACCACCATTTATTTTACACAATACTCTTCAAACTGAGCATAGATTAATACTGTTTGTCTTCCATATTATTTGTCTATAGTCTTACTGAATGTCAAACGATGAAAGAGTTTTTACAAAAAGCATCGTTTACAGAGAAGTTTTGTATCATTAATTAAATTAATTTCTTTTTGGATTTTTGTTTCAGTAAAAAAGAATTAAAAAAGAGGTGTTCTTTATTATTTTTTCATTTTTTTATTTAAATTTAATTTAATTTGTTTGAAAAAAATAGGCAAATTAACAGTGTAGCCTTGGCGAAATCTGTGATTATAGAAGTATAGTCTTTGACAATAGAACCTTAATAATGTCCAAACTAATAATTTAAATTAATTATGGTCGAATTTCAACCAATGGGTAACTACTAGTAATAGTTATTTAGGAAGGAGATACAAATTCAGGTATATTTACTACAATTTTTAATACAACATACTCAAGTCGTCCACATTTTATTTGACAAATCTTGAACTGAGAATATTTTATGTCGTCCCGTAGTTTCTAACTGTTTCTTATATCGTCCCGTCTTGCCCCATTTTCTAGAAATTCTCCCCTACACATACATTTATCTATAATTTACATAGATGATATGATACATGTATAATCTATATCTTCGGCCCCATCATTTCCATCAGGTAAGATAGGGATCAATCAAATCAATGACGTTATTATTTTAATTCATTTACAAATATTTATTTAAAACTGATAAGTCTATTCCCTCTGCTTACATCGTAAAGGATGTGGCGTGATTATATCATGTTGTTTATCCTGTCAGTGCACTACTGACGTAGGATTCCAATGCCATTGCAAGCATCACAACCAAGTGAAGGGTCATATTCTAATCGGTGCGTTAAGTAACGGGGTCGACGTTCGCAGTCAGCTTTACCATGATTTTCTGCTTTACGCACGTTTGTACCTATTAATTTCTACAGTATTCATTTATACAGAGGCCCAAGCAAAAACTTATTGACGTCGTTATAACGTTGTCAAGAAAGAGTGATGTCACGTTCGTCTTTATTTACTAAAATTTTAGTGCAAAAAGGATGTCATATCAACTTGATAGAGTCGCCCTAAAGTCAACCTGTCCGTGCTAAGTTTTTTAAAAACGAATACAAATTCAATGAGCCCAAACACGGTGGGGATATATTGAGTAGTTGGGTGGTTGTTCTGGTCTTTTGGCTTCATCATCAGACCCTGAACACTATCTGGTTGTTAAGGTACTCATCAATACCAATCTAACAAGCCTAAACACGAGGGGGTTACGTTGTACAGGTCACATATTCTAATGGCCACCTTTTGACTCCATCATCAGACCACCTCCGTGGTACTTTATTATTGCATTGTCGCCGACTTTGCAAGTGCTTGAAAAATTAATCACAAGATTTGAACAGGAAAGACAGACAAACAGGCAGTTAGATATACGAACATTGCAAGTTAAATAAATAAAAGCTTTATATAAACTGTTTATACAAAATTTGCATTCGATTGATGCCCAGAATTCGATTCTCGCAAGCGACACTATCGACTATGTGGTCCGAATGATGCTAATATCGATATTAGCGCTTACATTATATGTGTGCCAAAACGGCGTAAGTATGACCTCAACATGTATCGCTTACAACGTTTTGGAACTTATGTATAAGCGCTAATATTGATATTAGTGTAATTCGGACGGGGAGACTAATGCAATAGATACAGGATGTAATGAAAGCAAAAAATCTAATGATCTCTATGTATCTTTATTAATACGCCAGATCCCTTGGGGGGTAGGTAGAGTACAGAATCCCAACAGGTTCCTTCCCTACAGACCTCTGGCTTTCGCTCCCATAGTTGTCTCTTATATCCAATCTAATGATATTTTAAATTTCAATTACTTACAGTATCTACAATTCGCTTCGTAAACTGGTGGTAAGGCTCGTCTTAAGATGATATTAACACCCGTATTCTAAGACGTTAACTCGAAAATTTCTCGACTCCACTCAACCTCACTCAAGGAAATCTGTATTCTTAGTTGTAAAGAATCTCCTCCACTCGACGCCACTCAACATTTTTCCTCAGTCGAGGTGAGGAAGCAACTGTCAAAGTCAAGGTACGTCGCGATCTACCTTAAGGAACTTTCGAGGAAGTTTTACGCCATTGTTACTTGTTACTTTATTTTTGTGCATATGTAAGTAGAACTGATATATATTTGAGTATTTTCTTCAGTAATTGTTTGTGTCTGTATTAAGAATGGATTTCCAACGCTTTTTAAATTATTTGTACGGATATAATCGTATGGATTATCCATACGATTATCCTGAACGGCGTTATTTACGCGATGCAGAAAACCCAATGGAATTTCATGTTAATGAAGAATTTCAAAATCGTTTCAAGAAAGAAACTGTTTTGAATATATTACTGCCGCTTTTGTTCAATAACATAACTACATGCAGCAACAGAGGGCTACCCATTCCCCCTTTACTTCAGTTGTTGATTGCATTAAGATTTTATGCGACTGGAAACTTTCAAGTGAGTAAAACTTTGTTTAAGGCGTTTAGAAAACCATTATTTCTTTATGTTTAAGTAATAATTATTTATATTTAATGACGTAATACCTCGATTCAACCTCACTCGAGGATCCTTAAGATTACCTCAAGGCAAGATCGAGTTATAACTAAGAATACCGATTTCGAGTATTTCTTGAGGTGATTCTTAAGGTAACCTCGGTTGAGTCGAGGTCGAGGAATTTTCGAGGTAACTTCTTAAAATACGGGTGTAAGTCTCTGAGAATGGTAACCCTACTCCAATTTACCAAAACACTGCTATTATCGGAAAACAAACAATTACCTACACAGTTTTTATTACCAAACTAATTTACTACAAAATACATAATATGCATGAAATGTATGTCTGCTAAATATATTATTAATAGTCAGTATTAAAAGTCACAAGAAACACGAGATTGGGTCCAAGGTTGTAACGAAACCGGTGGTATTACAAGTTTTTGCATGAGATAGGACACCCTTCATAAGCCGACACGCTCGTAAATTCGTATTGTCCATTTAATAAATAGATTCCAAAATGTGCAGAAAAAGATACTGTATTTTGTGTAGCCAACATTATTTATATCCCTATGATATTTTTTTAATAGAGGCAAACGTTGCCACGCTGGAACTTTGTCCTACATATCACTAGCTGGTGGTTTTACAAACCCAAATTCCAAATAGACCATGCAAAGAAAAGTGCTAAAGCGACGTTTTTGAAATTTCACTAGCATGAGGTTTAAAGTTTTGTTTTTTTTTCTTTCAAACAATGTCTCTTTTTCACGTACCGGAAGACATGAAGTGGACAGACCCTCCACAACATGGATCTGGTACAGATCGCCAACAAAACCTGTATGCCTACAGCTCAAAACAAGGCATTGTGGCGATATTTGGGATTGGTCTTTTACCCACAGTGGACGTCTTTTCGCTGATGACTTATCTTATGTTCTGCCGGGAGTCCATACACATATTATTTCTTCTGAATTGTATAAATAATTCTATAGGAAATGTTTATATTTCGTAAAACAAAATACCTATTATTCAAAAATTCCTTAAATACCGGTATAGCAGTTGTAGCTTCCTGCCGACATTAGTAAATACTGATTTATTTCTAATATTAATTATCTAGATTGTGAGGATAGCCGCTACAGTACACTAGTTGGTAATATGTTTATACAAATGTATTATATACAAAGGTTACTTGTAACAAAATAACATATGTATGTTAACAAGTTGTCAAGGAGAAATCAATCATATTCTTTTCGTGTTAGATTATTTTCTTTCTTCCTGTACTAACAGACTAACTTGTACGTGAATGGTATTTCCTATACATGTTGTTAAACCTACCAGTTATTTGGCAACAGTTCCTATTTAGTTAATTAAATAAAAATCACCGTCACGCTTACACTTACATTTCCCAAGTGGTGGCAGTGTTAATTATGTGCTGAAAATCAATTTAATGACTCGCAAACCGTTTATTTTAAAAAATCGATAGTAGGTAAATCCTCTAATGTCGCTTAGTGTGGTTAGCGACCACGAAGTCCGGGGTCCAAATCTTAAATCACCTTATCGTGCTTTGGTGGTAATTTATGAAAAAAAATTTACTAGCACTCTAGAGTCTGGAATTATGCCTAGTATAAAGGCCGTGCGTAAGGTAGGACGGCCCCCAGCTAGATGGACCGACGACCTCAAAAAGGTCGCTGGGACAGACTGGATGCGGAAGGCGGAGGACCGTGTGCAATGGCGCGTGTTAGGAGAGGCCTATGTCCAGCAGTGGACTGCAATAGGCTGATTGATTGAAAGGCCGTGCTACCCTATTATTACAAGAGATCTAACTTCGTCGCCGAAATATGGGTGTAGGTACACAGTATACTTCTGACACCCCTCCTTGGGAAATATAGGCGAGACGGTCTTTATTTTTTTCTTTAGACGGACATCGAACTGAAATAATCTACTTGCTCAATTTTTCCATGTCCGTGTCTGAAGCGAAATTACGTTTTTGTAGAAACATATAGAAAACCACCAATTCGTATTGGGTCTGCGTAGTGGAGTATTATGACCTGATCTCTCTCACCTCGACTTCTAAGAGAAGGCCTTTGATTTATTATTATACAGAAGAGTTCTAATAAGTCTTCAAATAAATCCCTCCGACCTAAATCTTATTTTTTCTCCAAAATCTCGCATATCATACAAAGATCCATAAACAAAATATGAACACTAAAATTAATTCCTTCAATGTCACACCTAGATTCGCTCCGTTTACTGCGGATATCAAAAGAAATAATCTATTTTAGTGCGGTGCCGCTTATCCCGGCTACAAAAGCAGCAATAACTGGCGGGCTTATCTCCGGACAAGGAATTAGGTCGCGGTATCTTAGGACTCAGTTGCTTTTAGGATTTGTATAAGGCTGACGCTTGGATAAGAGCGATGCGGTTTGGTGAGCGTGCAAAATGTAATTAAGAGAGTATTTGTCCATAAAGATTGAAAATCACTGCTGTCCGTCGAGCACAGCGTTCACTTATTTTTTTCTTCTTTCGATTTTGTTTTTAGTTCTTGTCTGTATTGTGTTTGTAGCAAAAATAAATGGTTTACATACTACATTACCTTGCCGTGAAAAAGAGACAGTACACTGGGTATATCTACATTTTATAAATCTTAATTGGCTATAATAAAGCTATAATATAATAATAATAATGTTATTAAAGAGATTGTGGTGCTGCCCTAAATTTAGTTTGTTCTTATTCTGTGTACATCGAATCCAACCACTTATATTGTTTCCTCAATTTCCAATCGTTTCTCAGTTCGCTGTGTTAAATAAAATTTTGAGAATGATTTAAAGTGGTACATTTAGGTACCAGGAAAGACCTAGACTATCTTACCATGACCAAATAGACCGAGTCTTATCTGAAGGTCAAGTCAAGAGTCTCCCTAACCGGCGAGCGTGTATGAGACGAACTATGAGAGTGGAGGAAGCCAAAGAGGTATGTAAGGAAAGAACCTGTTGGAACTCTGTACTCTTTGCCTACCCCGCAAGGGATCTGGCGTGATGATATCGATAGATTGATAGATTTAGGGTTTTAGGTATTACGTTACAGCTTGTGAATGTGGCAGGATTTTGCCCTTCCATCTCTCTCTTCTCACTCGCTCTTTTAAATCTATATTCCATCTCCATGGTATCATCCGATCACCTTAGAATAATAGAATGGAGTGCATCTCTTGGATTTTAAAGAGCCCAATACTCAGCATAATCTTTCTTATTGATTGACGTAATTACCATACACAATTTCGCTACTCTATTTTCGAAGACAATAAGTTTCGGAATTATTAAAATCCGAGCTCACGAAATTGAATGCGTTTATATGTAGTATTTGTTACTTCTTAAATTGTAAGAGTATCTACGGAGGTAGGAGTGACGCTTTTCTTTTACCAAAGTGTAATACTCTAGTTGCGGAATTAATCTACAATTCAAAAGTCTTATTTACTCATTACATTATAACTGACCACTATTAATTGTTTCGTTTTTTTTAATAGAATTCGTGATGCAGCCGAGGTCGTAAACCTACTTTCGTGACGTGATGTAACAATTGTTCTAGTTCTAATTATGTTAATATAATCTTTATATTAAATAATTATCATACTCCACCTCACTTACTTGATGCATATCATTTGGAGATCCTCAAAGTCTGAATAAGCTGACGCTGGTTTCTTTTTTCGTACAATAAAAGTCTTACATTAAGTCTTTCTTGTAGAGCAGAGAGTATTTAGATGATATTTTCTCTTCACAAAAAAATATATATTAACTTATAGAAATATTATGAATATGGATCACTAGGTCATGCTATGACCAATTAAGCACGTAATGCGCGGCGTTACGACAACGTGAAAGAATGAATGCCTTTCACGATCTTTTCGAAACGCACCTTGTTGATCATAGCGAATAGTAGTGTTGTAAAAATGAGCGCTGAAGTAGAGCGTTTAGCGCTGAGTCGACGCTTACGAGCGTTGAAACACGTAGAAAACGCGAGCGTTTTAAGCGTTTTTACAACACTAGCGAATAGTCCCTAGTTAGACTTGTAGAGCTCGCAAAAGAACGCTATAAATCCAAGTGGATTTATAGCATTCTTCTGCAAGCTTCTTCTTTTATTAGAGTCATCATCATTTCCAGCTTATTCCACTCAATGCAGTGCATGGCTTAATCCTCCACCCTCTTACCCCATATATCCCGCTTCTGAGCCAATCTTGGCCAGGTCTAGCATCCGACCGAAGATCGACTTTTGGCCGAAGCCGATAATAGGCCATCGACAAAACCTTCCGCTGAAGCCGAGGGTTTAATAACCCTGAGAAATTTAGTTCATGGTTGCCTAGATTTTTTAAAGTTATGTTGACTGTATTACCCAACTTATTTTGTTTTAATTTGGTTATTTACTGGCAATGGCGGGGCGGCCGACGCAACGCAATGTGACCCCTGCCCCCGCGCATCGCCTCTTCCGCGGCACTCTTGCGCATTCGTAAGTCGTAAATCGTAATAGATCGTTCAACTTCATTGCTTGCTACAAACCCTCTGCTCTGGTCAAAACTTCGGCCCATTTTGGCCGAAGCCAAAGTTTTGGCTGAACCTGAAGCAAAAGGTTCGGTCAGACACTAGCCAGGTATTTATTAGAATAGCAAACCATATAATGTCATGTAGACATTCATTACAAATGATATATCACTAGCGACCCGTCCCGGTTAGCGGCTTCGCGCGGGTGAATTATACACATATATATCTTCCTCTTGAATCACTCTGTTCATTGGTGAAAACCGTATAAAAATCAGTAGTTAGAGTTTATCGCGTTCAGACAGACAGACAGACGCGAACTTTATACACCACTATACCAATGAAGCAGGCATTTGTTATACTGTGCTCATATTAGTTGTTACAAAATATAATGTTGTTTTAAATATATAATTTTATGGGAATAACAAATGAAATGGTTCATTACACATTCAACAACAATCGTAGGTCCTAAAATAAACATAATGGGGAAAGAGAAATAAACATAATGATATCGAAGCTCTTAAAATATGTGCTGAACCCACAGAAATAATAATATATTCTGATTTCTGTGGCTGTACCAATCACGCAGACATGAGAAAGAACATTGTCCGACGATTGAGGGGAATTGTATCTTCACTCATTATAAATAAGGCATAGATTACTTTTTTTTCATAAATAATTTGTGTGTTTATTCTAACGGTATGTGTGTTATGGGAGAAAGTCTGTATGAAGTCAGTATTATTACTTATGAAAATAACCCCATGTGTTTCTCAATGTTGAATACAAAAATGATTAATTGTAATAAAGTTAGAATAAAATTAAAGTTTTAAGAGCAATCTGTGTAATGAATCCTCATTAATTCATTTATTTTTACATAATACGTTCAAATGTCCTACAAAGCCTTTTTAATTATATATTAAAGTAGAAAAGGAGGTTCTTAGAGGCCGCGTTCTAATACGTTGGTTAGTAGATGAGTAAATTTTATTTTTAATCTAGATTAAAATATACTCATTGTGGTTTCCTCCGTAGAGTTTATCTGTTTAAATATTTCAAAGAGGAAAGATCTGTTCCTTTGTTATGAATAAAAAAAAACGACTTTAATAATTCTTTCGGAAGTAACATAAGCTATATTGTCTTACAATAATAAAAAAAACAGCCGGAAATAATGCTATTTTATTAAGAAACATAAAGTATTACAAAACAAACGCGTGCGCAGCCGCGGCGTAACTGCTTGTATTAAATAAATGATTTGAGTTTGAAGTAGCGTTCCGCTTATTATTATTAAATCAGCAAACGACAAAAATTACAATTAAATCACAGTCGTATTAAAAATAAAGCAAATCAATACTAATTTTTAGGATTTTTGTGTGTGTGTGTGTGTGTATGATCTACGCTGTTTGCCGCGGAGCCTTTACTCTCCCGTACATTTGGCTAAACTGATCCCTTTTTGACCTTCATTTTGAACATCAACTAGTATCGGTATTAAGGCGAGTATATGAAGAAGAGATATCATTAATAGATTTCCCTATACAATCAAGGGTGTCACTGCGCGAGGTGGCGCAGTATTAAGAGGCCGTTACACCCCGCCTACTTCTGTATTTGCCATCTAGCTGAGAATGCCAGACTATCGTAAGCCACGCCCACTGTGACGACGTCTGGGCCTTGTTGGAAGACACAGTGCATAGTTGCTTAGGCCGACTCCTCTTTTTATTTGCATTGTGAGTATATATATAGTTGTCGCTAAGTTCATGAGCTGGGTTGCAGCCTAAAGAATTTTACAAGACCGTTTGTAATACGGTACAGATTCACCAAAACTGATTGACGTTTTACGAACGGCTGCCATTCATTATCGTCACCACATCAACGCCAGCCGATGCGGGTTACGAGGCCTTCCCAGCATCCAGACTTCTTAAATGAATTCGTGAATAATTGCTGCGCCTATTGTGTTAAGGTTTTTCTTGTTAAAACAAAGAAAACGTCGAATAAAAAACGGCAGCGTGTGGTTTCTGGAATACGTATAGGTGTCCAAAGCCCGCTGAGTTTCTCGCCGGATCTTCTCAGTGGAGGCCGCGATCCGAACCGGTGGTAGATGTAAAAAATGTAATAATTTTGACGTTTGTAAGTGCTTATGTATTGGCCTAAACAAATAAATAATTTTTGACTTTGATTTTGACAATGTACATGTGGTAATATCGTTAAAAGTAACAATTATATTATATTTAAAAAGGATTTGGCGTGCACAGTAATAGAAGCCCATACGTTCAACACTTAGAGGCCTTTTGCGTGAATTAAATCACCTGTTGAGGTCATTTGCTGAAGATCGAAATGATTGTGTATGGATGGAAAAAGTAATAAAGCCAGATTTCTGCCCAAACTCATATAATTCTGAAAAATAACCTAACATAACTATTATTAAGTTATGCAGGCACCATATCTATAAATCGTGTAACGTTCTATAGATATGGTACCTTTGCGAATATAGAAACCTTTAAACCGAATATCCAATCTTCTCTTTAAGATAATAATGTTAGGATGAATATGTAAATCCGCTTTAGAATCTTTTTTACATTCAATTCCCTTAATAACTGTTCAGAACCTAAACACGTTTATAGGGTTCGAGATTTTATTCATGATATTCGCAATACATCTAAAGATTATGTTTCTCTAATATATTTCGGATTTTGTGGATGGATACTGTTAGTCCTCTTTTCTTTCCATTCTAGGAAATAGTACGAGATAATATTGTTGATAAAAGGACATCGTAAGTAAGAGATACGATCAGAAAATATCATGTCAACTTTGTGTCGCAATTACTTATAAGGAAATTAATTTAAAAGATTGCCTACTCTGAACTAGCGTGGAAAATGCTGAAAGAAATCAATTGTTTCTTTTGCGAAAAAACACCGAAAATTCGTTTATTTAAGTTATTTTCGTATTTTTATTGAATGAAAATCTTTTCTTTTTTTTAGAATTAACAGACTTCAAAAAGCAAGAAATAAATATTTGAAGTCGGTACCGGTTAGTGCAGTCGGTTACTTGGCACCGACTTCAAATATTTATTTCTTGCTTTTTGAAGTCGGATTTTTTTTTTAAGATTTTTATTTTACAGATTTAGGTGACATGTAAATTATTCACTAATATTAATATACCTATATTATATTATTTTGTTGAGTTGTACTGCGAGGTACCTACAGGATTGATATAATAACCATAATAACGGAATCAATACAATCATGCTGTTCGCCGTTAAGGAGTCCCCCTGGGGTGTCTTCAAAAGTTAAATACCGATTTCATTAAAATGGGACCACCTCGAAACTATACTAAACCCAACACAAAAAGAATCATCAAAATCAGTTCATAAATAAAGACGTTATAAAAAAAAAAACAGATGAATTGTCGACCTCCTTTTTTGAAGTCGGTTAATATTCTGATTAGTTTTATGGCAGGGTACCTATGGGATTGACGTAATACCTATAATACGCATTCGTATTGTTTGTCGTTAAGGAGTTCCCTGGAGTATCTTCCAAATCCAAGGTCCAATACCGATAAAATTGGCCTATAGCCACCGTGGAGCTATACTGAGGAAAAGAACGGGTCTTATTGAAAAAAAATGTTTAAAACACCTATCGTGGGTGGACATACTACACTTCTGCCACCTCCGCGCGAGGAAATATATTTTTGGGCCGAACAATCATCGTCGGCGTAATATCAACTACAAAGTACAACCACAATTCTCAACACCTCGCGTCGATCTCACAGTGGCAAATTTTAGCCACTCATGCTCATGCCTCTGCATGTAAATGAATGAAACCATGGCTTTTGTTCAGAAATTTTGTTTTTTTTTTAACTTTTTATTCGGAAAAAACATGTTTTATTCCGCATCAACTGTCATTTGTTTTTTTCGAATGAAACGAAAAAAACGATGGATTTTGAAGGAAACTGGAATGTTTCAAATTTTTTTAACGCTATTCTGGACTAAACATATAGAAGGAGTTCTATGAGTTACCTGTGCTCAAGGCCATTATTCGATATGGCCAATTAAACACGTAACACGGCACGTTACGATAACTTCGTGAAATGATCGTTTAATGGTACTCCAAGGCATACAGAATACCATATATACAGGATGTCATAGCGAATAAATGACTTAAGATTAGTGAAGGACAATAAAGGCATATCATATTTGTGGCATTGTGTTATCTTTTCTTCCATACCAATTAACTTTAAGTCATTTCGTATTGAGGCTCATTATCTCTCATTGTTTGATTTAATGTGGTTTATTGTTTTAGGTTTTTTTTCCTTTTAAATACACCATAGAGTCTTAGAAAAATACTATGAAGGCGTAGTTGGTAACCATGAGTTGATCACACCGGTATTTCTAGTTCACCTTTATAAGGGACAAAGTAATTGAAATAGAAGTTGTCCTTTACAACATTTTGTGTATATATTTCATAGAGCAGCATGACAAGTACAGTTTTTTCTCAATGTTTCCGCATAACTTGAACATTTTTATAAGTTCCTGTATGAATACCAATTTGGTTCAACCTCGAATGTGAAAGGCTTAGGCGACTGCATGAAATTGATAATCACGTGCGCTCATAATAACATTACCTACTAGAATTGCAATATAATTGAAACTCTATTTATCGGTAGTTTTTTCTGGAAATTTTACGGATCCAGTTTTAGGTCGGTGTGGTAGAGATACGGAACAAAAAACTGCTATTAACTACTAGCTACCTTTTTTATCGTGGGTACAAAAGTGTAAATCCGGATTTTGATAAAGAAATACTAGTATGTTATAGAGATATGTTTTGATGTAATGAATTTACATGTTTCTGGTACAGTACATCTATATTCATCAAAGTATTCTTAGGACCAAAACGATCGGCCCAGCGCTATTCTTTGAGGACACATACGTCTTATGAATTTTTTTGACGACAGCGACACATAATATCGGACTTTTGTTCGATTTATAGCAGCTCCTAAACTTAGTGCCTCTTAATTACTTGCTGTAGTGATACAAAGTGTAACATAATAAACGCAAGACCTTAGACACCCCGATTAGAGAATTGCTTCATAAATTCTAAACGAAAACCAAATTTCCAAATTTAAAGGTTTTTACCCTTTTTTTAAGCCCAATTAACAATGAAAAAAAAAATAAACACTCCGTCACGCCTATATTCCCCAGAGGGGATGGCAGAGGTGTACTGAGTACACCCACGTTTCGCCGACGAGGTTAGGTCCCATGTAAGAGGGGGCGAGCCTATTGCCATATACCGGGCACAATTCCAGACTCCGGACTCATACTGGGGATTTTTCGTTAGAAAAACTACATTTGTCCGACCTAGGATTAGGGATAGGACCACGTGATCACAAAGCGATGCGCTTTGCCACCAGACCAACGAGGCAGTCAACAATGAAACTTGTACATGTATGTGTGCGTTTTGAGAAATACGTTTTAGGAATGCATTTGAACTCGCCCTATTGCTATAAATCAAGAATAAATTGAGTATTTTTATAGTGCACTGAAAGATAAAAAAGCATTTTTTGAATTTTTAAGAAAAAAGTACGAGTAAGATACTTAAATTTTTTTGGAATCAATTCAGTTACCGATTTAGAACAAACTACTTTCAGGTCTTGCGTTCATAATGTTTTTTTGGGAATTGCCGTACTTTTGGCAGTCATTTTCGCGAAAAACTGGTATACTATGCGATTTTAAGATTCACGGGAACTTCCTCCACAATCTACAAGAACATTCTGCCGTAAATGTCCATAAAAATCGTCACATTAATTTGCCAAGTTAACCGGTCTCTTGAGCCGAAAGCTTTAAAATGGTAATTGGGTCACAACCTAATTAGATCGGGTGACACCCCTGTCGAACGTCTTATGGTTGTCATCGAATTAATTTCACCACAGGGGATTTGGTTAACGACGTACGTCATGAAACGAGGAGGGGAGCTTTTGAGACTCTCCCAAGATTGTTTGTTTACATATAGTATGAGTTGTTTACATAACGTAGTTCTTGACCCAACGCTGTTATATGGTAGCGAGAGCTAGGTATGTAAGAAGGAGAATGAAAGTAGGATAAATGCGGTAGAAATGCGAGATCTGCGGAAGATGTGCGGAGTGAAGCTGACCGACCGCATTAGCAACAGCATAGTAAGACAGCGAGTAGGTATGAAAGATAGTATCGGTGTAAAGATGAGAAAGGGCATGCTCCGTTAGTTCGGGAATATAGAAAGAATGCCAGAGGAAAGAATGACAAAACAGATATACAATGTGAAAGTGGAAGGATGCAGGTACCGGGGAAGACCTAGACTATCTTACCACGACCAAATAAACCAAGTCTTATCTGATGGAAAAGTCAAGAGTCTCCGTAACCGGCGAGCGTGTATGAGACGAACTATGAGAGTCGAGGAAGCCAGAGAGGTATGTAAGGAAAGAACCTGTTGGAACTCTGTACTCTCTGCCTACCCCGCAAGGGATCTGGCGTGAGGTTATAGATAGATAGATACATAGTATGAGTGTTAGTAATCTCCTTGTAGCCATGTATTGGTACTGTCAGGATACCAGCGCTACACCATGATCCATCGTTATGGTGTAGCAATATGCTGAGGCAGTATCCAATTCAACCCCACACAACCTCTGGTGTCTGTAACTGTTTTGGCTAGTTTTTTTTTCCTTTTTGTTTTTCTTTGTTATTATTTTTATTTTTTTTTATCTTTGTATTTTTAGGTATTGTTGTCGTTATTAATTTTAGTATCTCAATTACTATGCGAGTGTGGTTGAAAAAATGTCTTTTCTTTCTTCTTTCTTTCTTTCTTTCCTTGTTGATAAAGTTCTGTGACTGCCTTGTGGGTCTAGTAATGTATGGTTTGTCTGCTCATAGGATGGTTCTGAGTTCGACAATGTTGCAAAGTGATATTGAAATTTTCGGCGGCCCGGAGTTTCAAATTGTGTCCGGCATATGGGCAATGGGCCCGCCATCTATTGGGATAAAATATCGTCTGTAGGTGCACATAGGATGTACGGTCGCTTTAGCCTCCGCTTAAGGAATATAAGTGAAGTGAAGGCATCTTTCAGCATGCGTCAACTGCCTCCTGCATAAATCTGGTTCCGATGTTGTATTTTAGTTTATTTTAGTATGCATTTAAAATAAAGCGGTATATAGCGCGACGGACGACTTAATCCAGTAGTTAAGAGCTTCAGTCGCTCCACATTTCTTGAGACTTGGGATTTTTTGGGATTTACCACTGGCGGGTTCGATGTCTGCACGAGACAAATCGTTGTCTGACCCACAAATATTTGTTTCGGTCTGGGTGTTTATGCATGTGGATGTCATGTTTATAAACGCACCTGCGACAAAGGAATAATTAATAGTTTCGATTTAAAAAAAATGTAAATTTATAAATGTGCCTTACGTTCTTATTTACCCTTTACCGACCAAAAGTTAAAGGAAAGAAAGATCGGAAATTACCACCTAACCTTATGTCCAAGACGTACCTAAGCCCTAAAAATATGGCATTTCATTTCTTACATGCCTAAAAGACGAAAAATCATAGTTGTATTTTTTGTGCGTTACATTACCGCCATAAATCGTGAATTCATTCCGATCTGATTCCTGAACCTATTCGCACCTATATCAAAAAGGCGACGACCCTCATTTTCGCGATCGCGTTCAATCATTCAAACCCCGTAATCCTAGCCAACGCCGACTACGCACCTGACTTCTCTTCTATCAGGCGTTATCGCCGCTCGCGGTATATTGTCATCGATTATCCCTATGTCCTTATCTTCCTCCTTTCAGATACATATACCGCATATAAGATCAGACACCGCGCCAGTGAGGTCAAAGAATCCCTTGCCCTCCAGCCGGTGCAAAAAACCATGGCGAGACAACTAGTATATGCGGTCCTACATGGGGACAGTTCAAACCCAGGCCGTTCCTCCATGAAGCGCGCTTGAGCTTGTTGCCCCTTGCCTTTCGAGGTGGAACGTAGTTGTTGCACGCTCGCCCTCTTGCCAGGCGAAGCTTTAAAGGCCCCTCGGCCAACAACGTAGATCATTCACACTCACACATACAAAAAACCTGAATTGTGGTCCCTATATTTCCGGGCGTAAAATTTCATCCCGTTTTTGCGTTGGCTTTCCAATTAGTTAACATTGTTGTTATCCGAATGAATGGATGAGTATTGATTTTTTACTAGTTTTCTTGTACTATCACCGCAAAAAGTCACTTGGTAACGCGTCAAGCGTTTGTCCTAGGCCTCACGGTCACGATTGATGTTTTTGTGGTAAACTGATTATCACAAAGATTCTGCACTATATGCTAGATTGGGCTCACTGAACTACATATCCTTGGAATAACGGGTTCAAGATTCACAACTTGATTCATAGAGAGTTTGATATATGTCCTACATCCACGCTTACAGCTTAGGGGTAAGCAATTTGGTGTAGTAATGTACGAGATAATATGTTCTATTAATGAGTGACAGATATAGTGCGGTAAGGATCTTTCGGGTCATGGATAACAATGATAGAGGGGCGTTAGTGTCAAATTAGGCTTAACATTTAGTAAAATTTTCCTTCTTCCAAGGAGATATTTCAATAATAATATTAAAAATGTTTATTTTGTAACGCACAAGTAGTTTCATGGAAGCTTATGACTATATAGTGTACGCAACAAGATAACATGACATAAGGTAATAATTTCAGATAAAAACAGGACGTGCATTACAAAAAGGGTCCTAACTCAGCAAGTTTGCTGACTGAGGACAGCCAGCGCTGATCTTCCGTTAGCACCTTTTTGCGGACCGTTGATCTGACAGCACGACACATAACAAAATACGCAGATTAACGAAGTCTTTGCTCTCAGTGAGACTATGAAAAAATACTAATACTAGAAAAATATAAAATACAAAATGAAACAGTAATAGTCTTATGCTAGTCAACGAGTGCTCTCTCAACATGCCGGGCTGAAAACTGTAAGCGCTTTCTTTAATGTTATTTTAGCCGTTGGTTTGCTCCAGCGCTTCACCATCGCGCGCTGAAAGAGCGCTCTCACGAGCGTAGGGTTACACATTTGCAGTGCGCTCCAGTTGCTATTAAAAACGCCCAAGCGCCGTTTCCGCTGAACCAGTATGGACTTATGGAATGACTAAATGTCATATACACTGTAGGGAGCGCTTCGCTTGCCTACTGGAACGCACTTTTAGAGACAACTAGTGACCTTAATACGAGTTACGGCGCCAAGTAGAAATTGTGTACTACACCGTACACGCAAAAAAAACAAAAGAAAGAAAGAAATAATAAAAAAAAGTGAACAGATAGGTCCGCACGGTTACCAATTAAAAAAGAACTTGGGTAAATTTTATGGCTAATGGCAGCTCTGCGACTGTCATGAAGTGGCATTTCACTTGATGACAGCGTTCGTTCCGATTTTGGCCAAAAGATGCTTGTACGGCTGTAACTGGCATATAGAGTGTGCGCCACCATCTATTTTATAAAACACACTGGTTTAGATCTAGAGCTACTGGTCTAAAATCTTCAAATTTGCACAGGAATTACTTCGGTAAATAATAGGTGAGCACTTTGAAAGATTTTTTGAAGAATCATCTCTTAAGGGGGTTATATAGGAGGTTAATGGAAAATTCCGTGTGAATGATCTACGCTGTTGGCCGCGGGGCCTTATCGGACGCACGGGTTGTAGAAACGAAGGCATTTATACGCAACATCACTAAACATAGATAAACTACTTAATTGTTCCTCGCAACATTTTTTTAAGGCCATATGGTAGGTACTATATGCTACTCTCACTCATGGCTGAATAAAATAATACATTTACTATCCGTTTCAGTGACACGTTATACGTTTATGCGATATAGATATATTATAAACTGAAATAGCTACCGTGTCCAACGACGATGTTAATAAACAAAGTTTTTTTATACATTAATGTAGACACTAGAAACCACCACATACTGAATTAGCAAATTAGCATATTAGTGAGAAAATTGACTGGGATAAACGTCAAGATGTTTCTACGTGTCTCTCTATGAAAGTGTACGCAATATTTATTGACGGTCAGAAGTGACAGTAATATCTGCTTATTGACGTTATGTAGTAAGATATCAGGCCCTACGTCGTTTTGAAAGCTAGCCAAAGCAGAAATTTTCTGTATGAATAGTCTAATATGTTGTTACGAACGTATACATACTCGCTAGCTTCAAACCGGGGCCGTTTTAGAGGGAACGGGCACGAAAGCCACATATAAATGGTGCTAACCTGTGCCATAGTATCAAAGCTCGGTTTGAAATAGGTACATAATGTTAAAAAGCAACATCTAATACTGCCAAACACTTTCCGTGAGCGTTAATTTTTCCCAGCCGTTACAAAGGTCCTAAATGCGATCACCTATTAGTATTTTCATAGCAACATATCTCGCTTAATCTGAGAAGTAGTTATAATGCTTTTATATTCCGATTTTTGTCTTTGAACGTGAAAGGAATGGTATATTAACTCGATAGCTACTCTGAGGCTTCGTGCTAAGCCCCCCTGAGTCCTTGTGTATCTTGTAAATACAAACGGGGCTATAAGATCTCATTAATTTAAGTATAGCATTTAAATCGTCGTTATCGTCTTGTGAGGATCGCAGGAAGTCGTTGAATGCAGGCGGCTGCGCTGGAGAGCGATTGGGGAGGTCTATGTTCAGCAGTAGATAAATATAGGCTGATATGATGGTGATAATGATGATTCTAATCGTCCATATACTAGAATACGAGGAATGGTTATGCCGCCTACAAGGTGGACTTATGATATGGTGATAGTTGCGCGTAAAAGCTGGATGCGTCGCTTTATAGTGGACAGGTTAGTAAAGAGTGTGAAGTGGATGAGGAGAGCCTCATCTCATATATAAATTAAGGGATGGTTATAGACACGCTGAACTAATCAGGCAATGGTATCTGATTTGGATGTATATTTGTTTTGTGGTAATGGAATTCTATATTTAATTGGAATTGTATGTTACTAACACTTAGATTTAACTAGCTGCCCGCCCCGGCATCGCACGGGTGAATTATACACAATAAAACTTCCGCTTGAATCACTCCGTCCATTGGTGAAAACCATATGAAAATCCGTTCGGTAGTTATTGAATTCATCGGGTTCAGACAGACAGACGTAGCGGAGAGACTCTTTTATAATTGTAGTGAAGCCTACTTACTGATAATGGACCATTGAAAAAAGTGGTCGTTGTGGCGATCTTTAGGGGAAGCCTTTTTTCTGCAGGGGATTTCTTTCGGCTGATATGTTTCTAATCGTTCAATATTTGTTCAATGTCTAAACATTTATCTGGCAGAGATTGGATGATAGTGGCTGAGGAGGATGTATTCAATGGGGTGCAGTCGGAGTAGCTTACATTAATGGACTTTATCGAATGATGATGAAGTCTAGTGGGGTTAAGGATTACGATCGCGAGTTTCTGGGCTTGAATCCTATGTCTAACAGTATCATTGGACTTTAATCGAAAAATGTCTCTGTAGCCGTCTGGAGTCTGAAATAGTGTTGATATAGTGGCAGAAGTCTCACTACCTTACATTAAATCTAATATGTGAAACAAAGTAACGGTCTCTACCGTGGCGGAAATTTTTATTATTATTTATTATTAAACGCAATAATATTATTAACCTTATCAGTAAATTAGAACAACATTTTCGATACGGTATAATAGTAGGACGATGACGTACTTCGGCCGGCGGATATCCCCCAATTTAGTTATCCGATGGTGCCGATAATATTTAGTGGTTTTAATGAAAAGCCGATAACGCGCCTCGCGGAAAACAGTTATAAAGTTATGGACTTTGCCAATATTTTAACCTGATTTCTACGAGGATATATAATTTATCTGGGAAATGTTTTGATTTTCGACGATATTTTAGGGTTCAATGTCAGCTTGAAACAAGCAATGAAAGATACTAAATTGATTACAATTAAGGTTTTGCATAGACTTATATACATTTTATTTTTACATGTATGTTGAAGATAAACGCAAGGCTCCGGAGGCGCTCATGGCGCTCTACCGCGGTTAGCAATTATTTCAGGCTAAGCAGCATTCTCGAGGCGCTCGTAGCGCTGTGCGACCGCGGTATTCTTACCTTTTACCAAGCTTAAGCAGCGTTCGATCCTGAGATGGGTGACCGTTATTGGCATTTTCATATTCGAGTCTCCGTGCTTCGTAAGGCACGCTAAGCCCGGCTACCACTTAATGTGGTAGTCGTTAAGCCGAGTTGGAAGCCTTAAAGGTGGCTTGATAAGTTCAACAGCAGGTGGCCAGAAACCTGCCTCCATCAATCCGCACTGGGTCTGCGTGGTGGAGGATGACCTAATCTCTCTCACCATTTGTGAGAGAAGGCCTTTGCCCAGCAGTATAGGCTGATATTATTATATATATATATATATATATATTATTCTAACCAGCATTCGACACGGTTTTTCTGGATGGGTGATCGTTTGTGGCATTGCTATTTTCGAGAGTCTCTGGTCCCGATTACCGTTTACACACAACTAAGTAAGCAGTTAGCAATAAGAAATTCACTTGGTAATCCGGCTAGTGTAGTGTAACAATAAATATCGAAAACTGCAGCGTTACTAAGGCGCCTGTATTGAAAAGACTATTTTAAAATCTTTTTAATTCAGTTACCTGTTACCTTGACTTGTACAGGGTGTTGTTAATGCTACCTTGCATTCCGACAATACAACGGTAATATCACAGATTACGAAACAATTGTCACGAATGTCAATGCCGTTCGCACTCAAGTATCAACAGAGATATTTATGTAGGTAAGTGTTGCAATCGATAGCAAATTGCTTATTGTACTGTGTCTCGAAATTGGTGTTGCCTTAACGGGAAAAGTCCCAAACTCCCAAAGATAGGCTCTATTTACAGAAGATTGATGATATGTACTGCGTATGTGTTATAAGTAATATATATAAAAATTAATTTGAAAAGGTCGTGAATTAAATGTATTGAGTAAAATTAAATTTTACGTATTTAATTTTCCAAAATATTACACACACCGTCACGCCTATATTCCCCAGAGGGGGTGGCAGAGGTGTACTGAGTACACCCACGTTTCGCCGACGATGTTAGGTCCCATGTAATAGGGGGCGAGCTTATTGCCATATACCGGGCACAATTCCAGACTCCGGACTCATACTGGGAATTTTTCGTTAGAAAAACTACATTTGTCCGACCTAGGATTTGAACCGAGGACCTCGTACATAGAGATGCGCTTGAATGAATTTTACATACATAAGCACCCAGACCGAAATAAATATTCGTCGGTCACACCATTGTGTGGCATTGTCGGGACAAATCATGTTTTGTCCCGTGCGGGGATCGAATTCCCGACCAATTGATTCAGTGGGCAGAGCGGCTAAAGCTCTTAACTACTGAACTAAGTCGTGCGTCAAATTTAGCAAAATTTATATTTATATCATCACGCTAGATTGCTTGCGGCCTCGTGATCACAAAGCGATGCGCGATTCAAAAATATTACTTTAAAAAACTCTATCTTGAATATGCTAATGTTCTATTCAATGGTAAATTGGATATCTAAAAAATTTACACGAAAAAAAAGCTTAACATATGCTCTATAACATGTATTGATGCGTTTTTTATTTTAATTAATTATATCTGAAATATTTAAAAAACAACTTCATTTCGGGTCCTCCGGGCATACTTTTCACTGTTGTCAAGGTCATCAGACAAGGGAAATTTTTAATTAAGAATTCTCAAGGTCAGTGAAGTTAGTAATACCCTTAAACCGTAGTGAGATAGTTGTGGGAGGTACTGATATATGTGTGTGTGTGTGTGAATGATGTACGCTGTTGGCCGCGAGGCCTTTACAGCTTCACCGGACTTAAAGGCGAGCGTGCAACCACTACGCTCTAGCCAGCCAGAAGGGCAAGAGGCGACATACTCGAGGGCGCCTCTTGGCGCCCTCGGTTGGGACAGTCGCTGTAGGGGGACGGGTGCACTACTAAGTGCACCGGTCAACCGCCGGCTATGGGAGGGGATCTACTACTACGTCGTCGTCGTCGCCCGTATTCTGAGCGGAAAGAAGGGATGACAAAGCATCGGGGGGGTCGGTGAGAACATGTCGCGGCCGGCGGTGGCGGCAGGGGTCGGGGGGGAGATCGTAGTCGGCGGTGGCTACGATTAACGGATTCGCATGGGTAGATGCGTTCGCGAAGTGACGTGTTGACGCCATTTTAATAAAGGCGCGAATAGGTTCGAGACCTAGATCGGAGTGGGGTACTGATATATTGCGGTCTATATGGTATGCGCAATGTAAAGAGAGATGGTAGAACATAATATTATTATGAATACAGATTGTTTCTTGTATCCTCACGGAATTAACAACAATAGATACATTGTATATTTTAAAATCTTTGAATTAGTTGGAACTTACGGGAGCACTCAACCTGGAAACAGTGGACAACTTTATTTATCTAGGGTCCAACATAAATAATTTTTCCATTGAAATAGCGAAGAGTGCCATGGGCCAACTGCAAAGAATCTGGAGAGATCGAAACAACACACAAACAACAAAAATAAAACTCGTACATACCCTGATTTCTGAGTCCATTTTCTTGTGTGGAGCGGAAACATGGACTCTTAAAGCATCAGATCGTAAGCGCATCGAAGCCTTCGAAATGTGGTGCTGGAGAAAAATACTACGTATCCCCTGGCCTGCGAAAAGGACAAACGTATCTATACTGCGGCAACTGAAAATCAAGACAAGACTAACATCGATCAGTCTTCGCCGCACTCTCGAGTACTTAGGTCAAGTCGCACGTAAAAACCCAGACAGTCTAGAAAGACTTCTAGTCACAGGGAAGATCGAAGAAAAGAGACCTCAGGGTAGCAGTCCGACACGATAAACCGACCAGATCCGCTCAACACTTGAAACCCTAGTACATGTAGTTCTACACACTGCCGGAAATCGCACAAGATGGAAAGACGTCGTGCAAAAGGGAATACTGTCTGCATCCCGCATCGGAGGTCCCGATCCTCAGCATTGAGCAAACGACGCAAGGAGGAGGACATTGTTTATACTGAACTGTCAACTACCACCGAAGTTATTTTATTTTTATTTAAAAAGTTCTGGTGTGTGTATTCGTAATTCCTCCTGAACGGTTTAAATGATTGTGGTTATGGGGTCTCCTGGATGGTTCTTAGCTATAGTTGGGCCCCGTACCTATTGTCGATCGGAGACGAAGCCGCGGGAAATGGCTAGTTATTTATAATTTCTAAAACAAATCTCGTGTCTTGTCGTGTCGTGATTGAACGGAGCATACAATACTATCACCATAAGTTTACCTATCACATGATAGGATATTCTTCACTTAGTCTAGGGACAATTCTGATTTGCTACTTAGTGACCGTTAGTTATAATATAGCGTGCAAACATAGCGTGCTCTAAGTAATATAGAATAATTAAGTTCTCATATAAAGATTGAGGATTTAATTATTATTAAGTATTGTATAAATTCCACGTGAAAGGTAACAAACTATTATTATCTTATAAATGAATATTCCTGATCAGCGAATTTGTAAAATTACTTTTTCCATATGAAGTGTATATTTCATATCGACACATTACGTAATGGAAAGAAAAAACCGACGAATAATCTTAAATCTTAAGGCTTTCATGAAAAGAGTACCATTATTGAGTCTATCATTCATAAGACAAGCATAAAGCGTAGACTAGCAAGACCTGTCTTTATTCATTCAGTCACATTAAAGAACCTATTACAGGAGTAAAGAACAGTCGAAAATCGTCTTTATTATTTTAGTAGCTTCGAAAAGCCGTATTAGGTACATCAATCGTGCATAATACAAACAAGAATCTGTCGAATTACCTTCTTGATCAGATTTTCCATTTCTTTTCGGGAGCAAACAATGTTACCTGCTTAGTTTCGTCCATACATTGCAGATAAGACGAGGGTCAACAAATTCAATACAAATGTATCGGTAAAAGCTTGGATCGAACTTACATAAGGGAGCCGTCCTATTCATTGGCATTATTGTTGTACATCAATTGGTCATACCGCTAGCGCTGAAATTACAGCAATTGACTATTTGCTCAGTCTTAAAAAATATAATAATATTAGCCCTGTTAAGAAACTGTCCCACCGTAGGGCACGAGTAGGGCCTCCTCTCAAAAGGGCAGGCCATAGTCCACTACGCTGGCCCAGTGCGGGTTGCCGAACTTCACACACCTTTGAGAAACTCTTAGGCATGCAGGTTTCCTCACGATGTTGTCCTTCACCGTTAAAGCAAGTGATATTAATTTTTTATACACACATGCTTTCGAAAAGACAGAGATGCGTGCCTGGGTTTAAACCCGAGACCTTTGACTCTGCAGTCTAACGGTTTAACCACTAGGCTATCACTGCTTTAATAAATAACGACATATTATAAAACAGTCCTCCCGCCGCGTCTTTCTGTCTATCTGAACGCGATAAACTCAATAACTACCTACCGAAGGTATTTTCATACGGTTTTCACCAATGGACGGAGTGATTTAAGAGGAAACGTTTTTTTTTTTTTTGCAAAAACGTAGCCCCTCACTAGGATTTATTCCTGTGTCGTGGGTGCGTTTACAAACATGAAAATTCACAAACAAATACCCAGACCGACACAAATAATTGTGGATCACACAAAGATTTGTCCCGTGCGGGAATCGAACCCGCGACTATTCGATACAGTGGGCGGAGCAGCTCAAGCTCTTAACCACTGCGCTAAATCGTCCGTCACTTTATGTTTATATTTCACACGTGCGAAGCCCGGGCCGGTCGCTAGTAAAAATCATTATAAATAAAAATCTTTTAACAAAAAAGGTAAACCGACTTCAAAAAGCAAAAACTAAATATTTGAAGTCGGTGCTGGTTGGTGCAGTCGGTTACTTGGCACCCACTTCAAATATTTAGTTTTTGCTTTTTGAAGTCGGTTTACCTTTTTTGTTAAAAGATTTTTCTTTTACAATTTTAAGTGACGAGTGAATTATTTAGTAATATTTATATACCGATATTATATTATTTTGCTAAGTTGTAAAGTAAGGTACCTACAGGATTAATATAATGACTATAATAACGGAATCTACACATTCGTGCTGTTCGCCGTTAAGGAGTTCCCTCTTGTATCTTCAAAGTCCAAGGTTCAATACCAATAACAATAAAATAGGACCACCTCAAAACTATACTGAACCAAATGCAAAAAGAATCATCAAAATCGGTTCATAAGCAAAGGAGTTATAAAAAAAAGGACGAATTATGAACCTCCTTTTTTGAAGTTGGCTAATATACTGCCACCGCGGAGCTATACTGAACCCAATGCAAAAAAAATCATCAAAATCGGTCCACAATTGACGGAAATATCGCTGAACATACATAAAAAAAAAAAAAGCATACATACAACCGAACATAGAACCTCCTCCTTTTTGAAGTCGGTTAAAAAGCTGTTCGCGTTGTCCTATGTCCAGCTGATAATGCTAGTGATAATTCGAGCTTCATCGGATATGTGGTATTGGCATCATTCAAAGAATATACAGTTGGAGTAGGTGTAAATGAGAGACGTGTACTTTACAAAGATCCGATGCGAGTGAATCGATGATGGAGCCAATTTTCGTTTCTGATATTTAGAATGAAACATTGTCCAAATGATTCTATCTATATGATGAGATATATATATCTCATCAGTGGTTAAGCCTTAGTGAATTTAATATCACTTGAAACATTTTCTACGAAATAAGGCTTACTATATAATAATAATAATAGCCCTGTTAAGAAACTGTCCCACTGTTGGGCACGGGCCTCCTCTCAAACTGAGAGGCTTACTATACTATCAATGAATACCTTAATGATAAACCAAATGTTATTTTAGCAATCGCGTTAACATACACTTATTTCGATTGTGACATTATTTCTGTTATTTAATGACATGCCTAATTGTATTATTGTAACTGTGCTTATTATATTTAGGGTATTATATTTAGGTACCTTATGAGGACGCAGAGGACCTATAAAATTGTGTCATCTTAACATCTTCCTATGTTCCACATAATAAACTCTTTGAATCTTTAAATTATCTACTTGCGATTACTGGAGTCTGTAATAAGAATCATCTCCCCTACCATCTCACCTACCAACTATAAGCTGGGGTCAGCGGTGTAAGGTACATTAGAATTTTGCATTGTTTTACGTCCGGTCGCCTACCAGACGTCAACCTTTCGCAACATAACACAATAAGCAATAACCCAACTAACTAGAACTGTGGGTGCCATATATGCCACTATTTCAAAGTGGGTTGTGGTACTTCGACAACATACATCCTAAAAGAAGTAGCACTAAAGTTCTACCCCGGGTTTGTAATAATAATAGACTCTTAATATCGGCAACTCGTATTTCGTTCGCTCCAATCGCTATTCGCTTACTCACGAAAAAGTCCCTCACAAGAAGAATTTAGTAGAAAAAACAAAAGGTTTACTTATCTGATTATCTGGCTGAGTCTCGACCTCGGGGCAACGGAGCGAGGCTAAATTTTAAATATGAACATCCTGTTTGTCGAATACCTTTCAAGTAATATTGCTACTTTTCTTTTGCTTACTTTTCCTTGTATAAGGTTTAATTCGCGATTGTTTAAATCAAGATTAAACGACATCCATTGTATTGTGTCCATATAGAGAGAGGCCGCTTTTAAAATGTTTGATTCGGCTGGTCTCTATATAGTGTCGAATTAAAAAATGCTTCAATCTTGGGATTTGTAGTAAATACTTTGAAAGTTATAAGCGTTATGATGTAAGTTTAAGCAAGTAGACAGTAATCAAGAGTGATTACTGACCACCTTTATACCAAGTATTGCGTTAGGTCGTAACAACAGTCGTGGTTAATTACTAATGCACGTACTTTTGTGCATAATGTTGGCACGACTTACGTAGATTGAGCAGGTGGCTTTACGTTACGTAGGTTACGTAAGTTTTTGTCTTTGTAAAAAATGGCGTACGATCAGGTACAAATTTTTTTCGACTTCTACATTTCTTACATCTTATTTTGGTACCGTTTGGACTTATTATCCCGCTGCCCACAAACTTTACACGTAAAAGATTTTTCGTATTGGTGTCCCGTTTCCTATTAACCTATAAGCTTAAAGTATTTTATTAAATGTCATAAATATAAACTTTCCACATCGTGGGTATATTTTACACACTCAGATTTAACATACATACACTAACCAAGGTAAATCTGTGTGGGGTACAGAGACTGGTATAAACCCGCGACTTTCACTATTGTTAAGCCGAGCGGCCTACACTTAGACCATTCGAAATGCATATAATGAATACGAAGTTCTTTAATTATACGTTCCTAATAATTGCTGTTTCTTTATTTCTAGAGAACAATCAAAAGACCACCAAATGACATGGCGGTTCTGGCAGCGGAGGCGGCTGGTGGTGGCCCTGCTGGCATTCTTCGGCTTTTTCAATGTGTACGCGCTGCGGGTCAACCTGTCGGTTGCCGTAGTCGCCATGACAGAGCCCGTGGAGACCAAACTCGAAAACGGGACCATCGTATATGTAAGTATTCTTAAATAGTACAATATACACTACACTTATGCCTTTATCTCATTGAGATAAAGGCGTAAGTGTAGTGTGTGTGCTCGCCACGTAGTAGTATTTTGGCCACAAATATCGTCACATTCCATCTTCAGCGGAAAAATGTCCACTGCCTCTAGGGCTCTCTCTAAATAAATAAATATATAAATAAATAAAATAAAAATAAGATTATGGCAAACCTCTCTCGCTTTATCTGCATTCATACGTCTCCTCATGCATTTCCGCCGATTTAGAGTGTGGTAGTGGTGGTGTGAAGGAAGCCAGAGAGAGAGAGAGAACCTGTTGGAACTCTGTACTCTCTCCATACGCCGCAAGGGATCACGCCAGATCCCTATATAGATAGAGCCGAAAATATTTTTTGTTTCATCTCACTTTACCTACAGTACTATGCTTAATTATTGTTTGTACATATTCTCAGGTACCAGAATTCGAATGGAGTTCTCAGACCAAAGGTCTGGTGCTGAGTTCTTTCTTCTATGGGTACCTCATAACGCAGCTGCCAGGCGGTTGGCTCGCGACTAAAGTAGGAGGTAACAGGTTTGTTCCATCCTAATACAACTCATTACATTATCTATTTACATAAGAGTACGACGTATACAGATACACTGGATGAAACGAAAAGAGAGCTAAAAATACTCGCTGTCATACGCCATTCCGAACATCGTTTGTTCTACAACTTTTATTTTTGATTATGTATCTCGGTTTCGTACTAAGCTCAAATGGCTCCCTATACGTCTTAGCCGGAATCCTCATATCCTCTCTCATCTGTACAATATATTATGCAATCCGTCTTTCCCTCACTATCTTAAGAAACGGTTTGATTTCCTTCACTATTCCAACTCATATCCGAAAACTTAAGTCACGTAATGCTCTCGCATTCGACCACCTTTTATGATAATTCTTTTACCGTTAAATCCGTCCGTTTGTGGAACTCTCATTACCTCTATAAGATATGCTCCGTCCGATCACGTCTGGTAGAACATGTTTACATGACTGAATAACCTAAATAATGTAAGTTCTATTTGCTAGTCATTTTATGCTGTACATCAATTTCCAGTGTTATTATTCTTAATTATAATAATAATAGATTTGACACGATAACCTTAAAATCCGGCAACTTTTTTTACTACACTACTACTTCATACAGGTCTACGCACCGACCTCGGCATACTCAGATGATGAGGTCGAAGTTATGAGGACATTAGTAGAGCCATACATACTTCCAAAGCACGCTTTACAGTGGTTATGAGTGACTTCAATGCGTGACTGGGCAAACCGGGTGATGATGAGTTGAGAGTGGGGCTATTTGGATATGGGTAGCGCAACCCTAGGGGTCAGAGGCTGCTCGAATTTCTGGAGAAAGAGGGACTCTTTATGATGAACTCTTTCTTCCAAAAGCCGCCTCATAGGAAATGGACTTGGATGAGCCCTGATGGTTCCACAACAAACGAGATAGCCTTCATCATGAGCACTAAGCGACAAATATTTAATGATGTCTCCGTAATTGACAGGGTGAAAACTGGCAGTGATCTCTGAATGGTCAGAGGCACATTAAATATTAAGGTCAAAATGGAAAGATCGCGTCTGATGAAGTCTACGCTCCGACCTTCTTAAGCACATATCCAAGAACCACCACGCCAAGAACTTTCAACTCAAATTGGCAAACCGCTTCGAATTGCTAGACAGCAGCGCATCAGTGGACGAAATCAACAACAGACTGGTAGAGACTGTCCATACGGTCGGGTCCAAGTATTTAAAGCCCCACCGTAAAAATAGGCTTCAAAAACTATCTGACTACACCCGGAACCTCATGACTGAGCGACGCTCCATGACGCTCCAAACCTCCGATGATGCTAAGTCCTATGCTCAATGATCAGATATTGAAGTCCTTGCGACATGATTTACCGTCCTTCCATACAAGGCGTATTGAGGAGACCATAGAGCAGAACAGGGCAGAAAGTGTTCGCAAGAGATGCGTCTATTGGGCAAAGCCAATTAACGAAGCTGAAGACGGAGGACGGAAACGTAACCTCAAATAGGTCAGAGGTGCTCAGGAAGATAGAGAGGTTCTATGGGCAGTTGTATACCTCAGTAGCTGAACCTGTTGTTGACTTAGTAAAAGATCCAAGAGCCAAGCTAACCCGACACTACACTGAAGATATCCCGGACATCAGCCTGTACGAGATTAGGATGGCTCTTAAATAACTCAAAAATAACAAAGCGCCGGGCGAAGACGGAATTACCGCAGAGCTTCTGAAAGCGGGCGGAACGGCGGTACTTAAATTCCTTCAGAGGCTGTTTATTTCCGTCTTGCTCGAAGAGAAAACGCCGGAAGCATGGAACAGGGGTGTGGTGGTACTGTTTTTTAAGAAAGGTGATAACACCTTTCTAAAGAACTTTAGGCCCATCACATTGCTGAACCATGTTTATAAGTTGTTTTCGAGAGACATCACGAATCGCGTCGAACGCAGGATTGATGACTTCCAGCCTCTGAAGACTGAGGAGTATAATCGGCCACTATGCTTGGCGTCTGTGGACTACGAGAAAGCCTTCGATTCAATCGAGACTTGGGCGGTTCTTAGATCTCTCTAGCGATGCCGCATTGACTATCGGTACATCGAAGTGTTGAAGTGCTTATATAATAACGTCGCCATGTCACTCCGAGTACAGGGTCAGTGCACGAAGGCGATCCCCATAAAAAGAGGAGTAAGACACGCAGGACACGCAGTTCGGTTAGGTAGGTCCAAATTTTGAGAGAGAGGTCAATCGAGGAATCCAACTTGGCTGGGCAGCGTTTGGGAAACTGCGCAACATCTTCTCATCCAAAATACCTCAGTGCCTCAAGTTTATAGTCAATGTGTGTTGCCAGTGATGACAAATGGATCAGAGACGTGGTCTCTTACAATGGGTCTCATAAAAAAGCTCAGAGTTGCTCAGCGAGCTACGGATAGAGCTATGCTCGGCGTTTCTCTACGTGATCGAATCAGGAATGAAAAGATTCGTAGAAGAACCAAGGTCACTGACATAGCCCTTAGGATTAGCAAGCTAAAGTGGCAATGAGCGGTCCCACATAGGGCGAAGATCAGTCGGGCATTGGGCAGAAAGATTCTGGAGTGGAGACTACGTATTGGCAAGCGCAGCGTAGTACGGCCGCCTGCCAGATGGGCCGACGATCTTGTGAAAACCGTAGGAAGTCGTTGGATGCAGGTGGCATCGGACCGGTTAGGCTGGAAAGCAATTGGGGAGGCCTATGTTCAGCAGTTCACAAATATAGGCTGAGATGATAATGATGATGATACTATTTATACATTATTTAAATAGTATATGATGGATTTATACTAATTTTTTTATTAAGTAAAGTACACCCCTAATCTTGTGAGTCCTTTAGTTTCTCGCCATCCAAAGGTTACATTATTACACTACCTAGTAAATTTATAAAATTGTATTTCTATATTGTTTATCTTGAACAATAAAGTGCTATCTATATATCTATCTATCATTTATTGTGTTTTACTTGTTCTATGAAAGCTTGTTTCTCGCCAAATTTCATGATTGTAGGTCAACGGGAAGTAGGCACCCAAAGGTTTATGAAACCAAAATATTATGAATGCTAATATTTCACTTAAATTTCAACTTGATACCTCTACCCGTTCCAGAGAAAAGGGGTCTTAACAGACAGACAGACGAACAACAAAGTGATCCTATAGGGGTTACGTTTTTACCGATTGAAGTACGGAGATTTAAGAAAAATATAATTATCTTAATAAATTTAAGCAGTGATAGCCTAGTGGTTAGACCGTTGGACTGCAAAGTCAAAGGTCTCGGGTTCAAACCCAGGCACGCACCTCTGTCTTTTTGAAAGCATGTATGTATTGAAAATTATCTATCACTTGCTTAAACGGTTAAGGAAAACATCGTGAGGAAACCTACATGCCTAAGAGTTTCTCGAAGGGGTGTGAAGTTCGGCAACCCGCACTGGGCCAGCTTGGTGGACTATGGCCTTAGTCCTCTCAGTTTAAGAGGAGGCCCGTGCCTAACGGTGGGACAGTTTCTTAACAGGGCAAATTTTTTATTATATAATAATACATTTATATTATTTCCAGATTATTCGCGATAGGTATTGGCGCAACGTCGCTTCTGACTTTGTTCACGCCGCCGTTGGCCCACACCAGCACAGCTCTACTAATAACTGTTAGAATAATTGAGGGATTATTTGAGGTAAGAAATCATTTAGACGTAATTGAATAAAATAACATCTTATCTTATCATTGCATAATCTATATCTATACTAATATTTTCGAAACAGATTTGTTTGTTTATAATCTATAAACTGTGAAGCTATTGAACTGATTTTAATAATTCTTTCACTATTAGAAAGCTTCATTATCCAGAAGTCACATAGACGATAGTAGGTGGCGCTGTTGTCGATCGGGTGCGAAGCCGCAGGAAACTGCTAGTTTATTGTAAAGAGTGTTGATTTGTATTCCCTTGCCGTATTTACAGGATCAGATGGATTTCTACTATTGGCCACGAATTCATAAAAATAGACAATGCCCACTACCGCGTGAAGGAAGGGAACACTATTACTGCCCGGCGCCCCCTTCGTTGGCAGTTTTGTGAGCGGGGGTCAAAAGACTGACAGGCCACGCCCACTCAGTATGACCGGTTTTGAACTATTTTAAAGATTTGAACCCAGGACCTCGTGATAACCAAGCGAAGCGCTTTGAATAACGAGACAGTCTCCAATATTATTTTTCCCCTGTAATTCCAAAAAGATTTCTAAGCTGGCCACACTCAGTAGGCGTGGCTTATCTGTCTTGACTCCCGCTCAAAAGCGGGAGCGCCGGACAATGATAGTGTAGGAAGGGAAGTAGAGCGTAAGTGTCGAGTTTATACGACTAACCCTTCCTCACTTCACGCGAAAGTAAGCATTGTGTAAATTGGGTATCAGAGGGTAATGCATGCTGAATACTTCCAAAAAGCCACATAGAGGGCGAGTCTATGTGCTTATTTCTTATTGGGTCCGCTAGTACTAAGCCGGTCACCTGTTTACATATGTGAACGCTAGTACTTATGTGTCAGGGTGTAACGTACCCGTGCATCCACGCGGTGTGGTCCCGCTGGGCGCCCAGCACGGAACGCGCGCGGCTGGCCACGTTCGCCTTCAGCGGCAGCTACGCCGGCACTGTCGTCTCCATGCCCATTTGTTCGCTACTCGCGCACTATACCGGCTGGCCTGGCATATTTTATGTCTTCGGTAAGTAGAAAAAATTCTGGGAAAAGGACATAGGTACGTTTTTTTACCTGTGGTAGCCCTCTGGCGCTTAACATGCAGCGAAATTGTGGTGTTCTTTATGATCACCAAGGTTTAGCAGGTCTCAGCTCGGTTGGTCTGAAATGTGTAACGGCAGTTACATTATCGGACGTCTCCATGATTCAGAAAGTATGCTAAGCCGTTGGTCCTGGCGGCCACTTGATATGGTATTATATTGTTAGCCAAGTGGGATGCTTTATAGGCGGCTTGATAAGTTTCAATATGAGATGGCAACAACGTGCCTTCGTAAATCGCCGCGGATTCCGCCAGATAGAGAATAATGAATATACATCTTTGTGCTATGACCTAAACTCTCACCTCAATTTATGCGAGGCCCCGCCCAGAAGTAGTATAAGCTAAAACCATATGGAAACTTCGTTATAACGACCTAAGTGCCCATGGATAGATCTGAATTTATTGATTCACTTAACCTATAATTACAGGAATAATGGGTTTGGTCTGGACCACAATATGGTGGCTCGTGGTGAAGGAATCGCCTGAAAAGGACCCACACATATCGCCAGCTGAACTCAAATATATACAGGTATAATATGACCACTATAAATGTGTATCATTCTGAACTAAAGCAACAGCATATTAAGAAAGCGAGTAGGTATAAAAGATAGTATCGAGGGTATGCTCCGTTGGTTCGGACATATAGAAATACTGTCAGAAGAAAGAATGACAAAACAGATATACAATGCGGAAGGATGTAGGTACGGGGGAAGACCTAGACTATCTTACCATGACCAAATAGACCGTGTCTTATCTGAAGGGCAAGCCAAGAGTGTCCGTAACCGGCGAGCGTGTATGAGACGAACTATGAGAGTGAAGGAAGACAGAGAGGTATGTAAGGAAAGAACCTGTTAAAACTCTGTATTATCTGCTTACCCCGCAAGGCATCTGGCGTAATGATATAAGAGTCTCCGTTATCGGCGAGCGTGTATAAGACGAACTATGAGAGTGGAGGAAGCCAGAGAGGTATGTAAGGAAACAACCTGTTGGAACTCTGAACTCTCTGCCGACTCCGCAAGGGATCTGGCGTGATGATATAGAAAGAGAAATAGAAAACCTTTGTACGAACCTTGTGGGTGATTTAGATTTGAATAGGACATAATGATATTAGTAGCCACACGGTGGATATCATTCCTATGCTCGAATACTTCAGGATATAAACGTGATGGGAATTTTTTTTCAGGACTCCCGCGGTTCGCTCGCAGTGGAGGGCTCAAAGATCCGGCATCCGTGGCTCGCGATGCTGTCGTCGGGCCCCGTGTGGGCCATCGTGATGGCGCACTTCAGCGAGAACTGGGGCTTCTATACACTGCTCACCTACCTGCCTACCTTCATGAAAGGTACACAAAATACCTATTTAAATTTTAACCCACACTTATTTGGTGTCTTTCAATACGGACTATTTAGCGCAGTGGTTAAGAGCTTAAGCCGCTCCGCCCATTGTGCCTAATAGTCGCGGGTTCGATTCCCGCACGGAACTAATCTTTGTGTGATCCACAATTATTTGTTTCGGTCTGGGTATTTGTGTATGTGAATTTTCATGTTTTTAAACGCACCCACGACACAGGAATTAAACCTAGTGTGGAGTTACGCTTTTAAAAAAAATATGTCTGATATTTCAGACAATGCCGCCAGCTATTTGTATTATACCATCCACATATAAAATTCTATACTCTTCTTTCTTTCTTTTTGGCATCAATCCAACTTTCTCCGTTGTGTGTGATTGGATTGTTGTATACCTAATTATCCTAATTCCGGTAGCGGTCATCGATGGGGTTGACCCTCTTGACTTAGAAGAGTAAGACAAGAGGATCAAAAAAATCGAATCAAAATTTATATCGTTATTTCTGTTGCGAGTTCCAAGACAATTTAAGCGCTTCCGAGTACTCCACAAAGATGAAACTGAAAACCAGGACTTTTAGAAGCAACAGAAGCGGGAATTTGTCCCATGGCAAGGATTCTCTGAATATCAAAACTCAGTGTAATCGATGGTAACCACTGTGGGATTATATCCAAACTTATAATGTAGCAAATTCCAATACAATGAAAGCACTCCCTAAGGCTTCTTGAAGACTACACGTCAGTTTCGTAATGGAGGATATTCTAGCTCCTGGCTTACAGAATCCACAGTAGCGAAAAGGTGTACTGGCTTACTCCGAAAAAAAAATTACAATCTCATCAAAATTTATAACACAATTTCAGATGTGTTCAAATTTGAGACATCCCAAACCGGCTGGTTATCGGCCGTGCCATATCTGGCCATGGCCATCGTGCTACAGGTGGCCGGCCACGGCGCCGACTGGATGCTACAGAAGGGCATTATGTCGCGGACCAACATCCGCAAGCTCTTCAATTGTGGCGCGTTTCTGTCTCAGGTGAGAATATTAACTTCAATACTATGATATCAGGTCAGCGATATATGAATTGACCCTATAGATAATAATAATAGCCCTGTTAAGAAACTTTCCCACTGTTGGGCACGGGCCTCCACTCAAACTGAGAGGGCTTAGGCCGTAGTCCACCACGCTGGCCCAGTGCGGGTTGGCGAACTTCACACACCTTCGAGGAACTCTTAGACGCTTAGATCTCCTCACGATGTATTCCTTCACCGTTGAAGCAAGTGATCATTAATTTTTAATACGCACATGCTTTCGAAAAGACAGAGGTGCGTGCCTGGGTTTGAATCCGAGACCGCTGACTTTGCAGTCCACCGGTCTCACCGCTAGGCTATCGCTGATTTTATTAGCCTTACTAGTGGTCGCCCATTGGTCGAAATTCGACCTACTCTTTCATCGTTTTCTGGTTATGTTGGACATTCAGTAAGACTATAGACAAATAATATTAAAGACAAACAATATTAATATATTCTCAATTTGACCACAGCCTTCAACAATAAACAAAAAAAAATATATGCGCGTGTGTCAAATACATGTAGCGTGTGTAATGTGTTTTTATTGATTTAATGTATTATTATGCATAATTTTAAAAAAATATTAGCATTCTGCACTCCTTCTCTATATAAACTATAAGTGTGGGAAATTTCATACTCCTCCGTCCGCGCAATTTTCGTTAAAAGGGGTTCAAAGTTTTTGCTTCAGGTATTAATGTAATGATGATATACAATATATGAATTAACCTAACACAGTACATTTCTGCGACCCCCGCTTGGGGAATAAAGGTGTGACGGTGTTTATTTGTATAGGTCAAAAGGCCAAACGTAAGAATTATTCTATTGTGTACGGTCAGCAACATAAGTGGCTTAACATTGTCAGATTAATATGCTCGCTTATTTTTGTCGATATAAATAAAAGATTTAACATATTAAACGCAAGATCTGAAAGTAGTTTGTTCTGAATCGGTAACTGCATTGATTCAAATAATTTTTAATGTATCTTACATCTATCTATATCATCACGCCAGATCCCTTGCGATGTAGGCAGAGAGTACGGAGTTCCAACAGGTTCTTTCCTTACATACCTCTCTGGCTTCCTCCACTCTTATAGTTCGTCTCATACACGCTCGCCGGTAACGGAGACTAGACTATCTTACCATGACTAAATAGGCCGAGTATTATCTGAAGGTCAAGTCAAGAGTCTCCGTAGCCGGCGAGCGTGTATGTATTTTACATATCTTTGTAAATTTTCAAAGAATGCTTTTAGTCCTTCAGTGCCCTATAAAAAACTAAAATTATTCTTGATTCGTCGCAATAAGGAGATTTCGAATGCATTTCTAAAAGGTATTTCTCAATACGCACACATACACGTACAAGTTTCATTGTTAATTAAGGTATAAAAGTGCTTCAAAAAGGGGTTAAAAATGTTAAATTTGGAAAATAGGGGTATTTTTTTTATATTTTTATCGATAGATTACATCAAAATATAATTGCAAAGAAAATTCATTCGTCAAAAACAAAATGTAAAGGGTAAAAAAAAAGTTGAAGTTATCAAACAGATAAGAGCATTTTAAACGCCCGCCATTTTGGCGCGCTTGGCGTGACGTCAAAGTCTATAATAACAATCAACTAGTGAACAGCTGTAGAAGTAATTTATTTTAATTTTGTATTTTACGACTATTATAAAATGGAACAACACTGTGTTGTGCCTAGGTGTAAAAAATACAATAAGAAATGCACCCGATAGGTGCGAGCATAAGGAGAAAGTGGTGTAAAATCAGAAAAAGAGACATGATATCTCCATCAACTTGTTTATATTGCTGTGAAGATCACTTTAAACTAAGAATTAACTTCAATAATTTAAACTAAACTTATGTATTTGTGTAAATCGACAACAAAAAATAACAATAAAACTAACTCAATAGCAAACATCCAACAAATATGCACTTGTTGACATTTGTATTGTTGACTTTGACGTCATATTCGATCTGACCAATAGCGTTCCAGTTACTTTGAATTTCCCACTAATTTTTTGTACTTTCAATAATTATTTTTTTAATAAAAAAGTTATGTTATTAAAAAAATATTGGTATAGACATTATTCTAATGACCATTATTTGAATTACACGCATATTCCCTATTGGTTTTAGTATTGAATTTGTAAAGCCGTAATCTTATCGGGGGTCTATTTACGATGCACCTTATATATAAAATTTCGGTTTGCGTGTATTCGTAATTCTTCTCCTCGTAAACGGATTAACCGATTTTGATTTTTTTTATTGTATTTATAAGATCACCCGGAAAGTTCATAGCTATAGTAGGACCCAGAAGGTGGCTCTGCTGTCGACCGGGTGCGGAGCCGCGGCAAACTGCTAGTATAAAAAATATTGATTCTTTATTGTACACACACAAATTGTTACAAGGTAAATTATTGTGCAAGGCGAGCTTAACTCAAAGTCGAGTTTTCCACCAGCAAAGCTTTGTGTGAAAGAGAAACAAATGATCAAAATGAGGATAGGAATAAGTGGTCAACACAAAAGCAAGGAAATAAAAGATATTTATAGATAGAAAAAGTATAAACTACATATATATATATATATATATATATATATATATATATATATATATATATATATATATATATATATATATATATATATATCTACAAATATACTACATGCTATACATTACCATAAAATAGACTACATGAATACACACATACATACAAATATCTTACATAGATAGGAAATGTTCTCTAATATGCATTTATATTGTGAAATTATATACTTTCAGACTATATTCATGGTGGCCGCAGCGTACGCTACGACTGTGACCGGCTGCGTTGTATTCCTGACTATTGCTGTTGGCCTGGGCGGGTTCGCGTGGTCCGGATTCAGGTAAACATTATTTTATCATAATATTAGCCCTCTTAAGAAACTGTCCAATTGTTGGGCACAGGCCTCCTCTCAAACTGGGAAAAGAGAAGAGGGTCCACCACGATGGTCCAGTGCGGGTCGGCGAACTTCACACACCTTCGAGAAACTCTTAGGCATGCAGATTTCCACACGATGTTTTCCTTCACCGTTAAAGCAAGTGATAGTTAATTTATAATGCGCACATGCTTTCGAAAAGACCGAGGCGCGTGCCTGGGTTTGAACCTAAGACCTCTGACTTTGCAGGCCAACGGTCTAACCACTAGGCTATCTATCCCTGCTTATGGTGTGGTATGGTATTATAAAAGGTAACAATGTATCCTTCTTCTTCTTCTTCAAGTTATGGCTTCACACTAATTATAAGTGTATTTTGCCAGAGTCCAGTGAGATATATAATCGTTGTTTGTTTAAATTAATTCGACTTCCCGATGAATTTGATGACAACGATGATAATGAAATTAATGAAGTACCCCACCCTGGATAGTAAAGCGGTGGATACTTTACACACCAACTGCAACGGCCGTTTTGAGGGAAGTCGAAAAGGCACGTTTTATCACTTTGTTACAATTACCTTCACTCATGCACATATAAGAACAAGTAATAGTTAATATTCCACCAACATTAAACATTATTCGTCGAAATAACACAAGTTTTAGAAATTAGAACAAATTGACAACATCACTCTTCGACTTCCCGCAAAAAAAAACAATGTATCCTTATCTGTGTGTCCAGCGTGAACCACCTGGACATAGCCCCGCCGCACGCGAGCGTGCTGATGGGGCTGTCCAACACCGTGGCCACGCTGCCCGGCATCATCAGCCCGCCGCTCGCCGGGTCCATCGTCACTGGCCAGGTACCAGTAGTTTCCTTGATTTCCCCTCCTACCAGCCGCTATTGCCGTCCGCGGCGTACTCCCACCGACTTCCTTCACCATTTTCCGGAGACGTGGCCAGATTTAGGTGAAGGTATTAAAAAAAAAAAAGAACAGCCCCACTGTGATTGATTCCTGTGTCGTGGCTGCGTTTACAAACATGAAAATTCACATACACAAATACCCAGACCGAAACAAATAATTATGGATCACACGAAGATGTGTCCCGTGCGGGAATCGAACCCGCGACTATTAGACCCAGTCGGCGGAGTGGCTTAAGCTCTTAACCACTGCGCTAAATCGTCCGTCAAACGACAAACTAAACACAAGTTGTCTTTAGGAATGTATTAACCACCTATTTTATGCTTTAACCGATTGGTTTGAATAAATGAATTCAATAAAGATATTTTTAAAAATAAACCTTGACACTGCCATTTCCGTCCAAACAGCAGCTTAAAACGGCCAAAAATTAGATTTGTAGGCAAAATTTCGTATCTCTCTGTTGGCTATTGAAGAATGTATTCGTTTGGAGTCAGAACTGAATGTCGAATCAGGTCATGCTTACCATAAAAATGCATGTTCAGTAGACCTGAACCAACAAGTTGAACTTCAATTTCGACGCCCTTACTTCCCTTCTTTTGGATACAGATACCGCACACAGAAATAGACACCGACCTCGCCGGCGAGGTCGTAGAATCCCTTGCTCGCCGGCCGAGACATCTAGTATACGCCCTTCCCTCTCCTTGAGGCGCCCTTGAGCTAGTTGCCTCCTTGCCCTTCTGGCTCGACCGTAGTGGTTGCACGCTTGCCCTCTTGTCCGGGGAAGTTGTAAAAGCCCCGCGGCCAACAGCACACCACCAAAAACAGTTTATTTTTATGGCCCTAATCGCTATCAAGTCGCAACTATCTATCCACAGATGGCGCCGAATTAAAAATCGACAACGATTCCCCATACATGTCTAGAACGCGATGTGAGAGATTGCCCGACGCGATCATAATATATCAATCAATACATGTCTAGAACATATGAGAGTTCGCACAACGCGTGACATAATATACCAATTCGCTACAACAACTCGGCGGAGTAGCATGCCGCACCAGGATTGTTATAGATTCCATCAAGAATCAATTATATCTATAATATCTATCTCTCAAATTGCAAGGATGTGTCTTTAAAACGAGTTATTCATGAAATCTAAACACTTCGATGTATTTAACAGCGAACTAATTTCTTTTAGAAATACTGCTAGACAGATTCTCCAACACTCTTACATCACTTCTTAGAAATTACTCCAACACTCTAACACTTTTGATTTTTTCTTTCTTATTTATATCATCACGCCAGATCCCTTGCGGGGTAGGCAGAGAGTACAGATTTCAAACAGGTTCTTTCCTTACATACCTCTCTGTCTTCCTCCACTCTCATAGTTCGTCTCATACACGCTCGCTGGTTACGGAGACTCTTGACTTGTCCTGCAGATAAGACACGCTCCATTGTGTCACAACATTATTGACCTATACATTTTAATGTGTTAACATATTTAAGATAGTACAGTTCATATTCCTTTGCACTCTCTCACTTACCTAAGTCTTTGATTGTAATCTGTTCTGTTGATCAAATAAAAATAAAATAAAAAAATAGGAACCAAAAAACATCCGAAAACGAAAATCTTTTAAAATCCTACCTATAATTTCTAAATTTCAGACTGCAGAGCAATGGCGTATAGTGTTTTTCATATCCAGCGCCATCTACCTGGTCGGCGCTATAGTCTACGGGATATTCTGTTCTGCCGAGATTCAACCCTGGGTCGTAGATACTGACTCAGACGCCAGCTTCGATACGGACGGAGCTTCCGTGACCACGGCACGAGGGTATGACAATAAAGCCATGGATCAGAACTCGGAGATGTAAGACCAGTATAATAGAGGTGATAATAAGGAGAGATAGATGACAAATGCGATAAGGATCTTTTGACTTTTGGACGACATTAACAAGGGGGGGGGGGGGGTTGGTATGAAATTAATGTTTTTACCATTTAATTAAATTTTCCAACTTGCAAGGAAATATTTCAGCAGCTGGGTCCACACGGTTACTCCAGCGTTAGTTCCGATTTTGACCACAGGCCAAAAAATCCTTGTATGAACATAACGTATTATTTAACGCATTGTTAGTTTTCTTAAATAATTCCCAAAAAGGTTCTGGGATGAAATGGCTCAATAGTAAATCCTTAATCTAATAAATATAATGATTATGATTTTAAATTAAAACTATTTTTCGGATTTTATAGCGATTTATTTTCGTTTTTTAAGTTCCCGACGTTTCAATATACACCGCGATAAAATCCGAGAAATAGTTTTGTACCATGAGTAATATTTGCATAAATCTAAGAACTCGATTATGATCTTGTTAGTATCATTATTTGAGGTGAAGTACGTCATTTTGACATAAATATAGATCTCGAATTTGAAGGGAATATTTTTAACATCACATATTTATATGTAAAACAATGTGTATATTTGGTTAAATTTGTATAAATTATTTTTTGCTAGGACGTTTATTGTCCTTGCCAATTGTAACATTGCTAATGGAGGAACGGAATCTCCTAGCACAGATATAAACATACTTGAAAGGAGACTCCAACTGACAAAGAATGTTTTGTTGTTACCTTAATAAATATTCTTGATGTAGATTGAATGTGTGTGTGTGAATGATCTACGCTGTTGGCCGCGGGGCCTTTACAGCTTCACCGGACAAGAGGGCGAGCGTGCAACCACTACGCTCGAGCCAGAAGGGCAAGGGGGCAACTAGCTCTAGGGCGCCTCAAGGAGGAAGGAACGGCCTCGGCTTGGGCAGTCGCTATGGGGGAGGGCGTATACTAGGTGTCTCGCCGTGGTGCTCTGCACCGGCTGGCGGGCAAGGGATTCTTCGACCTCGCTGGCGAGGTCGGTATCTGATCCTGTGTGCGGTTTCTGTATCCGAAAGAAGGGATGTAAGGGCATCGGGAGGGTCGGTGAGAACATGCCACGGACGGCGGTAGCGGCTGATAGGAGAGGATGAATGTGTAACATTATATAACGTTTCTTTTTATTTCATCAATTTACCCTTGAACTCATCTAAAATATTGTTAGAGTATTATACAATTGTATATTATGTACTTAGAATTAAGATGAGCCTATTTTGACTAAATGCAATGTGAAATATATCGTTATTAGCTTTAAATTGTGACGTGGATGCGAAGAAAAGTATTTAATAAATTACCTATTTTATATATTTCGCTTCTGAATGTATTTTATAAGGATATAATCGTACCGATGCTCATAATTGTAAACATTTATCGTAAAACATTCCCATCCCATCCCATATGTGTATTGCGCTTGAAACTTAAAATATACCAGGATTGTTTAATATTTAGATGTTCAGTTTGATAATTTGTTGATTTTCTATATTATTTCAAAATTTATTAATAATTGGGAACGTAACTAACAGACCGTCGCTCATGGTCGTCTAAAAGCACCCTAAGGGACCGAATGAAATAACAACACAACAAAAAAGCAACAATAAGCTTTAGAGTCATTCAATTAAGATTGCAAATCATATAATCATATTTTAAATCGTGCCACTTTCGAAATTGTAATTCGAAGTTGTGTTGAAATGTACTGTAAATAACGACCAAACTAAAAAACAACAACAGAATAAATTAATGTTTAAAATCTTAGAATTAAGATTGCAAATCAGATAATCATATTTTTATAAGTTGTGTGGAAATGTACTGTAAATATCGTTTTAATTACATCTGTAGTGTCGTTTTAAAGACCTGTAGTCCTATGTGACGTCATCGTGCGCTTGTTTTATACGCCGAAACGCGTCGCTTTTCGCCGTCCATATAGGACAACGGGTTAGCTGTAAATTTTAGATTAATTATTTGGTCTAGATGAGCATCACGCCCGGAAATAACATAAAATATATACGTGTGCGTACAACAACGTGTCCGTATTACAATATATATACCATAGATATATAGACTGCCGCGTTGGTCTAGTGGCAAAGCGCATCGCTTTGTGATCACGAGGTCCTGGGACAAGTGTAGTTTTTCTAACGAAAACTTCCCAGAACGAGTCCGCAGTCTGGAGTTGTGCCCGGTATATGGCAATAGGCTCGCCCCCTATTACATGGGACCTAACATCGGCGGCGAAACTTGGGTGTACTCAGTAAACCTCTGCCACCCCCACTTGGGGAATATAGGCGTGACGGTGTAGGCTAAATAAATCTAGATGGACGATTTAGCGCAGTGGTTAAGAGCTTAAGCCGCTCCGCCCGCCGTGTCTAATAGTCGCTGGTTCGATTTCCGCACGGGACAAATCTTTGGTCAAATCGATACCTATGACGGACGATTTGGCGCAGAGCTTAAGCCACTCCGCCCAGTGTATCTAATAGTCGCGGGTTCGACACAAATTGTACGCACACACGCAGTACGCACGGCGGCATCCCTCCCATAGCCGGCTGTCCCTCCCATAGCCGGCGGTCCCTCCCATAGCCGGCGGTCCCTCCCATAGCCAGCGGTTGACCGGTGCACTTAGTAGTGTACCCCGTCCCACCACAGCGACTGTCCCAATCGAGAGCGCCTCTTCAAGGCGCCCTCGAGTATGTCGCCCCTTGCCCTTCTGGCTCGAGCGTAGTGGTTGCACGCTCGTCCTTAAGTCTGGTGAAGCTGTAACGGCCTCGCGGCCAACAGCGTACATCACTCACACACACACACGCGTACACGCACGCACACAGCTTTTGAACAAATCGAACACTGGTATCACGCACACATAGTGTGTAGCTGTGGCCGTTTTTATGCGCCATATTTGTTAGCAATGCTCCGCCTAGACGAGTCTAAAGTCTAAGCCGTAACCTTTTATTTTATTTTTTAACCAGATTATTGGTATTGCACACATACACACACAGCTCTAATCTTGACACCACCACTCTTGACTAACACGAAATTTTATTCGATAATGAGAGAGCCCAAATTAGCTCAAATGGGGAAGGTGCACTGGTGACCTGAAATAACGATATTGCCTAGTTTAGGCAGCAGACTCGCACAACAAACAACTACATTGTAATATGGCAAACTTTCTATGTAATGTTATGTTGTGGCGAGAAAATAAATTATATTGTTATATTATTATATAAAACACCGTCGCACATATATTCCTCAAGCGGGGCGGCAGAAGTGTATTGTGTACACCCCACTTTTCGCCGATGTTAGGTTCCATGTAATAGGGGGCGAGACTATTGCCATATACCGGGCACAATTCCAGTCTCCGGACTCATACATGGAAGTGTTTTTTTTAGAAAACCTTCATTTGTCCGACCTAGGATTTGAACCCAGGACCTAGTGTTGTAAAAAACGCTCGAGTCGCCGCTTAAAACGCTCGCGTCTTCTACGTGTTTCAACGCTCGTGAGCGTCGACTCAGCGCTAAACGCTCGACTTCAGCGCTCATTTTTACAACATTCACACACCAGGACCTCATGATCACCAAGCGATGCGCTTTGCCACTAGACCAACAAGGCAGTTATTGTTATTATATTATATTTTTACTCTTATATGTATACGAAAATTACCAATTATAACAGGGTACTTATTATAATGTTCTATACATTCCTATTGTATTCAAAATAAATATTTAAAAGAGATCTGCTTCACGTACATTATCAATTAAATGTGATATTTATATAAGTTTAAGTTAAAGTTGCTTCTAGAAAACGTAACATTATTTTATTAAACGTTACTTTGTACCATTTACCTTTCTGTAATTATAGACGTTTTTTCAATACTAATAGTATTGTCTCTAAACACTCCTACAGGGAGAAAGTCGTGATGAATGTGGACACGGCAGGAACGGTCCTGCCGTGTCCACATTCATCACGACTTTCTCCCTGTTAATAAATATGCCGTCAAACGGACGGCCGTTTGACGGCATATTTATTAATAGTTACCGCCCAGCTGACCTCTTAGGTCACGTGTGGTCAGAAACGGACAAATACTAATTGTAAAAACAAATTGCTGTTATAATATTTCGTACTCTGTACTCTCTAACTGCCCGCAAGGGATCTGACATGATGATGTAGATATTTAAAATATTTCGGATTTTCTATCTATCTATCTATATCATCACGCCAGATCCCTTGCGGGGTAGGCAGAGAGTACAGAATTCAAACAGGTTCTTTCCTTACATACCTCTCTGGCTTCCTCCACTCTCATAGTACGCCTCATACACGCTCGCCGGTTACGGAGACTTGACTTGACCTTCAGATAAGATTTCGGATTTTATATTTGGTTTTTAAGTTTGCGATGTTTTGTGTGCTCTTAAGCACTCTCTAGCACAATGTGTGTGTGAGTGATCTATGCTGTTGGCCGCGGGGCCTTTACAGATTCAGGCGACAAGACAGCACTCATGGTCACGGGAGGAACTGAGGCGTTTGACGTTCAAAAGTCATTCTTAATCCGAAGTACCTCGGGGGATTAATTTATATGCAAAAATGAAATTTTAATTCATTGATCCGACAATTAAAAAACTAATTGCCCAACACTGCCTGTGGTATGATGGAAGCCTTAAGGTACCATAAAATAAAGTCGAAATTCCTATCTCAAACAGACTTGCATTCCAATAGACAATTGGAATTCGATTCTAAATGTATATTAATGTACATATATATACCAGCCTATACAAAAGATAATAAGATAAAAAAGTATTTTTTTTCTTATTACTTTGTGTACTGTATTCCAATGTGTATTCCAAATTGACGGATGATTTAGCGCAGTGGTTAAGAGCTTAAGCCACTCCGCCCACTGTGTCTAATAGTCGCGGGTTCGATTCCTGCACGGGGCAAATCTTTGTGTGATCCACAATCATTTGTTCCGGTCTGGGTATTTGTGTATGTGAATTTTCATGTTTGTAAACGCACCCACGACTCAGGATTTATTCCTGAGACGTGGGTGCGTGTTGCATCCTAGTGTGGGGCTATGTTTTATAAAGAAAAAAAATTAAGTAAATGTTGCCTAGGGCACAGACCACCTTAAATGAAAGACTGGGCTGTGGTGTGGGCAACGATAGTAAATAAAATCCAACCTTATGTGGTATTTGTACATTTTATTGGAATTATGTATGCTATGTCTATGCGCTGACAATTTCTTACATGTCGTGTCTATGAGATTAAAAAATCCTACAATTTACCTGTTTTTTTTTTTTATTTTATTATTATGTTTCTTTTACAAACTGGCTTTATCTGGATCTTTGCAAGGCTTGCGCGGGGGCATGGGGTCCAACAGCGAGATAACCTTAAAGATCATTTAATGTTATATGGTTCGTTTGCTGAGATCAAACAATGATAATGTAGAGAGTATGTTTATTGAAAAAAATGAGACCCGCCATATCTAGAATTGGATTTAATATCATTATTTACTACTTTTTTTCTTTTACACTACAATGACTATTGCTGGTTTTAATATTAGTTATATTTTAAAAAAATTGTTTGTATAATTCTTGTAAACATGATATAAAATGTTCTTACAAGCTCTTTTGATAGGGTTTCCTTGTATTTAAAATACGAAATCTAATGTGAATATTGCTAATCAGCACCCTTCCTTTTGTACAGACGCATTAAAAGGATCGTAAAAAAAAATCAAAATAATAGACTAGACTTTGCCCTTGGGTCCTCGCGGACAGGCTGGACTAGATATGTGCAACCAAATATAAAAGGCCCCATCAAAATCAATTCAATGGGTTTTACGTAATGCCCGGCAAAAAACACCTAAATCGATCAAATATCAGTATAGTTAGTTATTATCATATAGTTTAGTGTTAGAATATGTCTGACAGTAGAAACAAATTAAAAAAATATATAATCAAGCACAGTGAAAATAAAGTAGAACAGTTATGATTATTTTTCTTCTACTAGTGCTTTTAACGCCATCTATCGATATATGGAAACATACCTATGATTTTTCTATAGATTTATTCTTTAATATTTAATTTAGAAAAAACATATTAGTATGAGTATACACGTTTAGAATATTTTATATTAATAAATAAAAAGAACGGAAATGTTACGCGGTTTATAGTTTTATAATCAATCGAATACTTTATCTGTATATTGAAACAAAAAAGATGCAATCTTATTGTTGAAAATTGTGCATATTATGCAATACCTAATTAGTGTATGATATAGTTTATTTTTCGTTGTATGTAAAACAATTTTATGATAGCTTTTTAAAATTGCAAGTAAATCTAATGACTTCGCAAGCTTTAACACTTTGCTGAAATAAAACTATTTTTTTAATAATCTACTCAATGAAAAAATAAATTTTCATAATCCTAATTGCTAAATATTGCATTTATTTATATCTTTTTAAATATCTAGTATAAAATACGTAATAGGAAAACATGCTTTCGATTCTTCAAAACTCAACTACCTACCTACCTGCCCCACCGCAGTTTCCCTAAAAAAGTGATGTTTTATTATTAATTTTACCAAAAAATATTATATTAAAATACAGAATTATTTTTTCCTTATATTTAAAATCACTTTATTCAAGTAACACAATTATTTTAATCACATTTTAAGTATTAGTATATCAATTGTATCAACAAATCCACCGCCAAATTCGAATGGTACGTGACGTCACAACCGCCGCCGGTGTTTGTCGGCAAAAGTATAAAGAACGCCAACACTTTGGATCGCCGCTCTTTCGCCAAACAGTTGATTGCGAGCTCGCACGCGCAAAGTTGATTATAATCTTCAATCACAAATCGAAAATGGCGGAATGTGGAAAGAATATGACGAGGAAGCTCCTGGACCTTATGAAGGAGACTGGGTATCCATTAGTTCAGCACAATGGCCAGAGGAAGTTCGGGCCACCGCCAAACTGGAACGGGCCGCCTCCACAGAAAGGCTGTGAAGTCTTCATCGGTAAACTCCCAAGAGAAATCTTTGAAGACGAACTCATCCCTATATTCTCTCGAGCGGGACGCATCTACGAGATGAGACTGATGATGGACTTCTCTGGCTCCAATCGCGGCTATGCCTTCGTCACCTACACCATGCGCTGGGAGGCATACAGGGCAGTTAAGGAGTTGAACGGTTTTGAAATACGACCGAAACGACACATCGGCGTCGTCAAATCCGTGGACAACTGCCGCCTTTTCGTTGGTGGGATCCCGAAGTCCAAAACTAAAGAGGAAGTACTGGAGGAGCTATCCAAACGTGTGGCAGGGATTGTAGAGGTCATTCTCTATAAAAATTGCTACGACAAGAATCTAAATCGAGGGTTCGCGTTTGTGGAGTTTACGTCTCATCGGGCGGCGGCGATGGCGCGGAGAGCGTTAGTTCCCGGTTGCGTGAAGATCTGGGACCAAGAGGTGATGGTGGACTGGGCTGAACCTGAGCCGGATGTCGACGACGAACAGATGCAAAAGGTAGGTAGTGTACGTTAGTTTTTAATTCTATTCAGTTTTCCGAATATTTTAAGTGCGTATTAGCTACTGAAAAATTGACGCCAGCATTGCATGAAATGGATATTTTTACTATTCTTTTTTTTTCTTACCCGTTGTATAAAAATAAGTTTTGCGATCAATTTTTGAAACAATTATTTCAGTTGAGTACCTACTGGCTGTTTACTGGCCTATAAAAATCTTTAATCAGTATGTCATTATACCACCTATATTCCCCAAGCCGCGGTGTACTCTGTACACCCACTTTTTGCGAATGTTAGATCTCATGTAATAGGGGGTGAGTTTATTGCCATATACTGAGGACAGACTAGATCCTGAACTGATCTTTCAACCTAAGATTCAACCCCAGGACCTTGTGATTGCAATGCACATTATTTGTCATTGGAACAAGGAGGCAGTATCATTGTTTCACATTTTAAGCTCAGCTGCTCAAAAGTTTACAGTATCCTGTTCTATTTATAGTATCTAATAACTCATGCAAACATAAACTGTATATGTAATGCTATAGGTATATTTTTGTCTACAGGTCAAAGTGCTTTATGTTCGGAATTTTCAAATCAAGACCACATCAGATATGATCCAGACAGCCTTCGAAGCTGCCATCAACAACAAAGTGGAAAGAGTGAAGAAAATATATGATTACGCCTTTATACATTTCTACTTGAGAGAGCATGCAGAGATCGCTATGAAAAAACTGCAGAATACTGAAATTGATGGCAGTCTTATCGAAATAAGATGGGCTAAGCCTGTTGTTCGTGAACTGTACCGCATCCAGAAGATGAATAGAGGCAATGCAAAGTTTAATAATAGTTTCAACTGGTCCCAGACATTGCTGCTGTACAAACAGCAGCTTGAGAAGAAAGAGTATGTTACGTCTACAAAGGATGACGAAGGAATCGGTTCGGCATGTGCTGGAGACTCCACATGTGGTTCTCCATCTATGATTAACTCTGGAGGGTACTCTCAAGACAATTACTCATTGGCTCCAGCTAAGCTTGCGTCAATGTGTAAAAGGTATGTAATATTTTCTTTTCTCATGCATTGCAAAATATATGAAATTTGCATTCACAAACCACCCTGATTGAAGCAAATATTTGTGGGTCAGATTATTTCATATGAAGAATGAAACCAGTGACTATTCAATCCAGTGAGTTCAGCAGCTTAAGCCACAGAATCAAGCTGTTCAATAATTTTAAGTAGATGCTGGCTGTGTAGAACATTTCTTTAGAATATCTTTTACTTTTTTCTTTTCAGCTCGTTTAGTTGCCAGTATCTATAGGGAACAGGGTAGAATTGCACTTGATTCAATTACTTGTACTTCTGTAACTCCTGCTGTTATGGCACTTCCACTGTACCTATTAAATGCTGTACTGCATGAGCTTGATCTGTGTATAGATACATGAACCTAGGCGTATTCCCAGACTGCAGAGTATTTGACAGCCTTAACTTCTACAGGGATTTGTATGGTGCATGTTGTAATACTTTTCTTTCGTTACAGATACATGTGGTCCCCACCTATCTACAATTACCAGAAGTGTATTGACCCGTCAGGTAATGAAGTATGGTTTGGAAGAGTGGAGTTGCCACTTGTTGGGGTACCTTTGCTGACAATGCCACAACACCTTGGACCTTACGCAACGCGACCGTGTCATTCTATGCAGCAAGCACATATTGAGGCAGCAGAAAGTGCCCTGCAAGCAATAAAGGTGAATTTCCCTTGAGGTTTTTTTGTGATGACAAATCTTCTTGACATAATACTTTAGGTCCCATTCATTTTGTCTAAATCCATTGCATAGTCAACATTCGTGTCTGTTTATTTTTTAGTAATATGTATCAGCTAAGCTCCACACTACAAATAAATTCAAATACAGACTTCTATATAACAATTAGTGACCTGCCCTGGTTTCGCAAGGGTGAACTATACACAAACATCCCTTATGAATCACCGTCTATTGGTGAAAACTGTATGAAAATCCTTTTGGTATTTATTGAGTTTGTGATATTTGTAGGACACTTAATGATTTGTCCCATGAGGAGATTGATACCGCAATGTCTGAATCCATCCGGTAGAGTGGCTTAATCACTGCATCAAGCAGCCATCAAAGTTTTTTTAACAAGGAATTCCTTTTTCAGATGCTGAAAGCAGACAACATCCAACAGACGATACTGCCTCCACCACAGACTGTCTACCCTTCCATATCACCGATGCAGACTTGTGTGAACGTACCCTACGAATATATAAACACTCCCTACCCTCAACAACCAGTATTTCCACTAACCACAATGTGGAGAAGCATTTAGTGACTACAAACTTACAAAATTTGTAACAATAGGTAAATCTGCACCTTATTACTGAGCGAATAAGGCAAGATTTGTTTTGCTTTAAATGACTTGTCTTTCATGACATTGAATCTGCACTTTATTTTTGAGTGAATATGGTTCAGATTTCGTTTTTTCTGTAAATGAAGTAACAATTTTTCACAATTGTTAATAATAATGCGGCGATGTTCAGGCGAAAAAGATAATTCCTTAATATTTTAAGATCTCTATATGCGACTATTTTGACTTTTGTTAGTTTTTGACTTTAGTATTAGCCGTGCAATCGCAGTGGTTTCTCAGACTTGTTTTGATATTTTTAGTTTGTAAGTTTACTGTTAAGCGTTGAATAATTAATCTAAACTAAATTGGTCATAGAATTGTTGCTGATTTTTAATGACTATTATTTAGTACATGCTGGTGATTGGTTTCTATTTTTTTTGTTACCCTTTACACCTAGGCCTTATTTACGAAGTTGTAAAGTTGCCTATCGCAGTGCTTCCTTGTGCTTATATTCTAGTATATTCAGAGAGAATGCACTGCATTGACTGTTTTTGAATTTTTGTTAGTGACACTATTTCAGACTATAATAAAAAATGTTACATTATTTGTTCTTTTATTTGATTTTTATCTTAGTCCCTGCTCTCTCGGCTCAAAGCAAAAGAATTGACCTGCCCGCGTCAGTCCACTGGTTGACAAAAAAAATACATTAAATTCGTTGATTGGTGCCAGAACTGCAGGGATAGCACGGGCGGCTAGACTTGTCGCGCGAGACAAATAATCTTGTCTATACATAAATCTCACGATTAGGACTACCGCGAAAAAGTTTTGTACTGGTACATGGGGTACTTCAAGAAATATATGGATGGAGTCTTAATATTTCGAAATGATTTTTCACTGTATATTTTAGAATCTGGTATAAGGAATACGTCGAACCTGGATAAGCGAGAGTTCAAGCGCAATCTCTTTCTCGCTTATGTAGGGTTCTCACTAACCCGAGTAAAGATTTACAAAAATGGCCATTATCACTTATAGAGTTTATATAAATCTATCTATACATAAATGATACAGTATCTATACATAAATGATACAGTATCTATACATAAATGATACAGTATCTATACATAAATGATACAGTATCTATACATAAATGATACAGTATCTATACATAAATGATACAGTATCTATACATAAATGATACAGTATCTATACATAAATGATACAGTATCTATACATAAATGATACAGTATCTATACATAAATGATACAGTATCTATACATAAATGATCTATATATAAATGATACAGTAAATATGCAGTGAAAAGATGTATGTATTATGACAAATTTTAAATTATTACATAAATTGTAAACTTATATTTTAAAAAATCGTTTCTTTTTTATTTTTCCGTATTTACATTTTCAACATGCCTTTGTAATTCGCAAATTTTGTCTTAACAACTGCCGAGTGAGTACTCAAAAAAATCTTATCTAGTGCATTTAAAATTACTTGCTTCTTTGAAATGTTCTCTACTTCTGTATCGAACCAACCTTTCTTTGGTATTGATATTAGTCAACTGCAGTAAGGTAGTAACATTAATAAAAGTAAGGGCCAAATGTGCACAAAGACAATATAAGATCTTAAGTTTACCGAAATTTTAGAAAACAAACATTACGGCTGCTGTTTTTGACTCACTTTGAAATTCGGAGGAATTTAACAATGTGTCATAACCATATATAATTCTATTTCTCATACATAGAGGATTAAGAGGATAAAAATGACGGAACCAGGCAATTACTTTCCTCGCTTACCCAGTTCTTACTTACGCAGGTTAGGCTGTACACGATTAAACTGAATTTTCTCTATTGGATAAAAATCTAACCTCTATTGCTATACATTTTCTGATTCTAACGCGAAATGATTAATAACTAATCAATGGAATTTACTTAAACAATATAATTACAGCAGCGTAGCAAGAAAAGTAGTAGGTTTGAAAGATAGTATCGATGTAAAGATGAGAACTGGTATGCTCCGTTGGTTCGGGCATATAGAGAAAGAATGTCAGAAGAAATAATGAGAAAACAGATAATACAATGCGAAAGTGGAAGGATGTAGGCACCGGGGAGGACCTAGAGTATCTTACCACGACCAAATAGACAAGTCTTATCTAAAGGACAAGTCAAGAGTCTCCGTAACCGGCGAGCGTGTATGAGACGAACTATGAGATTAGAGGAAGCCAGAGAGGCATGTGAGGAAAGAACCTGTTGGAACTCTGTACTCTCTGCCTACCCTGCAAGGGATAAAGATAGATAGATATAATTGAGCAAAGTTCTTGTAAACCAGTTTCTTTATTTAATAGCGTAGTTTCTTTAGAAAATTATAAATTTGTTTTTGCCCAAGCGTCGTTTATGGTAGATGGAATGGTCGGTCGCGGTAGGCATCGGTGGCAAAAGGGTTAATACTATAAAATACTTGAAGCGAGCAGAAAAGTCGATCTATGGGCGTCTGCAATTTTGCCGCAATGCCGCGCTGCTGGCGCTGGGTTAGAGAATTCGATCAATGAACAGATGTGCGGCCGCAGCGCGCATGGAACGCTGCAGTCTCAGTAATGTCCCTTACATATACTGAAATAGATATTTTTTTGATTGATCTACGCTGTTGGCAGCTGCAAAGGCCCCTGCCTTTGCAGCTTCACCCTTGTAAGAAGGCGAACGTGCAAAAACTACACTCCAGCCGGAAAGATGTAATGACATTTCACTTGATGATGGCGCTAGTTCCAATTTTGGCCACGGGCCGAAAGATCCTTGTCGGAAAGTATAACGGGTTTGTCCGTATGGATTAAGGATTGGGAATTATTTCGCGTCAGGACTTGTTAGGTACAAAAAAAAACTATATTTCATAAAAGGTGTATTTGTAAATATAAATTGTATTCTAAATAAAGAACCTTATATTGACTTTCTTCACAAACAGCTTTGTCTATCCTGGATACTTGCCAGGCTTATTACAATCTGGCGAGTTCCGCATCTCGGGACATTCGCACAGGGGAATGCATGGAGTATCCGGTTTGAGCCTCAAAAACCCTGGCATACAGGCGCAACCCGCTGAGCAGGTCTGGTTGCTGACGCAATTGAATCTTGCTACGATTGAGAAGCAGGTCTCCGGTGGACAGGAGCATTTTTCTTGGACATGCACCTCATTTGGACCACATGTCCGTGGAGCTGAAATAAAAAAAAACTATTAGGCATTGCGAACTATGGACTAAAAACATGAAACTTGTTTGTCTAATAAGCTCGAATGCCTCCTGGGTATAGCGCGGTCTTAGTACTGTGAATTAGTATAGGCGTTTTCGTAGGTACCAACTAAATGCCATACTGCACGAGCTTGATGCTTACGAAGGTAAGTACATACATAGCTTACGCATGCTGTCGAAATGCAGTGTTTCAAAAAAACATACTGACATCGACTGTGCCTCCGAACACGATAATTTGTCTGATTCTTTAGACTAAGTCTTGCCTTAGAATAAAGGAGCATTGCTTACAAAAATGGCGCCTAAAAGCTGCCTCAGTTACGCACTGTGTGCGTGATGCCAGCGTTCGATTTTTGGAAAATTTGTTCAAATTTGAATGTGAAGAAAACCAAAATTATGGTTTTTGATCGGGAAGAAACCAGAACGAATGCAAGGATTGTGGTTGGTAACGATGTGCTGGAGCAAGTGAATGAGTTTGTATATCTTGGTTGCCCATTCAGTAAGGATGGGAAATACACCGCTGACATAGAGAAGAGTGAGTGCAGGGAACAGAGTGAATGGCGCGATGGGAAAGTTATTTGGGAGCCGGCACTTAAGCCAAAAGGCGCAGCTGGCCATACATAATGGAGTGCTTGTCCCAACGCTGTTATATGGCAGCGAGAGCGGGGTATGTAAGATGGAGAAAGAAAGTAGGATAAATGCGGTGGAAATGCGAGCTCTGCGGAAGATGTGCGGAGTGAAGCTGACCGACTGTATTCGCAACAGCGTAGTAAGAAAGCGAATAGGTATGAAAGATAGTATCGGTGTAAAGTAGAGAAAGGGTATGCTCCGTTGATTCGGGCATATAGAAAGAATGTCCGAAGAAAGAATGACAAAACTGATATACAATGCGAAAGTGAAAGGATGTAGGTGCCGGGGAAAGACCTAGACTATCTTACCATGACCAAATAGACCAGGTCTTATCTGAAGGACAAGTCAGGAGTCTCCGTAACCGGAGAGCGTGTATGAGACGAACTATGAGAGTAGAGGAAGCCTGAGAGGTATGTAAGGAAAGAACCTGTTGGAACTCCGTACTCTCTGCCTATCCCGTAAGGGATCTGGCGTGATGATATAGATAGATAGATTATTCAAATGCTCTCAATGTGTGCGTGTGCGTTCTACGTATCTAGAGAAGTAATTGATCTAAGTATGTTTCTTTATTCAGGCAATAGGTTTCTTTATCACGCAAACTACTGAACCGATCTTTTTTTTTATAGCTACCTACACGATATACTGTGCTATCTAACTGACGAGCCATATCTTTGATCGATTTCAGTTAGATATAACCGGATATACAATTTGACCTCTTTGAATTTTGAATAACATACTTCTAGTATGTTATTCAAAATTCAAATTTATGGATTATCAGATAGCTTGACCTTTCTCTAGAAAGGCCAAGCTACCTGATAATCCATAAATCTAAATTCGATCATTTATTGTCAGACTAATAGGGGGTAGGTATTTTAATCTTCCCCTAGACGTTGAATACCCTCTGCTTGTTTTAGTAGTTTTATGACCGCGGCCGGTAGCCACGCTGATATAATGGCTTGTGCTTCTCAGTTAGAACCTCGATACATGTTCTGGCTATCGTTTTTCTGGTTACCGTGTATTCGACTTTCTTTTGTCAGTGGCTAATTTTGTAGCTTTGTGATTATAATGTTGTAGCTATTGTGCTGTGTAGCGTTGCCTTGCCACGTGTGAAATAAAAGTGATGACACGTGGTGTCCGTAGCTTCCTCTACTAAAAGCCGTCAGTCGATGTTGCTGCGGCATTCGAGAATCACATGAGCGCATTTGAGTTACCAAGGTAAATGCATAATAAAGTTGTCTATTTATACATAGTATATTCTATTTTGTGTGTATATTGAAACTAAGTATGGGAGGTATCAGTAGGTAGGTAATGCATTGATCTATTATTTTTGTTTTTTTTTTTAAAAACGTAGCGCCACAGTAGGATTTATTCCTGTATCGTGGGTGCGTTTACAAACATGAAAATTCACATACACAAATAATCTATAATAACTACCTGCGCTTATCTCGTAGATGTCTGATAGACAGGCGGGCGGGCATTTTATTTAGGAAGCGTTCTCTCTCTAGCACTACAAATTCGAGCTTGAGACAAGGACAATAGGATGTCAGATTTCTAATAATAATAATAAAGTTATGTATTCATATAAATTGTTCGATTTAGGCATTGAGGTATTTAGGAGTTAGACTAGGAAGCTCTGACTGGATCGTGCTTGAAAATAGGTGCCTATTTTTTTGCCAATTGCGAAATAAAATGCTCGTTTTCTAACGGCGAGTTTGCGAAGCTTTGTTTGGTTTGTAACTAAGACCCCGTGTCATAATTAAAGGTACACACCTTTATACCTATGCATAACCTAAGCATGGCAACCAGAATTTCCATCGGAATTTCTTCGACTGAGGAGGCTTGCATTTTTTGTCGAAACATAAAAAAAAAACAATATATACAAAATTATTTGAAAAACGCACTTACGGCAATTTTCTATAGGTACACAATTTCCTTTATGATCCCTTGCGTAACCATCTTCGCAATAGCACTTACGATTGCAAGCAACATTGACTATGGGACAGTTGGTTTTGTTCTGAACGTGGAGCATTGAACATTCGTTATCGCATGCTGTGCTGCATGCGAAATATTCATGGTCACCTTGACACATATCTGGAATTATAATAAAGCGATCAAGCCCATATTAAGCTTACTTCTGCAATAATATAAAGTAAAAAGACTGCTTCGTTGGTCTAGCGATCACAAGGTCCTGGGTTCGATTCCTGGGGCGAATAGTGTGGTTTTCTATCGAAAAATTCTCAGCATCAGTCCAGAGTCTGAGGCCTGTATTGCAGAACGTCAATCAGACTTAAATCTAGTCTTAAAAACCGAGTTTTGTACTAAAACATTTGTTTTAAAACTAGTTTCACGACTAATTTTCATTTTGTAATATGGGCCCGAGTGCCCGGTAGGTATAAAGAATAGGCTCGCCCCAAAAAAATCTTAATTAGTCATAAGGGATACCACTATTTTATGCGGTTTTTAATTGGATCCAGTAATTAATATAATCAAATCCAAAACCAAGCATAACACTGCAAGGCCTCAAGACACCGTGAGCTCATTCTGCGTAGATCGGACCAACAAAAATAATTAAGAAGTTTGAGGGTACCCCGGAACAACTATGCTTTTGGACGTCTCGGACTTCTAACGCAAAGAGTATATAATCACTACGTTTTAGTCTAACGCCTAGGTCCTTCCCGTGAAAAGGTGGGAACTTAAAAATCAAACATAAACCGCGATAAAATCCGCAAAATAGTTTTATCTCATTCAAGAGTTTTATGCTTTTACATTGGGACAAAGTACTCTGTGCTTCGGATCAAACATCGGCGGCGATACGTGGGTGTACAGAATAGAAACACCTTTGCCATCCCCGCTTGGGGAATCAAATAAAAAGTACTCTGTGGGGAATACAGATGACAGTTTTTTTCATATGAAGTGTTTTTGACATTAAATTCACAAACCAAGTCACAGTGCGACAAGGATCATTCGGCCCTTAGAGTATAGATATACTCTTTGTTTTGGCCATGGAGGTTTTGGCCTGTGGTGGATAACATTGACAGGAAGACGTTGGTGTGAAATGAGGGTTACTATTTAACATTTTTTTCTACTTTCAAGGGGATATTTCAACAGGTACCCACCTGGGTACCTATTGAAATATCCGCAGGGTTATTATTAAAAAAAAAACTTGGGTAAATTTCATAGCAAATGGCAACTCTACTACTGTCATGAAGTGACATTTCAGTTGATGACTGCGTTAGTTTCGATTTTGGCCAAAGGCCAAAAGATCTTTATGGGACTGTATACAATGTTTATTTAAACATACCACATTGCTCGTTAGTTATGCATTCGCCAACTGCATTTCTGTAGTAACCATCTTTACAAACGCATTTCTGTTCGCAACGTTTGCTACCATCCTTACAATTGGACACAACGCCGCGTGTTCTGCAAGTAGTCTCAGGCTCACAAGCTCTTACACACTTTGATTCCTGATTTATACCACATCTTAAACCTGAAAATATCCTGAAAATTATTACCTATTCGTGAAACACAATACTACAAGTCTAGATCAGCATGTCAAACCTCAGCAGCTGTAAAAAGTTACCTAAGCCTATATAAAATTCGTTTAATCGAGAAAGGCCTACACGGGAGACACAACATGAGCAGAGTACACCCTTATGTAAAAAAATAAATATATATTCTCAGTATTTCGAATCGTTAATACTCTTTATTATAAAAACATCGGCGAACATTAATAGAGCCCTATTATTAGCAAGATACTCAAATATATGTAGGTCAACAGAAATAATGTATTTTATGCAAAACAAAAGCGTACAAGCGGTTTGAAAATCTGAAAATGTTAAGCGACTTATGTTGCTGACCGTACTAGACATGTCGATTCATTCTAAGCAACACCAATCTTTGGATCGTTTTGAAGCGAACGCGCAAGATTCGATTCTCGTATAAACTGAAGATTAAAAGATCGATTTTCAATTACAAGCTATATCTATCTATCTATATCATCACGCCAGATCCCTTGCGGGGTAGGCAGAGAGTACAGAGTTCCTACAGGTTCTTTCCTAACATACCTCTCTTGCTTCCTCTACTCTCATATGCATCTTATCTTCTATACCACCCCTTACATTCCAAGTGCCTATTCGGCACTCTGCAAGCTGATTCTTATTAATTTGCCAAATTGGGTAGTTTTTGTTTTTTTGGATCAGTCCGTTTTTATAATTTTTTGATGCGTAAAATAAACTCTTGTTTGGTAGATATGTAGTATTCTTAAGAATAAATGTGTTTTGCTATTATGTATGTCCCTGATTTAAACACCTTTTAAGTCATATTTTCGATTACTGCTTTTTTATGATTGGATCGTGAATTGATATGATTCGACGGCTGTCGGAATCGATCTACAGAATCGATTCACTGGTTCATATCAATGTAAAAGATCGATTGAAATATTGATTAAACATTTAATTGATTTTAAATCGTCCAGCCTAGTTGGTATCTACCTACCTACCTACATGAATGATAAAAATGCATACATCTGTTACACATCATATAAACCAAATATCTGTGGATTTGTTGCTAGGAATAATTAAATGCTTTTAGTTAACATGCCGAGATTCATCGTGAAAGGAAAGATTTTATTACGTTAAAGCCTGTGTTCCGAACTACTCTAAAATCGATACACTCAACCGGACCGCAGCCCACCTTATGTCCCTAACTCTGAAACAGCTGATATTGACAGTGCTGTCAGTGTTTGTTAAATGCTAGAAGTTATTTAATATTGGTGGAAATAAAATAATTTGAACCTTGTGTGCAGTGAATAAATTATCAAAACATTAACATACGTGCTGTGTTGCGAATCTATGGTGTCAAACAGTATATTTATTTCAAAAAATAAAACAATTTTAAAATGTGGGGAAGAAACTTTAATTTCTATAAATATTCTCGTAATTTTTGCCCAATAACAAGTAATACGATAACAGCAAGTATACGATTACAGCAACCAAGTATCGTTAATTTGTGTCCTCATAAACTTGAAGTCCATAACATAACCTATAAACACACATACTTGTTCTCAAGAAGTTTGCATGATACGAAACAGAATATAAGTAAAGATGAATTAGAACAAAATTGTGGTAGTTTTACGTACAGAACTAACACTTGCGGAGAGTTAAGGCCACAACATGAAGGTAAAAAAGTTATCCTATGTGGTTGGGTACAGTTTTCTCGCCTCTCTAAGTTTTTGTTGCTCAGAGATTCTTATGGACTGACTCAGTGTATCATCAATGATTCAAATATAAATTTATCTGATATCCCTTTAGAAACAGTAGTCAAAATAGAAGGAACTGTGGTACTGAGGCCAAAAGATATGGTCAATTCTGATATGGCAACCGGAGAGATTGAGGTTATAATTGATAATTTAGAAGTACTAAACACAGTGGACAAACTTCCTTTTAATTTAAGAGACTATCAGAAACCTAAAGAACAATTAAGATTGAAGCACAGGTATGTAGATCTAAGATTTCCTGAGATGCAACACAATTTAAGAGTACGTTCTCATATGATTCACAATATGAGAAGATTTTTGATTGAAAATCATGGATTTGTCGAAGTTGAAACTCCGACATTGTTCTGTCAGACACCAGGTGGCGCTAGGGAGTTTGTGGTGCCTACACACCATCCTGGGTTATTCTATTCCTTGGTGCAGAGTCCTCAGCAGTTTAAACAGATGCTGATGTCAGGTGGGATTGATAGATATTTTCAGATAGCAAGATGCTACAGAGATGAAACCACTAGGCCCGATAGACAGCCAGAATTTACACAATTAGATATAGAGCTATCTTTCACAAATTTGAATGGTGTCCTGAAAATGATTGAAGAATTACTTCATAGCACATTTGTGAAGCAACTCCCAAAACCTCCATTTAGACGAATGACATACAGAGATGCATTGGAAAATTATGGAACTGACAAGCCCAATTTAACTTACAACTTGAAATTTATCAACATTAAGAATATATTTCTGGAAAAGATAAATGATGAAAATTTTGGAGCATATGCTCTGCCATATACAAAAGAAGTGGGAAAATTGACATCTAAATACAAAGAAAAAATAAGAGATTTTGTAAAAAAGTATGAATGCAAAGTGGTTTTGTATGAAAATGTGGCGAAGGAACTCAGTCAAGATATTTATGATAGATTGTCCAACAATATTGAGGACTCAAATACGGTTATTATTGCTGTTGGCGATAATGAAAAGGCTTGCTTATGTTTAGGAGAAATCAGAGAAATGTTAGCTTCATTACTTAAGTCCAAAAATATTTTGGAAGTCAAAGATACCGTTGAACCATTGTGGGTGATTGATTTCCCTTTGTTTCTCAAAGGAGATAACGGGTTAGAAACATGTCATCATCCATTCACGGCACCTCATCCGGAAGACTTACATTTACTTGACACTGAACCATTGAAAGTAAGATCATTAGCTTATGATATAGTTATGAATGGTAATGAAATAGGTGGTGGATCTGTTCGAATACATAATGCAGAATTACAGGAGAAAATAATGAGAATTTTGAATATTGATCCCACAAGATTAACTCATTTTTTGAATGCATTAAGGTGTGGGTGTCCGCCTCATGCAGGGATTGCTATAGGCATGGACAGATTAGTGACTTTAGCCTGTAATGCTGAGTCAATAAGGGATGTTATTGCATTTCCAAAGTCCCATGATGGTAGGGACCCATTGTCGGGGGCACCAAGTATTATAAGTGATGATGATAAAAAATATTATAATATTTCTACTGTTAATTAATATTACAATAAGCTATTATGAATATACTTGCATTTTATTCATCTCACTATAATGTATTATCGTTTTGTTTTAAGTATAAATAATATTATTAAAGTAAGTCCTTACTGTGACTGAGCTTGGCTGTCTTAAAAGCTAATAATAATTTATTCTATTTTTCTTGTTTTAAAAAGATATATAACCTTTATAAGAGAGCGATTAGAGGTGCTCATAGCACTGTGCGAGCGCGGTGTTCCTACCGATCACTAAGGTTAAGCAGCGGTCGACTCGGTCGTACTGAGATAGGTGACTGTTTGTGGCATTTTCATATTCGAGCGTCTCCACGTTTCGAAAGGCGCGATAAGGCGTTGGTCCCGGTTACCACGTAATGTGGTTGTCGTTAAGTCGAATTGGAAACCTTATAGGAGGCTCGATAAGTTCCAACAGCAGGTGGCCACAAACCTGCTTCAACTAATCCGCACTGGGTCCGGTTGGTGAGTATGACCTAATCTTCTCTCTTACCTCGATTTTTGAGAGAAGGCTTTTAGCAGCAGTGGAGCAGTATAGGCTGATACTACTAGATTACATTTTTTTGATAGTCTGAATCATACTAACGCATCGTACAAATTTCGCCACGTCCTTATTATCCGCCAGTGTAAGCTATATTCTAAGTATTGTAGATAGAGAATGGAATTAACGGCTAAGGGTCTTCGCTGACCTTCACGACTAGGCACAAACTCATTTTTTTTGTTTTAAATTATCATAGCATTTACAAACAAGAAATTCACATACACAAACACCTGGACTGAAACAAATATTCGTTAGTCACACAACCCGCGACTGCTAGATCCAGTAGGCGAAGCAGTTTATTTTAATAACAACTGAACCAAGCCCTCCTTCAGTCTACTTTAAGTCAAGGATTAAAATTATGATGCAAATTATTTCGTGATTTTATTGTGTGTAAACTTAAATTTTAATATCAATAACCGTGGACAACCATCGAGCCTCGCATTATATTCTATTTTATCTTATTTTTTGTAGGTCTCGTCATATTTGCTTACAATCTAATAAAAATGAGTTCTTTTTTTAAAACGTAGCCCCACACTAGGATTTATTCCTGTCGTGCGTGCGTTTACAAACGTGAAAATGCACATACACAAATACCCAGACCGAAACCTATAATTGTGGATCACACAAAGACATGTCCCGTTCGGGAATCGAACCCGCTGCGCTAAATCGTCCGTCAAAACTCAGTCAGTTGGCATTGAGACGTTAAGGAGAGCGACAGTCATAACTTTTTCAAAAATGAGCTTATTTACTGAACAAATTATAAATAGCTATAATGGTTAGTTATACCTACTTATATTTATCGGTACATACCTAGTGATGGGTTTATGCCCAGGCATTTTGGGCAGATTGAATAAATGCCCAATAAGTGTCCATTTCCTACCCGTAAATGCCCACACATCAGGGCATTAATTTATGGTTTTACAATTATTAATATTTAACTTTATTTTGGATCAAAATGCGTCGAAATTAGTAAAATTTTTCCGAAGGATTAATGATGCTTGCAAATGCAATGACAATATTTCCCTACATTTAAATACTAAACGAGTTAAAAGATTATTAAAATGTTTTAAATAATTCCTTGTTTTCCAACATTATTATTATATGAGAGGGTTGAAGGCGCGGGCGGGGTATGCGCAGGCGACTATAACGCCATGGTGTTATCCATTCGGCACCTCACTCCATCTCAAATCGTCTGAGATGCCACACGTCTGGTTACTACTTAACTATTCCAAACGCATTCGTAAATATTTGTAAACCATAAAACGTGAGTGAATTCTACAAATACTGCACCATATATATATAATAATAATAATAAATAATAATATAATAATAATGTTACCATAGTCCCTATAGTACTATCAACAACTGGTGTCATCCCCAAACAACTACATCAATCGTTACGAGCACTCAACCTTCCGCCTTCCTTGTATAGTACTCTACAGAAAGCTGTCATATTAAACACCTGCAGAATAGTTCGCAAATTCCTACAGACAGACAAAGACCATTTTAATCCATCCTCACCATCCATCCAGTGTGATGGTTGGAGTAATATACGCAATGAGGGTATTATCAACTTTTTAATATCGAAGCCAGTAATCGTATTCATAAAAAGTGTGAACACCGAAGAGAATCGGCATACCAGTGCATATCTAAGCAACGAAATAGAAAAAGTAATAAAAAACTATGCTGAAAAAAAATTTCTTGTTATAATCGGAGACAACGCCAGGAACATGCAAAAGGCCTTTGAAATTTTGAAAATAAAATATCCATGGTTGGTGCCCCTTAGCTGTGCCGCGCACGGCCTTAACTTATTATGTGCAGGTTCGATGAAATTAGGTGTAATTAAAGCTTGCATAAATCTAGCAATTGATGTTATTAAAGCTATTAAAAAAGTCAGGCTTTAAGTGCACTCCTTGTTAAAATAAGAAAAGATAAGAATATCAAAGGTGAAACTTTGAAATTACCATGTAAAACAAGATGGGGCAGTCATGTTGCTGCATTAAAAAGAATAATATGTAACAAAGCTTTACTTCAAACTTTAGCTGTCCATGAATATATTCAGCCGTCAACAGACATAAAGGCAACCATTCTAGATGAGGGTTTCTGGTTAATGGTAGATCACTGTGTAGGTGTTTTGAAACCAATTACAGATGGTATATTTAGTATTGAAGGAAATGATTATAATATAAATAAAGTGTTTATGGTATTTAAAGACATTAAATCAAAATTAGAGTTTATTTTACCATTAACAACTATTTTAGATGATACAGACAAAGAACGATTAATGACATCTGTAGAGCTTAGAACCGCGATGGTTATTAAACCAATACATTACGCTGCGCATATGTTAGATCCCAAAGCTCAAGGACTTGAACTTGATATAAATCAAGAGACAGAAGCTATGGAATTTATTTATGATCTCGCAAATTGCTTACATATCGACTGTCTGGCTGACATAGCTCAATATAGAGGAAAATCAGGTTTATGGAGCAAACAGTTTACATGGAAAGCAGCAGAAACTGTCGACGCTGTGCTATGGTGGAAGGGAATTTGTGGTTCGACTGCTTTAAGTAAAGTTGCTCTTCGTATACTGACAGCGCCATGCACATCAGCTGCCACAGAACGCTCCTTCAGTAAGCAAGGGTTCATACATAGTGCAAAGAGGAACCGTCTAACTACAGAAAGGAACTATAAACTTATAATTGGAACCTATTAAATAAAGATCAAGAACATTTTTGCAATGTAGTCAACGATGATGACGTATTGGAATTATCTAATGAAGAAAGTTTTGATGAAGACCCTGAAACCACTGAGGAGACTACGTCAAATGAGCCTGAAGCGTCCACTTCTGGTTTAAGATCGCAACAATTTTCTGATATTGATCCTCTGAGTAGCGATAGTGACTAGATTTGTAAGTAAAAATGCTAATTGAGTAAATGACGACTGTTAATCAACAATACTGTGATTTTCAAACTATTTTATAGATAGTTAACAAATACATACGAAAATTTACGTGTGCCGTTTTTTTTTATTTTGTAGTCAACACGTTTTATTTTTTATTCATATTAATTTATATACGGTTCAAGCAAAACATGTTTTTTTTTTAAATTTTATAATTAAACATTTAACATCAGACATCGTTTTATTAATTAAAAAATGACTACCTTTGCTTTTATACAAAGAAAAAAAACTTATTTCAGACCTTTTTTTTTTCTGCCCACGAATGGACGTTTATTTGGGCATAAATTCGTTTTTGCTGTAATTGCCCAGTTTATGCCCATTTCTGCCTTTTGGGTTTAAACCCTCGACCCATCACTATACATACCCACTTGTAAGCGTAAACATCCGTACTAATAATATAAATTCGAAAGTAACTCTGTCTGTTACATTCACACATAGAAACCGCTGTAGAGATTTTGATCAAATTTGCTAAGGATATACTCGTACATTTTATCCAGGTGAAAGGCATACTAGACAGGCTAGGCTACCATTTGTATTGAAAAAAAATTGGGGTGTGACATATACGCCTGAAATAACGCAAACGAAGTTGCGGGTTCAGCTAGTATATTATAAATCGAAATGATGTCATAGTCTGCGGGCTACGGATACTTCCCTAATATTGTTTGCGTGCGAATGCGTTATTACCTGTTAGGTATTATAATTTGTTTTTTTTTCTTTTTATCCTTGTTTGCTATTAGGTTTCGTTTTTTTTTAATAATTATTGAACTTTAATAGCCTAACTAACTTTAATAACTAGGTATAAAATGTGTAGCTTACAAGAATATCTATAGTATTTTTCATGTAAGATGGCTGTGACAGTTCTAAGTGTCAAAGGAAATTATGCTTTATTCAATGGCAATAAGAGGAATGGCCCGACGACACAGAAATAATTTCTAGTGTGGGGGGCTGTTTCTTTAAGGAAAAGATAAATTAGTGATATTAAAAAAAACAACAGTGATAATTCACACGGTCTCTGTGAACTTTTCACCGACATTATTTCACGAAGCCCGCTTTATGAGCGGACTATAGTCTTTTTCACGAGACATGGGTACGCTGACGAATGGAATTTGACGTTTCTAGAAATGTGGTAATGATAAAATTTAATGAAATAGATTCGATTGAAAATATTATCGAGATAATTTATAGCGTAGAATGAATTGTTATTAAATAAAAATAAGTTAGGAACATAATGAAAACAAAATACAAGAATTTCATTATTTATTTACGAATCAAGCGATTGGCCAGAAGAATTGTCTGACAAATCGCTTAATTCGTCGCTTACTTGAATTATTATTTAAACGTATATGAATATCTCTATTTTAACATGTCAAAATGGCACATCCAGGTTTTTTTATTAAGTCTTGACAGATGCATATATTATGTCTCTCAATTTTAGAAATAGAAATTGGTAATCGATTTTGTACATTTTAAAAACAATGTATCGATTATAACGATTTCACTGAGTTAGTCCCTAAAACGCGAACCGTTCCAATTTACATAATTAAGTAAAAGAGTTTGATTAAGTTTAAGGTTTTTTAAATAATTACGCAAATTTATAAACAGTAAATGATCTCAATAAAAATTAAACTAGATTTTTGATTTATTTTTATATTCTTGTTTTTTTTTGGATATCCTATTTTTAATATTTTTGAATATAATATGCGTGAAATGGAATTTGATCAAACATTACCGTACCCCTGGTTCGTGAAAAAGACTATAGTTTTATCGATGTTTTCAAATAAACTACGACATAGGTAGGTACTTATATAAAACAAAATATACATTCTTCTTATGTCAGTTTTGACTTGAAGTGCCTATTAAGTAATGTATAATTTAATAACTTACTTGTGTGATATCCGACGCAAATAACTGCAAAACAGGAAAACACAATAAAAACTGATCTTGGCATCTTCGCAGTTCGACTTGTTCTGTTGTAATTATTACTTCCTCCTGCATTTATATCCCTCGCAGACTCAGACTTAATTTTTTTGCTTAGCTCGTTTTTTTATGTATCGGAAACCACTAAAGTCATAGGTTCTATTAAGCTTTATAGGATTGTAGAAATAAATGATGGTGGGACATAGATACTACACCTATAGCTTATGTTAAATTATAATTGAATTTAATGGTTTAATGATAACAGTGGTTTAACGATACAATTTTTTTGTTTTGTAGTTCTACTCGTAATTGAAAATTGGCAGAGCACCCGAACCCCAGAATTCTTCCAAAAACCGAACCTGTTAACCAATTTGATGGTAAAAGTGGTCCCCAGAACTTCGTTGTGTCAGACGATATTTATTCACTAAGCATTTCATACAACAACAACAACAACAACAAATCAATAGACTCACATAATTTACTGTCTCAAACATAGATTGATGGTGTAAATAAAAAAAATAAATCTCCAAACATTTTTAATGAACACTACTTATTTACTTATCTTTACTAAGGCTCTAAAGGGGTCTTCTGAAAAATCATATGAAATCCTTTTTTTTCTATTCGCACTTGCTTTCCTTTACATTGGCTGCTAAAATCGCATTTGATATGGAATCCCGTATTGTAGGGAAGTCGTCGTTTAATGGGGAAACCATAATTCATTCTTCACTTTAATAGCAAATAGTAACAAGTGCGGCGCTTCTCAACACTAGCATGTAGCAAATTAAAAATAAATGTCAGTGAAATTTCGCATGCGAAATCACTGTAAATCAAATTGTAATTTCATCATAAGTAAATTAATGAAATTGTTATATATTAGAATAAATATTAGAGGGTACTTCGGTGGCGCGGAGCGCTCAGCTGATTGTGAACGCAGTCCAATACACCTCTAGTTTCGATACACGTCTTTTATTTATCAGTGGCGAACGCGGAAAATTAACGACTTTCGGTGGAGTGATTTTCATATTTTTTTAAATAAATTCAACGTTTATTAGGTCGGTGGGAAAAGTGCGGGAATTTGACATTAAAAACGGCAATTGGTCCGCCTATATCGATCGAGTGGAAATGTACTTTCTAGCAAACAAAATAACGGTCGATTTAAAATTGCCGACATTAATAGCGTTGATCGGGGAACAAGCTTACGAGTTGTTAGCTACTTTAGCTAGACCGAAGAAGCCATCCAGCTTGTCATATGAAGAAGCAGTGAATTTACTGCAAACACATTTGCAGCCTAAACCATCAATATTGGCAGAGAGATATATATAGATTTCGACAGAAATGGCAGCTACCAGGTGAAACCACATCAGACTACGTGGCGGATTTGAAAAAAATGTCTAGATTTTGCGAGTTTAAGGCCAATCTGGAAGAAAATCTTCGAGACCAATTTGTGTGTGGGTTGCATAGAATTTATACGTCAGAGGTTATTTGTAGAGGATAACCTAGATTATAAAAGAGCGTTATCTCTGGCAAATACTCTAGAGGCAGCCGAGCGGGACGCCGGGGCCGTAGAAGGGACACGAAATCTCACCGAAAGTGTACCAAAGTTGGAAATTAGTCAATGTTCAGCATGCAGGATCAGCGGACATCGGGCGTATACCTGCAAATATAAGGCAACAGAGTGCAGTTACTGCGGCAAGATCGGTCACTTGAGAAAAGTATGCATGAAAAAAGAATATGATCAGCGCATAACGTAAGGTCACGTGGAGGACGCGTGACAGGCTCGAGCGGCGGCGGTGAGGGCTTGCGGCGCGGGCAGCGCGAAGGAGCGGTGCGGGGCCCACACGGACACGAGCGCGGCCGTGGGGCGGCCAGGCGCGCGACGGCGTACTGGCTTAATGAACCCGCAGAGGCCGAGAGCTCCAACGGGGAACAAGAAGAATACGAGGAACCAATGTACCAAATGTCGGTAACCAGTTATAGACCGGTGTGTATGACACTTTTGGTAAATGATAGGTCATTAAAGATGGAAATTGACACCGGGTCAGCAATATCTTGTATTAGTAAATCCACATATGTATTTATTTATTTATTTATTTTAGGAAGGCTTACAGTCTAATTACACAACGACATAAAAAATATAATAACTTAATTGCTAATGACAAGCCTCCACCAATTTGTAACAAATTAAATTAATTAACTAAGCACTTTTGATAAAAGCATCTTTTAAATCAGACAAAAGTAATAAACCAGAGCACAAAAAAAAGCAAAAAGGAAAAGTTAAACAAACTAAAAAAGGAAAAATAAGACAAACAATGAATAATAGCTATTATTAATTTTAACCAGCGATTAACTGGTGATTAATTAGAAAAAAAGAAATCCTTGGCTAATTCCTTTTTCATTAAGTTATCGCTAGTGCAAAACAAATCTATATCCAATCTCAACGATAATCTGTTAAAGCTGCCAGAACTTCGCAATAAAAATGCATTTTGCCTATAATTAGTACTCGCAAACGGCAAGTCTAACAAAGGTATCTGTCTAAAGCCTAGGTGATTTGTGCGCAGGGGTATTTTTGCTAATAAATTAGGACAGTCTATTGAGCCTTTAGCCAGTTTCATTAAAAAGCATACATCATTTATGTTTCGTCTGTTTTCTAATGGCAGAAAATGGTATTTTCGACACCGGTGATAATAGTCAATTGAGGGTTCCCGTGTTTTAAAATCAAGATATTTCAAAAATCTCCTTTGTACTTGTTCAATTCTTAAGATATATATTTTATACTGGGGGTTCCAGACCTGCGATGCATATTCAAGAAGACTACGTACGAATGAGCAATATAAAATTTTTATCGGTTTAAGGGATTGAAAGCTGGCACACGTTCTCATTATGAAACCTAATGCTTTGGATGCCCTTTTAACTATATAGTCTATATGTATGTCGAATATTAGTTTATTGTCGTGTATTATACCTAAATCTTTAATGTTAGAAACTTTTGTTATGATGTGATTGTAGAAACTATAATCAGCGTGAATAGTATTTTTTAGCCTAGAAAACGTTATGCTATGACACTTGGAGACGTTCAATTGGAGTCTGTTTGCCATACAATAATCAGAGAACCTATTTAGATCTTGTTGGAGTTTCAGAGTATCCGACACATTACGTATTGTTTTTAATATTTTCATATCGTCGGCATATAGCAAAATAGTTGAATATTTGAAACACTTGGTGACGTCCGAAATGAAGATGGTAAATAAGAGCGGACCTAGCAATGAACCTTGCGGTACACCTGATGGTATAGACTTCTAAGTGGAGGTATAACCGTTTAACACGACTGCTTGACTCCGGTTCTCAATGTATGATGCAAACCATCGATATAGATCGCCATGTATTCCAGCAGACATCAATTTCCGCAGTAACACTCGATGATCTATACGATCAAAGCACTTACTGTAATCAGTATAAATTACGTCTATCTGGGCACGTCGGTCCATGTGTTCCGTGATGTACTCATTAAATAATACTAGATTAGTCGTAGTGGAGCGGCTTTTGATGAAGCCATGTTGTTCATCACTGAATGTACCCGCCAGTGTAGAATAGACTGCTGTGTGAACCACTCTTTCCATAACTTTTGAGAATAGACATAGCTTTGAGATTGGGCGGTAATTGCTAACATCAGATGTATCACCTTTTTTAAATACTGGAGTTACATAGGCTGTCTTCCAGATTTTTGGGACCGTACCCTCTGAAAGAGAACGCCTAAACAAAATAGAGATGGGCACCACCAGATTCTCAGCACAGTTGACAATAAATAAAGGGGGGATAAGATCCGGACCACCAGACTTAGTAAGATCTAAAGTCTTGAGTAAGTGTAAGACCTTGTCAGGACAAATTTCGACAGAATTAATTGATGTGCTGGTGTCATAATTCACCTCGTAGTCAGGTTCATCTTCCAAATCGGACTGTTGGAATGTAGAATAGAAATATCTTGCGAACAGGTCACTGATCTCTTCCCCTGTTCCAGCCGATGTTTCCTGGTAGCGCATTATATTCGGAAAGTTATTGGCGCACTTCTTACTCTTTACGTATGACCAGAATAATTTAGGGTTATGCGTAATCGATGATTCGACTTCATCCATGTAATGTTTGAAGCAAGTACGCTCCATGTCAATGGCTCTTCTTCGGAGTATAGAGAAAGATTGGAAGTCCGATAAGTTACCGTAAATTTTATATTTGCGGTGATATTTCGTTTTTTCCCTTAGCACTTTTATCAAAGCCGAATTGTACCATTTTGGATAAGATTGACGCTTGATAGACTTTAAGGGAATGAATTTATCTCTAAGATCATATAATGTATCATAGAATATCTTGGTTGCTTCGTCTAATGAATCCGATTTTAGGCATTTTTCCCAGTTAATGAGGCTAAGTGTATCATTAATAGCTACATAATTACCTTTATTATAAATATATTTTTTATTAATAACCTCTCGTAACTTGAGAATTTCGAAGAAATTCGCCCGGACAAGTAAAGGTACATGATGCGAGTCTATAGGCACGGCTAGTGAATCGGTACACTCCACAACGGCTAAGGAGTTGTTTGAAAATACCAAATCCAATAGCCTGCCATTTACGTTCCGTTCGCCATTAAATTGGGACAAATTACAAGTATTTATGGAGTCGAAGAAATCAATAAGTACTTGATCTGACAGGTCACGGGGAAGAAGTTCAGAACTATCGCTGGACACGTACCACTGCACTTCATTACTAAAGTTGAAATCACCCATAATAATATATTTATCTAATGGTTTGATAGATATTAAGTTGCTAACGTTACTTATAAAATTCTGAAGTTGAGTTTTATAAGAGTTACCCAAGTTTTCTTTGCACAAATAAACGGCACAGATGTGTATATTATAGGTACTTGATGGCCTACCTTGTGTTAGGGAAATAGTTATCCACATATCCTCTGCCGAACTACGCCAATCATAATTTTCTACCACACACAAGTCTTTATTCACCGCAATTAAAACTCCTCCGCCCAGTGACTGCGAAGTACGAACATAATCGCGGTCGCGTCTCCATACTAAATATCTATTATCGAACAATTCACAATTTTCTACACCAACCACTAACCAAGTTTCTGTAAGGACAATCACATCATATGAATTTAGACACACGTTCCTAAAAAAGTTATTTGTTTTCGTACGTAATCCTCTTACATTTTGATAATAAATGTTAAATGAAGCCATTTTTATATGTTACTTTATCATTTTTATAAACATTTACGCGTATATTAAATCTTAATAATCGAAACTTATAATAAATTGTTATAAAATTTAATGTTATAAAGCAAAGGAAGCGGGTAGATATTATAAAAAATATTATAGCACACAGAACACAGCGAAACACAGAGACATATAATGCATAACTTTGAACAACCTTATTGAATAGTCGTTCAGTGCAAACAATAGGATCATTAGTGTTATCGTGCCAAAGGCTATACGGCTCAAGCAGCAACAAAGAACAGTTGAATTTGGATTTTATATACATATTGTTAAGGTTGTTTTCGGTGCGACAGATAGAATTTGAATAAGTAAAACATTTTATAAATAATTTAAAGGACTGTACGCAGCGACACAGAACATGTAGGAATACAGAGATAGCACACGTTAACTTGCGATTCTCAAACTTTAATATAGTTAACATCAAATAATGTAAGTTAAGTAAGTAGTAAGTGATTATATTATCTTTGATAAATCTTTTTCGGAATTTATGAATATTACAGGGGAAGTGTCGGTTTTTCGAGCATGTATTTTGGCGTGCTTGACCCATATGTAGCGAAAATCCTTTTCAACTGCAATCTTTTTAGTTTTTGACAACAGCAGCTTATTCCGAGTGGTTAAATGATCATTTATGAATACTCTATGATCGCCCAAGGTATTTTGTTGTGAGTGTAGCATTCTTAGAAATAGCTCTAGCGGCTGCAATGAAGTCCTCTTTTACGTATCTATTGTTGAAGCAGACAATTATAGGTTTAGGGTTGTCCTTTTCTCGCGTGGGTACCCGAGTAATAAAATTTACATGGTTCTTTGAGACAGGATATTGAATCTTAGAACCGATATTATATAATATTTCAAAAAGGTTTTCATTCTTAGCTTGGTTGATTCCCTTTATCTCAAGATTATTCATCCTAGACCACTGATCTTGAGCATCAGATTCCTGCTCCAATTTATTTAGCTGGGTCTGAAGCGAATTCACTTGACACTGTAATTTTTCTGCTTGTATTATACGCTTCTCCATGTCTTTGATTTTGACATTAAAATTTTGAATTGCCTTGTTAGTATCGCTAATAGACGTCTTTAATTGCGTGAACTCAGAACGTAGACTCTTTAAATCCTCCATCAAAGACTCCAACGGGGCTAGCTTTGCAGACAAGGCTCTGATTTCCTTTAATATCATTGTGTCGGACTCAGCTTTAGGTGAGCTCGGCAATTGAGAGGAAGACTGCTTGCACTTCGCACAACGCCATGTTAACTTTCTGTCACCGAGTTTTCGGAACCCGGATTTGACGAAGAATTTAACGATTTAATTTTAAAACTTTGTCGATTAAAACTAAAATTTTATGACGGTTCTATTGTTCAACCACTTAGATATTTGGAAACGAATGTCAAATATGGGGAAATTAAAAAAAAAACCAATTGTGTGGTTTTATGAAACCACGGTAAAAGTGAAACATATTGGCCTTGGCTGCTCTGGCGAGCGCCTTTCACTTTATCCCTACTCCGCGGCCGACCGTCACGCGACATGCAACACACAGACCAAAAAGTTTGAGACGATCTAATAAAAGTTTCACTTTAAAATAGATTTATATGTTATAGATAACGGTACTACAAATTTATTGGGTAGGCAATGGCTCTCTGAATTAAAATCTAATTCCTAAATTTAGTTAATAATTATAATTATTAACTATACCATGCCAATAAAAGATACGACATTATTGAGGTTCAAAGCAAAACTGATTTATTTCCATGATACCCACAATACATTTACAAATATAATAATTATCAAACTGCTGTGGGTATGTTCATACATAACATACCTTTCCCTCATTACAATAAGTTACGATTACAAAATTATATAATTAATTCAGATCTAAAGTTAACATTCAGGTATGCCTATTATTTCAGGCCATAATTCCGGGTGGGGTATAACTGGTTCCAAGGGATGTTCTGATATCCCTGGTTCATCATCTGGACGATCCCATGATAGCCTTGGTTGTCTGATCAGTTGTGGTTCAGGTGTAGATCGAGCTAACATTTGGACTATGTGTCTGCGATGCAACTGTAGGCAATGGCTCTCTGAATTAAAATCTAATTCCTAAATTTAGTTATTGTAACGTAAATAATGTAAAAGTAAGCAAAAATGAAATGCTTAATAAAATGCTGCGCGCCGGCGTCATCGAGCCAGTCGACCGGTCCGACTGGGCGACACCGTTAGTGATAGCGAGAAAGGCGGACGGCGGTATTCGTCTTTGCGCCTATTATAATAATAAATAAATAATATCAGCCTATACTGCTGGGCAAAGGCCTTCTCTCACAAATCGAGGTGAGAGAGATTAGGTCATACTCCACCACGCGGACCCAGTGCGGATTGGTGGAGGCAGGTTTGTGGCTACCCGCTGTTGAAACTTATCAAGCCGCCCTTAAGGCTTCCAACTCGGCTTAACGACTACCACATTAAGTGGTAACCGGGACCAACGGCTTAACGTGCCTTCCGAAGCACGGAGACGCTCGAATATGAAAATGCCACAAACGGTCACCCATCTCAGGCCGACCGAGTCGAACGCTGCTTAACTTTGGTGATCGGTAAGAACACCGCGGTCGCACAGCGCTACGAGGGCCTATTATAAGGTAACGCTCAATAAGGCTTTATTGGTCGACAGGTACCCAGTTCCCAAGGTAGATGATTTATTTAGTAACTTAAGTGGTAACAATTATTTTACGAAATTGGATTTGTCGCAAGCGTATAATCAATTAGTCCTAAATGAACAGGAAGTATACAGTAATCAATACACACCGGGGGCTATTTAAATACAATCGCTTGGTATACGGCTTATCGTCTAGTCCGGGAATTTTTCATAAGTTTATGGCTAATCTCTTTAAAAACGTTTCTGACGTAAGGGTATTTTACGATAATATTTTAATAAAAAGTAAGTCCTTGGAATCACATTTAAAATGTGTAGAACAAGTATTTGATACTATAGAAAAAAAAATGGTTTAAAAATAAAGAAAGATAAATGTGAGTTTTTGGCAGAACACGTAAAATATTTATGTAAAAAAAGAGTTCGAGTTAACCCTGAAAAGTTAAAACCGATTTTGTCCATGCCTCCCCCGACTAACGTCTCTGAATTTAAATCATTTTTAGGCATGATACATTTTTACGGTAAATTTATTAAAAAATTAAGTACCCACATAACCCCATTATACGAGCTGTTGAAAAAAGGTAAACACTGGAAATGGACAAAAAAGCATATGTTTGTCTTCCAACAGATCAAAAAGTTATTATGTAGTACCGAAGTCCTGACTCACTTTGACATGTCGTTAGAAAGTATAGTAACATGCGACGCGAGTGCACGCGGGCTCGGCGCCGTGCTGGCACAGCGCGCGCCCCACGGCTCCGAGCGCCCGGTGGCGTACGCGTCGCGCGCGCTCACCCCGGCAGAGCTACATTATAGTCAAATTCATAAGGAAGCCCTAGCTATCATATACGCGATAGACAAATTTCACCAATATCTATTCGGTAGAAAGTTTAGGCTGCGTACTGATCATAAGCCCTTAGTCAGTATATTTGGGCCTCAAACGGGTATTCCGAATACGACGGCTAGTCGTTTTCAAAGATGGGCGATTAAACTATCGGCCTATGACTTCGATATAGAATATATCCGTGCGAACAAAAACACAGCTGATGTTTTGTCTAGGTTAATAGGCAAACATAAAGAATGTGTGCGAAACGAAGATAATAGTTCTCCTGAACAAATTTACTTACATTTTGCAGTAGAATCTCTTTTGTTAGATTATAATATAATAAAGAAAGAGACCGCCTCAGACCCCATATTGAGCCGAGTAAGTAGATATATTAACGACAGTTGGCCAGATGAAGTGGAAATCAGAGAATTGAAACCGTATTTCCATCGCAGAAGGGAGCTGTACACAGAGTTAGGGTGCATTATGTGGGGGCATCGCGTAGTCATCCCTAATTCATGTAGAAATAAAGTAATTCAGGAGCTCCATGATAGCCACATGGGTGTAGTAAAAACAAAGTCATTAGCACGGAGTTACGTTTGGTGGCCGGGAGTGGACGAGGCAGTGGAGGCGGCGTGCCGCTTGTGCGCCGTGTGCGCCGCGGTAGCGGAGGCGCCGCCTGGGCACGTGCCCCCGGACTAGACTGCACCTAGATGTCTTAGGCCCCATTGCTGATCTTACTTACCTTATTTTAGTTGATGCCCACTCGAAATGGATCGAGGCTATTAAAATGAATAGCACCACAGCCCGGGCAGTAATAAAAGAGCTACGTGAGCTGTGGTCAAGGTTTGGCTTGGCGAAACAAGTAGTCAGCGACAACGGGCCCTCGTTTTTCAGTTCAGAGTTTAAACAATTTTTAAATAACAATGGTATCGAACACGTTTTCTCCGCCCCATACCATCCGGCGTCGAACGGAGCGGCGGAAAACGCGGTGAAGATATGTCAACGTACTATTAAAAAGGCTATTAAATCTAAAACGGATGTGCATTCTGTCCTGTGCCGGTTCTTACTAACTTACCGAAATACACAACATTACACAACTGGAGAGAGTCCGGCTAAGATGTTGTTAGGTCGCAGCTTGCGCATGCGTTAAAATTGTTTAAAACCAGACCAGAAAGGACGTGTAGGCACGCACCAAGCGCGGGTGATGGCGACAGTTGGTGGCTCATGTAGGAATTTTAATCCTGGGGATACAGTTTGGTTTAGAGACTTCCGTAGTTCAGATAAGTGGTTGCCAGGAACGATTGTACAGAGATTGGGTAATACGGATTATACCGTTAAATCTACCAATGGAACTGAAGCACACAGACACGTTGACCAATTAAAGCAAAGAGTGTTAACTGTAAACGCAGAGTTGTTATATCGAACACCTAGTGTAATTGTTAATAAACCAGTACAGGCAAGTAGACGGTCTCGACCTTCGCTTGTTTTCCCGACAAACAACGAGAAATCAACAAACGGGTCGGTCGACGGTGCGGGGATGCGCTGTTACCTGAACCGCAAAAGTCGGACGCAGTTGAAAATAGACCTACTTCAACCCCAACAAGCCCGGCTAAAGATATGCCCAATGTACGGAGGACAGGGAGTCATGACTGTGCTGTATCCAGTAATGTAACAACACAACAACGCAAGTCAAGAGTCTCCGTAACCGGCGAGCGTGTATGAGACAAACTATGTGAGTCGAGGAAGCCAGAGAGGTATGTAAGGAAAGAACCTATTGGAACTCTGTACTCTCTGCCTACCCCGCAAGGGATCTGGCGTGAGGTTATAGATAGATAGACAACAACGCAATTTACAACGTGTAAATAAACCCGTCAAAAGATATGGTATAGACGACATTTATAAATGACACTATTCCTATTGGACAGCCTGTTGTGTTGTTCACATAAATTATAGTTATAATAGGTATATTGTAGTCTTAAGTATTTGTATTTTAGTGTAATTTCTTTTAACATAATTGGTTATTTAAAGGTGAAGGTGTTATATATTAGAATAAATATTAGAGGGTACTTAGGTGGCGCGGAGCGCTCAGCTGATTGTGAATGCAGTCCAATACACGTCTAGATTCGATACACGTCTTTTATTTATTAGAAATGTAGCATTCCATTTCCATGCCTAGTTCTCGCAATCGGGAGAGTTTTCCATTTGTGGGCATTCACAAATAGGTCTACATGGCTCTGTCTCGTTGAGCCTTAGGTACCCCGACTTACACACACAACCTGACTCCACCGGTTGCGTTGCATTACATTTGAATCTCTCCACTAGTGAAACACACGTGTTAGGTTGGCAAGCGACTTTGTTGTCGGTGTAGACTTCATTCACGCCTGGGCAGGAAGGAGCTGAAAAATGAGAATTGTTAGTAGCTAAAATACTTGAATAAATGGGGAGTTCTTGACAAGGTTTCAAGTGCCATGGTCAATTTTAATAAGTCATTTTATAAATTGAAAACTGCCGTCAGAAATCAGATAATAGACCACCTATTAAAATCCAAACGGTTTACGCTCTGAATGACGACTTTCTTAAAATGGCTACTATCATAAACTGACTATATTTCCATATTGTTTAATACATTCATTATTGACCCATGCAATGGGAGTGCGAATGCAATAACTCACCTCCTTGTATCAACTTTTAAAACATATCTTTCATTGAGTCTAAAGTTATCATAAACTTGTTGGGTTCCCAAGAAACTAACTTCAGTATTAGAAAATCCTTTGTTAAAATCGTTATTTAAAACTGAAACTTACGGCATTCATCGTAAGGCACACAAATGCCGTCCTTTCTCCAGTAATTCTTGATGCATCGACATTTAGGGTTGCAAGGAACCACTATTCCGATTCGACCGATGATATGGCATTTACCAGTCGGTGAGGCTTGACTACAGTCGTCGCTTGGACACGAGGGAGGACAGGAGTTATATTCCTCGTTGGAACGGGCGCTGCAGTCAAGTGGGGCTGTAGAACAGTAATATTTTACTAAACTTATAACTACAAGTGCTGGTGCTGGGTGACTGTAAAGTTAGAAACTAAAAGAAAGAATATAAAATGAAAAATAATAATTTGCTTCTGCAGTAGGTACCGTTGGACATCATAGGTATACTTTGAAAATCGGTGGCAACGTTGCAGTAGTCAGAATCAGAATCCTTTATTCGTTAAACACGGGTAGTCCCAAAGTTGGTAATAAATTAAAAATAAGTTTCACCATGTTTTGCCAAAGGCGTACAAATGTAATTACATATTTACATTATTATGTCAAAAATCATACAATAACATTAATTAACATTATAAAATTATGTAATAAATTATAATTGATGATAAATTATGTCCTATTTAAATTCACAAAATTGTCATTAAGAAATGTATCTACATAATAATAACATTATTTGTTCAATATTGAGCAAATTGTTTATCGTTTTTATATAAAAAAGATACGGTCTAACGATTTTAGTAGGTAATTAATTACTCATCATACTCTACTAAAGCAGTGATAGCCTAGTGGTTAGACCGTTGGACTGCAAAGTCAAAGGTCTCAGGTTCAAACCCAGGCACGCACCTCTGTCTTTTCGAAAGCATGTGCGTATTAAAAATTAATTATCACTTGCTTTAACGGTGAAGGAAAACATCGTGAGGAAACCTGCATGCCTAAGAGTTTCTCGAAGGTGCGTGAAGTTCGCCAACCCGCACTGGGCCAGCGTGGTGGACTATGGCCTAAACCCTCTCAGTTTGAGAGGAGGCCCGTGCCCAACAGTGGGACAGTTTCTTAACAGGGCTAATATTAATATTAATAATACTCTACTAATCATCAATGTATCCAAGTTTATTTCTAAATCTGTCGTACCTAAGCCAATTTGTAGTTTGAACTTACATCACCTATTACATAATTTATTTATTTATTCTTTATGCACTAGTGGTACAAAGGCGGACTTAATGCCTTAGGCATTTTCTACCAGTCAACCTTTGGGTGATGCAGAAACAAGTGAGGCATACATAATATTGTTGCTAAAAAGATAAATCGGTTCTTATAATATCTATCAGTGTAGTTTTAATGAACTCAGATTACTTATTTGTTATACGTCTATCCATAATCCATTGAATTCAAAGGAATGTCTGCGATAACTTACGACAATCTTTAGTAGGTATACAAGTGCCATTAGGAGCTCTGCGCTGATTGAAGCCGCACTTGCAGGCCGGTGGTGGACAGACATCTGGTGTAGGGCACTCCCCAGGCTCGTCTTCACTCGTGGGGCAGTAGTCTGCTGCACAATCCTTTGCTGGACAACTGTCCACCACTTCATTATCACCGCATTTTAATTCACCTGTGGAAGGACTGATTATGTCTTAAAGAATCGAAGTAATGCGAAACCAACGAAATCTGAAGTTTTTTGAGCGCAACTGAATCGTTAGAAGTTTCAGAATAATTATTTGAATCATAGCGTGATTGGTCAAGAATCTTCAAAGCCGATAGGTGTGTGAAAGGAACTATGAGAGTAGAGGAGGAGAGAAATCTCTCGACAGATCCAGTTCTCCGTTAGGGTGGAATCTCTTTGCGCTCTGTAAGGGAAACCCCCGATAATGGACTGTTAAAGAATGCGTTTGGCATGACTTCTGTGAAATATCTTTTTGATTTAGGAACTTTTTACGATGTGTTTTTTTTCTGTTTTGCGAATAATCATAAAGCGTTGTGTTAGGATACTTACACTATTATTCTCTTTTCAAAAACCTTATGAGAGTAGAGGCCAACAGAGAGGTATGTATGGAAAGAACCTGTTGGAACTCTGTACTCACTGCCTACCCCGCAAGGCTTCTCGATTGATTATATGGATAGATACAAAAGAATTTTACCGTCCAACTTACATTGGTCCTGCGGGACGCACGTGCCGTTGGCCGCTCGTAAATAGTTCTCTGCGCACACGCATCCAGTTTTGCATGCCTCTGGACGCACTCTCGGGCACGGTATCGATTCATCCTTTTGGGTACAGTTCAAAGCTCTACATTCAGCTTGTATGCATGTGGAATATCTTTCGTTCTTCGGGCAAACTCCGGCTACAAGCAAAGTAATCAGCATTGCACTAATATGGAAGATGTTCTTATTTTTCTTTATGCTTACCTAATTGAAGATCGTTTTATCGGTGGTATACCGCGCGAACACAAATGTGAATTGAACATGAATACTTGACCGACATTCTTTTTTTTTTTCTTTAAAAAACGTTGCCCCACTCTAGGACTAATTCTTGTGTCGTGGGTGCGTTTACAAACATGAAAATTCACATACACAAATACCCAGACCGGAACAAATAATTGTGGATCACACAAAGATTTGTCCCGTGCGGAAATCGAACCTGCGACTATTAGACACAGTGGGTGGGGCGGGCTAAGCCCTTAACCACTGCGCTAAATCGTCCGTCAATTCTGTTAGTAAATAATTGGGTTAGATAATTAATGCCTTTGATGTGTTAGTGATTAGGTACATTTTTTCTATCCGTCTTTCATCGTTTGACGTAGTTCCTGACCAAATTTGATTCATCATCAGTCGGATGTAGAGCGAGCTGTATTATTCCTATTTCTTCATTTATCAGCCAAGTTTAAAACAATTAATTATTTCTTATCCTATGACGCCTTATTTGAATAAACTTGTGATCGCAAGGACATGAAGGAAAGTAGCGTAAAACATATTGAATCTTTAGATTTACACGAATATTACACATGAAATTACCCTATTTTTCGGTTGTTATCGTTGTTTTTTATTTCGATCGAGATTTTGTCGGGGACTTAATTATTTAAAAGTAAAAAATATTTTACTAGCTGTTACCCGCGGCTGCGCACGCGTTTGAATGGAAGAAAAAAAATGCGGTTTTTACGTTTTTGCGTGCTATTTTCCATTCATGTTTTCTCCCATCAGAACCCTCCTCGGACTTTAACGACAAGAATTAACCGAATCGGTCCAGCCGTTCTCGAGTTTTGTGCTTAGCAACACATTTTTATTTTTATTCAATTTTATTTCATTTGCATTTTTATTTATATAGATAGATATTAAATAATTTCAATATCTTTGATATCTGACATTGTGTTAAACTTCAGGAATACTTTTAAACAATTTTACTCACGACATTCTCCGTAAGGTACGCATACTCCATCTTTCCTCCAATATTTTTTAATGCATCGACATATCGGGCTGCATGGTAGAACTATGCCTATAAACCCAAATACCGGAGGGCATTCCCCTGAGGGTGAGGCTTGGCTGCAGTCGTCGCCGGGACACAGGGGTGGACACGAATTGTATTCTTCATTAGGGCGCGTACAGCGAAATGGAGCTGGGGAAAAGCAAACTATAGGTAGCCTCTTAGATAAATAAGCATGAATTAGTTATATTTCCTTCATGCTTATGAAATAACCAAGTTCTGGTGCAGTCGTTAAAATTCTTATTGGACTGACATCCAAATAGATACTATAAATATCTGGCAGATTCTGATGAGAAATATAATTTATTTTTTATGTTGCTTGTTCTGGATTGTTCTCTCATATCCCATGGATCAAGCTGTATATACTCTCAGTTTATAAGAGTAACCGTAAACTTACATGCCCTGCTTCTCTATAAAAATGACATTCCGAAAGGGCGGTAGTCTTAAGCAATCACCAGCTCTTCTTTCCCGACTATTCATTAGTACTTTTTAGTCTACATGAATATATTTTATTTGATCTTGAGCCCTTGGTGAGATCACCAAGCGATAGATACAGAGATATTTATTGGAAACATCTCAGTTGAAGTTAGTTGAATAAAATTTATGACTTCGTTAGGCGTGATCGTGAGCACAGTCGTTCATCACTGGGAGAAAATAGTTTAGCCGAAAGACGTCTCCTGCTGGTTGAAGGCCTTTGCCAAAGATCCATCCAGCTTTAACCCGCTACCTTCACCAGGTCCCCGGTCCACCTTATGGGGAACCTGCCCACTCCACGTCTTCCGAAGACCTTTCTGCCCCAACGGTCGTCAGTTCTACGAACTTCGTGCGCCTAATGCCTCTTAAGTTTTAATAGAACTAATGGGAATTATTAAAAAAATATTGAATACTCACGACAGCTTCTGGTTGGTATACAGGTACCGTTTTTGGCTCGGCGGTAGTTGAACTGGCATTCACAGGCAGGTGGAGGGCAAGGGTTTGGTATACTGCACTCTTCGTTCTCACTTTCACTAGTGGGACAGTAATCAGAAGCGCATTTCGCTGGGCAGCTATCCTCGACTTCATTTTCACCACATGTTAGTTCACCTGTGGAAAGGTTCAAGGATGGAATCGGAACAGATTTGCTAAATTAACTAGATGAAATCTCTGTTGCTTGGACGCCTATATTTATTTGGTCTCTGTGTGTATAAGTATAGAATATTATAAAAGAAGTTATGGTAGGTGTAACGATGCTAGCCACTGATTGAAGCAGAGGCCTTATTCGTTACGACCAACGCGGCGCGTTATGATAATTTAGTGAAAAAAATGTATATGTGTATATGGTATTCTGTATGTCACTAGCATATCATAAACGATCAATAACGAAGTTATCTTAACGTGCTGCATTACGTATTTAATTAGTCATAGCAAGTAGGGGTCCACAAGATAAAGAACATCGCCACGAACATCGACTCTATAGCTTTTACCCGAGACCTTCAGATTAATGATCGGTCAGAAGTCGTCACTGGAGAACCTTTTGCCCCAACGGCCGCCACTTCTACGAGCAATATGCCCCGCCCACTGCCATTTAAATTTGGTAATACTGAGCGCTATGTTTGTTGCTTTGACTTTCCTGCAGATCTCCACATTTTTAATAAATCTCGCAGGAAAACTCCATGCATAGCTCTCGTGATTGCACTATGGGTAACCTTGAATCTTAAAAAGAACATCTACACAAGATGAACCTATGCGGCGACGTGGTGTGCAGGACCTGCTGTACAGACACTGAAACCATGAAGCATGTCCTCTGTCATTGCGACGCTCTGGCCGCGCGGCGAATGAAGCTACTGGGATTGGCCTATCCAAAACCATAAGAGCTACGGCTCTGCCCACCTGCTGGGAGTATTGGACACGGCAGGTACGTAAGAGCATTAGGGCAAGGACAGCACAAAAGATCCCATCGGGTCGAAGTGCGCCAGAAGTTTCCTCGGTCCGGTAAGCCAACACTAGATAAGGTAAGATAGAAGGAACATCGTGACCGGTATCATTGGCATTTGTTTAAAGACTAGCTGTACCCGAGACTTCGTTCGCGTCATTTTCTGTCGTGTATATCAGTTATTTAGCCCCTGTGTTTTTTTTTCAAGCAAAAGCTAGCCTATGTCATACTTCCGGATAAAATCTATCTCCATTCCAAATTTGACTAAAATCTGTTCAGCAGTAAAGGCGTGAAAAGGTAACAAACAGTAGACAAAGAGAGTTACTTTCGAATTCATAGCATTAGTACGAATATGTAAGTATATATTCTCACATTTATCTTCCGGAACGCAAGTGCCATTGGCTTCTCGCAGGTAGTTCTTCTCGCAAATACAGCCCGATTTACACGACCCGGCCTCCAAACTAGGACAGGCAATGGGTTTGTTCTTTTGGGTGCAGTTTAGAGCTATACATTCAGCTTGGATACATGTAGAATATCGTTCATGTCGTGGGCAAACTCCAGCTGAAAAAGATGCAATTGATACTATTTATATAACCTATAAAAAGGTTTGTATATACACTACTTTTTTCATCCGATGAATCAGGGAATACCATCTCTTGGGATTATTGGCATTTATAAAAACTGTCAAGTCTATATTCCTTAAAACGGGAGCGGCAGCATTAAGCGAACTGTGCTGGTACACCCAACTTTTGCCGAAGATGTTAGGTTCCGTATACAAGGTGTATCGTAAATAACGCAAGACCTCAGACACCCCGATTAGAGAATTGCTTCATACAGTCAATACGAAAACCAAATTTCCAAATTTAAAGTTTTTTATCCTTTTTTATACCTTAATTGACAATGAACCTTCTACTTGTGTGTGTGGGTGCGTATTGAGAAATATGTTTTAGAATTATATTTGAAATCTCTGTATTGCTTTGAATTAAGAATAAATTTAGTTTGTTATAGCGCACCGAAGATGTAATAGTAATTTCTGAAAATTAAAAAATTATTAAGTCACGGTAAAAATTGTTGGAATCAATTCAGTTACTGATTTAGAACAAACTACTTTCAGGTCCTGCGTTTATTATGTTACACCTTGTATATGGGGGCGAGACATCATACCGGGTACAATGCCAGACTCCGTCATGATAATGGAACTTTATCTACAGAAAAATACGCTACGCGCAATATTCGCTACTAGACGAATGGGACACTACGAACTCGATATGCCTTAATAGTACTTACGGCATTCTCCATAAGGCACACATTTCCCGTTTTTCCTCCAATACCCCTTAATGCATCTACATTTTGGTTCGCACTCCAACACGATGCCTATGCGGCCGAATCGACGCGGGCACTCCCCTGACGGTGAAGCTTGACTGCAGTCGTCGCTGGGACACAGGGGCGGGCACGAATTGTACTCTTCGTTAGGGTCAGGACACTCGAATGGAGCTGAAGATAAAGAGATATTGGACCTGTATTATGTTAATAGAAGGTAATAGATATTAATAATGTGTCCTATGCTGCGTAACTGCTAAGCCTTCTCTGACAAATCAAGGATTTGTGGTTACCTGCGGTTGGAAATTATCAAGCCGCTTATAAGGCCTCCAACTTGGCTAATCTGCTAATTAACCTTAGTGATGGCTAAGAACACAGCGATCTTATAGCGTACAAGCCTCTCTAACAGTAGGTATGTTTTATAAGTTTAGTGTTATGGATGGGAAGGCTGGAGAGATAGGTAGTCGTAGGGATATACACTAACAGGTAGTGCAAAACTTCGTTTCTTCACTCAGCAGAAAATAATGAAATTAATCTAATATCAGTACAGGACCATTTCATCATACGTCTATGGCAGTGGTCGTCCCACTTTTGTGGTTAAGGCCCACATAAGACAACGTGAGGTATCACTATTGCCGCACATTTATCATCGCTAGGGTCTGCTCTCACTCGAATAGAGCTGAATATATAGAGATATTGTACTTGTATTATGTTAATAAAAGGTAATATAATACATAATAATAATGTGTCCTATGCTGCGTTACTGCTAAGCCTTCTCTAACAAATCAAGGTGAGAGGAATTAGGTCACAATCCACCGTGTGGATTGGTGGAAGGAGATTTGTTGCAGGCCGCCTGGAGTTGGAAATTATCAAGCCGCTTATAAGGCTTCCGACTTGGCAAATCCATCTACCGCTGCTTAACCGTGATGATAAATAAGAACTATAGATAGATAGATAGATAGAATTCACTAATAGGTAGTAAAAAACTTCGTTTCATCCTCAACATCATCATCATCTTAGCCTATACTTGTCCTCTGCTGAACATATACCTCCACAATCGCTCTCCAGCGCAACCGGTCCGATTCCACCTGCACCCAACGACTTTCTGCGATCCTCACAAAACCGTCGGTCGTTCCGTTAAACTCAGCAGAAAATAATCTTATATCCATCCAGCACCGTTTCATCATACAGATGTCTATAGACTCTTTTTATTCGTAAACGTAAATGTTGTAAGCATTTTTCAGGGGTTGACATGTCGGATGAAGTCGGGTGAGGTCCCTTACCATGTTGTCTTGTAATTTATGTCGTACAAATATTTTATTTTATCGTCCCATACTTCGTGCACGCAATACACGTATATAGAACTTCTGCTACTACCCAAAAAACGACGCGGTGATAAAGAAAAGACGCGGTGTCGCCAGGCTTGTTAAGTGACACATGTCGTGGGATATTTGTAAAAGATACATTTTCTTTCGCGGGCTCCACATTGAAAACTTACGACAACTTCTAGTAGGGATGCAGGTGCCATTATCAGCTCGGCGGTAGTTGAAGCGGCATTTACAAGCCGGTGGAGGACAGGGGTCAGGCGCTTGGCATTTCTCGTTGTCTCCTTCGCATGATGGACAGTAATCGGATTTACAATCCACTGGGCACTCGTTCAGGACTTCGTTTTCTTTACATTTTAATTTTCCTGCAAAATCAATATTGAAGCTTCAAGCTGTTTGTCTACACTAATAAAATAAAGAGGAAAGATTTATATTTTTGTATGTTTGTAACGAATAAACGCAAAAACTAATTGACCGATTTTAATGATTCCTTTACTATTAGAAAGCTACAATATCCAGAAGTAACATAGGCTATAGAACATAGACCCGGTAGGTGTTGCTGTTGTCGACCGGTTATGAAGTCGCGGGAAACTGCTAGTCTATAATAAATTTCTTTTAGCTTTAGCGACCAACTTTTTGTCTAGTTTATTAGGTACGTTTTTCTTTTTAAGGTTTCGTACGAAACCCTTATAGGATCACTTCGTTGTCCGTCTCTCCGACGGCTATCACCTTTTTTAGGTTTTAAAAAATACGAACGTCTACGGTCCCCTACTAGTGTAAAAATGAAGGTTCTAAGTAAACCCCAACAAAAAATATGGCCATTTAAACTCACTTACAAACACATTACAAATTATATAGCACTTTTCGTTGACCTAGAATCGTGGAATTTGGCAATTTATAACGATAACTTAAAAAAGAACCCTCAAATCCGATATTTGTCAATTTATAACTATAACATAAAAAAAATAGTTTTTCATCAGATTTGAGGGATCAAATCTGATGCACCCAGCACGGACACCCAGTGCGCAGTACCCAGTTAGCGAACTTCACACACCTTCGAGAAACTCTTAGGCATGCAGGTTTCCTTACGATGTTTTCCCTCACAAAAGACAGAGGTGCATGCCTGGGTTAGAGCCCGAGACCTCTGACTTTGCAGTCCAACGGTCTAACCACTAGGCTACCACTGCTTATCGCGAATTTTAACTCGCGTTAAATATGATGATAGGATAAGTTATTATTTTTCTACTGTTTTAGTAACTATCTCTTATTAAATATCTTCTATAATTGATGAGGGCAAGATGACCTAACATCATAGCCAACCTATTTACAATGTTTTTTCAATTCATTGTTAATTCATGTAATAAACATATGTATTTGCTTCTATTCCGCGATAAATCATTTACTAAGTAAATAGTATGTCATAGTTTCCAATGATAACCGTTATTTCACAATAGCCATGGCGTAGGTAAACATTATGCATACATTAATGGGTGCTTGAACTGATTTATTCAAACAAAATATTAACCTTCCTGGGGCACTTGTTTAAATAGTTTCATTCATTTTTCTTTAATTACTAGCAAGATACCCTAATAAAAGCCAGCGGCCGTTTATGCGCGTGAAACCGTTCATCATACGACTCGCGTCCGCGTTCGAAATTTAAAACTTTATATACGTTTTGTTGGTTAAGAATAGTGTTGTAAATACGCTCAAGTCGGCGCTTAAACGCTCGCGTTTTATACGTGTTTTAACGCTCGTAAGCGTCGACTCAGTGCTTAACGCTAGACTTCAGCGCTCATTTTTACAACACAACACAGTTAAGGATCTTAGAAAATCCCCAAGGTTTCGTGGATTAGGTGGGTAGGTATTATAGGGGATTTTGACCGCAGTGGCAATCCCCCTCGCCAGTTACCGTAAGGGTATTACGGATATGTCTCACCGTGTCACCCGTGTTTTTTATACGTTCACGCACGATATAGAGAAATCGAAAACATGATGACGGATTAATTTTAATTTAAGAAACAATTGTGATTGGGTTCAAACATGGTGCTAAACATGTGTAAACCTGCGCTGCGCCGCGTAATTGCGCCAACTCAGTTAACTGCGCCGGATGTGTTAACTCATTTCTTTAAAATGTGTTAGCGCACATCGCAGGACCGGGAAATTCGAAAGGTGTTAAGGTGGTTAATATTAAATTCGAATATTTTTGAATAAAGGGGGCAATACTCATTGCTGATAGTAATAGTCATCTTTGTGAAGGTAACAACCGATTAGCAGGTGTATCTTCATGCTGATATAGAGAAATAAAAGTAGCAGTAATATTCTGGATTCGCCGCACACAGAACAGATGCCAAATTCATATTCATATTTGGATTGCCGTTTCTATATGGTAATTCATTAGTCATAAATGTCAACCATGTTCATGCCTTGTATGACATCAGTGTGTTACTACCTAAAGTCTCAAGTTTTAAATTTCGAACGCGTTGCCCTAGTTGCCCTAGTTGCCCTAGTTGCCCCCTTGCTCTTCTGGCTTGAGCGTAGTGTATGCACGCTCGCCAACTTGTCCGGTGACGCTGTAAAGGCCCCGCGGCCAAAAAACGTAGATCATTCACACACACATAAAAATGGTGAAAAATTTTTTTTAGCTGTTCAGTAGTTACTAATTTATCAATTACAAACAAACGAATATGGAACTTCACTTCAGTAATTTTCAATTCCCTATTTAACTCCTTTAAGAGATGAATAAGCAAAACCAGTTTTCTACTAGTACACCCTTTAAAGGCTTTAAATAGTTATCTAACGTTATATTATAAGAAACTCCTATTTAAAACCCAGACACACCGATTTAAGAGGACTCCTAAGGCCTCTACGTGTTGGTACCAAATCCTTGCGCAAGCCTTGTGGGCAGCCGAGACATAGATACACTATAATTTCAGAGGTACACTATAATATTGGTATGTTCTTTAGTGAGCTGCATAGTGGCGCTACCTTTAATAAAATCGTCATATTTGTCTATATTCATAATATTATATGTAAATCAGCCAATGCGGTCACCGCTGGGCAAAGACATCTCACAAACCGAGGTGAGAGAGAATTAAATCATGCTCCTCCACGCGAACCCAGTGAGGATTGGTGGAGGCGGGTTTGTGGCCATCTGCTATCGGAACAAGTCAAGCCGCCTATAAGGCTTCTAACTAGACTTAACAACTGCCACATTAAGAGGCAACCGGGACCATTGGCACAGTGTCTTCTGAAGCAAGGAGATGCTCGACTATATAATGACAGACCGACCAAGCCAAACGCTGCTTAACCTTAGTGATCGCTAAAGGTCTCGCCACATAGCCGACGCAGCGCGACGGGAGCGCGACGGTGGCTCGGCTTGGGGATTTGTAATGTACTGAAATGTACGAGAGACGCCAAACAGCGCAGCCCCGCTCGGCGCGATGGCAAACGTCACAACGAACGTAGCCGAGCGCTTTCGTCGCGCGTCGGCTATTTTACCAGACCTTTAGTCTACAGCTCTACAGGCGCATTTTTCTACATTATGATAAGAACTTTGACTGCCTCGTTGGTCTGATGGCAAAGCACATCGCTTTGTGATGACGAGGTCCTGGGTTCAAATCCTAGGTCGGACAAATGTAGTTTTTCTAACGAAAAATTCCCAGTATGAATCCGGAGTCTGGAATTGTGCCCGGTATATGGCAATACGCTCGCCCCCTATTACATGGGACCTAACATCGTCGGCGAAACGTGGGTGTACTCAGTACACCTCTGCCACCGCCTCTGGGGAATATAGGCGTGACGGTGCTTTTTTTTATGATAAGAATTCCAAATTAATCTGTTTTCGTTAAAATGATACCTACAAGTTGTGCGTGTGCTGTTTGTGTAATAAAACTTTAAATAATTTTTTTACGGTCGCGTCGCGATGTATTTACTATTGAACTACTCAGGTTATGATGATTTCGTGATACCTACACGAATTATACCAAGCCAAAAGAGTGAAATAAAGAAATAAGTATGTTTCAGAATTGAAAAAGAAAATTGGCAGTAGCATTTCAGTCTAAAATTATCTAGAAGTGCTCGGTGTTATAGCGATAGGCTACCTCCCCTATTAAATTGGCACCTAATGTGGTCGGTAAATATAGGTGTGCATTGAACACCTATGCTGCCACCACAAACATAGAACAAAGAACATGATGATGTTTATTCATTTTCTTTTAAATGTGAATACGGCGACAAACAGAGTACGTATACAATTTACTCCGAAAGTGTATAACAACGAAACTGAAACGGGTTTCTTAATTACTAAGATAACATACTGTTAGGTAATACTGAAACTTTATTTAGACACACTATTAGCCGTGCCGACTTCAAAGTCAAAGTCAAAAATCATTTATTTGTATAGGCCAATACATAAGCACTTACAAACGTCAAAATTATTACATTTTTTACATCTACCACAGGATCGGAACGCGGCCTCCACTGAGAAGATCCGGCGAGAAACTCAATTTAATTTGTTTGGCCTTTCCGATAACCATTTTTTTGTTTTTTAAAAATGTATTATACGTCATTTATAAATGTTGCTGATTGAGGAGCTGTTCAAACCCAATCTGTTTTATCGTCAAGATAATCCGAAATTTTATAATACCCTTTCTTGAGTGGAGACCGCGAACCGGCCATCGAAATGTAGGAAGACAACCCGCAAGATGGACTGATGACTTGACGAAGGTAGCCGGAAAGGATGAGAAAAACGCAAGACCGAAGAGAATGGAGTGCCATAGAAGAGACCTACTCTCAGTATTGGGTGGCTACGGGTTGAAAATGATGATGATGAAATACAAAACAAAAATGTGTAGATTTTTTGTGTGTTTCTTCGAGCAACGCGCAAAAAAAAAACCACTGAACCGATTTTGTCGACCTTTGCATTTGAGAAGCGTGTGTGTGAAAGATCTACGCTGTTGGCCGCGGGGCCTTTACGGCTTCACCCGACAAGTATTTGACAAGCATAGAGTCTGACTTCCTTGGGTCGGAAGGCACTTTAAACCGTTGTTTTAGGTTTGTACTACTTAATGTTATACTATGATTATGTGATAGTTATTAAGCAAAGTTTTAATAGGAGGAATAAACTTCTATTAATCAGCACTGGGCCTGCGTAATAGAGTATGACCTAGTTATTCTCATCTTGATTTTGGGAGAAGGCTTTTGCCCAGCAGTGGGACAATTTGGTTGATTTATAATTCTGACTTAAAAAAGTGCTAACTATGAGAGTGGAAGAAACCAGAGTGGTCTGTGAGAAAAAAAACCAGCCGTTCTTGTTTCTCATCGTAAGTATTAAAGACTTCGATTTAACCACTTATTGATGACGTAAGCCTTGAATGAAAATACATCAATATAACGATTTCAGATAAAACGTCATTCATTTCAACCTACTACATCCGTAAGATAGTCCTTTTCGCGTTGTTTACATTTTTGTAGACATTTTTTTTAAACTTATCAAAAAGTTTATTTTACATTGAGTATTATAAAAAATGGACCTAACACAGCATAATGCTGGCTCCGCTCTTTTCGTTGGGCTGTTTGGTGACGTCACGGATTTTAATAAAAAAAGTATGAATGTGAAATACTGGGGCGTTTCATTTCTCACCAATTTGATTATAAAAGTTCCTTACGTACGTACCTTTTCCACATTCCCTGGGATGATTTGATGCACTACTTGTACTATATGCGTATGCGCTGGCAACACTAGACTCTGAAATAACACCCTCTGTTAATACTAGGTAAAGTTTAAAAAAAAAAAGATACTTTGCGTACCTTTGAAAGAGGATATTTGAACATTATCATGCCAAAAGTTATTAACTACCTAGAATTAAAATTAAAACCATGAAAATTAAAACACTTTTTTTATTGTTTAAAAACGTAGCCCCGCACTAGGGACTAACATGAAATCTACATACACAAATACCCAGACCGAAACAAATATTTGTGTGTCACACAATTTGTCTCGTGCGGGGTTCGAACCCGCGACTACTCAATCCAGTGGGCGGAGTGACTCAAGCTCTTAACTACGGGACAAGGCTGTCCGTTAGACACTCTACATTTATTTTACAGGGGTTCCCCACAGGTCAAATCAAAGGCTATGAGACCCAAGACAGCAAAAAATCGTAGGACTTATCCAATAATATCCAAGCCTAGCTTTTAACTAGTCCTTAACTGGGCACGGCTGTCCGACAGACCCGCTACATTTATTTTACAGCGGTTCCCCACAGCTCAAATCAAAGGCTATGTGACCCAAGACAGCAACATATCATAGTATTTACCAAATAATATTCAAGACAAGCTTTCAACTATGCCTTAACTGGGCACGGCTATCCGTCAGACACGCTACATTTATTTTACAGGGGTTCCCCACAGGTCAAAGCAAAGGCTATGCGACCCAAGACAGCAAAAAATTACGTACCAAATAATATCCAAGCCTTACCTGTACAAGTCACTATTACAGTCAAATTAGCCAATATAGAGATAATTAAAAGTATTCGTTTCATGACGACGATGAACCGAATAGTGGTATAAAGAAGGCAATACACGTTTATTTATACAGCTGTATCTTTTTTTTTAATTACATGTGTATATCGTTATCACTGTTATGACTCCGGTAAATAAACTCTAATAATTTTGGAAGAATTACCTACCGAATTCGTCAATAAAGTTTTATTTAAAAGAAAATAATCCGAGTTTCAAGAAAAATTGTTTTTGTAACGAAATCTTCCCAGTATTAGTCCGGAGTCTGGAACTGTGCCTAGTATATGGCAATAGGCTAGTCCCTTTTTACATGAATAGAATACATTTTTGATTTTGCTGAAAATATGGTGTACAATAATTATTGTGGTTTTAGTTTCATAGACTACATCTACATGTTTTACCATTGTCTGGCATGCAAAATTTATATAGCATCATTAAATCAGCATCATCTCAACTAAAATAACTTAAATCCATTTATTGAAATTATTAAATATTTAATCAGCCCAGAAGTTGAGTTCTTAGATTTACGCGAATATTACACATGAAATAAAACTATTTTACGGATATTATCGCGGTTTATTTTTTATTTTTATTTTTAGTTTCCGACGTTTCGAGTGCTTTGCAGCACCAATGATTACGGGAGGGACTGAGGTGTTAGACGTCCAACAGGCATAGTTGTTCCGGGGTACCCTCAAACTTCTTAATTATTTTTGTTTGTCCGATCTGCGCAGAATGAGCTCAAGGTGTCTTGAGGTCTTGCAGCGTTATGCTTGGTTTTGGATTTGTTTATATTAATTACCGGATCCCAAGGCGATGGAAGCACCCAGCCATCTTCTCTATTAAAAAACCGCGATAAAATCCGAAAAAATAGTTTTATTTTATGGACCTAACATTGCCATCGAAAAGTGGGTGTAGTCAAAACACCTCTGCTTGGGAAATATAGGCAGGACGATGTATATTATTACAAGAAAGTTAAATAACTGTAACCCGACTACTGATAAACACTGAAATATGATAAAAATATTTTTCTGCCGTATTTTATGTTGGTGTATTTTATATTTCACTATGTCTATATTTATGAACTCAAAATTTCTCCTCCTTTATTTGACATCGCACTCGATACGACAATAATAAAAATCAGAATTCCCCACTTTTTGGATGTAACATCCGCCTTTTTTTGTTTTTGAATAGCGACCCGCCCTGGCTTCGCACGGGTGCATTAACCACATAAACCTTCCTCTTGAATAACTCCGTCAATTGGTGAAAACCGTATAAAAACCCGTTAGCTAGTTATTGAGTTTATCGCGTTCAGAGAGACAGACGAATTCCCAGTATCCCAGTATCAGTCCTGTGTCTGAAACTGTGGCCGATATAATGTTAAAACGTTCGCTCCCTAATTTATGTGGGTGTATTATAATATATATTGCACCAAGGAAATACGAAGAGACGATGGCCTCAGCTAGCGAGCCTTTTAAATTCCTAAAAGCCTTGACGTTATCACCACGATGACGTCAAGGCTTTTAGGGCGTGTCTTACCTCAGTTTGTCAACGCTACTCGCTCCATTCACACGTCCGCTCGAGTTCGCATAGCTATTAAATATTATCTATCTATCTATCTATCTATAACCTCACGCCAGATCCCTTGCGGGGTAGGCAGAGAGTACAGAGTTCCAACAGGTTCTTTCCTTACATACCTCTCTGGCTTCCTCGACTCTCATAGTTCGTCTCATACACGCTCGGCGGTTACGGAGACTCTTGACTTTTCCATCAGATAAGACTCGGTTTATTTGGTCGTGGTAAGATAGTCTAGGTCTTCCCCGGTACCTGCATCCTTCCACTTTCACATTGTATATCTGTTTTGTCATTCTTTCCTCTGGCATTCTTTCTATATGCCCGAACCAACGGAGCATGCCCTTTCTCATCTTTACACCGATACTATCTTTCATACCTACTCGCTGTCTTACTATGTTGTTGCTAATGCGGTCGGTCAGCTTCACTCCGCACATCTTCCGCAGAGCTCGCATTTCTACCGCATTTATCCTACTTTCATTCTCCTTCTTACATACCCAGCTCTCGCTACCATATAACAGCGTTGGGACAAGAACTCCGTTATGTATGGCCAGCTGCGCCTTATGGCTTAAGTGCCGGCTCCCGAGTAGCTTTCCCATCGCACCATTCACTCTGTTTCCTGCACTCACTCTTCTCTCTATGTCAGCGGTGTATTTCCCATCCTTACTGAAGGCGCATCCAAGATATACAAACTCATTCACTTGCTCCAGCACATCCTTACCAACCACAATCCTTACATTCGTTCTGGTTTCTTCCCTTTCAAAAACCATAATCTTGGTTTTCTTCACATTCAAGTGTAAGCCATTGATCATGCAGTCGTCTTTCATAACTGTGACTAGTGTTTGCAGATCAGTGGCTGTTGGCGCTATTAAAACCGCGTCATCTGCATAAAGTAGATGGTTTACCACTAAGTCACCCATTTGTACACCTTCATTCATCGCTTTCAGTCTTTTGAGACATTTTTACAAAAATAAAAAACCTACATTACAGAGATGTATCTTAGCATGCTTAAATTACTTGGATCAATATTCTGGTCACAAAAATAATATCACATTTCATTTATAAGTATTTTTTTCGTAATTACTTCGAATACTTCTATTACAAATGCCATCTACCGTAATATAATTGAACTAATTACCATTGATATGGTCGAACAGTTTACTTTTTACCAGTCTCCGCCAGATGGCAAATACAAATGTGGGTTGGGTGTAACGTCCCTCTCGCCCTGTGCAACCCCACGCAGTGGCACGCTTAAATTGTATAGGAACATCTTATTATGCCATTTCCTCTTCGTTTTTGCTTCGTGGACATGACGGTGCAGATAAAGATTCCTCGGCTACTCAATCCAGAAATCCATGCGACCTCCCCGCGGACAGTCGGATTTACCTGCAAGACGATAGCTAGCTGTCTCTAGCTGCTAACGTTAATCGTTTCAGTACCTACTTGTAGCAATCGTGACTATGTTCAGGAATATTTACGATGTCATGGTGCACGTTTTTCTGATTAAATCGAACACTATAGAGTACCTATAGTATTTTTCATGTAAGATGGATACTGTGACAATTATAAGTGTCAAAGAAAATTAACTTTATACTTTTTTGACTCGATTCCATACTTATGGTTTTATGCCTTAATACTATTGAATTAAATATTAATTTCGTTTGACACTTAAAACTGTCACTACCCATCTCATGTAAAAAAATATTATTATCTTATCTATAGGGTATTATCTACAGGGTATTATCTACAGGGTATTATCTACAGGGTTCATATTCGCTGTGGCTCAACGCGGCGCTTTGTAGTAACTTCGTGAATTGATCATGGAATGGATTCTGTACGCCACTGGACCATTGAACGATCGTTTTACAAAGTTATTGCAACGGCCCGCGTTACGTGTTTGACTGGTCATAGCGAATAAGGGCCTAGTGCGTTTAGTTCCGTTGATTGTCTTGTTGGTCTGGTGGTGCATAGTGCAAGTGATCACAAGGCCCTGGGTTCAATTCTAAGTCGGAAAGTTTCCTTTTCCATTTAAAAAATATGTCACTGGCCGGTGTCTAAAATTATGCCTGGTATAATGGGAATAGGAGTTTGCGCAGGCATATAATGGAAAGCCTGGTTGTTATGTCCATGGGATTCGGAACATTTTCCTCCAGCACCACATCTCAAAGGCATCGATGAGATTGCGATCCGCCTTTTGAAGCGTCCATGTTTCCGAGCTGTAGAGGAAGATTGAGAAACCAAGCCACAACTTCGAAAACCTTTTGATCACTGGCAAAGTAGAAGGAAAGAGACCAACGCATGGGACTCCGACCCAGAGGTCGGAGTCCCATGCGTTGGTCCGACCAGATTCTGTCGACGCTCGATTTCAGTGTAAGTGACGCAATTAATGTCGCAGAGGATAGGACCAAATATAACATTATCAAAGCTAAAGTTCTTCATAATGATCACGATCTTAAGCACTGAGTAGTATGATGCAAGGAGGAGGAGAAGGAGGAATGGGAATAGGAGGCGAGTCCTATTTAGGACCGAACATCATCGGTTATAAATCCACGTATACAACGAATAAAGTTCTATATTCCAGTATTTATATTTGGCATAAATAACCTTATCGACGGGCACTAAAATTGCAAATGCCATTTATTTTGTTTGGCACATTTAACTTTTTTTATTTTTACCTGCGGGAAATCCTGCATAGGACTTCCGAAAGCCGCGGGGGAAGCTCGCGGGGCGTGTCGGATTCCTACCAACTAAAAACACCAGGGTGGCCGACATCAGCACTTTGGAGGGGCTCCGGGATCTCCATATGGAACGCACCGGTGCCCCTCTTCTGCCGCGCTCTGACGAGCCCGCCATCGGAGGGAGACTTGATGACACGCTCCCCCCCGCACCGACGCGATGCTCACGGCGACATGGGCCACACCACGCCGCCGTCCTCCTCGGGGCATATGTAACTTTGTTCTATGAAACCAAATGTTTGCTTGCTTGGGAAATATAGGCGTGACGACGTTTTTTAAATTTCTTTTACAGCCTTTTCCGCAGCCCCTTTTATATGGTGACGGAATCCAAAACCAGGAAATTTTGGTTTGTGAGGAATTTTATAACCTAACTAGCAACCCGCCCGGGCTTAGAACGGCTGAATTATAGACCTAAACCTTCCTCTGTAATCACTCGGCCCATTAGTGAAAACCGAATGAAAATGCGTTTGGTAGTTATTGAATTAATCGTGTTCAGATGGACGGACGCGGCGGGGGGATATGTAGTGCTGATGCTACCATCATCATTTGGAGTGCTACATACCTATGTGTGTAGCACTACAAAGTCGAATACATTCAACTTATATTCGGTTTACATTCAGCCCGTTGTAGCCAACTTAACTGGCAGTGAGGACATGCACAGACAGCTAGCAGTTAGGTTGCATAAGAAAATTGTATTTTTCAGCATTTAGTAAATATTAAACTTTAAAATAATAATACGTACAATTTAACAATAAATACATTAATAAATCTTATGCCCGTTATCCCCGAATGTAAAGGCAGAGATGTACTTAATACACCCATATTTTGCCAAAATATTTTAGATCGTTTTAGGCGAACTATTGCTGTGCAAAATGTACAGTTCTTATGTGACAGATATTTTGGCACATCACAAATGTCTTATGACAATTGTAATGGAAGTTTGCCCTTTCCCTATACAGTTAGAGATAGTCATCTACCATCCTTTAATAAATAAAATAATAAAATAAAAATCTTTTATTTCGGACTAGAAAGTCCATAATGTTAGTATGTACAATAATAACTTAAGAAACTAGTGTTAGTAAAAAAGTACAGGAATAAATAGGAAGTGGCTGTCATACTAGAGCACTGCACACTTAGCAACAGGCGCGTGCAGCTGTATCCAGTGCTCCAGCATTGGGCAGTCCCACCTATCGCATAATGCTTTCAGGATGCTGTTTGAGCTAGCACGCCGTCTATATAGGAGGGATGCACAGCTTTTTCGGATGATGGAATGGAAGCCATCAAGTCCAGCCTCTGTGAACATCCCAGAGGCACTACAAAACCGTGGCAGCCCCAACAACACCATGAAAGCATCATTGTACTGAACATGCAGGTCGCTGTATGCCTTCTGCGTATAGCCAATCCACGGCAGTCCATCCTGCGTATAGATATTGTAGATACAGACTACAAGTGTACTGTGACTGACAGGAAGCTCTAAAGAGAGTAATTTTTACTTGTGTAGTACACCGTGCAAATCTGCGGGCCAGCATATTACATCGGACAGCCAACGCCCTGCGTGCCCTCTCTATATCCATATTGTCTCTTAGGTCTTCAGTGACCCAATGACCTAGGTACTTAAACCGAGTTACTTGTGTTAGGAGTTTGTTATGTAAAAATACTGGTGGCACTTTCAAATACTTTTTATTACTAGCCTTGAACACAAGTAACTCACTCTTTTAGTGTTCTACCTGAGAACGTGGGCCAATCCATCCATATTCTTCACACATGGTAATAAGTTTTCTTAGAGCGGCGATCGATGGACTCAGCAGCACCATATCATCAGCATAACTGATATTGTTGATACATAGTCCATCAATATAACATCCGATGTAGGAGCTACTGAGTTCAACGATCAGACCGTTGATGTACAGGTTAAAAAGCGGGGCGAGGTGATACCCCCCTGTCTTACACCGCATTCCAACCTGTACGTAATCGATGTGGCTGTAGCCCATTTTACATAATTGGTTTGATTATTATACCAATATTTGAGCAGAGAGGTAACTTCACTATCGACATTGGTTTCGTTACGAAGCTTATCCCACAGAATGTGATATGACACCATATCGAAGGCCCGGGGCAGGTCTAGAAAGCAGGCGTTTACAGAAGTTTTTCTTCTCGTATAGTATTGAACAGTTCGCTTGACACACAGAATGGCACTCTCAGTAGAAAGCCCGGGCCTAAACCCAAATTGTGCGTCGTGCCAACAAACACGTGGAGCCATGTGTGCGTCAAGCAGACTATCCAACAATTTTGCTGTAATGGTAGGGAGAGAGATAAGTCTGTAATTTCCAGGATCAGCCAGATCACCCGTTTTGTTTTTCACGATTGGCACCACAATGGTTTTTATTAAATCGTAAATAAGGTAAAAGGTAAATAGGAATGTCCTAAACACGTCCAACATAGCTAAAACCCTCGGCAGGTGTGTACCTGTAAGTTTGAGGTGCTCAAAGCTGAGATGATTATACCCCGAAGACTTTTCTTTTACCATATTATTTATGGTATTTGCCACATCTCTGCCAGAAAAAAAGGACATTTATCTCCGCGGTTGAGCACTCAGCATTAGACGCCTCCGACATTAACGGGTTAGCCGGCGGGAGTAATGGTTCCAGCTTAAAATAGTTAATGAACATTTTTAATTATTGGAACGGTTGTCGCTATCTTTGTGTGCCTGTGTGAGTGATCTACGCTATTGGCCGCGGGGCCTTTACAGCTTCACCGGATAAAAGGGCGAGCGAACAACGCTCGAGCCAGTAGCGTTAGGGGGAAATAGTTCAAGGGCGCCTCAAAGAGGAACGACCTCGACTGATCAGTTGCTATGGGGGAGGGTATATACTAAGTGGCATATACACCGTCCGGCGGGAGAGTAGGCGGGGAGATTCTTCCTCGCCGGCGAGGTCCGTGTATGATCCTATGTAAGGTGTCTGTATTCGAAAGAAGAGAATTAAGGGCATCGGAAGGGTCGGTGAGAATATGCCACGGTAGCGGCTGACAGCAGGGGAGTCACGTGTGTAGTCGACGGCGGCTACGATTAGGGGATTCTGATGGTGGACGCGTTCGCGAAGTAGCGGGTTGTCGCCCTTTTAATAATGACGCGAATAGGTTCGAGACCGAAATCGGAATGGAGATTGACATTCGATGGGGCACCGACGACTTTTCGGAGGAATCAGGACTGGACAGCTTGTAGCCTGTCAATGTGAAAGCGGGCTGCGTGCCCGAACTCCTACTGCTGCTATCATTATTGCTATGTGATTACTATTTATGTTATACTAGCTTCTGTCCGCGACCTAGTCCGCGTTTACTATAGACAGACTTACTATTTACGGGGATAAAAATCCCTATTTGTTAATTCAGGTAATAAACTATATGTGTGCCAAATTTCATCCAAATCCGTTTAGCCGGTTTTGCGTATTGAGTAACAAACATACAAACTTCACATTTATCATTCTGAAAACGCAATGACGCGCTGCCGTGCACTGACGCGTTCAGTGTGTATACGGTGATTTCTCGCTGTGTGCAATGGCCTCGAAGACTGTGAAGAAGCTTTTTTACAAAATGTGATGGATTTTATGGACGAAGAGAGTATCCATCAATTGTGTACTACATCCTTCTCAGCAGAAGATATTGTAACAGCTAAATGTCTGCTGTTTGAGTCTCTACCCAGCGGGAAAAAGATGCCAGTTAGACGGAAGGACGGAAAGAAGAAAATGTCACGAGACCTTGATGATATTGTCGGTCTTATGAAGAATACCTTACCTGAGATGTTACATGTGATGCATAGGCTTCCCCCCGTCACCTTCGATCATGTGGATGTGACGCGCCTTTTAAAGGACATACTAAAGCTGCAAAATCAAGTAAATGTACTAGAAGAAAAAAATCGTTACAGTAGACAAATTTGATATGCTCAAAATGGAGGTAGACAACATAAAACACGCATCGTTATTAGGCAATTTTACACCTAACATTAATGTAAATAGAAGACGTGGGGCCTGTGCACTCACCAGCCCTTTAAATAGCGGTCCTATAGGCCTCCAGTATGTACGTATGAAGGAGACACATTTATCAGAAGACACATGATCTAATGGCACTGATTCATACATAAAAAACACGTCGCTCCTAGCAAACAACGAGGACAATGCTATCTCATTTCCACTAGAACGAAATGACGCGACGGAAGATTCAGCGCAGCGGGAGGAGCGCGCGGCTACCGTGGTTTCGGACAGTGTGAAAACAGCCAAGGACGACATAATCAAAAAGGAGTGAGAAAGACGGATCAACAAAAGAGGCGAGTGGACGCCGCCCTGCTCACTGTGGTTTCGAACAAACCCGTTATTGCATCGGGTACCGATGCGCAAGCGACGACGGCAACGGCAACGGTTGGCTCCCCTACTACTGGTGAGTGTGAATCAGTTATCACGCGGGCAGCGGCGGTCGTACAAAACGTCAATGCGAGCAAGCGAGTGAGGGATTTGTGTAGGCGAGAATCGAACGCGGTATGTGATCATGTAGTAGGGGAATCAAACACTGAATGGACGGTAGTGCGAAGCAAGTTAGCTAAACGATATAAGCTTATCGGACAAAAGGGCTTAGCCTCTATTGCACCGGGCGATAAATTTAGGGCCGCGGATATTAAAGTGCCTATATTTATTTCTAACGTTTGTAAAGAAACCTGTGTTGATGATATAATTAGGTATATAAAAGAAAATACTAATGAAAGTGTTACCTTAAAATTGATAAATATGAAAACAGAGAAAAAATATAATGCCTATAAATTATTTGTTCCTGTGGCCCGATGGCATAACATTCAGGCGTTTTGTGCGTTTTATGTATCGAACAAAACCGATAAGTCCGAAGGTTAAAGCTAATTAAACTGGTATTATGTATAAAGACAAAGATTATGAATATAAGACCAGTAATAGTAGATTCACCAGCTTTAATTGTAAATCAATTAAACGGTCTATTGATTGTGTTCGTAGTATTTGTGCTATGTCTGACTTGGTAGCCCTACAAGAGACATGGCTACTCCCCCACGACATTCCATTTTTAGGAACTATAAGTGAAGACTATGAATACACAGGTAAGTCGGCTGTAGATACATCCGCAGGTGTACTGGTAGGAAGGTCGTATGGAGGATTAGCCATTCTTTGGAGAAAGGGCATTTTTGATACCGTGTCAATCACTTTGACACGGTATCAAATTTTTGATTTGCCCTTACGGGGTAAACACACAGTTACGGGGTTTGCTCCAAAATGCCTTTTGAAAGGCGATAATGTGAATATTCTGCCACTTGAACTTAAATCGAGATTTTTTTTTGATTTTTACTGGCAACATTGATCCAAAGTGTTAGTATACAGACGACTTATGCCTAGTGTTAATAAACGAAGAAAACGAAAACTATACAAATAACTAAAATTACAAATAACGGTCCTAATTGATCGTCCTGCACACCATCTGCTTATGGATACGAGCAGACACACTCTCCGCCGCCATCCCCAGAATGCTGTTACGGCTGTTACGCACCCTGCGCAGCAGTGATGCAGTTTTCTTACGCATGATGGCGGCAAAGCCATCAGTGTCCGCTCTCGCAAACATCTCTGAGGCACTGCAAAAGCGGGGCAGCCCCAACAACATCCTGAAAATGTTATTATACTGCGTGCGCAGGTTACTCAACGAACTTTTGGTGTACTGGACCCACAAGCTTCCCGTGTACATACCCTTGCAGTAGGCTTTAAAAAGGGTGATTTTGACTTGATCGGTACAGTGGGAGAACCTGCGGGCCAGCATGTTACCTCGGATCGCCAAAGCCCTGCGCTCCCTCTCAATGTCATTATCGTCCTTAAGGTCGTCAGTGAGGAAATGCCCCAAATACTTAAATTTATGGACTCTGTTTATGTTCACGCCATTTAGGGTAATGTCAAGTGTGGTTTCTGGGCATTTACCGGCGGCCTTAAAGACCATGAACTCGCTTTTTCTGCAGTTATATATTAATCCATTTGAGGCCGCATAAAACTCACATACCTTCAACATTTGTCGAATACCTGCCGCTGTTGGGCTCAGCAGCACCATGTCATCCGCATAGCTTATGTTATTGACAGGCACGCCGTGTACATGACATCCGACACGCATACTGCTGAGCTCAACAATCAGGTCATTAACGTATAAGTTGAAGAGCTTAGGAGACGTCAGCCCCCCCTGCCTTACACCGCACTCCAACCTATACGACACCGAAAGTGAATTCGACCACTTTACGTTATTAGTCTGGTTCGAATACCAATATTTAATAATATTGAGGATCGGTGCCGGTAGACGCCTGTCCCTGAGCTTCTTCCAGAGTACATCGTACGATACAAGGTCGAAGGTCCTGGACAGATCAAAGAAGCAGGCGTACACAGGCGTCCTCCTATCAATGTAGTATTGGCCAGTATGCTTGGGGCCTAAGATAGCACTTTCAGTTGACAGTTCCGGCTGAAAACCGAACTGTGCATCGTGCAAGCTGAGATGTTTTGACAAATAACCATCAAGCGAACTGTCCAATATCTTGGCAGTTGTCGTCGCAAGGGAGATCGGTCGGTAGTTTCCCGTGTCCGAGATATCCCATGTTCTGTTCTTCACAATGGGTACCACTACAGTTTTCATTAAGTCCGTTGGAAGGTATAAATGATTGACGCACATCGTGAAAAGCAGGGACAGGAGTCTCGGGAGGTGAACTCCCGCAAATTTAAAATGCTCGATACTGAGCCCGTCATGCCCAGGAGATTTGCCACGACTCATGTATTTCATAGCTTCCTTAACTTGTTTGGCTGAGAAAAGTAATGGTGGCTCCTTTCCTGGACAGCCCGTCTCAGCCACAGTGTTTAGAGTCGATAGCCCAACGGAGACCTCATTTTAAAGTGCTCCATGAACATATTTGCAATCACCGTGGAGTCATTCTTTCCTCCCACACTCACCGAAAGACCGGGCCTGACATCTAGTTTACCTGTGGACTTCCAGAATTTTCTGAAATTTTTTGTGGCTCTTTGTTCAGCGATCATATCCATTTTAACTTGTTCTTGGTTATTCTGACACCATCACAAACGACTTTTAAAATCACGAGCCTCACTCATTTGGTTATATGATGCTCCTGCCGTTGGCCGTCCATCCAGTACCCAGATACTAAATCTAAGCCTAGCCTCCCGATGCGAGTCTCGTACATGTTTATTCCAACCGCATACTACCCCGGCTTGTCTTGGCCACTTTCCACCTCTCGGTTTTGTGTCTTTTGCGGCCTCACATAAAGTTTGTACAATAGTGCTGTATAGTTCATCAAGTAAAGTTCTGTGATGGGACAGGCTACATGGCCCGTAGCTACACTTCATGAACTCCCGAGGGAAATCAACATCACGCAAAATATTATGACATATATCATGATAACGATTGATCTGTGATTGGCTCGTCTCTCCCCAGATGACTCCATTCCATGGTTCACTATGCATCAGCAATTTTGGTCTAACAATTTCCAGATTACACACAATAAATAAAGGTAGATGATCGGACACATACACATTTTCCTCAATACCCGCCTTTACAACCGTCTTCCAGGCAGATTGAGAGACCACACAGTGGTCCAACCATCTCCTACATCCATGGGCTTCACTTAAAAATGTGTAGTTGTCCGATTCTATCCCCAAAAGTTCTATGTCTGCACAAATCCAGGATTGATCTGTGCAAAAATTTAAAAGTTCATTGAAAAATAATTCGCGAGGGTGAGCATTAAAATCACCCAATATAAAAACGCTTTCAACATCATTGCTCGCTTCAATGGTACTTATCTCTTCTAGGACTTCAGTAAACACAGGTAGGTTATCCTGCGCATCCGTTGGCATGTATACTGAAATCACAATAATAGAACGTCTTCCTATGGTTGCCTTAATGGCCACAAGACGCGAATTGGTGCATTCCAAAATTGACACGGTATCAAAAATGCCCTTTCTCCAAAGAATGGCTACTCCTCCATACGACCTTCCTACCAGTACACCTGCGGATGTATCTACAGCCGACTTACCTGTGTATTCATAGTCTTCACTTATAGTTCCTAAAAATGGAATGTCGTGGGGGAGAAGCCATGTCTCTTGTAAGGCTACTAAGTCAGACATAGCACAAATACTACGAACACAATCAATAGACCGTTTAATTGATTTACAATTAAAGCTGGTGAACCTACTATTACTGGTCTTATATTCATAATCTTTGTCTTTATACATAATAACAGTTTGATTAGCTTTAACCTTCGGACTTATCGGTTTTGTTCGATACATAAAACGCAGAAAACGCCTGAATGTTATGCCATCGGGCTACAGCTGATCATTTGAAAACAGGTTTAATTTGTGCTTAGGAACAAATAATTTATAGGCATTATATTTTTTCTCTGTTTTCATATTTATCAATTTTAAGGTAACACTTTCATTAGTCTTTTCTTTTATATAGCTAATTATATTATCAACACAGGTTTCTTTACAAACGTTAGAAATAAATATAGGCACTTTAATATCCGCGGCCCTAAATTTATCGCCCGGTGCAATAGAGGCTAAGTCCTTTTGTCCGATAAGCTTATATCGTTTAGCTGACTTGCTTCGCACTACCGTCCATTCCGTAATATAAAAAGTCCTGAAATAAAGGCTTTAAATGTTTAAAGTCTTTATTTCAGGACTTTTTATATTCTAACAAAAATAACAAATATAGAAAATATTTGATGATACCCACTCAATATGATAATAAATAAATGAAAGAAAATATATGAGAAATAATTAAATAAAAAAGACACACCCGCTGAGTTTATCGCCGGATCTTCTCATTGGAGGCCGCGTCCTGATGCGGTGGTAGATTAGTAGTTAAATTAGGTAAAAAAAATGTAAATTGACAATTTTTAAGTGCAGTGTTGACGTTCGGGATTAAGTATCTACGTTGCAAGCACAGAAACCTTATAGGACTTATTGTTTAAATTTTTTAGTTCCAACTAACACCGCCCGTTGAATTAACGTCATGGCTCCCGAATTAATGCTCGCAATGGAAAATTTGCATTCACGTAAATGCTCGTGCAAAATTTCTCACGAAAATTGACGGACTGTTTGTGTCTGGGTGGTTGCTTTAGCTGCCATATGCACGTATGGTAATACAACAATTTATGGTAATAAAGAGCAGAGATAGCCCAGTGGTTAGACTATTGGACTGTAAAGTCAGACGTCTCTGGTTCAAACCTTGGCACGCCTGTCTTTTCGAAAGCATGTTAGTATTAAAAATTACCTATCACTTGCTTAAACGGCGAAGGAAAACATCGTGAAGGTGTGTGAAGTTCGCCAACCCGCACTGGGCCAGCGTGATGGGCTATGGCCCTTAACCCTTTCATTTTGAGAGGAGACCCGTGCCCAACAGTGGGACAGTTTCTTAACAGGGCTATTATTATATAATGGTAATGCTACTAACTATTAGTGAGTAGTGTTCGGGTGGTAAGACTTTTTTTGCCGGGCTCGATAAAATTTTATACACCGTGGTTCTTAGCTACACAAATCTCATTTTTACATTCCGTCAATTTTTTTATACATCTTCTTTCTCACAGTGCAAGAATATTATCACAGATAACATATAACTTAATTATATTAAGGAAAACAACTATAACGTCTTATAATTTTATTAAAAAATTAAGTAAGCATTTTACTTAAATATAAATGAACGCATTAGTTTACATTTTATCGATGAAAAAGAAAGATGACTTAGAGCAACTAAACCTCACCATAATTAATCAATCTCCATTTCACGGCTCAAGAACCGTAAATGTTTGTGCACGCGCAATGTATCTTGTGGATATTTTTTTACTCGGGACAATAAATAGTAGTAAAAAGATTTTTGCTTTAAGATCAATGTAAAAGTATATTATAAAATACTGCATTTACATGACTCAGTACATCATCCGCATATTACATATAAAACAAAATCAAGGCGCATGGGTCATCTCATAATATGAGTTATTTAGTAGGGGATGACGGCTACCACATTTCTTTTGCAGTATCGTTTTATTCCTATTTCGCTGTGAAAAGAGATAGAGCTATTAACTCTATATTTAAGTCAAAATATTGCTAAAAATAATGTCGTAAGCTTAGATAGTCTAAATGGAGTGTTGCATGAGTAGATAAATTGTAGTACGTACACGCACGCTCACGCACACATTCACAACTTTGAAACAAATTTTCAAAAAATCGAAGAGCGTAACTGAGGCCGCTTTTAGGCGTAATTTTTATTAGCAATGGGCCGCCTATTGCTGTTGTGTCTATTGCTGTTGTGTTGTGTCAACGAGTTTAAATAAAGTCTCTAAATCACATGGATTTTTTTCAACACTTGTGGTCAATTAATACTATATTACAAAGTGGCACGCTCCGCGTGTCTAATATTAATAAATAGAGGTGACGAAGTATGCAACCTCATTTCCTCTCGCTTACCCAATTGACATGACATTGACAATGTGTAAGCGTGGTGAAAAGAGATGAGACGATCATTTTGACCTCCGTTCTTGAACCAATTTAGATAAATATTTATACAAGTTGCCTCAAAACTAAGAATTTAGTATTTTTCCTGTAAGATGGGTACTGTGACAGTTGTAAGTGTCAAAGAAAATTATACTTTATTCAATGGCAATAAGAGGCATGACACGTTTCTATACTTATGGTTTTATGTCTTAACACCACCAAATAGGCCATGTTAATATTTTTTTCGTGACCGTGGTGCTTTACAACTGGGCTTATCCTAGTTGTAGTCTCCTCTATGGCTGATCTGCCAATTTTTTTTGCAAAGGTGGGAAGTGGAATTTTTATTTTTCCTACTCCGCCTGTTTTTCTTTCTAATTAAATTTGTGGCGGGTTCCAAGACAATTAAAGTGCTTCCCGGGACACCCCAAGGTTCAAACCTTGGCGGCATCTAAGGAGACTATTGTGGATCCTGGCTTGCAGGAGGACGCTTAGGCCCAAAAAAAAATAACACCATTGAATTAAATATTAATTTTGTTTGGCAATTGGAACAGTCACTACCCATGTGAAAAAACTTATAATAGTGTAGTAGGTAGGGCCTATGATATTGAATAAAATATTTTATCACTTTGTTGAAACGAGAAAAAACGTCCATCACTATACGTTTGATCATGAATCTGATCGTATTTATACAGGAATGGAATATTGTCATTCCATTTGAACAAAGCCATAGAAGAAAATAATAATCAATATCATAGATACTTAATATACCCATTTGAAAAAAATATTTTTCGAGGTATCTTGTAATTTACAATATTATAACGATATATGAGTATAATTATATAATAGGAGGTAATTATACCTCTAGGTAGAAATATTAATCATTTAAAATTTTATCACACTACCTATAAAATAAAATATATTCAATTTCACCTTAAATCTAAATGATTATTAACTTTTTTCATACAATATTTGAAGAACTAAGCCATGTTAAAATGTTTTAGAGTAAGGTCATCTCACTTTTTAATGGGAAGAATCAGAATCAGAATCAGAATATTTTTTATTCATGTAAACCATTACAGTATTTATGAATCGTCAGAAAAGTAACAAAGACTCTACCGCCACTTCGGAATGTCATTCCTGTGGAGAAGAAGGGCAAGAAACTCCACGGTTACTCTTTTAAAATAAGAAATTACAAACTTTTTCATCTACATTCTGTTGTGGGGTATGGGAGAACAATGTAGGTTGGTCATCAGGTGAGTCTAAGTTAGAAAAGCGAATAATACTATTTATGAGAATGGCTACATGGTTCCCTCATTTACAAAAAAAAAAGTACATATTGTGTTAAATTAATAGAAGGAAGAGAGGTAATGTTAACTAACAACAGTTGAATAGGTTGTTATGACTCAAGTGAAGCTGGAATAGCATCTATCCAAGCATTTTTATCTTTTAAATAATCTTCTATTGAATAATAAGCTTGCTTACAAAGTGTTCGTTTTACACAAGCTTTGAACTTATTTTCACTAAGTTTAGTGACGTCAATGGGAATTTTGTTATAAAATCTAACACAGTGCCCCATGAAAGACGTGTGAATTTTTGACAGACGAAACTGTTTATAACGACAATATCACTAAATATAGTCACTTTAGAGGCACAGTTGTATATTTAATATACAAGCTGTAATATAATCAACGCAAGACCTGGAAGTAGTTTGTTCTAAATCGGTAACTAAATTGATTCAAAAAAATTTAATGTACCTTAATTTATTTTTTAATTTGCAAAAAATGCTGTCACTCCTTCAGTGCGCTATAACAAACTAAACTGATTCTTAATTCAAAGCAATACAGAGATTTCAAATGCATTTCTAAAATGTATTTCTCAATACATTTGCTGCATACATTGACTGCCTCGTTGCTCTGGTGGCAAAGCGCATCGCTTTGTGATCACGAGGTCCTAGGTTCAAATCCTAGGTCGGACAAATGTAGTTTTTCTAACGAAAAATTCCCAGTATGAGTCCGGAGTCTGGAATTGTGCCCGGTATATGGCAATAGGCTCGCCCCCTATTACATGGGACCTAACATCGTCGGCGAAACGTGGGTGTACTCAGTACACCTCTGCCACCCCCTCTGGGGAATATAGGCGTGACGGTGTGTGTGTATTTCTCAATAGGCACACATTTACATACAAGTTTCATTGTTAAATGAGGTATAAAAGTGCTTTAAAAAGGGTAAAATAAGTACTTTAAAGTAAAATTAATTTTAGAGAATTTGGTTTTCGAATTGAATTTGTCAAGTAAATATCTAATCGGAGTGTCAGAGGTCTTGCGCTATTTACGATACACCTTGTATAGTATAGATATATAAACAAATTTATTTGCTTTTGATCTGGAAGGCATCGCAAAAGATTAAAGAACAAATTAGTTATTCAAACTTTAAATAATATATCTCTACTTTTTAAGCCCTACTTTGTAGACAAAAACCCTTACCTCAAAACGAGGAACTTTTAGGCCGTCGTCTTTAAGAGGGACAATTTTTTGACTCGGGTTTTACTGGAACCTTTTAAGAGAAGTTTTAGGGAATGCCAGTGAGTTAAAAGAGTTTGTGGGGTTGCACGACTAGTTCAGAGGTACCTCCAGACAAGTAAGGGTATTGTACACATAGAAGGTTAATGTCTTCTATCAAGAAGTAATCTTAAAAGATAACAGTAATTTCTTGATTTCCGCGAGATTGGCGACTGAAATTAATTAGTAAGAAGTGAACTTCTTAGATCTTCATATATTCTATAAAATTATAAATCAATCTACTCAGTTCCAATATTGAGGCAAATCATTATAACAAATCGAGGATAGTATAGTTCATTCATGACCAACAATAACGGTACACTTATTTCTGCCCGCGTCTTCTTCCACGTTGACTTTAAACAGGAATTTGCATTTGAAAATTTTGCGGGATAAAAAGTCCTATGTGTTTATCTAGGTTCAAATTTCATCCAAATCCGTTTTGCAAGATTGATTACAAACATTCTAATCTACAACCATTCACTAAACCGACAAACATTCACATTTATAATATTGTAGTAGGATTATTAATAAAATATAGGGCAAAAATGACTTTACAAGTGTAAAATATCATGGCAAATGTTGATGATTAATGTATTTAGTAACACTATCGTTAGTTATATTTTTATTGCCTTGGTAATTTCGACATAATTAGTCAATAACTCTTCAATATCTAATTAATTTTTTTCACAAAAGTTCTTCTATGTATTACCGAGAGCGTGTGACAATCAAATTAAAATAAGATCCTCACATAAATTAGAAAAACCTAGAGGTGCCAGCGAATGTTCGAACTGTTCCTGTAAAATGCCAGGTAAGCGTTCGACCGATGCGGCTGTCATTGCTCATCTGTTGTCGTCCTTAACATTGACTTTAAGGTAACTTGCTAATTACGTCGATATTAAACAAATTGTTAGTTATTTTGATGCACAATAATGTTTACGGCCTTTATTCGCTGTGACCAGAGATAGGCAAAATTTAATCAGATTAATGATTCACCACCCGCGTTCGGGAATAAAGGCGTGAAGGTGTATTAATGATTAACGATTATAATTACATTTTGCAATTTTCAACGATTATAAAATGCAATTGTAATCATTTATCTGATTACATTATGCCCGCCTCTGGCAGTGACCAATCAAACACGTAACGTGGCCCGTTATGATACCTTCGTGAAATTATCGTGTAATGGTACTCCAGTGTAATCTTCTCCTTCTTCTTCTAAGAAAAAATGTTGCCCCCACACTAAGATTTATTCCTGTGTTGCTGGTGCGTTTACAAACATGAAAATTAACACACACTAATACCCAGACATGGAATGGTACCATTACAGGATTATTTCGATTTCGATAAGTTATCGTACCGTGCTGCGTTTGGTAAAAAGGGTCCTGTTCGTTTCGATATCGTGTTCGTTATCCCCTCCGCCAAGTGGACGCAGCGGTTTCCCTTCTGATTTAATAAAAAGTTGCTCTTCATACATCGTGCATTGATCTTGTTAATAATTAAACAATGTTAAAATGACAGATTATATATGATTCTTTTGTTTCATCTCAAAATCGTGTCATATAATTCGATGAGATATCCAAGAGTAGTCGGTTCTCTTCCCTCGCCTCATCGGTCGTAACTGAAAATTAAAATAAATCATTTGTAAAAAAGAAACACATTTTTAAAACCAATATTTTTAGTCTGCCTCGTTGGTCTAGTGGCGAATAATGTGCTCACCGATCAAATACACCGGGTCTTATCTGAAGGACAAGTCAGGAGTCTCCGTAACCGGCGAGCGTGCATGAGACGAACTATGAGAGCAGAACAAGCCAGAGAGGTATGTAAGGAGAGAACCTGTTGGAACTCTGTACTCTCTGCCTACCCCGTAAGAGATCTGGCGTGATGATATAGATAGATAGATAGATTAATAATTTAAAACTAATTTCTAACTACGAGTAAATGTATTGATGCATAAATATATCTAAATGCGGCCGTCTTTTGGCTATCATTTTGTTTAAATCAAAGTCAAAAATCTTTTCAAAAAAGGCCAACAAGCTCTTACAAACGTCAAAAAAGATTACAAGACCGAGAATATCTTACCACTACCAAATAGACCGAGTCTTATCTGAAGGACAAGTCAAGAGTGTCCGTAACCGGCGAGCGTGTATGAGACGAACTATGCGAGTGGAGGAAGCCGGAGAGGTATGTAAGGAAAGAACCTGTTGGAACTCTGTCTGCCTACCCCGCCAGGGATCTGACGTGATGATATAGATAGAGAGAGAGAGAGAGAGATAAATTATGAAGAATGAGTATAACACTGAGAAGATCTAGCGAGAAACTCAGCGGGCTAGTCTTTTAACTTAATTGTTTTATTGGATTTTTTCATTATTTATGGTACCAAATCGTTTTTTAACTACAATTTATTTTACAAAATTGTATCTAGAAGTTGCTGAATGAGGAGCGGCTCAAACCCAATCAGTTTTATCATCGATATATTTCGAAATCTTATAATATCCTTTACTACATAGTCTAGTTGTAATAGCCTTTTTGAACTTATTAATAGGCATATTTCGAATATCTATGGGTAATTTGTTATAGAAGCGTATAAATTTCCGTATGAAAGAGTTATTAATTCTATGAAGATGAGTGGAATTTTTACTTTCTTTTTTTTTAAAACGTAGTAGCCCCACTATTCGATTTATTCTTGTGTCGTTGGTGCGTTTACAAATATGAAAATACACATACACAAATACCCAGGCCGACACAAATAATGGTGGGTCACATAAAGATTTGTCCCGTGCGGGATCGAACCGCGACTATATCTAAGTCAGTCTAATAGTGGGCGGAGCGGCTCGAGTTCTTAACAATTGCGCTAAATCGTCCGTCCGGAATGTACAATAAGACCATCTTTGTTCCATGTATTAACAAGATGAATGTCGCTATATTCTTTAAAGTTACCGTAATTCTTTTTTTTTTCATCATCATCATCAGCCCACTGCTGGACGTAGGCCTCTTCCGTGGCACGCCACTGAGCTCGATCCTCAGCTCCTCTCCTCCAATCCCTGCCCACTGCCTTACGAATATCGTCGCCCCACCTAGCTACAGGGTGCCCTACACTACGTTTGCCGACACGCGGTCCACTCCACTCAAAAACCAGTCTGCCCCATCGGCCATCGGTTCTGCGACATATGTGACCTGCCCACTGCCATTTGAGCTTGCTAACTCCCTGAGCTATGTCGGTAACCAGGTTCTCTGACGAATAACTTCGTTCCGGATTCGATCCCTAAGAGAAACTCCGAGCATAGCTCAAAGTTATGATCAACAAGCATGTTGACCCGGGACCGACCGTTGAAACGGAATCTCCCTCGAAGTTGTTTCCGAGTACGTATACCTAGGGCAGTTGCTCCGACTAGGTAAAAATAACTTTGACAGGGAAGTTAAGAGACGGATACGGCTGGGCTGGGCAGCATTTGGAAAACATCGTCGAGTCTTCTCATCGCCCATACCCCAATGCCTAAAAACGAAAGTTTTTAATCAGTGCGTCCTACCTGTAATGACATACCGAGCCGAAACGTGGCCACCCACCGAGCGGCTTGTCCACCAGTTCAAGGTCGCTCAGCGAGCTATGGAGAGAGCTATACTCTGAGTTTTTTTTTCGTAATACGTAATCTAGTAGTAATAATTTGTCGATATGTATATGTGAACTCAACTTACAGCACTCTGCATAAGGCACGCAGACACCGTCCTTTCTCCAATAACCTTTCTTGCAGCGGCACTGAGGGGTGCAGCTGACGACAAATAACATCCTGCCCGCGAAAGGGCACCTCCCATCAGGAGTCGCCTGAGAGCACTCGTCGGAGGGGCAGTAGGATGGGCAGGCTTTGTACTCTTCATTTGCCCCAGTACAGGGGAAAGGAGCTGTGGAAAAAATTCAAATCAATGTTACTCTTGTATATAAGAGATCATTTGAAGAGTTTGTATTAAAAATATAAACACCGTCACGCCAAGCGCAGGTAGTAGAGACAGTGTACACCCAATTTTCGTCAATGATGTTAGTTGCTATGTAATAGAGGCCCAGCCTATTGCCATACACTGATATTGGAAATTTCAACTGCAGACTGATACTGAAAATTTTTCAATAGAAAAACTACATTTGTCCGAGTAAGGATTTGAATCCAGGACCTCTTGATCGCAACGCGCATTCCCTACTCGATCCCCCCGATGCTTTGTCATTCATTCTTTCCGCTCAGAATACGGGCGACGACTACGTAGTCGTAGATCCCCTCCCATAGCCGGCGGTTGACCGGTGTACTTAGTAGTGCACCCCGTCCCCCCACAGCGACTGTCCCAACCGAGGGCGCCCTCCAGTATGTCGCCTTTTGCCCTTCTGGCTCGAGCATAGTGGTTGCACGCTCGCCCTTAAGTCCGGTGAAGCTGTAAAGGCCTCGTGGCCAACAGCGTACATCACTCACACACACACACACACACACACACACACAAGTAAAAGTTTGTAGCGACCCGCTATACTTTGCTACAAAGCTCTGACTACCTACCCACAGATGGCGCCAAATCGAAAACTCGATAATGATTTTCCATACATGTCTTTGGATTCGGATTTATATTATTTAAGAATATAGTTTGTATTAAGTGTATATGACGTACTGCATATAAGATTGAAATAACAAATATAATAATAATATTCCAAAGCCTTGTCATTTGTCCATTATCATCCGTCCACTCATTCTAATTGCCTTTGGAATGACCTATTACGTGATAACAGTATTAAATGCAATTATAAACAGGAAAACCCGTATAAAATTGACTTTACTGCTTCAATTAGGCCTGCTTCGAAATGGAATACAAATTCGTTACAATTGGTGTCAATAGGTATGCGGTTTTACTGAATATTTTGCTTATGTGGTGGTTTTGATAAGACTATGACCAAGAAGAGATAAAAATAATCCGATCTAGAAAGCCGATTGACCTAAGGACCACTGGGCCAAGACGTCAATGGTTAAAAATATAGGCTCTTTTTAAGGACGTAATATACATGCCTTTGTGCGGGACGTTAAAATGGCGGTCAGTCATACTGCCTCACAAGCTTTATATCGTTTTTCGTTCGTTTGATACTGGTAACCATTGCAACAACTGGCCGTTAAAAAGGCAGACCGGCCGCAAATTTGATTATTCTCACAAACAAACATCTGATCCATGTATTATGTCATTGGCTATTTTTGTCTTTTCCCGCTAATTCAGTCGTGTTGTTTAACAGTGCGCATACGAGTACTTCACGGTGCATTTTAAGTCTAATCACTTGTTAGTCGCGAGCGTAGTGGTTGCACGCTCGCCCTTTTATCAGGTGAAGCTGTAAACGCCCCGCGGCCAACAACAAAGTCACTTACACACGAAATCTTAGTCGCACGTCCTATAGCGTACTATAGACGTCGCAATTACCATATTTATAACCTAAGTTTATAACCTCAGAATAAATATAATCCAGAAGCCGCGCGGTGAAGTTAAAAAAATTAACCAACGCCGTGCACTTCCCACCCTCGTAATGTTAGCCGCCCGTAAATATTACCACTTTATGGGGTAAATGTTGATGATATTAGTGTAGATAATAATAAAATCGTTGTTGCGGTAACGTGTATTTTAATGCATATTAAACTCAAGAAATAGATATACTTGAACTATTAGGGCTTTAAGTAATTTAATGTACGGAAAATATATTTTCATCATCGTCACTAAATATTAATACCATGATATAGTAGTTAACTAAATTAATACCATTTAAAACTAGAACTAATAAAGACCTCAACCAACAAAAGTAGGGAAAATGTATTTTTTTATACTAGCAACACTAACCAGACGGCCTCGTTGGTCTAGTGGCAAAGCGCATCGCTTTGTGATCACGAGGTCTTGGGTTCAAATCCTAGATCGGACAAATGTAGTTTTCTAACAAAAACTTCCCAGTACGAGTCCGGAGTCTGGAATTGTGTCCGGTATATGGCAATAGGCTCGCCCCCTATTACATGGGACCGAACATCGTCGGCGAAACGGTGGTGTATTCAGTACACCTCTACCTGATCCGGTCCCTGATCCCATCAGTATTCCCCGGCGTGACGGTGAAACATATCTATCTCTATCTATCTATATCATCACGCCAGATCCCTCGCGGGGTAGGCAGAGAGTACAGAGTTCCAACAGGTTCTTTCCTTACATACCTCTCTGGCTTCCTCCACTCTCATAGTTCGTCTCATACACGCTCGCCGGTTAAGGAGACTCTTGACTTTTCCTTCAGATAAGACTCGGTTTATTTGGTCGTGGAAAGAAGGTCTAGGTCCTAGTACCTGCATCCTTCCACTTTCACATTGTATATCTGTTTTGTCATTCTTTCATCTGGCATTCTTTCTTTCATTCACGGCGAAACCCTAACCAAATTAACGCGTCTTTTACTATGACAATTGCAGACTGAAGATTTAATATTTAAATAAAACGGCACCTGAATGAGCTAGTTAGGTGTTAAATGTGACTCAATAATATTTCTCTTTGAGCTCAACATCATTTTACAGGAAGGGACGACACAAGAGAGCACAATTCAGAGTAATTTGATACGTGCAAAGCAAATTACAGTGCGACAACTTGCGTAAACGTGAAAGGCATCCCATTGGAAGTAGAAATTGTTGCTTCAATTTAATGCTCGCCCGCGGCTTTTGGATTATATTTATTATTCTAAGTTCATAACATACTTAAGTTGGAATTTCGCACAGGTTTCTAATGTTATAGATCAACTACATCTTTGTAAAAAAATCTTTTAAAAAAAAGGTAAACCGACTTCTAAAAGCAAAAAATAAATTTTAAGTGACGAGTAAATTATTTAGTTATAATTATATACCGATATTATATTATTTTGCTGAGTTGTACAGTAAGCCATTTACAGGATTAATATAATGACTATAATAACGGAATCTATACATTCGTACTGTTCGCCGTTAAGGAGTTCCCTCTTATATCTTCAAAGTCCAAGGTCCAATATCAATAACATTAAAATAGGATCACCTCATAACTTTACTGAACCCAATGCAAAAAGAATCATCAAAATCGGTTCATAAGCAAAGGAGTTATAAAAAAAGGACGAATTAAGAACCTCCTTTTTGAAGTTGGCTAATATACTGCTTAGTTCTATAGTAGGGTACCTATAGGATTGACGTAATACCCATAATATCTCAATTTACACATGCCTATTGTTTATCGTTAAGGAGGTCCGTGGTGTATCTTCTAAGTCCAAGGCCCAATGCCAATGAAATTAAAATGGGCCACCTTGGAGCTATACTGAACCCAATGCAATACAAATCATCAAAATCGGTCCACAATTGACGGAAATATCGCTGAACATACATAAAAAAAGCATACATACAACCGAACATAGAACCTCCTCCTCTTTGAAGTCAGTTAAAAACACCAACCTATACTGTATATTGCTTATATTCAGTCAATATTGCTTATCCTTTATATTTGCGTTAGGGAATTCTGTACCCCTAATTTTTTTTTAGGGAGGACTGGGATATTTTCAAAAAAGGCCCGCGGTTCTTAGAAGCGTCAGTGAGGTTCTTAGATCTTTAAAGGCAACGAACTCGCACAGCACAGGCTTCCCCTGCGGTTGTTCAGAAACATAATTTGCTTATTCCTTTTTTTTTTAATCGTAGCGCCAGACTAGTAATTATTCCTGTGTCCTTATGCGTTGAGAAATATACATTTACATACACCAACAGCAAGACCGAAAAGAGCAATTGTGGGTCCAATAAAGATTTGTTCCGTGTGGAGATCACTGTTCCAAGCCATTCTCAAATTAATTTAATTATTTTGACAGGAAATATGGGAGTAGAGCAAGCTAGTCTGTTAGACAAATCTCAACGTGTCCAACAAACAGTTCTAAAATCCAGTATTTATATTTGGCATAAATAACCTTATCGATGGGCACGAAAGTTGCAAATGCCATTTATCTTGTTTGGCATATGTAACTTTGTTCTTGTGTGTGTGTGTGTGTGTGTGTGTGTGTGAATGATGTACGCTGTTGGCCGCGAGGCCTTTACAGCTTCACCGGACTTAAAGCGAGCATGCAACCACTACGCTCTAGCCAGCCAGAAGGGCAAGAGGCGACATACTCGAGGGCGCCTCGAAGAGGCGCCCTCGGTTGGGACAGTCGCTGTAGGGGGACGGGTGCACTACTAAGTGCACCGGTCAACCGCCGGCTATGGGAGGGGATCTACTACTACGTCGTCGTCGTTGCCCGTATTCTGACCGGAAAGAAGGGATGACAAAGCATCGGGGGGGTCGGTGAGAACATGTCGCGGCCGGCGGTGGCGGCAGGGGTCGGGGGGGAGATCGTAGTCGGCGGTGGCTACGATTAACGGATTCGCATGGGTAGATGCGTTCGCGAAGTGACGTGTTGACGCCTTTTTAACAAAGGCGCGAATAGGTTCAAGACCTAGATCGGAGTGGAGGTCGACGTTCCGTACGAACCAGGGGGCTCCTACGGCTTTACGGAGGAAGCGGTTTTGAACCACTTAGAGTTTATCGATGTGAGAGGGGGCCGAATGCCCGAACACAACACACGCATAAGTCATGATGGGTCGAACGCAAGTTTTGTAAAGTGTCACCTTATTTCTAAGGGACATTTTACTCCGCTTGCAGATTAACGAATGGAGACGACCGAGCACAAATGATGCTCGGTGACCCCTAGATATTTGACCTCTTTGACCCAGGGAATGGGTCGGTCGAACATGGTCACTTGGCCGAGATTACTTCTAGGGCGGCGCAGCTCCCTGCGCGGCGCGGGGTGGCACCTCTGGAGAAGAACACCGCAGCGCTCTTGTCCGGGTTCACCTCAATACGCCACTTCCTGAACCAATTCCCTAGGGAATTGGCGGATGCCTGAAGGTGTCTGGTAATGAAACCCTTATTCCTATGCGAGACGTAGAGAGCGGTATCATCCGCGAATAGGGCTAGATGCGCCTTACTCGAACGAGGAATGTCGTTCGTGTAAAGGCTAAACAGGAGCGGAGAGAGAACTGAGCCCTGTGGGACTCCAGCACTGATGGAGTGGGAAGTGGAGAGCGTCATTTCGACGCGATAACGGAAGGCGCGATTCGACAAGAAGTCTCGTAAGATGAGCACGAATCTGTCCGGCACACCCAATTGGTAGAGCTTGTAGATCAAGCCGTTGTGCCAGACTTTGTCGAATGCCTTCGCGACATCTAGGAAGAGGGCGCCCGTGTAGATGGGTTTGGGTCTATTGAGACCGGAGAGGATGTGCTCCGTGATGCGGTGCACTTGGTGGACGCAAGAGTGTTTGGCTCGAAAGCCAAACTGCTCGTCGATAAGGATACCCCTGGACGTTACGAAGTCTTTGAGCCTCGCCAGAAGTAGGCGCTCGTATATCTTGGCCAGGGAGTTGAGGAGACTGATAGGGCGGTAGCTCGCGGGGAGATTGCGAGGTCTGCCGGGCTTGGGAATGCCTATGACGTCCGCCTCCTTCCACTTAGCGGGGAAGGTGCAGTTCGCCATGGCGGCGTTCAATATGGCCACTAAGAGGCAGATGAGTTGGGCGGGCAGGCATTTCAGAACGCGATTCGAAATGCCGTCAGAGCCGGGGGCTTTTTTAGTTTTGAGACCCATAATTAGATCTTCGACCTCCGTTTGGGTGATAGTAGGTAAGGAATCGACGGGGGGGAGGGATGCCCTGCGCTCGACTTCCCTGTCGACCGCGTCGACGTGGGACTGGTCGACGGACTGAGAGCTGGGGGCGCACTGGCTCTCGAGGGAGTCGGCGAGAAGCTCGGCCTTTTCGTCGTCGTCGAAGGCTGGGGGTGCGCCTGAAGGGCGGGACAGCGGGGGCATGTCAGTCGTGGAGTCGGACTTGAGGCTACGCGCCAGCTGCCAGTAGGCCAGATGCGATGGCGCGATGCCCTCTAGGAAGTCACCCCACCGTTCCTCCCGGACCTCCGCGACACGACGCTTTACCTCTCGTTGTAAAGCGCGCATCCGGGCCCGATTGGCTTCGGTGGGGTAGGAGTCGTACGCTCTGATGGAAGCATTCTTGGAACGAATGAGATCCCTAACATCGTCCGGCAGTCGAAAGCGGTTGAGGTAGAGATCTTCCGCCTCGACTTGCTTGGACGATCGACTGACAGCCGATCGGATGTGCTCGGTGAAGGCATCTACGGCCTGATCGGTGTCCTGAGGGGACGGGATGGAGTCCGAGCTAAGAGGCAGGGGGGGAGGGTCGGCATCCGCCAAGGTCGTGCTTAGCGCATGCCAATCCACCACCGTCTTTTTGGGTCGCTGAGGGGCGGAAGGGGGGGAACCGAGTCTCATGACTACAGGTTGATGGTCAGAGTCGAGTTCCTGGACTACTTCCAAGGAGTGCAGCCGCAGGGTGACACCCTTCAGAAGCGCCATGTTCAGGACATCGGGTCAGTGGTTGGTATTGTTAGGATAGTGGGTAGGGTGCATAGGTGCGATGACGTCAAAGTCGAGAACGTCGACCAGGGCGTCAAGGCTCCTACCGTTAGGGGAAGTGGTGAGACCGTTCCAGGCCACGTGCTTACTGTTGAAGTCGCCCGCCAGAATGACGGCGCTTCCAAGATTGAGGAGTGCTTCAAAGTCACTCCTGAGAACGGATTTAGTGGGGGAAAGGTATACGGAGGCGATCACGATGGGCTGGTGCCCCGTGAGAGAGACGCGACAGACCGAGGTTTCGATGTTGGTGAGCGCGGGGGGATCGAGAGGGATGCAGTGAAGGGACCTCCTGTAGTAAATGAGAGTACCGCCTCCGCGGGAGCCGATTCTGTCATTACGCACGAGGTTATAGTTTGCGATCCTAGGATCGCGTTGTGCGGGCTTCAGGAAGGTTTCCTGCATGAGGAGGATATCAAGTTGGTGATCTCGGAGGAAATCAGCAACCTGATCTCGCTGGGAGCGAAGGCCATCGGCGTTAAAGAACGCCAGGGATAGGTTGTGGGGCTTTTGGCGGGGAGATCGTAGATCCATTATTGGGTGCGGGGGGGTTGGGTTTTGAGGGACGCCAGGACGTCATAGACGTCCCTGTATTCCGCGGCCAGGAGAACCTGGTCCGCCAAGTTGGTGGCGGCGCGGAGACGAAGGGCGAGTTCGCGGACTCTGGGGAACAGTGCGGGGCTTATAACCGCCGAGACGCTCATTATTAGGTCGACGTCCTGACTGACGTTAGTGGCCGGAGGGGGACAAGCCGCCACCGGCGGGATCGCCGGCGCGCGCTTCGGGGGGCGGGCGGGGCCCACTGACGCAGGGTGGGAGGCCGCGGTGTAGGGCAGCGGCTTCACCCACGCGTTGGCGCCGAGGGATGGCCTGAGCGGCGGGGGAGGGGGGGCCAGCTTCAGTGTCGCGGGAGCGCGGGGAGCCGTGGTCGCTGGCGCAGAAGGCACCGGACGAGGGTGCGCTGAGGGCGCGGGGGGGTGTTGCGCTGAGGGCGCAGAGGGGGGGCAACCGCGCGGGGGCGGCGGCGGCCGCCGCGCCTCGCCCGGCCGCGCTTCCCCTTCGGGGCCTTGGGGCAACCGCGATAGTTCGCGGTGTGCCCCTTGGTGCCGCAGAGGACGCAGCTGGGGGGCTCGGCCGCCGTCTCCTTCGAGCGGGCGCACTGGTACGTCGCGTGGTCCCCGATGCACTTAACGCATCGAGGGCGCGCGTGACAGTTACGGGCAGAGTGCCCGTATAGCTGGCAGTTGTGGCACTGCCCGGGCGTGCCACGTTTGTGGGGGGCCTCCACGGAGAGGCCAGATATATGGCACACGGCCTTCAGGTCGAAGACCCTACGGCCGGACTCGGTGCGGTCGAGGACGACCAGCACCATGTCATACGCCTCCATGGAGCGCCCATTGACCATTCTGTGCACCTGGCGCACAGGAAGGTCCTGGGACTGGAGGTCGGCCTTGATGACGGCGGTGTCCAGCTCCCTAGGGACACCGCGGATTACTAAGGACCACCCTGGAGGAGGAAAGGGAGCTCAGGGTGAGCTCCCTTTCCTCCTCCAGGGTGTATGTGTGATAAGCGATCTTGTTTGATCGCAGGAACGCGGATAGCCGTCGGTGGTCGTCCGAGGACGCCACCTTGACGGCTTTGCCTTGCGCGGTGGAACGCGCGTGCGTGTAGTTGATTTGGCGATTATAAATCGCCTTGGAGATGCGCTCCCAGGCGCTCTTGTCCTGAATGACAAGCGGCGGGGGAGTGATGTTCGGCCGTGCGGGGCGCGCGAGGGGGGAGGCCCTCGCGGCCGCATCGGGAGACGGAGACGGCCGGGGGCCGGAGGGGCCGGGAGACACGGAAACGTTTCGTTCCCATTAGCAATGGGAACGAAATCGTCCTCCGACGAGAGCGACGGGGACGGGGACCGGACGGGGGCGGCGCGTCGCGCGGACGCGCGCTCGACCTCCATATCCGAGTCCGAGAGAGGCTCGGACCCGCATGGCGAGACGGGGCGGTCGGCGGGGGTCTGGGGCGGCGCAACTAAATCAGTTCGCGGCGCGGCGAATGGAGTCGCGGGGCGCGCAGAAGGCGCGGGGTGCGCGGGGCCGGGGGCCAACGCGCGCGCGGGCGACGCGTCGGGCGAGGCGAGCGAGTACGTCGCCCTGAATTCCCGGACGATGTACCTGGTTAGGTCCCGGACGAACTCAGGAGGGAAATCTTCGGCCATTTCCAGAGGGGAAATGGCAGGGCGAGTGAACTAAAATAGGGCCCTAAGACCCGGGCGTGAGCGATGCCCTGATCCCCCCACCGGGTGGCGGCGGGGGGGGGGGGTGTCACTACCGGGGAGACGCGGTGTGCCCCTTCGCCTTAGGGGCGAACGGGCGGCACCAAACCCTAACTGCTCCGGGGCGAAGAGAACCGCCGCACGGACAATAGGATAGCGGGATGGGTTAAGGTAGGGTCCTGGCGTAATCAAGAGCCCTGACTAGGGAAGCCCCCAAGGCCAGAGCTCAAGCCCTTCCGAGTTGGCCGCCCTCTGAAGGAGGGAGGCGAGCGCTCGGGTCCCGCTCAAGCCCGGCTTACGACACCGCTAGGCGTCCACCGGACTTACCACGAACGGACAAAAGACGTGGATTTACAATACAACACTAATATTGAAAACCGTTATGAAAATAACCGATGAGAAAAAAAAAACCGCGGGTGGGCCGGCCGCGCCGTTAACCGACGCGGCTGCCTAGCAACCCACGTAGTTGGTCACACCGGGCGATACGCGAACCGTACCTACACGAGACGCAAAAGCATACGCACAGCGAATGCAATTACGTAAACACGTAAGCACAGCCGCGACAAACCACGTAGGTCTCGGAAAACGACCGTTACGAAAACGCGGTAAGGCCGACCGCCGTCAGAACGGCGTGTCTACCTATCGGCTCGCCTTGTTGCTACGCGCGAGCCAGACGCGGGGAAATAATGTCGCAAGCCCGTATATATGTACGTATACACGTATATCGAGCCGGCGAGATCACCACTTCACGCAAGCGCAGGCGTTTCCAACAGAGCAAGTCGAAATCTAATACGTACGTAATACGAAAATAGCGAGCGGGCGGGCAGCGCAGCGACACGACCGAACGCGCGCAAGGCACAGCCAGAACTACGAACTTTGTTCTATGGGACCATCAATCTGTTGGAACTCTGTAACTAAACCTACCTCGCAAGGGATTTGGTGTGATGGTATAGATGAGGGATTCCCATACTATTTTGGGGAAGAGACCCCTTTTCCAAAATGAACTGATACCTCAGACCCCCATAGCCAAATAACTTTAAAAATCCTATCTCTAGTTTTTTTCCTATTGATACAACATACTTACAAATAAAAAGTTTTTAAATTGGTAAGTATTGTATACTCACTTGAGTAAAGTACAACAATGACTTATTACTTCCTACTAAAATATTAGTCATTATTATAACAAGTTGGTACACGTAACACAAATTATACAGTATCTTGAAAGTTTCAAATAAGAACTTGTGTGTTACTTAGAATAAATATAATCTAGAAGCCACGGGCGCGCATCAAATTGAGGCTACAATTACTACCTGTGAAGCAGGTAGCCACACATTGACGCGAGTAGTCATTCTGTGACCGACGTGTGAAATAACGTGCTCTGCGCGTCTCAAATTAAATTGAATCATGCCGTCTATTGTCATTCCCACCTGTAAAAATGCTGTTGAGCTGAAAAAGAAACATGTTAGGATAACATTTCATACGAATCTTACGCATTCCTTTTTATTTGAATATCGAATTAATTCTTCCGTCTGTAATTGTCACAGTAAAAGAGACGCCTATTTTGTTAATTATAGTATAGCAATTTTATTTATCCCTAGTTTTAATTGCTAAGGACTCTATAAGTTCTAGTATTAAATGGTATTAATATAGTTAACTACTACATCCCGGTTTTAATATTTAGTTAAGATGGTGAAAATATATCATCCTTAAATCAAATTACTATAAACCTTGATAGTTCAAGTATATCTATTTCCTAAGTTTAATTTATATTAAAATACACGTTACCGCAACAATGATTTTATTATCATGTACTCTAATGTCATTAAAATTTACCCCATAAAGTGGTAATATTTCCGCGCTGCCAACATTTCGAGGGTGGGAAGTGCGGTGAGTGCGGGACATTTGTTGAATTGTTGGCTTCACTGCGCGGCGTGTAATTATGACTGCGCGCGGCTTCTATATTATTCTAAGGTTAATATATAGGGGTCGATTTTGAGACCTCGTTCCACAAAATCAGTTTTCGTTAATGTCGATCCCTTTGGGAACCCCTGGTATAGATAGATAGATTTCGATAGGGTACTTACGGCAACTTGTTGTAGGAATACAGGTGCCATTTTCAGCGTGCCGGTAATTGAACTGGCATTTGCATTGAGCTGGGGGACATTTTTTTGGCTTCTCACAACCGACTACGGGTTCCTTGTCGCGCTTTGGGCAATAGTGCGCTGAGCAATCCATTGGGCAATTATCCACATACTGATTTGGCCCGCATGTTAATTCGGCTGAAAAAAGAATATGCATTCGTATAGTAGTAACTTATGCCTGGTTTATATACTGTTACTGTCGCCACTTCCTGCAAAATGTAATAAAATGTAATAAGTACTTCAAGCATCCCTCTGTGTTTCTCTTATGTTAGCAAAAAACTCCCGACGTCAGATTTTCTTTTTACGAAAACGATATTGTTTTCATAATAATTCCCCTCAAAGCAATTTTTATAGTAGCGAAAAGGTAGTGGTATTTCTGATACACCACCCTCACATTAACTTATTCCCTTATATATTTATTTAGTTAGTCCTTATGTTATTTTTATAAATTTATTTTTTCCCTATCATTATATATATATTTCTAAACCGGCCATACTACGTGGTCGTGGTCTGTTATACCTCATATTTTTTACATGAGTTGGTTAGTGACAGTTCTAAGTACCAAACGAAATTAATATTTAACTCAATGGTATTAAGGCATAACACCATAAGTGTAGAAACAGGTCATGCACATGTCTTATTGCCATTGAATAAGGTATAATTTTCTTTGACACTTACAACTGTCACAGTACCTTTCCTGCATGAAAAATATTATATATACTAGTCTTTTGACTCTTGCTTAAAAAACTGCCAAAAAAGGGGGCGCCTGGCAGTGATAGTGTGGGAAGGGAAATAGAGCGTAAGTGGCGCGTTTTTATATTTTTTTTTAAAAACGTCGCCCCCACTAGTATTTACTCCTGTACCGTGGGTGCATTTACAAACATGAAAATTCACATACTGAAACCCACCCAAGACCGAAACAAATGATTATGAATCACACAAATATTTGTCCCGTGCGGGAACACAGTGGGCGAAGCGGCTTAAGCTCTTAGTCACTTCGCTAAATCGTCCGTCTATATGACTAACCTTTCCTCACTTCACACAGAAGTGGGCAGCGTGTAAATTGGGTATTATCAGTAGGGCTGCCTCGTTGCTCTAGTGACTGTCTCGTTGGTCTAGTGGCAAAGCGCATCGCTTTGTGATCACGAGTGCCTGGGTTCAAATCCCAGGTCGGACAAGTTAGTTTTTCCAACGAAAACTTCCCAGTACGATTCCGGAGTCTGGAATTGTGCCCGGTATATGTCAATAGGCTCGCCCCCATTACATGGGACCTAACATCGTCGGCGAAACGGTGGTGTACTCAGTACACCTCTGCCACCCCTGCTTGGGGAATATAGGCATGACGGTGTTTTTTTTTATCAGTAGGATACCTACTTACCTCCCCACACTATCACTATACGTAAATTTGATGTCGGGAGTTTTTACAAACATAAGAGAAACACAGAGCGATGCTTGAAGTGCTAAAGAAGTATGGGAATACTACGTATGAGTATGCTTGCTCCAGGCGGGAAGTAGCGGCAGTTGCAGTATATAAACCGGGTATTAAATAACCTAAAACCTTTCTCAAGAAAGCAAATTCAAAAAGGAAATTTTTAAATCCGACTGCTAGTTCCAGAGATTATTGCATTCAAACAAAAAAATAAAATCTAGCTTTATTATATCAGCATAGATATTTAGATTCATCTGTTTGTTCGGGCGTTACGCAAAAATAATGAAACCTATGAATATAATGCAGCTAAAGTCATATTAATGTACCATAATATTTTATGCATCAGTTCGTTGAATATTTCGTATAAATTTATATACAGGCAACCCAGGGCGTTTATTCGCTCTGACCAATTGAACACGTAACGCAGCACGTTACGATGACTTTGTGAAATGTTCGTTTAATGGTACTCCAGTGGCATACGGAATAACATAGCACGACCATATTGAGTTCTTATATTTACGCAAATATTACACATTAAATAAAATTATTTGTTCGGATTTCATCGCGGTTTAAACCTAACCTTGAATACCTACCTGCAAGGATACATACGCAAGAATACATACACCTACCAAGGATGGTGGCTGCTGAATTTTAAAAAAAAAACATCCTAATTTTAACAGAGAAGATGGCTGCGTGCTTCCATCAATTTGGGATCCGGTAATTAATATAATTAAATCCAAAACGAAGAATAACTCTGCACGACCTCAAGACACTATAAGCTCATTCTGCGAAGAAGATCGGACTAACAAAAATAATTAAGAAGTTTGAGGGTACCACGGAACAACTATGCCTTTTGGACGTCTAGCACCTCAGTCCTTCCCGTGACCGAAAAAATATTTTATTTCATTTCACGAGGTTATCTTAAGAAGTCGCGTTTAGTTATAGTGAATAAAGACACATGTCCTTGTTTTATCCGTCTCTGACCTTGTTTGGCCGTCAATTTTAATAATACAGCAAACATCCTGAATTTTGATTAAAGAAGTCGATTCTTTTTATTACCTACTAGCTTCTGCTCGCAACTTTGTCCGCGTTGATTTTAGATATGCATCTAACATTTGTTGAGTAAAAAGCATACTATGTTTAATTCAGGTAATAAACTAAATGTATGCCAAATTTCGTTTAGTTTTTGCGTGATTGAGTAACAAACATCCAAACATATTAACTTTCACATTTATAATATTAGGAGGATGAATTCTTGCACCAATCTTCCTAACCACAAGATAAATAAACGGACAACCATACACGCAATCCTTTATAAATAAGAAACTGTCAACACAGTTTTATGAATCATAATTATCACTTAAAAGCAATCACATACGAATTGCCAATGTATTCCAATGAATGAACCATTTTAGGAAATAACATTCACATTCACTATGACACTATAAATAATAGCTATAGAAAATGAGCGATCGAAAAACTCACCGAACGAATGAATCACCGATATTATTAGGCACAAAATTAAGAAACATATTCGCAACATGCTGAACCGGTCACACCGGCGGTTTGTTGGTAGTGGAAATTACTTGGGCATGCGCAATACATATAACTAGAACTACTTAGGCTTCGGACAGCATATGAACGAAGGCGATTGAACAGGCGGTGAGTCATTAAAATGACTTCCTGTTCAATGACTCCATCATTAAGTGACGTAATCCCACAGTTAAGTCATCACAGAGTGACGCCATCACAGTGACGTATGCCATCCATATTAGAATTTTTTATATTTTTTTTTATATTAGCCCTGTTAAGAAACTGTCCCACCATTGGGCACGGGCCTCCTCTCATTCTGAGACCGCTTAATCCACCACGCTGGCCCAGTGCGGGTTGGCGAAATTCACACACCTTCGAGAAACTCTTAGGCATGCAGGTTTCCTCACGATGTTGTCCTTCACCGTTAAAGCAAGTGATAATTAATTTTTAATACGCACTTGCTTTCGAAAAGACAGAGGTGCGTGCATGGGTTTTAACCCGAGACCTCTGACTTTGCAGATATATTAGAATAGTACTGACATTTCGCTATATTGTGACGTCTTTATAAAATTGTTCTTAAAACCAATTAGAACTTCTATGTATTTTGTTCCGTTTAAAAACCTACGCCAAATTTTAGCTCAATCGGACACTCCTAAGTGCTTGAAAAATGGATCACAAAATTTGTACCGGAAGGACAGACAGACATACGACGAATAAAGCAAGTTAAATGAACGTCAAATTTTAGTAACAGTGTAACATTATGGTGTTCGTTGTCATACGATTACAATATTTTTTTTTAATTCACAAACTTTTGTTTTTTCAACCTCTGAATCATACTTGACAAGTCGAGAATTTGGCGTTCCTAGTCTTATTTAGACTGTTTAGCGTAGAAGTTACCTTTACGCAAAGAGCTAAAATCTGTAAGATTAAGATTTCGATTGATAACCAGAGATGGGCAAAATGTAATCAGATTGATGATAACGATTACATTTTGTAATGTTCAATCATGATTGAAGATTAAAAATGTAATCGTTAGTCATTAATCTGGTTACATTTGGCCATCTCTGTTGATAATGCGTGAAGAACACTTCAAAGAAAGGAAGGTAGAAGTATTATAACAGCCGATAACTGATATTGCCGTCAGGTATTCAAAATCAATATCAAAAGTCAATATCACGTAGACCAAAATGAGAAATTTATTGTTTGTAGAAGGGCAAGAAACTCCACGGTTACTCTTTTTAAAAATGAGAGTTTTACAATTCTTTTTGTATACATTGCATTCATGGGATATGGAAGAGCAATGCAGAGCGAGCTAAATAGATGTGCTTAAGTTCTATAGATTAAACATAAGAGTACTTAGATTCATGATACCAGTCAGTGTCTGCATAGTCTCTCATTTACAAAATAGGGTCTGTAATGTTATATAATAAAAAGTATCATAATAATAGTCAGAGAAAAAAAGGTTTACTATAAAATATGTGATGAGTGCGTACAAAATAATTGGTTATAACTCCAGTGTGATGCTGAACGAGACAAAATATTGAGGAAGAAATTACTGTATACAAGAAACAACACATTATCCGTAGTCGCCGTCGCTAGCACGGTGATCGCACCCGAATTATTTGACATTTCAAACTGACGATTATGTTTAGCGCCATCTGTTTTTTTCTGAGCGAGTGATGATATCATTCAAACTTCGTCCTTGAAATATTATCGAAACATTCAAGAGGTGGCGTTATCAATAAAAGGTAAACCCGTACCTAGTGATTATATTCTCTTTGAGGCAACGAACTTTTATACTATTTTAGTTTTTAAGTACTGCTTTAGTTTATAAGTTCCTTGCTTTGAGGTTAATAGTATTCAGAGTCAAATGCTCAAATAGTCCACAGAATAACGAAGTACGTTCTTTGTTCTGTGAAATAGTCTAATAAATGGAAGAGAAAACACAGCTGAGTTGCACGCCGAAACTTCTCAGACAAGGTACTACTTTATGGTTCGGCAGAAGATATACACTATTCATCTATATCATTACGCCAGATCCCTTGCGGGGTAGGCAGTAAGTACAGAGTTCCAATAGGTCAATACAATCATTTCATTATTTTTACAATCATTACTGTTCAGTGGTTGACCAAAGAAATATCGTTTTTTCTTCAAACAAGTAGATTACATATAGACCATAAATAATAATCGATAGGTTTTTTTTTAAACGTAGCCCTACACTAGGATTTATTGATGTGTCGTGGGTGAATTTACAAATATGAAAATTCGCATACACAAATACCCAGACTGGAACAAAAAACCCGCGACTATTAGATACAGTGGGCGAAGTGGCTTAAGCTCTTAACCACTGCGCTAAATCGTCCGTCTTAGGTATCGATTCGACCAAAGATGGATAGTCGATAATCGCCTAAAAATTATGTGGATTACGCTTTAGATAAGCGCTGGAATGAAACTAACGGCTAAAAGAACAGTCTTTTAAAACGCACTCATAGCGCTTCAGCACAGCGCGGTGAAAAAACACCCGTGCGAACGAGGGGTAACAGTAGTAACACCATAGAACCTTACCGAGTATGAAGCATTATTCTTTCCTTCACGGCCACTGCAGCAAGGGTTAGTCCGGCTAATAAGGTTAACCGCTAATCCCTTTACTGGCCTACCCGGACAATATCCAAGTACCCGAACCGTCATTTCGATTCACCCCGGCCGCTGTTAGCATTGATCGCTTTAGTCAACTGTGGCAAAACTTTACCAAGCTGGGATTCTAATTAATGTTAGCAGAATGGGGATTGGCTTTCAATCTTTATCGTATTCTGTACGTGTTAACCTGCGTCTCTTACATTAGGATTTGCTAGGTAAAACGCAGAGTATATAAGATCCTGTTTCTTCTAATAATTGTACTAGAGATAGTACAATTATTAGAAGAAATAGGATCAGTTGAAGTAATATGGATTGAACTGGGTGACTCTGAAGGGTTGAAAAATAAAACCCTATCTATCTATAACCTCACGCCAGATCCCTTGCGGGGTAGGCAGAGAGTACAGAGTTCCAACAGGTTCTTTCCTTACATACCTCTCTGGCTTCCTCGACTCTCATAGTTTGTCTCATACACGCTCGCCGGTTACGGAGACTCTTGACTTAAAACCTATATGTATATTTGACCTATGAAATAAATCACTAAGTAAAATCGAGTACAAATTTACATTTTATTAACATGATTTATTAATTAGTTGAAAAACATCTTTAAACCGCGCGCTTATTCGACTAGGGCGACATCTATTGAGGGTTATGACAAACTCTAAACTTTAAATCATAAATTTGGTCTTAAACATGCCCCTCACCAAGGACATTTTGTGCCAAAATGTACTTTAAAAAATATAAATGTCTTTTATGTTGAACTGGTTAGACGGCTGTACTTGGTCAGTAACATTAACATTGTTTGTAATAAATTACTATTTGCCCTTAAAGTAACAATAGAACTTCATTTGATCTAAGAACTTATAAATTAAAACTAACTGCAAAAAATATGTAAAGTAAATAAAGGTAATAAAAATAGAATGTTTCACCTCCATTGAAAATTAATATTAAGCAAATTTAACAACATGTAGTTGACGCTTTGGACTTCATCAAAATCTTATAATATAAAACAAACAACAAAAAAATAGTCTATCTATAGGTTTGCTCTTAGTTAAAAATAAAAACGAAAAAAATAAGTTTTGGACTTAAGTTTAAAAATACATTAAAAATACGTGCTAGAAAAGGGTAAACAAAATCAAGAAATGTAAGAAATTGTTACACTTAATAATGTATTCATGTAACTAAAATACTATGTATGTACTAGTGTAAATAATTGTTGGTTAACCTAAATAAATAAATAAATAACAAAATAATCTAGGTATATAAACTTTAACCTTCAACAGGCAAAACACAAAACTTGGGGTTGGTCTCTTCAAAATTGATGTTTTGGTACGTAGTGTAACCACACGGGTAATATTATCATGTCCTGGATGTTTTTCTAAAACGCGACCCATTAACCTTGGAGGTAAGTCGTCAACCTTTATCAATACGAGGCTTGCCTTTTAAGTTTTGTCGTTTGAAGAAAAAAACACAACTAGAACCTTATAGTACTTTTTATTGTTTTTCAAAGTATTCACCACGTAGCTTAATACACTTTTTGATTCGCTCAAACCAGTTATTTATTCCACTCTAAAGTGGGGGTGTTCAAAATGGCTGACTTGAAAGCGTCGACTGCTTCTTCACCGGACTGGAACCTTTGACCACGAAGACTTTTCTTAATTTTAGGAAATGTAAAGAAATCGTTAGGGCTTAGGTCAGGACTGTATGGAGGATGGTCAAGAATTTCTACTTTTTCCTGCTTCAAATACTCAATCGTTTGACGAGCGCTGTGTGAGCTTGCGTTGTCGTGGTGCAGGGTGATGCGTCGCTTTGAGATAGATTTTCGAATTTCAGCGATGACTTGTGGTAAACAAACTGTGGTATACTACTCTGCGTTAACCGTTCTATGATCTTCAAGTGCAATAGTCCCAACATGGCCGGTTTTTCCAACGAACGTGGCCACCATCTTCTTTGAAGTGCTTCGAGAACGAACAACTTTAGTCAGCTTTGGCTCGTCTTAAAAGACCCAGATTGTAGATTGTTGTTTGGAATCAGGATCGTAGGCATAGATCCAAGATTCGTCACCACTGATGATGTCGTAAACATGATTTGACTCTCCTCGGTTGAACCTTTGCAAAGTTTTCTTACACCATCTGACGCGGGCCGCCTTGTGATCGTCGGAAAGCAGATGCGGTATCTAAAGGCAAACTAGCTTTCTCACACCAAGCGCTTCATGCAAGATCTTCTGAATGGTTGTCCCTGAGATGCCTAATAGAGCCTCTATCTGTCTGTCTCTGTAATTAGTTGTCTCACACCAATGATGTTATCTTCTATCTGAAGGCGGATTTTGGGCGTTGTTCGCGAGATTTGTCAGTAACACTAGTATGCCCACGCTGGAATTCTAAATACCAGCGTTCGACAGTCCGCAGACATGGGGCTTCATCACTGAACACAGATGTTAGCTCTTCAAAACACTGAAGCCGTGTCAGGCCTCTTCTAAAGTTGTAGAAAATTATTGCACGAACATTTTCCTTAGAAAGATTCATTTTCGTACGTAACCTGACAGATTCCAATCGACGCTGTGACTAAACAATATCATTAATCCTAATATTTTCAACTGTGTTGAGATTCAAAATTTAAACGCATTCGAATATAGAACAGTTCCAAATTCAAAATTGTCGGGAAATATGGAAACGATAGAACTTAAAAGGCATGCCTCGTACAACGTCCCTTATTTTTGGTTCAGGTATCTTGTATGTCCATTTATATCTATTTAATACATTTGATAGGTACTCTTGTGACCAACGCCTCCAGAATGTCTGCAACATTCTCTGAATGAATTGCCAACGACTTAAAGAAGTAACATTCGAGGACTCATAATTAAAATCGGGAACGCTGACTAACGGTTCTCCAACCAAAAAATGTCCCGGGGTTAAAGGTAATCATTCACTGGGATCCGTACCATTAATTACACTCGTGGGCCTTGAATTTAAACACGCCTGCACTTGAGCGAGGGGTGTGCTCATCTCTTTATAGGTGAGAGACGAGTCACCAATAACTCGTTTTAAATGGAACTTGGTGGCCTTTACCCCAGCTTTCCTCAGTCCACCAAAGTTCCTGCGCGGGGTGGTATAAAGTGCCACTCGGTTCCGTTGACCTCTAAAATTTCCGCAAGTGATCTATGAACTGAAACTTACTCCTTCAATTCACGGTTAACTCCTACGAACGTGGTTCCATTATCGCTCCATAACTGTGCACAATGGCCACGTCGAGATACGAATCTCCGGAAAGCAGCTAAAAACGCTTGGGTACTCATGTCCGTGACTGCTTCAAGATGCACGGCACGAGTAACCATGCACACAAATAGGCCTCCTTTTTAGCCTTTACACGAACGACATTCCTCGTTCGAGTAAGGCGCATCTAGCCCTATTCGCGGATGATACCGCTCTCTACGTCTCGCATAGGAATAAGGGTTTCATTACCAGCAACCTTCAGGCATCTGCCAATTCCCTAGGAAATTGGTTCAGGAAGTGGCGTATTGAGGTGAACTCGGACAAGAGCGCTGCGGTGTTCTTCTCCAGAGGTGCCACCCCGCGCCACTCCCTGCGCCGCCCTAGAAGTAATCTCGGCCAAGTTCGACCGACCCATTCCCTGGGTCAAAGAGGTCAAATATCTAGATAGACCCCTAGGGGTCACCCTAAACAGTACCATGTCCTTCGGCCCGCACATCAAGCGGGTCCGTCACCGAGCATCCTTTGTGCTCGGTCGTCTCCATACGTTAATCTGCAAGCGGAGTAAAATGTCCCTTAGAAATAAGGTGACACTTTACAAAACTTGCGTTCGACCCATCATGACTTATGCGTGTGTTGTGTTCGGGCATTCGGCCCCCTCTCACATCGATAAACTCCAAGTGGTTCAAAACCGCTTCCTCCGTAAAGCCGTAGGAACCCCTTGGTTCGTACGGAACGTCGACCTCCACTCCGATCTAGGTCTCGAACCTATTCGCGCCTTTATTAAAAAGGCGTCAACACGTCACCCATGCGAATCTGTTAATCGTAGCCACCGCCGACTACGATCTCCCCCCCGACCCCTGCCGCTACCGCCGGCCGCGACATGTTCTCACCGACCCCCCCGATGCTTTGTCATCCCTTATTTCCGCGCAGAATACGGGCGACGACGACGACGTAGTAGTAGATCCCCTCCCATAGCCGGCGGTTGACCGGTGCACTTAGTAGTGCACCCCGTCCCCCCACAGCGACTGTCCCAACCGAGGACGCCCTCCAGTATGTCGCCTCTTGCCCTTCTGGCTGGCTAGAGCGTAGTGGTTGCACGCTCGCCTTTAAGTCCGGTGAAGCTGTAAAGGCCTCGCGGCCAACAGCGTACATCATTCACACACACACACGCACACAAATAGGCAAATATAGCCCTTGTGAGAGTGGTGTCCTCGTCCATTGGTTGTCTTTATATTTACCGGGCCAAGATAGTCTACGCCACTATGGAGGAATGCCCTCGCCGGGGAACATCTAACTGCCGCTAATGAACCCATCAGTTGGGTTTGAACGTTAGCTCTTTGTTTTACGCCCGTAACGCATTTGCGAACATACTGTTTTACTAGATTCCTAGCTCCTAAAATCCAGTATGCTGACCTGAGGTAGTTAAGCATTAATTGGAAACCTCCATGTAGTATTTTATCATGCGCATCTGCCACCAATAGCTTTGTGAGGTGAGATGTGCTTGGTAACACTATTGGATGTTTCATGGTCTCATCTAATTGAGCCTTATGAATTCTACCACTAACTCTCATAATGCCTTTTTTATCTATGTCTATCTCTATCTCTATCTATAACCTCACGCCAGATCCCTTGCGGGGTAGGCAGAGAGTACAGAGTTCCAACAGTTCTTTTATCTATGTAAGGGCATATAAACCGCAATTTGCTAGCCTTTGTTTTAAAAAACCCTTGTCATTTAATTGAGCATATTCTACAACGAATACTTCCATTTGTACCTTTTTAATACAAACTTCTATTGCATCTTCTATTTCTTTCTTCTGTATATATTACGTTCTTTGTTCTATATTATCGCTCCTATAAATTCTACGACAATACGCTATGACTTTCAGCATTCTCTTCAATGATGAGAACTTTTCGAAAATAGTTTCATCAGAAACAGTGGTCAAATGAACCTTGACTGTTTCTTCGAGATCTGTTTGTATATCTTTGGGCTTCTTCTAAACTATAACTTCCTGTGTTAGAAAATCAGGACCCGAAAACCAAATTGCATTAGCCGCAAGTAGATCTGGTGACAAACCTCTTAACGCGCAATCGGCTGGATTGTCCTTTGATGACACCTGAAACCATTGAGCTGGACTGACCGTTGAAATTATTTCAGAGACGCGATTTCCTACAAAGGTTTTCCACCTACTTGGATGACTGTTTAACCATCCGAGCACCACAATGGAATCCGTCCATGCCGGCAGATTGTTCTTTGGAATTTTGAGCACTTCTGCTGTCTCGTTCAGTAGTCTTGCTAAAAGAGTAGCCCCTGAGAGTTCAAGGCGAGGGATGTTCAGTTGCTTGATCGGTGCGACTCTAGTTTTAGCAACTACCAATGAGACGTTGACCTTCCCAGTGACATCAACGATTCGTAAATAAATTACGGCTGAGTATGCTGACTTCGATGCATCACAATCCCTGAAGCTCAGTGATGACATCTGTGTGCGACGAGCCAAGCCATCGTGGGATCTGAAACTTGGTAAGATTGCTTAAGTCAGAACGGCAAGTATTTCACTCTTTCTCCAAATACTTAGGTAATGTTTCATCCCAACCAAAACCTGTTAACCAAAGTTGCTGTATGAAGATTTTGGCAATAATGATCCTAGGAGCGATCCACCCATACGGATCAAATAGTCTTGCTATATCTTAAATTCCAGAACTTTCTGTTACAGGTGCTGCAGGTGCGGGTGGGAGATTTACCGTGTACTAAAACTTGTCTTCGTGGCGATTCCAGGTAAGACCTAGTATTTTTATAGTATTAGCTAGTTTAATATCTATACCTATGTCCTTATTGTCCTTTATATCTTTTGTGTATAATTGCATTGACCTTCCTCTCTTTTATTTGTACTCTTTTATGTTCTTTGTCCTTTTCATTACTTATTTCTTTTAAGATATACTTATTGTTACTGTCCCATTTCTGTAATTTAAAACCTCCTTCATTTAATAATCCTGTTATTTGTTTATATAACTCTATTCCTTTTTCAATACTGTAACAACCAAACATTTAATCGTCTATATAAAAATTATTTAATACATTATCTACAGCGAGCGGGTATTCGGCACCTTCATCGTGGGCCACCTGATGAAGTGTTTTGACTGCTAAATAAGGAGCTGAAGCCGTACTGAAAGTCACTGTCAATAATTTATAATCTCTGATTTCATTTTCAGGAGCACTACACCACACTATCCGTTGATATATAGAGTCTTCTTCCGCTATTCACAATTTCTGCCACATACGCGATAGGATAAACTCTCCACTTTATTACAAGGTGCCTTAAGTCTGCTTGCAACGTCGGCCCTACAAGTAAAGTGTCGTTAAGTGATACACCGTTCTTGTTTTTCTCAGAGGCGTTGTAAACAATGCGCACTTTGGAAGTGGTTTTGTCCTCTCTCAGAACTGCGTGGTGCGGTAGGTATACAGCCTCGTCTTTCCTTTGGTCTCCGCTTTCTACTATCCTCATATGTCCTAAATCCATATACTCTTCAATTACTTTTCTTTCAGGTCTTTATTCCTATCTAATCTTTTCTCTAAAGCTTTCAATCTATTCACAGCAATATCTCTTGATCCTCCAAATTTGCACTTAGGATGCTCCTCACTAAAAGGCAGCTTAACGATGTACTGACCGTTCTCTGCTCTCTTTGTTGTTTTCTCGTAATAGTCTTCGCATCTTTGTTCTTCTTCCGTGTGTATACTTTTTGTGACTGTACATTCTTTAATCTCCCATGCATCACATTTATATTATGTGCTATGTTGCTCTTATTAATATTGTTTGCTTCTTTTTCAGAACTACAGACCACACCCGAAAGGACCCACCCGAGAGTGGTACTCTGTGCCATTAACGCGCCTAATGGGCTTTTCTTAATACCTTCCTTCAAGATGCGGCTGTACACGTCTGCGCCAAGCAAAATGTCAATTTTGCTTGGACGATTGAACTGTGGATCGGCTAAAGGCAAATTTGCAATGGCTATCCACTCAATACAGTCTATATTCCATTCTGGAATATATAAACTAATGTTACCTAAAACATAAGCGTCAAGTTGTATTTTAAATTCAACATTTAATCTTGACTGTATAATAAACCTGACTATACTTTTAGATTTAATACTTTTGTTGTTTCCTAGACCCGTAATCGAACCTTGAATAGGGATCTTTTTCAATCTTAAATATTGTACTGTTGATTCGGTAATAAAACACGCTTGTGATCTTTGGTCAAGCAAGGCACGAATTACTCGAAATTCACCTGTCACAAACTCGCCATTTACTAGTGCAGTGGCTACTCGTACTAAAATCTGTTTGGTTTTGGTGACTTTACCGGTAGAGATACACGATACTATAGGAGGTGGACTAACTGTAGAGGTACTGGGTATGTTTCGTGTTGGTTCTGCAGAGGTACTGGGGTGAAGCAACGAGTGTGAGAGAGTGCCTTTTATGGCACAGTCTGCAACTCATTAGTTTCTTACAATCGTAAACAATACGATTGCTACCCAGAGAATTAAAACAAATGTTGTGTTTGCGCACAAAATCTCGGCGAAAGTCAGTATTTTGTTTCGCGATTAACGCAGCTTATGGCTTTCGGAACAAAATTCACATTTAAAAGAGTTATTAGTTACTCATAATGATTTTAAATGATGCGGTTGTGAACTATTACCAGTGTGTACTAATGCTCTTTTTGGTTCTAATCATTTAAATGCTCGAAACCGATTTTCTATAAAAGTTCTAAATTTACTAAATATTGGCAATTCGTTCGAATCCTTGCTAGAGAAATTCAACTCCCATTGTTTTCGAGTTTCATCATCTAATTTTAAAGTTACTATGTGAATGATAATAATGTCCATTTAAATTAATGTACATTTATACTAATATTATAAATTCGAAACTAGTCTGTTATCTTTTCACCTATAAACCGCTGAATATATTTTGATAAAGTTTGGCAAGGGCATAGATTTTATACAGGAGAAGGGCGTAGGCTACCTTTTGTCTCAAAAAATAAACTTAAGGGTGTGAAAAACACGCTTAAAAATAACGCGAACGAAGTTGCGGCTACTAGTCTATACATATACATATAATAAAACTGTAAGGAAGTCGTGTCTGTACATGGAATATTTTTAGGAAATAACAACCCAGGGGTATCATACTATCGATGCAGAAGCCAATTCTACAATTTTTGGCTTTCCTGTCTGTTTGTCTGTCTGTCTGTCAGAGGGTATGAACCGGCATCACGCAAAAACTACCAAGCGGATTTTAATGAAACTTTACATGTGGATACCTCAAAATATTGGCTAACGTATTGTATAGTACTTATCCCGGAAAATCAAGAGGTTTCTCCAGAAAAGACGAAAATAAGCGAAACATTGGATTTCTAAAAAGACAGTTTACTCCAAACCTGTTTGATGGATTTCAATGAAATTTTGTGTTATTGTAGCCTGTACAAAATATCACAACTCTGTATACTTATATTTTCTAAAAATCAAAAAGTTTGTGAGGAAAGTACAAAAAAGTCGAATTTAATAAATCATTCATTGTTCCAAAACTACTTTTTAGATGTCAGTGAAACTGAGCATGGAGATATTTCATATGACAGATAATATAGGTAATATTTAAGTTTTCAGGAAATCAAACGGTTTGTAGGGAAAAGTAAAGCATCTATATCTATTCATACTACATATAATAAACTGTAAAGAAGTCGTGTCGTTACATGGAGTATTTTTACAAAATAACTACCCAGGGATATTACTCTATCAATGTATAAGCCAAGTCTACAATTTTTGGCTTTCGTGTCTGTTTGTCCGTCTATCCAAGGGCATGCACAATATTCACACAAAAACTACCGAGTGGATTATGATGAAACTTTGCATGCGGATACTTTAAAATGTTGGCTAACACGTTATTTAGGTATTTATCCCGAAAAATCAAAAGGTTTCTCCAGAAAAGACGGAAATAAGCGAAACATTGGATTTCTAAAAAGACACTTTACTCCAAACCTGTTCAATGGATTTCAATGAAATTTTGGATAGTTATAGCCTGTACTAAGAATTACAACTTCGTATACTTATATTTTCGAGAAATGTAACAGTTTCAGAGGAAAGAAAAAAAAGTCGATAAATCGAAATTTTGATAAATCATTAATATCAATAATTGTTCCAGAACAACTTAGTTACTGGATTGTACAACTTTATTACTGGATTGTACAACTTTATTACTGTTTGTGCCGAACTGCAATGTTACGACGTAAAATATGTGATTCTGCCTACACATGAATTCATCCATGAATTGATATTGGACTTTGTCTCCTCAAAAAAAACTTTTCAGTGGTTAAAAGCACTCACTCGAAATTGTTCATACACGTTTCATGGTTTCGTGGTTGGTGCATGGTTTCGTGCATGACCCGATGATGCATTCAGGATTGTTTTTTCTGGAGAGAACTCTAACGATGAATGGGTCGGATACGAAACTTTAACGACGATTAATATCTTACGAGAAGACTAACACAAAATGTACTGACAAAACTTTGCTACATAAGCATGTAGCAGCTAAGTAGCTGGCAATGTACCGTATTTAGATATTATTACGCTAGATTATAATCTTTGGCAGGGTAGGTAGAGAAGATTTAAATCAGAAATATTATACTTTTCAGGAAGGGTTATCAGTTTATCTATTTATTTTTAAATTATCGGTTTAAACTTTCTGATTTAAATCTTCTCTACCTACCCTAGGTAGGTACACCTTCTCAGGTCTTCTCTACTTTTTTATCTCGGGAAGAATCACGGTTCTTGCGACATAGTTGGTATTTATTAATATTAAAATGGCTAAACGAATTTAACTAAAACGTTATATGAAGGTGTTTTATATCGTAAAATAAAAAAGAACTCTTTTTATCTCGAAAAATAGACTTCTGCGGAATATATTTTATTTCTTCATACTGAACGGATTATAAAGAAACTTTATATGAAACAAGCCACACACACACATTTACAAAGTCGAAAGTGGAAGGACGTTGAACAACAATCATTTATAGTTTATGTACAATAAACTATAACAACAAAACAAATTATGTATCTATGTAAAATATGTTATGTTCAATATATATAATTTATGTACAATCAAATTATGTACAATATGTATAATTATATAAAAAAAACAGCAGAGAATTATCAATAAAAAAACGGCAGTAAGAAATAAATATACATATTTAAAAAGGGTCAAATGGGTCCATGCCGCTGCCAGTTGGTAGTGTACCTAGAATAGGACGTAGATATCGGGGAAGATCTAGACTATCTTACCATGACTAAATAGACCATTTCTTATCCTAAGAGCAATTCAAGAGCCTCCGTAACCGGCGAGCATGTATAAGAAGTACTATGAGAGTGGAGAAAGCCAGAAATGTCTATAAGGAAAGAACCTGTTAGAACTCTGGACACTCTGCCTACTCGGCAAGGGATCTAACGTGATGATATAGATTGGTAGATAGTATTAAAGTATCTTAAGTCGTGAAATAATAATATGAAATAGGTAACTTTGTTTACACACTAGATAATGCCGATATTATCCTGCATTATTTATTTATTTATTTATTAATACTTTTGCACAAAATTGTACAGAGGCGGACTTAATGCCAAAGGCATTCTCTCCCAGTCAACCTTAGGGTGATGCAGAGAAAACAGGGTAGGTGCACTTGGACTACAATATAAAGAATTAGCGGGAGGACAAATATTTTAAATATAATACACAGATACGCATATATAATAAACTAATATATATCAATTTTTAATATGTATATATATATATACATAGAATACATAAAATTAAATGAATGTAACATTAGATAAATAAATACAATAAATATAATTAAACATACTAACTGGATGATTCTGCTAACACTTTTTTAGTTATGTGTTCGCGAGTTCTTTTCTTGAAGGAGTACCGGCTCTCTATTATATGCATTTGGTGGGTTTTAACCGGCTTGCATGAAGACCCAATGATATTAATCTTATTTTGTCTAAAGAAAAGCCTGGCAATCTGTCAATTTCCCCCTTTCTCTTCACAGGCAACTGGAAGCCTGGGAACCTGCTGAAATTATTCTACAGCGAAAATTGACTCCTATTTTACTTACTTAAATACTTTTGCAAAACAAAGACAACTTGTTTGAAGCGATAAAACGTAGACTGTTTAACGTACTTCACAGGTACGAGCCCCGCACAGCACACGGGAATATTTAGGATATATATTTAGGATTTGGGATTTGTGATTTTGAAAAAAAAGAACATATTATATTCGTATACGGGGCAATAAAAAAAATGTTCTTCCGTGTTAATCTCCAGAACGGCGGAACCGATTTTAAATACACTATCACTGGAATATGTAGGATTTTTCAGAGATTGTCGACTTCTTTTTACCTTGGGAAATGCAAGATTTCAGGGGATAGTTGTTTTTATTTCTCCATATTAACATGACTGAACGGATTGAAAAGAAACTTAATATGGAGGTGTCTTTTAAGTCTTGGAATAATGTTATCCCATAAAGTCCTACCTACCTATGTCAAATTCCAAAATAAACGCGTCCGAAGCCGCGGGCAACAGCTAGTATTTTATAAAATTATAACTCTTACGGAATGTAGGCGTAAAAATTATTTATTTGTATAAGTCAATAAAAGGTACTAAATGATATTATATTTTTTTTAATTTACCATTTTTACTTGCCGCAGTTGTGGCCTTTCTATAGTCTGTTTCCGGATAAGGCCTTCTCAAAAATCTTTCAAGTTTCTCGGATCCGCGCCACTTTCATCTAAGAACACTTTGTCTAATATAGAAATCGAACATGGGACTTTGTGGTCACCAGCTGCACTACCACTAGCCAGGTACAATGAGGTTATAATGTACAAAAAAACATACATGTTAATTTAACGATTTACTCAAAATACCTAAAGCTTTGTTGTTAAACTAATATTGTTTTGGTCTGTTTAAGAGCTAAGCAAACATGCAGAATCATAAGTTACCTTTGTTAGGCACGGTATACATTCGCATTCATTGTTAGCTGGTTACACATTACATACATTTTACCTAAAACAATGTTACATTTACGTGGGGCTTTTAAAATGGTATGGCTTTGGCTCGCCACTTTCCCTGTGCGGTTTAGACTAGGTAGCTTCGTGCGTTTGTTATTTAAAGCAAAATGTATGGGTTTTGTGTTTGTTTACTTGTATGAATGTTTTGCTTTTAGAAACTGATAGATAAGTCTGAGTTGAGTGGTTAGAGCGTGGGCCGCTAAGCTCACTATATCGTGGCGTCGCGGATTCGATGTCGCACGGAGTCTGTTGATGTTGATCTGCTTTGGTCTGGGTATACTGTGTGTGCGATGTTGATGAGATGACCTACCCGGATAAAGGAATAATTCATAGTAAGAGACTACATTATTTTTAAATAGCTGGTGCGGGATTAACTTTTGCCATCTCTATTTCAACCAACGACTAAAACCTTAGAATGACCTTCTTATTATGTCTCTCGCAACAGCGAGAATCTCTTTTATACCTCTTACGGAATTTATCTACTTATCTTAATGTTTGTAGTCTTTTATATTTTATGTAACTCGCAAATACTGGTAAACACTAATCACTCATCACAAAATTTGACCATCAGGAACCGGGAACAGAAAATCTATATTTGAAGCGAGCGAAGCAACTACATATATAGTTTTAATAGAATAGAACTTAAATAATGCTATTGCCCAATAAATTTATTCCACGCTACGTAATTACCTTATTCCTAGCACAGAACTCATTACGAAATTCCACAATGCTTGTTCCTAACTCGTTGCCAACGGAAGATTGCGTGAAACATTCCGAGGTAACTTTGCACAGGATACTGCAAGAATGAAGCACTTCGATTCATATACATTTTTGTATCGCGGCAAATTTTCCTTTGAATTACTTAATCTAGACTAATATTATTAGGAGGAAAGATTTATTTCAATCAATCAATCAATCAATCAGCCTATCGCAGTCCACTGCTGGACATAGGCCTCTCCTAACACGCGCCATTGCACACGGTCCTCCGCCTTCCGCATCCAGTCTGTCCCAGCGACCTTTTTGAGGTCGTCGGTCCATCTAGCTGGGGGCCGTCCTACCTTACGCTTACCAAGTCGCGGTCTCCATTCTAGGACACGTTTGCTCCATCGGTCGTCGGTCCTTCTGCAGATGTGACCAGCCCATTGCCACTTTAGCTTACTGAGTTTGCGAGCTATGTCGGTAACTTTGGTTCTTTGTCGGATTACCTCGTTACGAATTTTATCCTTCAAAGAGACGCCGAGCATAGCTCGCTCCATAGCCCGCTGTGCGACTTTAAATTTGTGGACCAGTCCCACTGTGAGATTTATTTATTTGTTTGTAATGGATAAACTCTGAAACTACTGAACATATCTATCTATATCATCACGGCAAATCCCTGGCGGGGTAGGCAGAAAGTACAGAGTTCCAACAGATTCCTTACATCACTACTAAACCGATTTTAATAACTCTTTCACCAGCAGAAAGCTATATTATTTAGAAGTTACATAGGCTATACGGTACGAGGCGCTGTTGTCGATCGGGTACGAAGCCGCGGAAAAGTGCTAGAAAATAAATAAAATAATTAGCAATCATCCCGTAGCGTACATTCACGTCTCATCGTTGCACCTCCATATTTTTGTCGAATATGTCGTCGTCACCAGTCGTTAACACTTACAGAAATTGATAAAATATACGAGAATGCCATTGTACAACTAAAAGTCTGTAGTGAAAACAAAAGATACTGTTACGTTTGCAGGGGAATTAAATGCCGAATAACGTGCGAAGTACTTTATTAGACGCTGTACACAGAAAATAGTTCGTCAAAGACTTCTACACACAAGTACTAATTACACACTAGTACTACACTCGCTAGTGTTAAATTGCTTGTTATCGATTTGATCGCTGTCGCTTCCGAAAAGAGACTGTGTCCGTCGCCGCGCTCAGTGTTCCTTTAATACTCGTATGAAAGTTCTAAAACGGACGCGAACCCTCAAAGTACTATACCGATAGAAAAGTCCAGGTACATCGAACAATAGCCGGCGTGTCTCACACAGCGGTATTATTATTACATACCCATTTGTACGTAAACAAGTAGGTACTTCTTTACCGCGACCGCGCGCTGGAGATAATAAGAGGTGAGGAACCTTTCTTGACGAATCGATAGGGGACCTAAAGGTTTGTAATGCGTTTTAAAATTAACATTTCCCAAAAGGGTTTACAAGATATCGGGGTGTATTGAAATCGTAACTATACAAAATGCTTGCAAATTAGCTAAGCGCCCTGAAAGTAATCGTACTACCATCATCCTCCGGACACATGTTTCAAAACAAATCTCGCATTCTACTTTATGACTTTATTAATCATGATAGCTAATTTTAATAACAAAGACATACGGATGCTATTTAATTAATTATGACATAACTTGGCTTAGTGTATACATTTTGATAATGTTTGTGTGTAGTATCACTAGATTCTCAACTTCTGAGCCGATTTAAAATTAATATTTTCAAGAAAGAGATAGTTATTTTAGTTGAGAAATTTAATGATACTATGAATTTTGCATGCCAGACAATGGTAAAACATGTAGATCATCTCTATATAACTAAAACCGTAATAATTATTGTACACCATGTTTTCAGCAAAATAAAAATCTATTCTATTCTATTCAAAACACAAAACATTTGATTCCTTCACATGTGCAATTGCAAACACTTGACGGATCAATTGACGGATTGAATGAGACCCACAACGGTACTTTTTAAATATTTAGAAATGTTACATAAACACAGCTATCGGGTATACTCATATAACGGTTGAGTTAAAACTTTCCAGAACAGCCCCTGATTCACTAGATACTTAAACTACACGCATGCCCATGTGTATTATCAGTCGGTTTCATATCATTTGACCAACCAGATGCTACTTGGACGGTAAGTGATCATGATACAAAGAAAGAAACTGAGTTACAATCCACAACATCTTAACGGGAGAAGTGCCTTACCTATGTAGTTTTTATGTACAGCGCTATTAAATCCGTTAAAGTTTTTCAACATGGGTCCGCGAATAGCGAGGAGGTTTGATAGCTACCTTTTGATAGCTATTTCCATCAGGCAACGTTTATATGGCTGAGGACAGTTTGTGATTTTACAGTTTCAAGGTCTTAAGTATTGATTGAGTTATACTTTGCTGTAAAGTTATTTTATAGAATAGAACCAGAGCCGGAACAGCTGCTGAGTTTTTTTCAATAGTAAAAGGACACCCTAGGAATCCAGGATTGCTACTAGGCCAACGAGGTTTAAAAGATATTTTCAAGAATTAATTTGATTTCTCCTTGATTCCTGAACTCGTTTGGGCATTCATTAAACATTACAAATTAAAGTAAATTCCTTTCTGTTCGCAACAAAGGCTTGGAAACGAAAATCTAATGGCTCCATTACTTATTCAGAGCTTCTGAAATAGATCGGGTGGAAGGAGCGAAAACATTGTTAAATCAATTATGTTTGATTACTGCCTTTTGTATTATTTGATTAGTCACACGAAATTGCGCATATAAGTAATATTTTACAGAGAACAGTGATTACACTTTACACATGCTTATGTAACATTTTAAACTGAGTAACAATATGGATCAAAACAATTATATTAAATATGAACGCAATTTGGACCAGTTAGTCTCTTTCGAATACAGGCAAGACAACGACCTCAAACTCCGATAATGCCCGGAAGAGCTAGTCTATGAAAACGCTAATGAAGTGTGGAGACCTTCCAATATGCCTCAAGTGGAAAATCTTCGATATGTTTATCCTGCACGTTCTAAACTATGTTGCTCAGATGGTCACTGATCGAGTCTCAAAAGTTTTGCCAAAGAGCGATGGAATGTAGCATGTTGGACATTAAGTGAATAGATAGAGTCTTTATTACCACAATTCGCTCTAAAACAGGAATCTCTGATGTGGGTAATAAGTCTGCAAAGCTCTAATGTGAGTGGGTGGGGCATGTTTGTCGAATGAAATCTGAGAAATGGGCTAGAGTTGTCATGCATTGGGCGCCTGCAGACGGGTATCGGTGTCGGGGCTGGCCTAGTAAACGTTGGTGTGGCGATTTAGATGCGTTCAGAAGGACTGGCCGGAGATAGCTGATAACAGATCGGTCTGGAAGGTTAAGGGAGGAGACCTTTGCCCAGCAGTGAGGCAATATAGGTTAAGGAAAAATGAAGGTAATGGATTACATTATAATAAAAATAACGTACATGTATAATATAGTCAGTAAACTTTGTTCCATACAGTAAAGTTACCTTTCTCGTTACCTAATAGATACAATGCTAAGTTTGATACCCGTTAGTAACTAAAACCTTTAAATTTGTCTGGCTCACAGATCTTTGGTGGCTGTTGCATGTAAAATAAGTTTGTAGATTGTGTGTTAACGAATACATCCACCATATTAAAAAGTCTTAGAGCGCCATGTAAAAACGTACTTTACTTCGTGCATGTTGCTTGAATATGAACTTCAGTATACCTCAAATGAGAAAAAAGTGTTACGTTATAAGCATTCCCACACTACAAACGATTTGAATGTGTATATGTGTCAGTGTATCGTGTTCAATGTCTTATAAAATAGAAAAATCAGCCCTCAATGCGGCGGCTATGCAGTAATACCACGTAATCCGGGCTAGATGCACAGTGCTACCTGGTAAGCCTCTTGTCCTGACCCGTATTACGTGAGAATCGGGGAACGTGAGGGAACTGAGGGCTAAGCACAATCCATTTGATGTAATCGTAACGACATCAAGAGAGCGTGTTGTCACGTTCATTTTTATTTAATATACTTGTAGTATTAAATGGATGGCGTATCAATTCGATAGCATCAAGCTAGCGTCAATCTGTTCAAGCTAAGTTCTCAGAGGGCTGAGCACGAAAATAGTGACATCAGCGTGACAGATCGTAGAAAGATCGTAGGCTTTTGGAGTGTGCGCCCGTAGTACCTAGTGGACACTCTAAGGAAGACACGGAATTGCGATCAGTTCCATGCTGTTGAGAGCATCACATTTGATGTTGTGGAAGTGAAGCATCGTTGTGTTTTGTTCAGTGTTAATTGGCAGAGCCGCAGCGGGTTTGTCAACGGTGGGCTAATGACGTATCGGTTACGACTCGTACTGGACGTTTATAACGTGAAATAAAAGCATTTTCAAGAAGAGAACTACTTGAATCTCGTTTGAGTAAAAACACGTCCACCTTTTCATACAAGGTTACATAGATAGGGGAACTTGTCGTAAGTGGTTGCATTTATACGTCAGAATAAACAGATTTTGTTTGTCATTTTACTATTTCTTGCGAACCGTTTTTAGTTTTCAATACTTGTATATGAAAAGTGGGGAAAAACTGCGAATGAAATAAACAGTTGTGGAGCTAAAGTTATTTAGATTTTCGTACAAATGCAAGCACTTTTGGCATAATAACCGTTTTCTGTGTCACCCAGTACATGTTCTTTTTATATTATTAAAAAATGTTGTAGTACTCACGGAGTAATGAGTATAGTCCAACGAGGATATTTTGGCCCGTAGATACATTGACAGATAATTGGGCGTTGGTATGAAATTAGGGTATTCATTCAGTAAAATTTTCCTACTTCCAGGGAAGTATTTCAACAGGTAGGTCCACACGGTTACTATTTAAAAAATCATTTGGGTAAATTTCATAACAAATGACAACTATACGACTGTCATGAAGTGACATTTCACTTAATCACAGCGTTATTTCGGTCGCGGTCCACAAGATATTTGTATGACTGTACTTCGTGGTTGCTCTCTATTTGATATTTTTACATGAAAGGTTACAGTATTTTGTCATATTTGTTGAGATAAACAACGGGGCAATACGTTTTACGTCGTAAAGTGCAACAAGGATCTTTTGGCTCATGGATGACGGAGGGCCATGTTGGTGTAAAATTAGGGTTAACATTTCCTACTTCCAAGGAGATATTTCAACAGGTGGTCCGCGCGGTTACTCATTAAACACAGATCTTTGGATTTTTTAATAGCGAACGGCAACTCTAAGACTGTCATGTTGCTCACTTGGTGACAGCGTTAGTTCCGATTTTGGCTGCGGGCCAAAATACCTTGTTGGACTGTAACTTTTACTCTTCAGCAGTCTGCCACGAAAATTTGGTGCGGAAATAAAATATAGCGGCTCACACTCATCGTTGAAGTATTTTTGGTGTGACAATTATTGTGACGAAATAGCTTGAAATATTATAAAATACATATATTTATCATCTAAAATAAATAGTAGACACCTACTTAAGTAACTCATCATCGCTTAAGCAAATAATTAACTAACAACAACAATTAGTCATTCATTCCAAAGTACCTAAGTGTGGTTTCGTTCCTCGAATGATCACATAAACATTTCGAATTACGAGTAACAGTGGACCCAGCACGAAAAGATTGATGTTAAGCCCTGATTATACTTTGCGACCACGACTCCGACCTGACAGCCTTGAGACGGTTAGGTCGGAGTCAGATCCAACCGCCGACACGACCGCGACTGCGACCGAAGACATTTAGTGATGCAGTAATCGTTATGATAAATATCAAAGTATCGATATAATATGATACTGTTGTCGTGTAAAAAAATAATGTGAAAATAAAAGTGATTGATGTATCGAAACATCAATCTTTTATTAAGATTTCTTTATTGGCGATGTATCGATGTATGATTTGAGGTTTTGTAAAAAAACGTCGCTAAAATATCGATAAATCGATATTTTACAAGTTTTTATTACACTTTGTTTATTTATATGTCTGTTTGTCATTCTGGTTTAAAATTTGTAATCCATTCTTCATATATATCCATCTTTGCGGTCCGGATAAAATAGAGAAATAATTATCTTCGATTAGACGGCGCGCGTGCTTTTTCACAGAAGATCGTGTAGCTTGCAGGGACATGGAATGTGCTGCATTCCATGTCGCTGAACGCTAAGGGAAAAAACTATATATCGATGTTTTAATACGCAAGACATCGACGCTTTAAATTGCAAAATATTTATGCTTTAGTTTAGTACAATGCAGGAAACAGGTGTAGTGTAAACTTATAAAATATCGATTTGACGATACATCGAAGCGATGTTTTTTTTTACAAAACCTCTAATCATATATCGCTACATCGAAAATAAAGAAAGCTTAATAAAAGATTGATGTTTCGACACATCATCAATTACTATCATTTCTACATTATGTTTTACACGACAACAGTATCATATTATATCGATACCTTGATGTTTATCATAACGATGACTGCATCACTAAACGTCCTTGGTCGCAGTCGCGGTCGGGTGAAGTTGAATCCAACTCTGACTCCGACCTGACCGCCTGGTAATGGCGTCTCAAGGCTGTCAGGTCGGAGTCGCGGTCGCAAAGTGTAATCATGGCTTTAGCGTGACGCTAGCGAGTAATCGTGTTGTCATGTTCATGTTTATTTAGTAAATTTGTAGTGTGACAAGGATGGCATCAACTCGCTAGCGCCAAGGACACGTCAATATTTTCGCGCTCAGCCATTAATTGCATAATTATTAGACTTAGATACAAATTAGTATACTATTAGTAAAAATAAAGAGCAAAATTAATCATTCCATTATTTTTGCCAAGCCGAGATAATGCACATGCTCTGGCATATTTTCCTTTAAGTAAAATTTAAGAACCTTACCTTACCTTTCTGATGTAAAGAACTTAAAATATATTTTAATCATAGTATAGAAAAATAAGTACTCTACATCTACTATATGCTGTTTACTAAAAAAATAACGGAACGGAAGCTAAGAGTAAGCTGGTTTTTGAACAAAAAGTCTTGAATGTCTGAGCGCCATTCATGACTACTTGAACGCTATCTCGTATTTCCATCAACTCTCTTTACACATTTTGTAAGTGGCCTAGTTGAAGCCAATTTTAATATTGCAAGTGGTGGCTTCATTGCCACGTTCTCTTGGCTCTGTGTTTGTTTTTTGTCCTGTACAAATTTTGAAATCGATTTCTTACTACATTCCTAATGAGATAGAGTTGTAACTTTAAATACGAAGCAGAATTAAAAGACAATTCTATCTATATAGATAGGTAGTATTGGTGTTGTGTTTTACGTTATCACGCCAGATCCCTTGCAGAGTAGGCAAACACAAAAACTAAAACGCAAAAATAATTTTAAACAACGACTAACAGGCAACATATTTAAAAACCTATTCTTTATAAAAGAATCTTTAATTTTTAGTTTACTTAAAATATCATTGGATTAGTACTAAGATGGTACTAGGTGATATTCTTATAGACCATACCATGAACAAAAATAATGAGCTATAGTCAATAGTCAAGAAAATAATTGGCCAGAATTGCATCTTTTCTTTTGAAGTCTCGTTAAGTAAATGGTATTTAAAAGATTGGGACTTCGACTTACTTTTACGAGTATTTACTTTCCTCCGCGGAGTGTTTTTTTCTATTTGGCAATGAGACATTTTATTTATTTATAGAAAATATCTTTTCATTGATATAAGACTATAGCAACTGTTCTTGCTCAGGTATATCCGACTAATATTATTAATGTGAAAGTTTGTATGTCTGGATGTTTAGATGTTTTTTACTTAATCACGCAAAAACGGCTGAATAGATTTGGATGAATTTGGCACACAAATAGTTTGTTTAACACATAGGATACTTTTTATCCCGCAAAAATGTTAGATTTCTGTCTAAACTTAACGCGGACGAAGTCGCGGGCAGAAACTAGTGTATACTAGAAAATACTTATATACTTGTGAAAATACTTATAGACACACAAGCTGTGCTAAACCGGTGGAGTGAACACTTTGGAGAAATGTATGAGAATGCCCCGGATGCTGGTGACACAGACGAGCCCAGAGGCGAGTTTGCGGCACCAGAATCCACAGAGGACATCACTATGGAAGAAGTTGAATGGGCGATACGAAGTATGAAAAATGGTAAAGCTGCGGGAATAGACATGATATCTGCCGAGATGATTAAATATGGTGGAACTTGCGTCCGGGACGCATTTTCGGTCCTCGCAAATCTTTGCTGGAAGACCGGTAGAGTCCCTACAGATTGGCGCCGCGCAGTCATAGTACCCTTGTATAAAGGCAAGGGCTCACAATATGACTGCGCCAATTACAGGGCCATCAGTTTGATCAGCTTGGCAGCTAAGGTGTATGGTAAAATTATTGAACGGAGAATGCGCGAGAAGTCCGATGGAGTGTTGTGTGAGGCACAGGGAGGTTTCAGGTCTGGAAGAGGATGTTCGGATCAAGTTTTCTCCCTCCGCAACATCGTAGAAAAGCATCTGGCAGTAGGCTGGAAGGTTTTCTGCGGTTTCGTGGACCTGGAGAAGGCGTTTGATAGAGTCGTGCGAAAGAGACTTTGGGACACTTTGCCAGAGTATGGTATAAACGGCACCCTGTTGCGAGCCGTCCAGTCCACCTACGTGGACAGCAAGGCATGCGTACGGGTGGGTGGTAACATGTCACCTTGGTTTGACGTTAAAATCGGCGTCAAGCAGGGTTGCGTGTTGTCCGCTAGACTGTTTATAGTGTATCTGGATAAAAGTCTTCAAAGACTGAATGCGATGACTGAAGGGGTAAAAATGGGTGATCTAGTAATAAACCACCTATTGTATGCAGATGACGCGGTTTTGATAGCGCCAACAGCCACTGATCTGCAAACACTAGTCACAGTTATGAGAGACGACTGCATGAACAATGGCTTACATTTGAATGTGAAGAAAACCAAAATTATGGTTTTTGAACGGGAAGAAACCAGAACGAATGCAAGGATTGTGGTTGGGAACGATGTGCTGGAGCAAGTGAATGAGTTTGTATATCTTGGATGCGCCTTCAGTAAGGTTGGGAAATACACCGCTGATATAGAGAGAAGAGTGAATGCAGGTAATAGAGTGAATGGTGCGATGGAAAGGCTACTTGGGAGCCGGCACTTAAGCCAAAAGGCGCAGCTGGCCATGCATAACGGAGTGCTTGTCCCAACGCTGTTATATGGCAGTGAGAGTTGGGTATGTAAGAAGGAGAACGAAAGCAGGATAAATGCGGTCGAAATGCGATCTCTGCGGAAGATGTGCGGAGTCACGCTGACTGACCGTATTCGCAACAGCGTAGTAAGAAAGCGAGTAGGTATGAAAGATAGTATCGGTGTAAAGATGAGAAAGGGTATGCTCCGTTGGTTCGGGCATATAGAAAGAATGCCAGAAGAAAGAATGACAAAACAGATATACAATGCGAAAGTTGAAGGATGTAGGTGCCGGGGAAGACCTAGACTATCTTACCATGACCAAATAGACCGTGTCTTAGCTGAAGGGCAAGTCAAGAGTCTCCGTAACCGGCGAGTGTGTATGAGACGAACTATGAGAGTGGAGGAAGCCAGAGAGGTATGTAAGGAAAGATCCTGTGGGAACTCTGTACTCTCTGCCTACCCCGCGAGGGAGCTGGCGTGATGATATAGACTTGTGTGTATACTTGAATATTGAATCTTATATATAAATAATACAATGAAAGGTAGAGCAGACTGAATAACCTATATTCCGCCAACGTCACGCCTATATTCCACAAGCGGAGTGGCAGAGGTGAACTGTGTATACGCATATCACGGACGGCCCTAAATCCCAACGTAAGAGCGAGCGAAAGTATTCCCATTAAACCGGACATAATTCTGGACTCCGGACTAGGTATCATTGAAAATCACCTGAGATTCGAACTCAGTTCGTGATTGCCACCCGCACCAATAGGCAGAAAAGAATTCAATATTGTTTCTCTTCCGTCCTTTTTCAACATAGAATATAGATTTCTATATTCTGATACCAATAAGTACCTATAGTCTGTTAGTTTTATCTAACTAAAGTTAAACAATAAAAAGTAAGAATTATAGTTTTAAAACGAATGAAATTATTAATTTTTTAATAATAAAATAGAATATTACGAGTATAATATCTTTTAATACAGGTGTGGTCAGTAAAATCGTTTAACTTTTTCATTTTTCAAAATCGCTTATTCTTCGCTATAATCGCTTCCACACTTGCATCAAATCCATTATTGTCATGTGTGTGGTGTCATGTATATTTTATCTTGCGAGCTGTAGGTTTATGAGGTAGTATACTCGTATATGTACTATCATTCATATTTCAACATACTGAATACGTGCAGTCGGCGTCGTATGGAAATGTGTCATACATAAATAAATGGTAGAAACGATTGCCTAGGGTTCCGGAATCAAAACGAATAAACGAATCTCCTTTTAAAGCTGTATTTTTTTCAGGGAAACTGTATATCTTTCTTTCTATATAATCTCGCCAGATCCCTTGTGGTGTAGGCAGACAGTACCGTATACTTACAGTACTCATTTATAATATTCTAAGCAATTATAGAATCCACGTAATAGAGGGTCAGTCTGTAACAGACTTTTAGTTCGAATTTAGGTGATATTTTTACTACTTTAGTCACCTTTTTCGATGTCTATATGATGAAATAAAAGGCTGAAATGAATAAAAGGGTGGCTGTAATCTATTAACGAGATAACAACAGAATTGGAGATTCCATGATGGAGTAATCATAATGTTCTAGTGCTAGGTAAAGTCCTGCTTTAATAAATTGAGGTTAGAGACAGTAGGTCGTAAGACGCGGACCCCGTGCAGTTTGCCGAAGACAGGTATTGTGACCATTTGCTATTGAAATTTATCAGTCTGCTCATAATACTTCCAATTCGGTTTAAGTGGCAGCCGAAACGAATGGCTTAGTATGCCAGATACATGGAGACGCTCAAAATTGGCAACACAAAAGGTCACCCATCTCAGACTATCTGAAACTAATTCTGCTTAACTTTGGTGGTCGCTAAGAACACCACGGTAGGACTACACAGCGAGCGTCGAAGACGTCAAGGTATTATTTATTTTGAAGGAAAATCACAATCTTCCTTCCTTCTAAACAAATTGTTTCATAAAGAAGGTCCTACTCATTATGAACAAATATTTTACCTATAGAAGGTAAAATATCAGAAGCTAGAGGGCGCTTACAGTGTAAACAAAGTTTGTGATCGCTTAGAAAATATCATTGAATTAAAATTAGACATTGAAATTGTGAACAGTATAATAAGTGATCAAACGAACTTACCTGAAGTGAAGTTCGATCATTATTATACGAAGTCCTTCGTTCGAAGATATAAACATGCAGCTCTCTCGATTCGCTTGGCAGCTCGCTAATTTTAGAGACGAAACGTCAACGCCTCCTCTATGGTATCTGTGGACATAACCTCTGCGACCACTCCTTTTAGAAGTAGTACATTTCAACTTTACCAACGGGCAGGGCGGGTTGGGTACTTATATCTTCGAACGAAGGACTTCGTATAATAATGATCGAACTTCACTTCAGGTAAGTTCGTTTGATCACTTATTATACTGTGTCCTTCGTTCTCGATATAAACATGCAGCTGTTTAGAGCTATAAGGGTAAAGTTGAAGTATACCACATGAATGTTATTTTAAGCGTGAGCTCTAACATGTCATGAGTACATTTGTCGTATAACACATTCCCGTTGTTTGCATTGCTATACAACACAAATACAACATATATATACATATATGTGTATATATACGAGTATATATGACGACGATTTAGCGCAGTTGTTAAGAGCTTGAGCTGCTCCGCCCACTGTGTCTAATATTCGCGGGTTCGATTCCCGCACGGGACAAATCTTTGTGTGATCCACAATTATTTGTTCCGGTCTGGGTATTTGTGTTTGTGAATTTTCATGTTTGTAAACGCACCCACGACACAGGAATAAATGCTAGTGTGGGGCTACGTTTTTAAAAAAAATAAAAATAAAATATACACATATATTGTTTCTTACAACCAGTCTGTCTAACTTATTCAAAATAAATTTATGATAATCAAATTCTATAACATGTTATGTTATATAGTGTAGATCCATCCCAACAAAAATCTTTAAAGCACCTGTTATAGCACACCTGTTGTCCATAACTCATTACTACTAATAATAATCAATCATTACTTATAAGATATCAGTGCATTCTCCATCTGTTATGTCTTCTATATATAGATTTTTATATATAGATTCTATATATAGATTTTTTAATGTTGAGGAATTACCGATCCAGAACTTTGTTTATATGAAATTAATCCCTTTATCTTGTATCATAGAAAACCCTTCCGAAACGAACTATGAGAGTGGAGGAAGCCAGAGAGGTCTGTAAGTAAAGAACCTGTTGGAACCCCGCACTCCCCGCCTACCCCGCAAGGGGTCTGGCGTGACGATATAGATAGAGATAGATAGAAAACTCTTACTGTGTACTAGATCTGGAAACAAAGTATGTTAGTACCCAATTTATAACAATATAAGACAAATAAGACAGGGAAAACTGTTTTCCCACTAAAGTGTCTTCCAAGTGGTATGAGAAGATTCTTCTTTTGCATGGAGTGGCAGAGGAGAAGAATGAGGAAATCGTGCAGGTGGTCACCCACATCATTGAGGACCAACTCGAGGTCTGCAACTTTCAAGCACTCAATATACGCCATTGCCATAGGATGGGACGATCTTCTCAAAAGTCTAGGCCCATCCTCATAAAATTTAATGATATGGCTATCCGCACTAAAATCTGGTTCGCCAAAACTAACTTAAAGGGCACAGGGATCACGATCTCCGAATTTCTCACCAAGACGCGCCACGACTTGTTTTTGGCTGCTAGGGCGAAGTTTGGAGTAACAAAGTGCTGGACCAGAAGTGGTGAGGTACACGTTCTCGGCATCAATGGAACGCGGCATCGGGTGAAGTGCATGCTCGATCTGAACAGCATCGATCCGGATCCTGAGAAGCCAGCCACCATCAAGGCGACCACGAGCACAACAGGGACGAGGTCTAAGCGCGCCAATCAGGCCAAAAAGTGATGTTCTGCGGTTGTTTCCTTGTGCTTTATATTTCTGGATGTATAGGTAGCAAAATTTTATTTATTATCTTTCTTTTTCGTTAACACTGACCTATACTATACCCTCATTATTTTAACTTTTTCGATTGTTATGAGTATTCTTCTTCTTCTTATTTTAATTAATGGCCGCACACTTTAACAGTGTATTTCGCCAATGTCAAGTAGTAATAGAGTATAACAGTAAATTATAAAAATTGGCTTCTTGTCGCCATTACGGCAAAAAACCGTTATGTGTATTACGAACTTGTTTACTTTATAACTGTCAAAGTCAATTTGCAACCAGAATGACAATGTCAGCTACGTTCTGAAACTGAAAGTTTCTCGTTGTGTTTCGTTCAAAATTTTGTCGATGGTTGCGTTTCGATTCACGTGATATTTTCATTCTGGCATTGAAATCCTCTATCTTAGTTTGTATTATTGTTTTTTTTTGTTATTTCTTCTTTTTTGTAGCTTTTCTGTTATATTAATTTTAATCTATAAAACACTTGCGGCAGGTGAATGCATTTGTTGAATTTGGTACCTGCATTGTATGTATTTTGGCATTTTTATATTTTCTTTTTTATACTAAAATATATTAACTATATAAGTATAACTATTATATATACATATATATATTTACTTCTTAAACTGTACTTCATTGGTATATACATATCTTAAAAGGTATAATAGTATATTATTATGTCTGATTATGACAGTAACAGTGACGAGGAAACTTTTTTTTCAGTAGACAGCAACGATAATAGTTTCGTTAGTATCCCTTCTCTTGCTGACGCTCTAATGACAACGTTTTCTGATGCCATTAGGAATTTTAATGTTGTCCACATTAATGCCCAAAGTATTCCGGCTCATTTTTCCGATATGCTGGCAAGTTTTGACTGTAAAAATATTCACGCTATTCTTGTCTCTGAATCCTGGCTGAAGCCATGCCTCCCATCGACACTTTATTCCCTCCCCGGATTTAATCTCATCAGAAATGATCGTTCTGTCGGAGCTGGGGGTGGTGTGGCGATATATCTTCGATCCAATATTCCATTCTCTTTAATAGATTTATCGCCGCAACCACCTCCACCAAATGCTGGTGAACATCTTTTCATAGAAATCGAACTTCATCATTCAAGGATACTTCTTGGTGTATTCTACTGTCCCACGTCACGTATAGATTTCTTTTCCTCTTTCGAGAATATTCTAGAAAATTCGGTCCCTTCTTACAGTCATAGCATCATAATGGGTGATTTCAACACTTGTCTGCTTAAAAACGACTCCCGGTCTTCCAGTCTCCACACCGTTCTTGATTCCTGTAATTTATCTGTTCTTCCACTTCAAGCTACACATCATTTTCCTAATTCAACTCCTTCACTTCTTGACCTTATCTTTGTGTCGTCAACTGAACATGTCGCTAAACATGGCCAGTGCTCAGCTGACGCCTTTTCTTATCATGACCTAGTCTACTTATCCTATAAAGTCCGGCCCCCTAAGGCCAAGGCAAAAATTCTCATGCAGCGTAATTTTAGTGGTATTAATCTTTGGAAACTTCGAGAAGATGCAGCTAGTATTGATTGGGAGATTTTATTGTTGTCCGACTCACTGGATGACAAAGTTAATATTTTCACATCAACACTGATTCGGTTATTCGATAAACACGCTCCAATTCGCCCCATTAAAGTTAAACATCTTCCGGCACCTTGGTTGACTAATGATATCAAGCTATTGATGAGTAAAAAAGTGGCAATCAAATCTAAATTTAAAGCTAGAGTCACAGATTCCAATTGGAATAAATACGTCGCCATTCGGAATCACTGCAACAAGGTGTGTAGAGATGCTCAGCGCCAACATATTCATAGTTCTGTCCAAAACGGTAACCCAGCAAAAGTCTGGAAATTTCTGAAATCAATGGGGATCGGTAAATCGCGACAAGAAAACATTCCTAAAGATTTAGATATCAATCTTCTTAATAAACATTTCTCTGCTTCGTCTCACTTCGATAAGACTACAAAATTAAATACGTTAAACTATCTTTCTTCCATACCGATGCCCGATTATTCTCCATTTTTCTTCAGTCAATTTTCCGCTTGTGATGTTAAGAAGAGCATAGAATCGATAACATCTAACGCAAACGGCAGCGATTGTATCAGCCGTAATATTATCCTCCCTATCCTGGATGAAATCCTTCCTACTATTTCCCATATTTTAAACCATTCCATATCCAGTGGCCACTTTCCATCGTCATGGAAAGAAGCCCAAATAATCCCATTAGCTAAGAAATCCAATCCGACTTCCCTCTCCGATTATCGTCCCATATCCATATTACCTTTCCTATCCAAGGTCCTTGAGCGGCTCGTCCATGATCAGATCAGTTGTTTCCTTAACAAAAACTGTCTCTTTAATCCTTTTCAGTCCGGCTTTCGCCCTGGTCATAGTACTGTTACTGCTCTGGTGAATATTACGGATGATATCAGACTTGGAATGGAAAATAGTAATCTAACTATACTTACGTTGCTCGACTTTAGCAACGCTTTTAATACAGTGGACTTTGATATTCTACTTGGAGTGCTATGCTCTATTAACATATCTCCAACGGCGATTGTTTGGTTTCGTAATTACCTGTTTGGTCGCCGGCAACGCATTCGCATCGAAGATACTTACTCTTCTTGGTGCAATACGAATGCCGGTGTTCCACAGGGTGGCGTTTTATCTCCTTTGCTTTTCGCTATCTTTATTTATTCTATTTCCAACCAATTACGTTCTTCATACCACCTTTATGCAGATGATCTCCAAATTTACTCACAAGCTCCACTGACCAGGTTGTCGGAGGCTGTTTACACTATTAATGAAGATTTAAATAAAATATGCGACTGGAGTAAAAGTCATGGCCTCACGGTCAACCCAGTTAAAACGCAAGCTATTGTTATTGGTAGCTCTAGGCTTACTACGCGAGTCGATTGGTCGAAACTTCCCCAGATAAAATTTGACGGTGTCACAATACCAATAAGTCCCACTGTAAAAAATTTGGGGATTTACATCGACACCAATCTCACTTGGGGTCCACATCTTCAAAATCTCAGCCGCAAGATCTTTGCTTCCGCAGGTTCATTGAGGAGGCTGCGAAATTTTCTCCCCACTGCCACTAAAATTGCACTTGCACAATCCCTCCTTCTTCCTATCCTTGATTATGCAGACGCCAGTTATGTCGATCTTACTGAGAGCCTACTTGAGCGGCTTCAAAATTTTTGCATAAGATTCATATTTGGTTTGCGAAAATATGATCATATTTCAGAATTCCGTGCTAAGCTCAAGTGGCTACCAATTCGTCTTCGCCGGAATACTCACTTGTTATCGCTTTTATACAACATCCTGTTCAATCCAGCATCTCCATCCTATCTCAAAGAACGATTTGAGTTTCTTCACGAAACACATTCAAGATTCCTAAGGTCATCGGAAAATCTCAGACTAAAAACACCGATGCATTCCACAAATTTCTATGATAAATCTTTTTCAGTTCAAGCTGTCCGCTTGTGGAATGCATTACCTGAGTTAATTAGACGTGCACAGACGCTACTTTTAAAATGATGGTTAAGAACCACTTCCTCTCTGTTGTCAATAGTGAGACGCCGTCATAACCTCTAACCTTTTGTATTTACCTATCCTTATTTATACGTTACGTTTATTTCTATTGCACTATGTATAAATTTAATATATTTCTTACTATATATGTATGTCATATTTTGAATATGTATAGTTACTTTATTCGAATAAATGTACGCCACTAACTGCCCTTTATTTTTGTTGTATTTCTTTCGACTTGTTTGTCTGGAAGAAATTGCTATTAGCAATAAGACCGCCAATTGTGCTTGTTATTTTACAACAACTACTTTGTTTTGTTATAATGTATTTGGTGTGCACAATAAAGAGTATTCTATCTATCTATCTATCTATCTATCTATGTGGTTTTTTTTTTTTACTGTCAAATGATCTCTTTTTTGAGTACAGTACCAGACAAAGGCTACAAATTATATTGGGTGATTATAAGGATGTTTTGCTATAATTACTTATTTAATTTATGATAAAGTAGTTTCCTTTATGTCAAAGTTCGGTTATATTTAATGTTAGTTATGTTTTTGAAAGGGAAGAAACCAGAACGAATGTAAGGATTGTGGTTGGTAACGATGTGCTGGAGCAAGTGAATGAGTTTGTGTATCTTGGATGCGCCTTCAGTAAGGATGGGAAATACACCGCTGACATAGAGAGAAGAGTGAGTGCAGGGAACAGAGTGAATGGTGCGATGGGAAAGCCGCTCGGGAGCTCGGGAGCCGGCACTTAAGCCATAAGGCGCAGCTGGCCATACATAACGGAGTTCTTGTCCCAACGCTATTATATGGTAGCGAGAGCTGGGTATGTAAGAAGGAGAATGAAAGTAGGATAAATGCGGTAGAAATGCGAGCTCTGCGGAAGATGTGCGGAGTGAAGCTGACCGACCGCATTAGCAACAGCATAGTAAGACAGCGAGTAGGTATGAAAGATAGTATCGGTGTAAAGATGAGAAAGGGCATGCTCCGTTGGTTCGGGCATATAGAAAGAATGCCAGAGGAAAGAATGACAAAACAGATATACAATGTGAAAGTGGAAGGATGCAGGTACCGGGGAAGACCTAGACTATCTTACCACGACCAAATAAACCGAGTCTTATCTGATGGAAAAGTCAAGAGTCTCCGTAACCGGCGGGCGTGTATGAGACGAACTATGAGAGTCGAGGAAGCCAGAGAGGTATGTAAGGAAAGAACCTGTTGGAACTCTGTACTCTCTGCCTACCCCGCAAGGGATCCGTGAGGTTATAGATAGATAGATAGAGTTATATTTATAATCTTTAAAGATGTACATATACCAAAATTTAACATTTTTGTACTAGAGGCCTTTGTACTAATGTCCTTATCTAGAGCTATTCCTCACATAAGGCTATGTACTTTAACTATATGATCTCGCGAACTCTGATTATATATTATTTATTAATTAACATATTATCAAACAAAAGTACAATAAAAACATCTAATTCTTCAATTCATGAATTGATGTGTTTCCTCTGTGTGTCTCAAATTTCTAATGTATTAATTACACTATAAATGATGCAGGGCGTAACCAAAAAACCAAAACCATTGGACTTATTACCCAATAGAAAGCTGAATAGCTCCTAATAAATTTTTTAGTAGGTTATTTAATATGACTCTAATGTCTATTATTAGCATTGAGTTTCTTTGTGGGATAAGGATTATAGCACAGTTGTGATCATCTATCTTTAATTAAATTCTAATGAGAATGGCTATAAATTGTATATCAATTATTAAAAAATTATGTTTCTAATAATAATGTTTCTATACATAATGTTAAATATATGTAGGACCAGATTTTTTAACCTAGACTTGTCTGGATTGCAAGTATTTGCACAAAACCAATAAAGTTATGTTTGCCGTTGAAGGCAGACAGACACACATTTTTATTAGTGTCATAGATACCTTGTTACATACCAAAGTCAGTGAATACCTTTAGCCTCCAATATTATGGTTTATTTGTAACAGCCATGTTGTATTCCTGAATGTTTAACTGATTTTTTCGGTACCTTAAAAAAAAAACAAAAACAAGCCTTTGTGTAAAAAGCCTCAAACTTTTCTTACCTCACATTCTCTGGTAGGAGACTTCCAATGTCCACTGTGATTTGTTTTTGGTGGGCTGATAGGTACACTGTGGGTTAATATTTGTACACACCGGATGAGGATTGTTGTTCTATGTTGGTTACAACACTGGTGGTTTATTGACATTTAAACTACTGTTTATGAACAGATAGTTATAATTCCATATTGGTACTCCACTATATTAATACTCCTTTAATACAAAATATATACTGCTGACCACAAAGGTTCTTATCCCAATCAATGTTTCATGACTGTATTGTTAGGACTCATCTTCCCTGACTACCCTGCAAGGGGTCGCTCCACTTCTTCTAACTTGCTAACTTATGTCCACAGTCTGAGTTCTGCACTTAACAACCGAATACAAGTAGACTCGCTTTACACAGACTTTGCCAAAGCTTTGGACAAAGTTTATCATAGCATTCTTTGCCGAAAAGCAAGCCACCTTGGGATCCACGGCTCACTCTTGCGCTGGCTATCCTCATACCTGGCTAACCGTACACAGATTGTGAAAGTATACGGCTATGAATCCTATCCCTTCATTGCAAAGTCTGGTGTTCCTCAGGGTTCGAACCTGGGGCCTCTTCTGTTTGTACTCTTTATTAATGACTTAGTTGACTCCATCACATGTAACTGCCTCGCCTACGCTGATGACTTAAAAATGTACTGCGAAATAAAAACCACTGATGATTGTATCGTACTATAAAGTTACATCAATAGTCTGTACCAGTGGAGTGTAGATAACAACATGTCCCTAAATATATATATCGAAATTTCACCTCATTACCTTTACCAAAAACAAATCCCCTGTTCTCCATCCGTATAATATTAACAACGATGTACTACTGCGCCAAAACGAGGTTAGAGATCTTGGGGTCTGGTTTGACTCTAAACTCACATTTACACACCATTACAACAGCATAGTAACTAAAGCTAATAAAGCTATGGGATTCATTTTCCGAATGATAAAACCATTTAAAAAACCAGATAGTTTGTTATTACTCTATGGTGCATTGGTCAGGAGTATACTGGAATACGCTCCGGTTGCCTGGTCCCCCTTCTATCGCACTCACATCGACAGAATCGAGGCAGTCCAAAAGCGCTTTCTTCGGTACATAAGCTCTAAATTTGGTTTGAGACGCAAACTGCTTACATATGAAGCACGACTCAAACATTTCAAGATGGACACTCTCGAGTCTAGGCGCAAGATGCAGGAGTACTCCACACTTTACAAGATTATTAACTTGAAGTGGGACGCAGGTGAATTGCTGAGCCATTTTTCCCCACAACATTTATTCTCGGTGCCCCACTCTAACAATAAAATCTTATACAATGATCCTGTTGCTCGAATGTGTAGAGGGTATAATAATCACAGCAAAGAGTTAGATATATTTTATCAAAGACACCGAGAATATCTATATCAGTGTAAAAGAATTCTTCAATCACATAAATTTTAATTTTAATTCTAAATTTTAATTTTAATCCTAAATTTTAAATATTAATCCTAAATTTTAAATTATAATTTCATTTTAGTCTTTTTTTTAAATTGTATTTTGGAAATACTTAATGTACTGTGTTGTCTTTATTTTATTATAATTACTTAATTTAATCCAATCCCTGTTGACATAATTAATTTTTGAATCTTGCACTTGACAAACTAATGTTTTTATTTAATCTTAGTCTAAGTTTACTTTTATTAGGTTATTAATTGATATTTCTATAGTTCTGTAATTTCTCATAACTTTATAGCCCTATCTTAACTAATATTTGTCGTTGTTCGTAGATTACGAAAGCTGTGCCTGACTATAATCGGATTTCAAATTGAACTGTATTCTATTTCTTACTATATTACGTCTCAATGTCTAATTTGTAATCTGTAGTGGTGCCTATAAGTAAATAAATAAAATAAAATATATGATAAGCTTAATGTTAAAATTATTCATGTCATTATGTTATAATACTCAACTGGGTCCCAGAACGGTCGTTACCGAGATTTAATTAGTGATCATTTGTAACCAATGATAATAATCTGAACGGTATTACTCCTTCTAAATGTTTGCTTATTAGTGATAAGGGTTTGAGAGGTTGGGGTTGTATTCCAACATTGAAATATGTCTGTGGCAGATATTTCAAAGCGATGCTAACATTGTCCAGTAATTCGGACTAATCCTTATGAAACTTGGTGGTCGGAGACCAAAGTTGTATTAAGCAGACGACGATTTAAGACGAGGCTTTCTATCAAGCCTATTGTAGTGCTCCTTGATTGATGTTATTTTTATTTTTTATTTACATGGAACAAAAAACAGTTACATATTATTAATTTTACAGTATTATTATCTTAATGAGTTAATAAACATGTAACCCACACCATTGTTCACGGATGGACTGACATAAAAATCAAAAATTAAAAGTTAGACTATAATCATAAAGTTACATTTTGTTAAAAGCTTTCATTTGAGAAATTAGGGTCATACTTGCATTACGTCTCAGCACATATTATTTTAATGACCCGATTCTTGAATTGTCGGTTGGAAAGGGCGAAAATGTCAACGTCGGTGAAGCGTGTATTATAAGTGTCTACAAGGCGACGAAGAGGTGCGCGGATCCCGGCGTTGGTCGTGCAGGTGCTTGTGTGGAATAGCCGAGGTACGCGCACCCCCCCCCCCCATCGATAGACAGCTCTAGGTACTGTAAGACATCATTCGTTAATAATTTCTGTACAATCAAATCTGTTGTTACATAAACCATGAAGCAACATTACATCTAGAAGTGAACGTCGTGATTCTAAATTTAGGATATTATATTGTTTTAACAACTGTGCGTAAGGAATTTTAGGTTGATTGCTTTTATATTGTATGGTACGTAAAACCTTTTTTTGTACTATCTCTAGTCTATGAGTATACTTGGCATAGAGAGGATTCTAAATTGATATAGCGTATTCCAATTGGGATCTTATTAAGGTTTTATATAACGTTAAGAGTGTAGAGGGTTGCACAAAATCACAAGTGGATCTTGTGACAAAGCCATACATCCGGTAGGCTTTGTTAATTATACTGTCAATGTGTCGATCGAAATGTAAAGAGGAATCTTACATTACACCTAAGTCGCTAACTAAATTTACATGATTAAGTACTACATGGAATAATTAAACTGAATTTTATATTTGTAAAAGAAATTGTATGACACTTAGGAAGGCTTAAGAATAGCTTATTGTGCTTACTGTAATTATAGAGTCTATTAAGGTCATCTTGTATAAGTAAACAATCTTGAATAGATTTACAGGGCTTGTAAATTTTTACGTCATCAGCATATAATAGAAAGTTCGTATATATGAAGGACTGTTTTATGTCGTTGACAAATATAATAAAAAGGACCCAATATTGATCCCTGTGAAACGCCTGATTTAACAACTACAGAGTCAGATTTGAAACCAGTGATCACAACTCTTTGAGTCCTGTTGAAAATGTACGATACAAACCACCGCAACAGATTACCTCGTATTCCTTTAAATGCAATCCTGTCTAGAAGTAGCGCGTGATCCACCTTGTCGAACGCTTTTTGAAAATCAGTATACACGGCATCTACTTGCACCCGTTGATCCATATTCTTGAACAAGTGATTGACAAAAGTCATTACATTAGTACTCGTCGAACGTAGCTTGACAAAACCATGTTGTTGGGGTATTATAAGTTCATGGAGCAGAGGATACAGTGCGTCGTGCACAAGTCTCTCAAAAAGCTTCGACAAGGTAGAGAGAATTGATGTCGGGCGGTAATTTTCGATGTTATTTTTATCACCACTCTTATAAATAGGTGTTATATACGCATGCTTCCAAACCGTGGGAAAGACGCTCTCGTGTAAGCACTTATTAAATATAATTTATAATGCTGAATAGATTTTATCAGATGTTCTTACACAAAAGTAATTTTTAAATTTCGAGGTTAGTTTTGGATTAAAGGATCAAAAATTTTACACCTGTTTGTTTATTTAGTTTAAAAATATATAAACAACATATTTAATTTTTATTATCTGCTAAATTTAAGTACAAACCCCTAGTGCACCGATCTATTTAATAACTTCTCCTCTACCTATCTTACTCCTCTCTATTTCACTACATCTTCACTCTTCACTTCAATTTTCTGCTTGCTGCGCAGAGAATATACTCTGTACCATGGATCTGTATGCAAGGTTGGCCAACACCATGGAAGATCTGGCAGCAATGTTTACCTCGAGGATGAATAGTTACGAGGAAGACCTCAAGAAAGCTGCCAGCACTGAGACATCAGCTGTGCATAAAACCTTAGCCAGCCTGTCTCAAGAATTCACCGACTTCAAGTGCCTCATCTGGAAGACGTTGGGGGCAATAAAATCACAGATGGAGCTTCTCTTGCTGGGATTGGATCGGCACGAAATGGCATCACGCAGAAAGGTACTTCTTTTCCATGGAGTTTCTAATGTTTCGGATTGCCATTCCAAAGTGATCAACATCTTGAAGGACAAGTTGAATGTGATAAATGCCATTGCTGCTGATGTGGCTGTGTGTCATCCCTTGGGAATAAACCCTAACAAGTCTCGACCCATTTTGGTACGATTCCAAAGCCATTCTTTGCGAAGCCAGGTATGGAGCAACAAGGCTGCCTTGAAGGGAACCGGGCTAACTCTCTCTGAATTTCTGACTAAGCCCCGGCATGAGGTATTTATGGACGCTCGTAGAAGACATAAACAAGTGTTGGACCTCCGAAGGTAAGATCGTCATCCAGCTGCCAGACAAATCGCGGAGAAAAATTGAGTCGGTAGCAGAACTACGACAAGTGCTAGTCCAATTTCCTCCTTCTGGTGATGCGGGGAGCTCCAAACAACAGCCAAGCGGGTCTACATCTTCGTTGTCTGTTCCAGAAAAGGGAACTCGAAGGCCTCCGAAGTGAGCGGGTGTGGTGATACGTATGTTCGACAAACACTATCTGCTTTGGGCTTTGTTTTTATAGAGATCACATTTCTTTTTCTTTGTAAATTACTTTTAATTTGTATTCAATGTTACTTGTTTGTGATTGTTTTTTCACCTTTTTTACTTTCCATTCTACATATTATTAATATTGTGTTTCTGACATTTGGTGTGATCGTCTAGAAATCCGATATTATTTTTTTTTGTGTTTGGATCACAGCATTTTCATCCTTTTTCCACAACCGGCGAGTGCACGAGGGTATGATTATTTCAAAAATTTATATACTTAGTACTTAAGTTTTAATCTACTTGGTATTACTTTTATTTATTTATTTATTTATATTTATATGGATATATTTGATATCAGTGATGATAGCTTTGTTTCTTGTTCTTCTTCTGAGATATTTGATGAACGGTATTCCAGTGCATTTAGTGATGATGACGGTGACGACTCTTACTTACGTGACCACCTTCAGTCTGTTTTCTCAAACCACCGACAATTTTTCAATGTTGTCCATATTAACGCTCAAAGTGTTCCTTCTCACTACTCTGACCTTTTAGCATCCTTCGACTCTAAACTTATTCATGCGGTTCTAGTATCTGAAACCTTCCTTAAACCCACTCTCCCTTCTGTGCAGTTTGCGTTACCTGGGTATAAGCTGTTACGCAATGACAGAACAGGCAAGGGATGTGGAGGGGTTGCCATTTATCTCCGACGTGATATCTCCTGTAAGGTGGTTGATCAGTCGCCAAGCGAGTATTCTAAGTTTTCTGAACACCTCTTTCTTGAACTTAACTTTAGTCATATAACGTTTCTTTTAGGAGTTTACTACAGTCCATTCTGTCACATTGATTTCTTCGCCTTTTTTGAATCAAAATTAGAATACTTCTCAACTTTATATGATAACATTATTATTCTTGGTGACTTCAACACCTGTTTGTTGAAGGGGGATAGTCATAGCAATAAGCTCCGGTCTCTTGTCTCTTCTGTCCACATGCATATTCTACCGCTGACAGCTACTCATCATGCTCCTCATTGTTCTCCTTCACTTTTAGATCTCATCTTAGTTTCCGATCCTAGTAAAGTAGCTACACATGGGCAAATCCCTGCATCTTTTTCTTATCATGATCTGATATTTCTCTCCTATAAACTTCGCTCACCAAAACGCTCTTCTAAATTTCTTTCTCTTCGTAGCTTCAAAAATATTAATGCTGAGCAGCTTAAAATGGATGCGAGTAGTATAGACTGGACTTCTGTTTACAACTGCACAGACGTAGAGGCCAAAGTATCAGTTCTTAATAAACTAATAATTGATTTATACGATACTCATGCACCAATGAAAAAAGTGAGGGTGAAACATAGACCGGCGTTATGGTTGTCCGATACTATAAAAAAGATCATGGCTAAACGGGACAGAGCGAAAATTAGACATAGAAGGTTCCCTACGGAAGAAAATTGGTGTCTCTATAAAAAGCTTAGAAACCGCTGCAGTCGTATGTGTAGGGATGCGAAGAGACGCCACATACACACCTGCATTCAAAATTTCAACACAGCACAGGTTTGGCAATTCCTTAAGACCTTTGGTATTGGCAAAACGTCCTTTGAAAATACCAGTAACTTGGATCTTAATGCATTTAATGCTCATTTCTCTAACCCTCCTGCTTCTTTAAAAGATGATATTAAATCTTTTACTCTTAAGCTTCTTTCAGATCTTCCTTTGCCAGTATGTGCTTCGTTCTCTTTCAGCCCGCTTAAGGAGCAAGACATAAAGAAATCAATATCCACGAAAGCCGTGGGTGACGATGGTATACAAATACAGATTATCGTACCAATACTTGACGAACTTTCACCAGTTATCACCCACATAATGAATTGTTCCTTGGAAACTTCCTCCTTTCCGACTGCTTGGAAAAAGGCATATATTCTTCCTTTACCCAAAATATCAAATCCTTTTTTAATATCCCGTTTTAGACCCATATCCATTCTTCCCGTTCTTTCCAAGGTGCTTGAGAGTGCAGTTCAAAATCAATTGTCACACCATTTCTCCTCTAATAGCCTGCTGAGTCCTTTTCAATCTGGATTTCGGCCAGGTCATAGCACAGTTACGACTTTGGTCAAAATAACTGACGATATTCGATTGCCCATTGAGAATAGACTACTGACAGTACTAGTCCTACTGGACTTCAGCAGTGCTTTTAATTCAGTTGATTTTGACATCCTCTTAGGTACTTTGTCCTCTCTCAATGTCTCTGCTCCTGTAATAGCGTGGTTCAACTCTTACCTTCGGGGCCGCTCGCAGTCGGTTCGCTCTGAAGATAATTCCTCTGACTGGTGTGACCTTACTGCGGGTGTGCCTCAAGGTGGCGTCCTTTCTCCTCTTCTCTTATCTGTTTTTATAAACTCTGTTACTAAAGTGATAACTTCTCATTATCATCTTTATGCAGACGACTTGCAGCTGTATCGTCACTTTAAGGTTGGGAAAATCAACCACGCGATCGATTCCATCAATGATGATCTTAAAAATATCAGCAAGTGGGCAAAATCGTTCGGTCTCTTAGTTAATCCTGCTAAATCTCAAGCTCTCATCATTGGTGGCAAACACTACATGAACGCTCTCAATAGCAATCTGCAGACACTCTCTCCAGTTGTCCTCGATTCTGTCCCTATACCTTACAGTAACCAAGTCGTCGTCGATTTTACATAATCCTAAATCCCCTGTTTACCTCAGGGAGCGTTTTGACTTTCTTGTTCCAAGGGATAAGCCCTGCCGTGTAGCTAAATCTCTCCTTCTTCGTGCTCCTCTTCATTCTTCAAGTCGTTACGATGGATCCTTCACTGTTCGTGCTGTGCGTCTGTGGAACTTACTTCCACAGTCCATTCGTGCGAGCTCATCTTTGAATGTTTTTAGAAGAAGAATCAGAGAACATTTTCTATCCTGATTTATTTAGGTATGTATGTTTATGTATGTATTATAATTATATGTATTTAATATTTGTATAGTAAGTAACTGAGTATATGTATTTATATTTGAAAATATAGTATTTATTTCATATTACATATTGCTATTTTCTATTAACATTATATTGTATAACTGCCCTCTTATTTCACTTTCTCATCCCTCAACACTCTATTGTTAGCTGGAAGATAACTCATATTTAAGCTCGCCTTCTGTATACTTTTAAATTGTAAAATTCCAAATCCAAAATCCCAGTGTATACAATAAAGAATAAAGAAGAAGAAGAAGTAGGGTGGCACAAAAAAGCCATCAGGGCCAGCTCCTTTAGATGTATCTAGCGATTCTATGGCTTTATGGATAGAGTGATCAGAGAGATAAAGATCAGGTATGGAGGTGGAATTATCTGAGTGGTGACTGGTAGGTTGCCAAGTCTCAGGAACCAGGGTAGAAGATTCGTACACTGAGCGGAAGAAATCAGAAAACAAATTACATATATCTGTAGGATTATCAGACGAAATATCTTTAAAATACATCGTATTAGGAAAATTGGCTTTACTTTTCTTGTTAGATATGTAAGACCAGAAATACTTCATATTCTTGTGTATACTCTCTTCAACTGAGTGCACGTAACGGCAAAAACATATAGTCAGTTCTCTATTTAATAACTTACGATAACAAGAAAAGTGCTCATAGTCGGCGAAGTTTCTATTAGTTTTCCAATTAGGCCACGCGCGCTCTATATTTTTAAAAATACGAATTAAAGAGGAGGATAACCAGATGGGAAAACGCAAACTTTTTGGACGAGTTAAAGGCACACGCATCCTTATTACTCCATATAGAGTATCATAAAAGACATTGACTGCCTGTTCAGCAGAGAGGTGAGAAAGGGTCTTGCACCAGTCCACTTTGCTAAGTTCATCATTGATATCGTCATAATTGCCTTTATGGTAGTTATGTCGTAGGACTGAATTACGCTTCATGGGTATGAAGTGTGTGTGTAAGCAACTTATTATAGAGAATGGGGGATGTAGATTATCCGGGTCTAATAATGCACTGTTAGACACTGCCGCACAGTCAACGTTAGAAATGAACAAATCCAATATCCTTTCTAAAGTGTTTTTAATAGTATTGTGTTGCACACCATTAATTAAAGATATAAAATTAAGAAAAACTCGACTAACTGAATTAGTGACAGAAGAATTTGAACAGGCTAAAGCATAATTCCCACGGTCCAACCAGTCAATATCATGTGAAAATCACCAGCAATAAAAACGAATTAGTTGTAGGATTGGTGACAATATTCTGCGAGGTATCTAAATATTGGATATATATTTCAACAGGAGTGTGGGGTGGGATATACGTGGCACAAATGATGTGACGTTTATGAGATGCGACCAGTTGTACCATAATTGGTTCTATAATGGAATGATTAAATTGCATTTTCACCTTGGCCGGTTGCAGCTTACGACGGACCGCTACTAGAACACCCCCTCCATAGCTTTTATTTGTAGCGGACCTGTCACGATCGCATCTGAAAACCAGGTAACGGTCGTCAATGAACTCATTATCCTGGATGTCAGGAATGAGCTAGGTTTCCGTTAGTATTAAGATGTCACACGAGTTCTTCAGGATATAAAAAAAAACAAGTATTATTCAGGATATATTCATATATAATGTTTGTAATTTTGTGCGAAAGCCCTCTACAGTTTTGATAATACATTACAATGCTCTTAAACGACATTGGTAATGAATAAGCAATAAATGTGCATTTGATTAAAAAATATTAAAAATGTAAAATACGATGTAAACAGTACAATTTAGAATCCCACTGAGCCAATCAAATGTAGGTCATCGATAGCATAGTATATTGGAGATTTATCTGATATAATACAACAAAGTATCAATGTTTGTAAAGTGTCCTTACAACTTTACAACTTCAATGTTAATTGATTTATAATGAATATAACAACGCTACAATGACCGAATGGTGACCACGGAAGTGATACCGTAATCTTGGAAGGTTAGCACAAAGAAGAGTCGACCATTTGGTAAGCGCGTGGATTAGACCTAGCGAGGAGGCGTAAAATGGAGAATGTTTATACCTTGCAGTGGGTGGAATAAGCTGCAGACGATGATGATGATGGATGCACACTGAACGCACTGCTTGACGACACTTATGGTTTTACACATGCTTAAGAATGCTTGGATTTCTGTCCTACCAAAGTAAATTACCGACCCGCGTTATAATCGGGGTCATGTTGAGCATATAGTTCCTTCGCATCCTTCGACCTTCGAAAAGGTCTGACAGTACTAACACGATCAAGTGTTTACATTGCGCTAAGTCAGTAATACTAATTTGAGTTTTTATTTGAAATTTTAGGAGCGAAAATAGAATAAAGATTTTTTTAAACCACACTAAGAATAATTCCTGTGTCGTGGGTGCGTTTACAAACATGAAATTTAAATACGCAAACGAACATTAGTGGGTCACACCAGTAGTCCCGTGCGGGAATCGAACCCACGTCTACTCTATTCAGTGGACGGGGCGGCTTAAGCTCTAACTACTTGACCAAGTCGTCCGTCTAAGATAAATTTAAGTTAATTTATTTCATCCCTTCACACTTTTTTTTATATCAGTGGTGTATTACACAGCCCGACTCAAACCGAATATAAGATTCGCAAACTTGTTCACTTGCTACCATATATCACCACCTAGGTACCTATCCCTATTACAACAGTTTATTATGAACTTTATCGGGAGCTCTTTCGTGATGTATATGCCGCCGATCACAGGGCTCGCTCCGATATTGAAATTGATAAGCCGATTTGTCGCTAGAATCCCTTTTACCCCTGAATGTTTTATGTACTACGTAAGTAGGACTTCACGAGTATTATTCATTTGTTTATTGCCGTTATCATGATAGCTTGAAATATAATATAATATATATTTTAGTTCAAACTGTAATGATAACGAAAATAAAAATATTGGATAGAACTATTCTATTTCGACATTGGAAAGGCGAAATTGTTAAAGCGACTCCTAGGAAAATTTTCTGAAGCTTTTAAAAAAAAGGTGTCCCGTGCGGAGATCGAACCAACCACTGCTCAATGAACCAAGCAGTTGTTAAAAGGTTTAAAGATTTGTTATACAAAAAGGATCATGTCTGATTTCCTATTGAGAATTTATATTCCAATTTGTTCTTTTAGATAGGTTTATCAGTAGAATAGCGGCTGTCCTAACAGTCGCATCACTACGCACTTCGCATGTATTCACGTTTATTTTACAAATGGTTTCATTCGTGCTACGTTACATTTTAGTTCACTCGTGGGGCAGTAAGCAATGAAATAAACATGAAACTGGCCAGCGGGTATGTAATCCGCGGTATTGGGCAGCGAAATGGACACATAAAAGAGAAGAAGGATCATCTATCATCTAAGAGTGTGTATGAAAGAGTCAGGTTTAATGAGAGCCAGAGCAATTTCAGCCTATTTCTAAAAGTAAAAATAAATACCGCCACGCCAATATTCCCCAGAGGTATACCTCTTCCACCCCCGCTTGGGGAATATTGGCGTTCACAGTATACTGTGAACGCCCAATTTTCCCCGACGATGTCAGGTCCCATGTAATAGGAGGGCGAGTCTATTGGCATATACGGGACACAATTACAGATTCCGGGCTGATACTGGGATTTTTTTGATAGAAAAACCACATTTGTACAACCTAGCATTAGAACCCAGGACTTCGTGATCGCAAAACACTTTATTTGCCACTAGACCAACGAGGTATTACAGACCAACTTCTAATAATACTACCACAAATTATTTTTATGCCAATTATTATCTGTTACAAATCCATGTTATATTGTATAACCAATTCTCTTAAAGTGTAGTAGCGACATCTGTTGTTGAAATGTTTTATTAAGTATAGAACGACATCTATTGGTACGATGTATTCGTTTATGTAATTAGTTCGTAATTGATAGGAATTGAGATTTTTTACATCCTTGATTAATAATTGAGTGTTTTTCTGATACTTAAAATTCATGCCTTATGCATTTTTCGCACAATGTAATTAAATCTTATATTTATCTTGACCTTAGTCACGTAGGATAAATTAAGTTTGTTTTGTTTACACTTATTCCTTTTGTCCAAATATACAAAGCAGTAACAGTTCTATCTACGTATAGTTCTTATTTTCTCCCAAAATTTTTCCTAGGAATATAGTTTCTAAAATAGACTATATCAAGTGAGATGCTCATAAATTTTATTTTTATAACACTCAATTGTATTGGTGGTATATTAGTCCGCCAATCAGATAGGTTGGCTGTATAAATTCGTTTTGTCGGTACAGGAGGTATATAATAGGATTTTGAATTTTAACGCGGTTATACGAACGTTTGCTTTTGGTGACATTACCGATTATCTGTTATACTGTGTGTGTAAATTAAAACCATATTTAGCCAAAATCCTTGCATCCTTTCTACATCCATCCGCTTCTGAGGTTAATATATCATCACGCCAGATCCAGAGAGTACGGAATTCCAACAGGTTTTTTTCTTACAGATCTCTCTGCCTGCCTCCTCTCTTATAATTCTCATAAACGCTTACCGGTTACGGAGGCTCTTGACTTGTCCTTCAGGTAAAATAAGGTCTATTTGGTCATGGTTAGATATTCTAGGTCTTCCCCGGTACCTACATTCTTCCACTTTCACATTGTATATTCATTTATCATCTTTGTATAGTCTACAGTTTACATGATCGCGCTGTTTCTTTTCACCTACACAGTACATCGCGCATAGGCTGAATCTAATCTAATGTACTTTACGTGGCTAACTTGTGGGCGAGACTCCGCTCCATTACATTACACGCTAATACTCGTATCGTCGGCAAAATTTAAATATAGTACAACTCTGTCACTACCTCTCTAGGGAAATATAGGTGTAACGGTATTTTTAAAGGTTCCTTACCCCCATCAATAAAAATGGAACCTTTGTAGTTTCACTTTTTTCTGTCTATTTGTCCGTCGGTTAGAATCTTTGTCTCAGGAACGAAGTTCTTAGGGGTCTATATTGTTCCTTGGGGATATCTAATGGCACTTGCAAGGAATTCTGCGAGGGTTTTCCCTCCCTCCGGTTATTTCTTTGATCAAACGGACGTTGAACATATGTATTGACCGAGCTGAATAGGTGCCACATTAAAATATACTGCACCTTTATAGTATGCTTGCGGTTAAGTGGAGTTGTGAGGTAAACAATGAGTAATATTCACTAACTATAGCCAAAAGTTGTGAAACAATGAATATTAATTAACAAACGCAGTCACCGCGTCACAGTATGACGCTCGCATCGCGGCTTCGTGCCCACTCGCCTTCGTCACTCGATGATAAATAATCTCTTAGAAAATGTTTAATAATAATAATATCAGCCTATACTGCCCACTGCTGGACAAAGGCCTTCTCTCACAAATCGGGGTAAGAGATTAGGTCATACTCCACCACGCGGATCCAGTGCGGATTGATGGAGGCAGGTTTGTGGCCACCTGCTGTTGGAACTTATCAAGCCGCCTTTAAGGCTTCCAACTCGGTTTAACGACTACCACATAAGTAGTAGCCGGAACCAACCGCTTAACGTGCCTTCCGAAGCACGGAGACGCTCGAATATGAAAATGCTACAAACGGTCACCCATCTCGAGCCGACCGAGTCGAATGCTGCTTAATCTTGGTAATCGGTAAGAACACCGCGGTCGCACAGCGCTACGAGCGCCTGCGACCTAACTAACTAACTAAACTGCTTGTCCTATCTAAAATAGACATTGGCGGAATGTTCAATCAAAAAATGGATAATAAATTCGTAAAATTAGGAAGACAGATGAGTATAGTATCTCTCCCTTTATATCTTGTATTACAGTACTGTATCTCCCAACCCTCTCACACCTAATCCCTTGCGAGGTAGGCCGAGAGTATCGAGTTGAGCCGTTGCTTAAAATCTACGAGAAAATTTTTACTCCTAGATTTTGGAGCAATGACTCCACTTTACTGTGTGTGCATGTTGTGTACATTTGCACACACGGCAACAAAGTAATTGGACAAATCTTTAGTCCACCGAATACAACCCTATAGTACATCCTTAGTTTTACTTCCACGGGGGAGACAACTCAGTCCATCGGTCCAGATTAAAGTGTGTCCAGTTGACTAAAAAGTCATTATTCGCATTAATGTGAGAATATTAAAACTTATGAACTAGTCAATCGAGGCACCTGATGAACGCAAATGTTTGTGTTGCCCTACACAGCGGCTGAAAAGGAAAAAAATAATGTTATTGTATCACCTCTACAAATGGATGATCTAGTGGTAAATCATCCACTATATGCAGATGACGCGATTTTAATAGCGCCAAAAGCCACTGATCTGCCAACACTAGTCACAGTTATGAAAGACGACTGCATGAACAATGGTTTACATTTGAATGTAAAGAAAACCAAGATTATGGGTTTTGAACGGGAAGAAACCAGAACGAATGCAAGGATTGTGGTTGGTAACGATGTGCTGGAGCAAGTAAATGAGTTTGTATATCTTGGATGCGCATTCAGTAAAGAGGGGAAATACACCGCTGACATAGGGAGAAAAGTGAGTGCAGGGAACAGAGTGAATTGTGCGATGGGAAAGCCTCTTGGGAGCCGGCACTTAAGCCAAAAGGTGCAGCTGGCCATACATAACGGAGTGCTTATCCCAACGCTGTTATATGGCAGCGAGAGCTGGGTATGTAAGGAGAATGAAAGTAGGATAAATGCGGTGGGAATACTAGCTCTGCGGAAGATGTGCGGAGTGAAGCTGACCGACAGTATTCGCAACAGCGTAGTAAGAAAGCGAGTCGGTGTGAAAGATAGTATCGGTGTAAAGATGAGAAAGGGTGTGCTTCGTTGGTTCGGGCATATAGAAAGAATTTCAGAAGAAAGAATGAAAAACCAGATATACAATGCAAAAGTGGAAGGATGTAGCTACCGGGGAAGACCTAGACTATCTTACCATGACCAAATAGACCGAGTCTAATCCGAAAGACAAGTCAAGAGTCCCGTAACCGGCGAGCGTGTATGAGGCGAACTATGAGAGTGCAGGAAGCCAGAGAGGTATGTAAGGAAATAACCTGTTGGAACTCTGTACTCTCTGCCTACCCTGCAAGGGATCTAGCGTGATGATATAGATAAAGATACAGATGTATCACCTCAAGACGCCGCCATCATTTTCGAGGCGGGCTTTCGAAAAAATTGCAAATGATATTCGCTTTGAAACCAAATATCATGAAAGCGGTATTATTTCCGACCCTTTTAGTTTGATAATGGTTATATTTTGTAAACCATATTTGGTTCTTTCTGTTTGAAATTAGGACCTTTGTATTAAAGTCAAAAAAGCTTTTTGTCCGTGTGCATATGTATATATAGCAAAATTTGTTGAATCCAAAATATGCATCAGGTCAACTGCACCCACGGTTCCGGTCCGAATGGGTTCAGTTGACTAAAGAACTAGATTTGGTAGTGAAATATTATTTAATTTTATTTATTAGTATTCCATAATGTAATAATAATAAATTATTGTTAAATAGATTTTTATTATTATTAATATACACACAATTAATATAGCATAAAGTAAGAGAATAGAATCAGAATATTTTTTATTTATGTTAACCATTATACGAGAAGTATTTACGAATCGTCAGAAAAGTTCTAGACTACCACCACTTCAGAACGGTTCAAATCTCCACGGCTACTCTTTTAAAATAGTATTATTATCTTGTTTTTCTGCCGCGTGGTTCCCGGCTTAGAATAGGACCAACCCATCTCATCCCATCGGGTGTCGTACAAGGCGACTAAGGGAAAACTAGGGAATGGGCAGCAGCGTTCCCTTAACACTTTTACAACCAAAAACTGCGCTCGCCAACCCGCCTGCCAAGCGTGGCGAGTATGGGAAACACCCCCAACCAATATGGAAGAAAGCAAGAAAACCAGGCCCCTAGTCCCCGGCGGTCCTGTTCGTCCTGGCCACGGTAGCAGCCATGGTAACGACAGGACAAGGGGTGCTAAGAATCTCCGGCAGAGATTCGGCTACCACCAAAACCGAAAATTGGCCCTGGTGACATACAACGCACGCACATTGAGGACAGATGAGAAGCTAGTTGAGCTGGAAGAAGAGTTAAACAAGTTGCGGTGGAGTATTGTTGGTTTATCGGAGGTCCGAAGAGAGGGCGAGGACACGATAACCTTAAAATCCGGCAACTTGTTTTACTACCGGGAGGGCGAACAGCAGTCCCAAGGTGGTGTCGGATTTATCGTCCACAAGTCACTCATAAACAACGTTGTGTCCATCACTAGTGTGTCGAGCAGGGTAGCGTACCTGATACTCAGAATATCCAAAAGATATTCGCTGAAGGTCATACAGGTCTACGCACCGACCTCGGCATACTCAGATGATAAGGTCGAAGTTATGTATGAGGACATTAGTAGAGCCATACATACTTCCAAAGCACACTTTACAGTAATTATGGGTGACTTCAATGCGCGACTGGGCAAACGGGGCGATGATGAGTTGAGAGTGGGGCAATTTGGATATGGGCAGCGCAACCCCAGGGGTCAGAGGCTGGCCGAATTTCTGGAGAAGGAGGGACTCTTTATGATGAACTCTTTCTTCCAGAAGCCGTCTCATAGGAAATGGACCTGGATGAGCCCTGATGGTTTCACAAAAAATGAGATAGACTTCATCATGAGCACCAAGCGACAAATATTTAATGATGTCTCCGTGATTCACAGGGTAAAAACCGGCAGTGATCACCAAATGGTCAGAGGCACATTAAATATTAATGTCAAAATGGAAAGATCGCGTCTGATGAAGTCTACGCTCCGACCTTCTAATACACATATCCAAAACCCCGAGAACTTTCAACTCGAATTGTCAAACCGCTTCGAATTGCTAGACAGCAGCGCATCAGTGGACGAAATCAACAATAGGTTGGTAGAGACTGTCCATACGGTCGGGTCTAAGCATTTTAAGCCCCACCGTAAAAATAGGCCTCAAACGCTATCCGACTACACCCGAAACCTTATGGCTGAGCGACGTACTATGAGACTCCAAACCTCCGATGATGCTAAGTCCTATAGGCAGCTCAATGGACAGATATTGAAGTCCTTGCGACACGATCTACGGTCCTTCAACACAAGACGTATTGAGGAGACCATAAAGCAGAACAAGGGCTCCAAAGTGTTCGCAAGAGCCGCGTCGATTGGGCAAAGCCAGTTGACGAAGCTGAAGACGGAGGACGGAAACGTAACGTCGAATAGGTCAGAGGTGCTCAGGGAGATAGAGAGGTTCTATGGACAGTTGTATACCTCAGTAGCTGAACCTATTGTTGACTTGGTAAAAGACCCAAGAGCCAAGCTAACCCGACACTACACTGAAGATATCCCGGACATCAGCCTGTACGAGATTAGGATGGCTCTCAACCAACTTAAAAACAACAAAGCGCCGGGTGAAGACGGAATTACTGCAGAGCTTCTGAAAGCGGGCGGATCGCCGGTACTTAAAGTCCTTCAGAGGCTGTTTAATTCCGTCTTGTTCGAAGGAAAAGCGCCGGAAGCATGGAACAGGGGTGTGGTGGTACTCTTTTTCAAGAAAGGTGATAACACTTTATTAAAGAACTATAGGCCCATCACACTGCTGAGCCATGTTTACAAGTTGTATTCGAGAGTCATCACGAATCGTCTCGAACGCAGGCTTGATGATTTCCAGCCTCCCGAACAAGCCGGTTTCCGGAAAGGCTTTAGTACCATAGACCACATACATACGCTGCGGCAGATTATACAGAAGACCGAGGAGTATAATCGACCACTATGCTTGGCGTTTGTGGACTATGAGAAAGCCTTCGATTCGATCGAGACTTGGGCGGTTCTTAGATCTCTCCAGCGATGCCGCATTGACTATCGGTACATCGAAGTGTTGAAGTGCTTGTATAATAACGCCACCATGTCAGTCCGAGTACAAGGGCAGTGCACGAAGGCGATCTCTATAAAAAGAGGAGTAAGACAGGGAGACGTCATTTCTCCGAAACTGTTTACGACCACCATAGAGGACGCCTTCAAGCTCTTGGAATGGCGAGGACTTGGCATCAACATCAATGGCGAATACATCACTCACCTTCGATTTGCCGACGACATTGTGGTCATGGCGGAGTCGCTGGAAGATCTAGGACGAATGCTCGGCGACCTCAACAGAGTATCTCAACAAGTGGGTCTTAAAATGAACATGGACAAAACGAAAATAATGTGTAACGTCCATGTCGTACCCACCGCACTCACCGTTGGGAACTCTACTCTTGAAGTTGTCGACGAATACATTTACCTGGGACAGGTAGTCCGGTTAGGTAGGTCCAACTTTGAGAGAGAGGTCAATCGACGAATCCAACTCGGCTGGGCAGCGTTCGGGAAACTGCGCAACATCTTCTCATCCAAAATACCTCAGTGCCTAAAGACTAAAGTTTTTAGTCAATGTGTGTTACCAGTGATGATATATGGATCAGAGACGTGGTCTCTTACAATAGGTCTCATAAAAAGGCTCAGAGTTGCTCAGCGAGCTATGGAGAGAGCTATGCTTGGCGTTTCTCTACGTGATCGAATCAGGAATGAGGAGATTCGTAGAAGAACCAAGGTCACCGACATAGCCGTTAAGATTAGCAAGCTGAAGTGGCAATGGGCGGGCCACATAGCGCGAAGATCGGACGGGCGTTGGGGCAGAAAGATTCTAGAGTGGAGACCACGTATTGGCAAGCGCAGCGTGGGACGACCACCTGCCAGATGGACCGACGATCTTGTGAAAATCGCAGGAAGTCGTTGGATGCAGGTGGCATCGGACCGGTTACGCTGGAAAGCGATTGGGGAGGCCTATGTTCAGCAGTGGACAAGTATAGGCTGAGATGATGATGATGATGATGATCTTGTTTTTCCATCTACCAAGTTCTATTCGTGAGAATAAAAACATGGTTTCATTTACATAGAAAGAAATGAGAAAGAAAAATGATAAATTTTATAAAACATTAAAAGGAAGACAAAAAATATCAAATAATAATAGGTGAACATGTTATCCATATTCAGGTGGAGCTGAAAGAGCAACTATCCAAGCATCTTTATCTTTTAAATAATCATCAAGAGCAGCATTTCCCAAAGTATGGGTCGCGACACACTAGAGGGTCGCGAGAGATTGTTGCGTGGACTCTGAAAAATAGGACAATACGAACGCCCCGGCTAACAAATGAGTGACTGAGAAAATGAGTTTCAATGGCAGCAGTGACCGAACGTTTGATGAAGCTATGAAAGCTCTCCTTCCTTAGTACCTCATACCTATGTGAGGCGGGATTTACGGCTATGATTAGGATTAAAACTAAATACTCAAAATAAATTGGACGTGTCCAACCCATTGAGATTAAAAAAGTAACTAACGTTGAAGTTTTTTCTTGTTTGAACTTTCATTCATATAGTTATACCCCTTTTGCTTTATGAAAACGAAGAGGTGTGTCTCAAATTTGGAAGCTTATGTTAGGTGGGTCGCGGTCCAGTGAACTTTGGGAACTACTGATCTAGAAAAGAGATTTTACGGAAGTCGAGTTGGAGTGGGAAGCGGAGTACAACACGCGTAGGTTAATACACACAGGAAAAACACAATGAACAACCGGATAAAACACGCGAGCGGGGTTCCCGGCCTTGCGTTCCGCTCGGAGTGGGAGAATCCCGCTCTCGTCGGAGCAGCGAGACACGTCAAAGCTTGTATGCCGCTACATTTCGATCTTACATCGACGTAAGATCGAAATATAGCGACGTCATAACTTCGATAAAAAACTATCGTAGCCAAAGTCGGAATGGGAGGTATAAAATCAATCGGGAGTCCCGACCTTTTGGAGCCAAAGTCAAAGGTCCGTTACATCTCTATCTAGAGCTTGCTTACGGAGCATACGTCGAATACAATATTTAAATTTATTTTCACTAAGTTGAGTGACGTTAAGTGGGATTTTATTATATAATCTAACACAGTATCCCATGAAAGTCAATTTTAGACAGACTGACATTTGATCTAATTTATTTTTATGTCGCGTATTGTGCAATGTCTATCATGTAGCTGATTAAATAAATATTTTCTTTTCCTAGTATACATTATGTTTACATAAATATACTGACACGGGACCGTCATATAATGTTCTTAAAGAGTCACGACTACCTAAGTTATGGATGGCCCTAATAGCCCTTTTTTGTAAAAATAGTATCAATAAGTAGCCTACGTTACAGAGGATGAACTTACGTTCATCCCTATTTCCTGGTAACTTTAAGATCAATTTGGTGAAATATGAATGAATATTCGTGTCTGAAATGTGTGATCAAAGGATCACACGTTGTAGGATAACGGCCGTGATAGTGTCTACGTATGCATTTAATTTACAGCGAAACAGTTTCTGACGCGTAGTAATCCACTCGAAATTTAATCAAGTGGAGAACAGTAGACGCTCTCTTCAACCCTCAAGGTTCAAATACCCCTATTTTGCGCACCCTTCGAACCCGTTCACACGATTAAATGTTCCAAACGTTACTCCGAACGATGGTCTAGACAAATTGCAGGCATTTTGTATCTATTATTTATTCTTCTTACCGCGATCGATAGCGATGTGTTCTGGTCATGTGCCTAGGAGCCCGAGTTATCGCTTATTTTTAAATTAAGTAATTATGTGGTGCTTGTAGTGCTGTGCTACCGCGGTTCTTAGTGATCACCAAGGTTAAGCAACGTTCGACAAAGTCGGCCTGAGATGGGTAACCGTTTGTGGCATTTTTAGATGCGAGCGTCCCCGTGCTCCTGAAGGCATGCTAAGCCGTTAGTCCCGGTTACCACTTAATGCGGTAGTCGTTAAGCCATGTCGGAAGCCTTATAGACGGTTCAATAAGTTCCAACCGCAGTTGGCCACAAACCTGCTTCCATAAATCCGCACTGGGTCCGCGTGGTGGAGTATGACCTCAATTCTCCCACTTCGATTTGTGAGAGAAGACCATTGCCCAGCAGTCGGACAGGATATGCTGATATGAATATTATTATAATGCCACAACTCAATTCAAACGCTAAGTTCATATTCATAATCATTTATTTGTATTCCACAATATGTAGGTAGTAGATGGTAAATTGCCACAACTGTCTAATTTGCATGGTAATACATTGCAAATGAGACAGTTGTGGACCCAGCAGGGCACAGCAAAAGATACAAATGTTACGACCGCCTGACGGCGGCTATAAATAAAAAACACAATTATAAAAAAAAAATACAATTGTTTATTGTTAACAAAAAAATATATGTAATTAAACGCAAACAATTAAAAATCGTAATAAGAAGAAAAAAGAAAATTAAAATAAGTAATAATATTTTATTTTATTTTTTCACCCGGGGCGTGAATTCCCGGCACAGGGGAGTTTTCGGGTCACACAAAAAAACCTATGGGCGCTGGGGACTTATCTTTCGGCCGTTCGATCCCGTGATGCGTGGGGGGTCTTCGGTAATCAGCCTCCACCGGCTAGGTGGGGAACTTGGAGGTGCCCTGTAGAAGGCTCTCAGCCGCCGAGGTCAGCGGGAGTCGACGGGCAGAAGTGAGGCCTGCTGTCTCCCAAACCGTACTTTGGCAACCCGTACGGTGGACCCCCAGTTTTCAAGGGGGTTGAAGAATGTTGCTAATTTTTTTTTTTTTTTATTTTAATAAAGCACTGTTTGAACTGAACTGAATTGTTGTCGTGCGAGCTCTGGCGTCGAAAAAAGCTTTCTTCCTGCGCGAACTCGTTTTTATATACTGCCCCCAGGACGGCCTACTTCCTGCCTGGCAACAGTGCGCACTCCCCAGATCTCTTGATCCTTCGTCTGAGACGAGGACAGAGATATGGAAAGAACGGCTCAACCGAAGCAAGGCACGCCCTAAACTATTGTCTGTTTTTTATAAAATTCTTGTGGGACTAAGATAGCAATAACCGAACCGAGCGAGATAGAATCATTGTCCCGTTGTTCGCTATTGTATTATTTCTAGATCCTTCTATGTTGTGGGCGTTTCTTATTAGGTGTTCTAGAAGGAATTTGATTTCCGGTGCCAACGAATACCTTATATGGTCATTATGATGCTATCACTAGTTAAGGCGCGCGTGTTCCATTCGATGTAACAACTAGTTATTTTGTTTGTTTGTGTGTAAAGATTTTTTATTTTTATTTTATATTTTTAAAACTATGTTACGACGTAACACAAAGTAGGAGAGAGGAGGATATTATTATAAATAGATTTGTATTTATTATTATGTAATTATTTATTTAGGAGTTATTATTTAATAATATTTTAATTTTTTAATACTTTTATTTGTCAGACATATATTCATTTATAGAATAGTAGGCTTAATTGATTAAAAATGATTTTAGATGTTTTATGAATAATTTGTTATTGACTTTATTTCTTATTGACTCGGGTAGCTTATTATGTATTTTGATGGCCATTACAAAGGGACCTGAAGAGTGCAGGATTATTCGGGTGGTCGGAAGTATTAACATGTTGTTGTGTCTAATTGGTCATGGTCTATGCAGGTCTTCCAGCCTTGTAAAAAAAACTGTGTATTTGCGTGTGAATTTACTTAAGCTTAGTATTTTATATTTTATGAAGAAGGGTTTACATCTATCTAACTGTTCGATAGTACTGTTCGAACTAGTATACGAATACATTTCTTTTGTGAAGTGAATAGGCTAGGAGTGTGTGTCTGTACTATTTCCCCATAGGATGATGCCATAGCTCAGCCACGCATAGGCATATGCGTAGTAGGTCGTTAGGGCTGTATGGAGGTCGGTTGTTTTCTTGATTTCGGGAAAGGCGTAGGTAAATTTTGATATTTTCTTTCGTATATTTTGAACGTGGTTCCAATTATTATGTGTATCAATCGTTATTCCCAATAAAGTGAAATGATCCCCAACTTCTATTTGTGTGTTCTTAATGCTGAAGTTGACTTTAAGTGGTGGTTTTTGATAGGGGTAAACAAACATTATCTTTGTTTTTTTTAAAGTTTATTTCAAGATTGTGTTTGTTCATCCAGTCGATTATCTTACTAAATACGTGTGACTGTTAAGGATTGCGTTATTTTTACAAGATGTAAGTATGAAATAATACTACTTTTTCGGATTTTATCGCGGTTTATTTTGATTTTTAAGTTCCCGACGTTCCGAGTGCTTTGCAGCACCCATGGTCACGGGAAGGACTGAGGTGTTAGACATCCAAAAGGCATAGTTGTTCCGGGGTACCCTCAAACTTCTTAATTATTTTTGTTTTTGTTGGTCCGATCTACGCAGAATGAGCTCACGGTGTCTTGAGGTCTTGCAGTGTTACGCTTGGTTTTGGATTTGATTATATTAATTACTGGATCCCAAGTCGATGGAAGCACCCAGCCATCTTCTCTATTGAAATTAGGATGTTTTTTAATTTCAATAGCCTCGCGAAACATCCTTGGTAGGAATCGGTGTTCTTTCACGAGGATTTGTGGTCTATCAAATCTGATGTTATGGCGGGTGCGGTCAAGGACATGTTCACAGACTGCAGACTTCTTTGGGCGACGGTGTTTTAGGTCAGCTATGTGTTCTTTAACCCGAGTTTTTACTGGTCTTTTTGTTTGTCCTATGTAAGAGAGACCACATTCACAATCAAGCTTGTATACTCCTGCATCTTGCAGAGGGATATATAGGGATAGGGACCCAACCACCAGTATATTAAAACAAACTACTGATTTAATAAAGAAATACTCCGAAACATTGAATCTGGACGTCAAATCACTAATACCTTCGTGCGCAAAACCACCACAGTTGTATGTGCTCCCAAAAATTCATAAACCGAATGCTCCCCTACGTCCAATTGTTAGCCAAATCGACACACCAACCTACAGATTGGCTCAGCACGTAGCGAAAGTGCTCTCGCCACTCAGAGGACACACAAGAGCACATGTTAAGGATTCATACCATTTTGTTAGTGAGATCAAAAATCTACATCTTACTGACAATGAAACTATGGTCAGTTTCGATGTCCAGTCACTATTCACATGCTTACCTGTACAAGACTGTGTTGAATTTGTAGAAAGGAAACTAGCGGAGAACAACATGCCAGCGGAATACTCAGAACTATTGAGACACTGCCTTACATCTGGCTACCTACTGTGGAAGGAGCAGTTCTACAAGCAAGTAGATGGTGTGGCGATGGGCTCCCCTGTATCTCCCATTGTTGCCGATATATTCATGGAAGACTTTGAGGAGACAGCCCTTCGTACCTCACCTGTAAAGCCAAGTTTCTACAAGCGGTACGTAGATGATACTTTCACAATATTACCATCTGACAAAATTAATGTATTCCTTAATCATATTAACTCCATTAACCCTAAAATTCAATTTACAATGGAGTTGGAGGCAAACAATTCCCTAGCTTTCCTAGATGTCTCAGTAATCCGTAACCCCAACAACACCTTAAGCCATACGGTTTATAGAAAAAAGACCCATACTGATAGGTACTTAAACGGTGAATCTCACCACCATCCATGACAGTTAGCTACCGTGGGTAAATCTTTGTTTCAGAGAGCACAAGGGATCTGTGACAAGAAACATTTGGCTGCCGAGCTTCAACATGTCAAGCAAGTCCTGCACGACAATAAGCTTCGAGTCCCACGCCAACGTCACAGTGACCGAGTGAAACCAGCCACAGTCGAGCGTCTCCCTGCTGTACTACCTTACTTAAGAGGAGTCACAGACAAGATTGGCTACATCTTGAAGCGTGCATCAATTAAAACATTTTATAAGCCGCCGTAGAAGATCAGTCAGTTTTTACCATCTGTCAAGTGTCACATCCCTCTACAAGATGCAGGAGTATACAAGCTTGATTGTGAATGTGGTCTCTCTTACATAGGACAAACAAAAAGACCAGTAAAAACTCGGGTTAAAGAACACATAGCTGACATAAAACACCGTCGCTCAAAGAAGTCTGCAGTCTGTGAACATGTCCTTGACCGCACCCGCCATAACATCAGATTTGATAGACCACAAAACCTCGTGAAAGAACACCGATTCCTACTAAGGATGGTTCGCGAGGCTATTGAAATTAAAAAACATCCTAATTTCAATAGAGAAGATGGCTGGGTGCTTCCATCGACTTGGGATCCAGTAATTAATATAATCAAATCCAAAACCAAGCGTAACACTGCAAGACCTCAAGACACCGTGAGCTCATTTAAGAAGTTTGAGGGTACCCCGGAACAACTATGCCTTTTGGATGTCTAACACCTCAGTCCTTCCCGTGACCATGGGTGCTGCAAAGCACTCGAAACGTCGGGAAATTAAAAATCGAAATAAACCGCGATAAAATCCGAAAAAGTAGTATTATTTCATGTGTAATATTCGCGTAAATCTAAGAACTCAGTAAGATGTAAGTAGTGAAATGTCGTCTACGAAAAGTACACAGTGCTCGTCCAGTATTTTGAGGAGGTTGTTAATGTAAATTAAAAATAATAGACATCCTATAACACTGCCCTAAGGCCTATCCCACAGGGCAGCAAAATACGATCCAAGGGCATATCTGTTAGTGCATCTATATACACTAACAGTTATGCCCTTGGATCGTATTTTAGAAATTTCTTTTGTGTTGTAGTTAAAGTGTTCTATTTCTACAAATTGTTGTCTATTTTCCGGATATGAAGAAAACCATTTGCGAGTTGTTCTACGTATTCCTATTCCATAAAGTTTTTGAAGTAATATATTAAATTGTACTTTATCATAGGCTTTCGTCATGTCTAAGAATAATCCAACTGCGTATTTCTTATTATTTAATATATTTATGATCTCCTGGTTATATTTGTATACAGCAAGGATTGTAAGCAAAAGCAGTGATAGCTTAGTGGTAAGACCGTTGGACTGCAAAGTCAAAGGTCTCGGGTTCAAACCCAGGCACGCACCTCTGTCTTTTCGATGCGTATTAAAAATTAATTATCACTTGCTTTAACGGTGAAGGAAAACATCGTGAGGAAACCTGCATGCCTAAGAGTTTCTCGAATGTGTGTAAAGTTTGCCAACCCGCATTGGGCCAGCGTGGTGGACTATGGTCTAAACCCTCTCAGTTTGAGAGGAGGCCCGTGCCCAACAGTGGGACAGTTTCTTAACAGGGCTAATAATAATGATAATCAATGCCAACAGGTGCGACGATCCAGAAAGAATGTCTCCATGGCCTGGATTGACTATAAGAAGGCCTATGATTCGGTGTCTCATACATGGCTGGGGAGGGTGCTAGAGCTGTACAGAGTACACCCGGCGCTATGCTCTTTTCTCGGTTCGTGTATGAGGCAGTGGACCACAGTTCTTTGTCACCCAGGATGTGGAGGCCTTTCTGGTTCATCGGACTTAATAAAGATAAGCAGGGGTATCTTTCAGGGCGACAGTTAGGTCCGTTGTGGTTCTGCTTAGCTTTGAATCCATTAAGCGCTATACTTAAGGATTCCAAGCTAGGTTACCATTTGCGGAGGGAGAGTGAGCCTATATCTCATCTACTGTACATGGATGACCTCAAGTTGTACGCTTCAAAGAAAACAGACCTGATAGAGTTGCTCAAACTAACCGGCAATTTCAGCAACGACATCGGAATGGAGTTTGGAGTAGACAAGTGTGCGGTCATCCATGTACAAAGAGGGAGAGTTGAAGATTCTTTTAATCTATAGCTCTCTGAAGATATATCCCTCAGGTCTCTCTCTGAAATGGATTCCTACAAGTATCTTGGTATGTCACAAGCCTTAAGTATAGCTGAACAGGATATGAAACAATCATTGAAAGATCGGTTCTTTGCCCGCCTGATAAGTGTTAAAAAGCCTTCTATCAGGTGGAAATAAGGTCCGAGCTTTCAATGGTTGGGTCATGCCTATTCTTACTTATTTTTTTGGCATACTAAGGTGGACTCAGTCTGAACTGGATGCCCTGGATAGAAAGGTCCGTCGATTGCTGACAGCGTATCGTATGCATCACCCGCGGTCGTCTGTTATGAGGTTGTACATCCCGCGGAAGTGCGGTGGTCGTGGGTTTTTAAACGCTAAGAAACTACACAACCGCGAGGTGTGAAATCTCAGACAGTACTTTTTGAGTGTATCCGTGGTGATGTATCGAGATATTGCCGCAATCGATAGAGGCCTAACTCCGCTTTCCTTGGCAAACGGGAACTGGCGAAGGCCCCAGGTATTAAGTATTTCGGACCGCACAGTAGAGATGGGTTGTATTAGGTAAATCAGGTACTGAGTACACCTGTTCCTAGTCTGCATAAATACCTAATCCAAATACCTATTCCACCTAATCTCAATGATCTCATACTCATACCGTTACTTAGTGATCTCAATCCGCCTATTCTATATCAAATCCTGATATCGAATTATCGATATTTGAATTAATTTAATGTTAAATTGTTTTGTTATATTGAGTCATAATAACACTTTTAAGAAAATGGAAGTTTCAAAATGGAATCAAATTTTTTTTTGATTAGATTAGATTTTTCTGCACGAAATTGGTTGAATAAACTAATACTTGTTTTCTATTTTATCATTTAATGATATATTAATGATGAATTGGTATCTTCCTTTCATACTTTTTACAGGCTTAGCTTACTGTTAACTTACGAATGTATGAAGTTTTGAGTCTTGCAATATTAAATATTCCGCAAAAGTTTAGCATTTGCAAGATAGCGTATTTAAAAGATTTCAATTCATTATATTTACATTTGTTTTATATCAATACGCGTTGTATAGCGCTGTCTCGCTCCCTTACACGTAAGCGGGATAGCAAAGCGATAAACATATGAGAGAGCGCGGGTACAGGTGTGAGTGAGCGCGCTAAACGGCTAAACATTAGATTATATTGAATATGAATATTAGGTGGATTAGGTATTGCCAGAATTGGATTAGGTGCCGCCTATTCTCGTAAAATACCTGTTCTTTGGATCTGTTCTAATAAATACGATTCATCTCTACCGCACAGCCATATGGAAGGGCAAGGAGCTACACGGACGATTCTATCGGGCTCTTACAGGGCCTGATGTGGACCAGCTCGCTTCCGTGACCTGGCTACGCTTCAGCAACCTTTTTGGGGAAACTGAAGGCTTTGTCTTTGCAATTATGGACGAAGTTATCATGACGAACAACTACCGGAAGCACATCCTAAAGGACGGCACGGTTGACATTTGTCGGGCATGCCACCGTCCCGGTGAGTCTATTAGACATGTAGTTTCCGGTTGTTCTCGTCTTGCTAACGGAGAGTACTTGCACAGACCCAACCAAGTGGCTAGGATTATCCATCAGCAGCTTGCTCTTAAATATGGCCTTGTGGACTCTGAAATACCGTACTACCAGTACCAGACTCTTCCAGTTCTCGAAAGTGGTCATATCACGCTCTACTGGGATCGATCTATTATCACGGACAGGACTATTGTAGCCAATAAACCTGATATCGTGATAATAGATCGATCAATGCGTCGTTTAATGCTCGTTGATGTCACCATTTCGCATGATGAGAACCTTGTGAAGACCGAAAAAGAAAAATTATCTAAATATTTGGACCTGGCCCATGAGGTTACCGCCATGTGGAATGTTGATTCAACTATCATTATTCCGATGGTCGTGTCAACGGCCTTATAGCGAAGAGCTTCGATAAACACCTTGAGAAGCTCTCGCTAGGCAGTTGGGTGAAGGGCCTGATACAGAAGGCAGTAATGTTGGACACGGCACGCATTGTAAGGAGGTTCTTCTCTTTGGGGCCCTGACCACCGGTAGCTTGGGTCGTAGACCTTGCTGTCGGTGGAGCACATTTTTTTATACAATATATATAAGAATATTTGTATTTTATATTTTTATATATATTTTATAAGAAATTATACTTAATAAATACATACATAATAATAATAATAAGGATTGTAGATCGTTCCTTACGAAAACCATTCTGACTATCATCAAAAATTCTATATTATTCACAAAAATTGTAAATTCGGACGCACATGGCTCTTTCAAAAATTTTTGAGACGGTAGGTATTAGGGCAATTGGCCGATAATTATTTGGGTCTGTTTTTGAGTTTTTCTTGTATAGTGGTTTTATTATGGCCTTTTCTAGAAGATCAGGGAAGATGCCATTTTTGCATGATTGATTAATTAGTATGCAAAGTGGTGAAGCTAGTTCATCAGCACATTCTTTAATAAGAGACGGGGTCATTTGATCAATTCCGTGGCTTTTTTGTTTTTTTTAGGTTTTTAATGATTTTGTGTATTTCATGGAGATTTACGGGGTTGAGAAATAGAGTGTTTTCCGTCGGGCGGATTACAGGTATGTCGCGTAGTTTTGTGCCAGTTTGCTGATCGCTTCCCTCGCCTATCGATGTAAAGAAAATATTAAAGTTGTTTGCTATTTCACTGGGATCCGAAATTAATGTATTATTAACTTTTATCTGTATGTTATTTTTTCTGTTTGTATTTTTTTATTAGTACGTTCATTTATAATGCTCGGCATAGTCTTAACTTATTTGATGTAATGACCGACTTCTTTAAAATTTTCTCATAACTTGGTGGTCTATTATTATTTGGTTATATGATTTTATTGATAGTATTTTTATTAAGCGTTTATTTTTACATGATAGTTTTATCCCTTTGGTTAGCCAGTATTTTCTAAAGTGTGTTTTTAATTTAATTATACGCTTTGGTATTATTTTATTTAATATACTTATCAAAATATCATTAAATATATTATAGTTTTTATTTACATCTGTATTTAGATAAAACCCTAGGTCTTCCACAAATGTGTGTAGGTGTTTATTAGTGAAATTAGTAAAAAATTAGGTCTAAGCATGTTGAAACGGTTTGACTGATATGTGTGGCTTGTTTAATATGTTGCGAGAATCGGTATTCAGACATAAGGTTTTTTTAAGATATTTTATTAAAAATCACCTCCTTTTATTATATTAAATTTTGAATATTTTTTATTTACGTACTTTAAAATTCTGTTTAACTGCCTGAAAAATATATCTTCCTCTCTTCTATTCCAATATATTACTATTAATAAAATATTTAACTTTGATAATTCCACTGCGCAGAGTTCTAAAATATATTCAATTGACATTTCTGTGATATCGGTTCTTTCTAAATAATCTATGTCTTCTCCTAGTAGAATACAGACGCCGCCGCCTTCTCGTTTTTTAGGCAATATGACGTAGCAATTTTATATCTGCTAAAGTTTATTAAACATATTTTTTCTGTAGAGAGCCACGTTTCTGTTATGCTTATAGCGTTGTATGTTTGAGGTTGAGTAATAAAGGCTTTCATTATATGTTGCTTATTGTACAAACTTTGAATATTCTGAAATAGTATTTTAAAATTGTTGTTGTTTTCGAAACATACAGGCACTTTTGTTTACTATGGGTGTATTGTTCTCATGGATTTGGATTTCATTTGGATTTATTTTATTTAAAGTGAAGAAAACCAAGATTATGGTTTTTGAAAGGGAAGAAACCAGAACGAATGTAAGGATTGTGGTTGGTAACGATGTGCTGGAGCAAGTGAATGAGTTTGTATATCTTGGATGCGCCTTCAGTAAGGATGGGAAATACACCGCTGACATAGAGAGAAGAGTGAGTGCAGGGAACAGAGTGAATGGTGCGATGGGAAAGCTACTCGGGAGCCGGCACTTAAGCCATAAGGCGCAGCTGGCCATACATAACGGAGTTCTTGTCCCAACGCTGTTATATGGTAGCGAGAGCTGGGTATGTAAGGAGGAGAATGAAAGTAGGATAAATGCGGTAGAAATGCGAGCTCTGCGGAAGATGTGCGGAGTGAAGCTGACCGACCGCATTAGCAACAGCATAGTAAGACAGCGAGTAGGTATGAAAGATAGTATCGGTGTAAAGATGAGAAAGGGCATGCTCCGTTGGTTCGGGCATATAGAAAGAATGCCAGAGGAAAGAATGACAAAACAGATATACAATGTGAAAGTGGAAGGATGCAGGTACCGGGGAAGACCTAGACTATCTTACCACGACCAAATAAACCGAGTCTTATCTGATGGAAAAGTCAAGAGTCTCCGTAACCGGCGAGCGTGTATGAGACGAACTATGAGAGTCAAGGAAGCCAGAGAGGTATGTAAGGAAAGAACCTGTTGGAACTCTGTACTCTCTGCCTACCCCGCAAGGGATCTGGCGTGAGGTTATAGATAGAGATAGATAGATAAAGTGTCATTATATAGTTCTTTGTCAGGGCTAGATGGTGGATGCGCTCTGATATCATCCTAAGAGCGAACGAATATTCCGTTTATGAACAGCTGATTGTTTCGAACAGCTGATTGTTTCGACAGCATGTTGCCCTTTCTTCTGGGCTATAAGCATTTTATTACGCATGATTTTTCTGTCATTTCGGGCATCCTCATCCAAAAATTCTGAAATATATAATTTCGTTCCGCGGAAATAGCGGCCATTCTCAATTATATATATAGCCATTCTCTTACTTATCAGGTCTATTACGAGCGGTCGGTTTTTGCTGTTTTGTCTACCAATTCTATAAGTGTCCTCAATATAACCCAATAATTTCACTTGCAATATATCTCGAAAAACAGTGATTAATCTATTGTGTAATTATGTTTTCGGTTCTTTAGAGATCTCTTTAAGGCCGTATAGCACTATTTTCACTTCATGTTATTCTCCGGTACATATAGTTTTTCATTTAGTGGTTTCTTCTGCAATTCTAAAATTTCATGCAGTAGTTTTTCTGTTTCCTTCTTCAGCTGTACTATTTTTGTGTTAATTTTATCTATATCGATTTTCCTTTGTTAGTTTTCTAGTGTTAAGGTATTTTTCTTGTTTTATATCTTTCCTTAATTTTAGTATAGCTTTGTTTGTCTCTATTTGAATTGTTGATTGTATTTCTAGAACTATAGAAGCTTTATTTTCTTTTAATTTTAGGGATATCATAGCACTTAAATTTTCTAGCGTCAATTCAGCGTTTGCTTATCCGTTTTTCTGTCCAGATAGTGTCTCCTAAGATGCTACTATCTTCTGAATTTAAAGTACAGTCATGTGGAATTTGTCTTGGTGTGCCACTAATGGTAAAGTTTGACTCTGGTTTTTCGTTATTCCTAGTATTAGGGCCTAGTATTTATAATTTATTGGTTACATCAGCGTAATGTGCAAGATAGTGCTTTAATGAACACATCAAGACAAAGGCGGAGACGTACCATAAAATGGGATTCCCATAAATTTTCCGTGTTTCATTAACGTTAAAGAATAAAGAAAGTCATCTTGGCTGTAAGAGCTGTTTACACAACAACATTCTATTCGGGTTTTTCAGCTTGATCAACTGTGCAAACCAATTTTCAACAGCACTCTACAATGCATTTTACTATACACTTATTGCATTACAATGATCGAAACACTGTGGTAAATACACTGATCGTTTACATTTAAATAACTCTATTTGCTAGATTTTCTAACTTGCTATGGTCAAGCATAGGCAAAAGTCGAACGTATGCACCGCTTAATCGCCATGTCGAAAACCAAAATCGTGTTCACTGAATCGCCATTCAATGTTAAGGGACTTATATAAACAGCTGCATATAAAATTTTCTAGAACTTAACACTTTAAACAGTTTCGAGAACACTTCGGGACTATCAGGATACTTTAATTACGCTCTTTGCATTCCAGAATTGTATTTAATCAACTTCATTTGCATTGTGATCAACGACCACTTCTGGCTCCGATGTCAAAATAAGTTATTCATTTTATCCAATAAAGCCAGACTTTTTAAGACTCGAGTTATTTTTTTAGAATTTAGTTAGATACGTATAAAGAAGAGTTTCTATCTCTATCTCTATCTATCTATATCATCACGCCAGATCCCTTGCGGGGTAGTCAGTACAGAGTTCCAACAGGTTATTTCCTTACATACCTCTCTGGCTTCCTCCACTCTCATAGTTCGTCTCATACACGCTCGCCGGTTACGGAGACTCTTGACTTTTCCTTCAGATAAGACTCGGTTTATTTGGTCGATTTATCCCTAATTTAAAAACTGTTATGTACTAGAATATTAATCAGCTAACACTGTCCCACTGCTGGGCAATGACCTTTCGGTACATATCGAGGTGAGATCAATACGGATCAGACTAGTTTGTAAGAACTTATGACAGTCGAAGGAACTACTTCTAAATAACCTTGTAAGAATATAAAAGAACAATCGTAAAAATATTTCATGCTAAATTTAAGTAAATGACGAAGAATAATTTAATGGCTTTTGGAATACTCAGTAATTTATTGAACAAAATTTTTATCAGCCGATATGGATTTGTTTGACGGACTTCTAATGTGAAAAATTGGGTTTGGCCTTTTTAAAATAATTTGTTTTAGGAATATCAAAGAAAGAAAATTAAAGCTGGATGAAGCGAAATGCAGGCTGTGTGCAAAATATGGTTACGGCGGAAGGATTTTTTGATATTTGCAGAGACAAGATCTAGACTATGTAACTACCCTCTTACGAAGTAGGCCAAACATACTATCTCTTTTCTAATTGGTAAGACAATGTCGGAGTGGAGTAAGCGAACCCTACCTACAACTCCACAAGAATATGTTTCACGCATTTAAAAAGGAGGTTTTTCTGAAGTATAACTTAGATGTTAGGCTCCCTTGAGAAAAAAAAATAAAGAATTGTTATTTGTTACTTGAACAACCCCAATTAATTAGCCAACTATCCGGCTTCACTGTTTGTTCGTGACACGAGTTTGACCTCCGAGTTTTCAGCGAAACAACAGTACAAAGTTTTACGGAACTTGTACTGTCAAAGACCCAAGCACAAATACTCGTAATTTCTGGCGTAATAACGTTGGGACGTGAGCCTGTAAATAGTATTATTAAATCCAAAACATAACACTGCCGACCTCAAGATACCGTGAGTACATTCTGCGTAGACTGGACAAACAAAAATAATTAAGAAGTTTCAACGTGATCCGGAATAAGTATGATTTACGAACCTCAAATATTTCAGTCCTTTCCGTGAACATAAGTGCTGTAAATTACTTTAAGCATCGGGAAACCCTGTCCCCCTTATTATATTTGGAACTAAAATCATCGACGAAACGTGGAGATGGTAATAAATGCAACATTTACAGGGAATACTCTATTTAAATCATCAGGCCAGATCTATTGCGGTGTAAGTAGAGAACACATAGTTCCATCGGGTTCTTCCTTAACATTAACAATCTTAGAAATTATTGCGTGAGAATTTTGATTCATTAAATTATACGTTTGAACATCTTAAAAAAATAATTAACTACGACTTATTACTAGGAAAATGTTGATACACTAATCTGAACACGCCGTCACGCCTATATTCCCAAAGCAGGGGTGGCGGAAGTGTATTGTCTACACCCACTTTTCGCCAACTATGTTAGGTCTCATGTGATAGGAGAGGAGCCTATTGTTAATACCGGGCACAGTTGCAGAATCTGGACTCTGATGCTGAGAAGTTATCGATAGAAAAAATACATTTGTTCTACCTAAAATTGGAACCCACGACCTCGTGATCACAAAGCGCATTATTCGCCACTAGAGCGAAGAGCAAGAGAGAACGAGCCATCTAACTACGGATTTCGGCACCACTGGGATTGGACTGGTTTGCGAAAAAGGCACTTACATACATACATACAAGCACGCTTATATTTCATCCGTTTTCGTTGCTTAAAACTAAAGCAATACAGGGTTTTTGTTAGAACGTTCTGCATATTCCCCACGCTAAAGTCGTAAAATATTATGCAGCAAAAGCGTCTGCAGAAAAAAAGTGACGTTTTTTCACCACGCAGTGAAGTTCTATTTGTTTTATCTACAATCTTTATGGCTTATATACGGGGCTTATAACGGGGCATTTCCATGCACAACAAATTAGACCGAAGCTGTCGTGGATCACATAGATCCGTGCTGGGATCGAAGACGCGACGTCTTGACCCAGTGAGCGGCGTAGCCTATGCACTAGTGTTGTAAAAACGGTCGAGTCGGCGCTTAAAACGCTCGCGTCTTCTACGTGCTTCAACGCTCGTGAGTGTCGACTCAGCGCTAAAGGCTCGGCTTCAGCGCTCATTTTTATAACATTACTATGCACTATTAGACCAAGTTATTATCAAAGATGTTAGTTATTGAAGTCTATCTATCTATATATCATCACGCTAGATCCCTTGCGCAGTTAGTTATTAAAGTATTCTCTTTTATCCTATTTCATCACCAACTAGCTGGTACCTGCGATTTCGCCTGCGTGGAATTTAACAAAATATGTTTTCTAAATTAAAAGATACCTAAATTACTCCTTTTAACATCTGCTTTCTGCCAGTGAAAGTCCTCTCAAAATCGGTCAAGCCGCTTTGAAGACTAGAGTAGACAAAAATTTAAAAAAAAATTTGTTATTCGAGTACTATATACTTTATAATTCATTTCAATGTTATATGAAGAGTGGCCTACTCACTCTTCATATACGTTCGACACATTAGCTTGGCTTTCGTCCTAATACAAATTGCTCCATACATACTTTGTTCCAATATGTTATGGCGAAAGAGATAGAAAGATAAAGGGGTTATAGGAAGTGGGAAGGCAGATAGATCGAGATCCTCAAAGGATTTGATTCCAACTCGGCTACTTAAGGGAAGAAGAGGTTTGTTCTTCTTTAAATACGCTCGGGTATCTACCGCGGGTCACCTAAAATGTTGTACTTAAATGATATTTCTTTATTGGGGTTATCATAGATAGATAGATAGAGTACTCTTTATTGTAAACCAGTGATATTTACAATTAATTACATACAAAAAAATACTAACAACAGCTAGGTATAATTGGCGGTCTTATTGCTAAAAGCAATTTCTTCCAAACAACCAATCATATACAAATCCTCTACCAATTCGAACTCTGTCCGTGTAGTATAAGTATGACTTATTACTTTAATTTAAGAGAGAAGACCTTAACTCTCCAGTCGGACAGTATACAAAATAATCTTATAAGAATTAATATGACTCTTATAAGTCTTTTAGATAATCTTTTCCTTGGTGATAAAAATGCAAGAATATGTTATATCATTGGTATTTTGGTTCTCTTGGAAAGACTACCTACCTATATCATTAATAGTCAAGAACTTCGAATCGAAATCGCCAGTTATACTTAGCCTTACTAGCCACCTTTCCAGTGGGGCTAAGTATATTTTTTAAACTCACCCCTAATAAAGGAATAAGAGAATTCGATTTATACGAATCCCTCCAGTAACTTTGAAACACTCTTTAGTTCATTTTATCGGAGTATCGCCCCCTATTGCATGGGGCATGACGTCAACGGCGAAAAGTGAGTGTACACAGTACACCTGCTTAGGGAATATAGGCGTGACGGTGCGTTTATAAATTTTAAAGCTGTTTGTGTGCTCTAGGATGATGCTACATATTACCGCTCAGTGTCAGTATTTTTATGGGATGCTCGCGGAAGCCGTTAGAATGAAACATTAATAAGCGGGGCTCCACATTGAGGCACGGCCTGTCTCACCACTAGGTATTCATCTTTTGTACCCTCTAAATAATGAAATGGTTTAATAGTATTGAGATATATTGCAGAGATGGAAACTTTATCATGTTCCGCGTCACTAAAAGTCGCTTATAGTGACATGGATCTTTTGGCACGTGGGCAAAATCGAAACTAACGCTGTCATGACGTTTTGCTGGAGTTGCCGTTTGCTATGAAACACTAATAAAAAAAAGAACTTGGGTGTAAGTTCTTTTTTTATTAGTAGGAATTATTGACTGCCTCGTTGGTCTGGTGGCAAAGCGCATCGCTTTGTGATCACGAGGACCTGGGTTCAAATCTTAGGTCGGACAAATGTAGTTTTTCTAACGAAAAATTCCCAGTATGAGTCCGAAGTCTGAAATTGTGCCCTGTATATGGCAATAGGCTCGCCCCCTATTACATGGGTCCTTACATCGTCGGCGAAACGTGGGTCTACTCAGTACACCTCTACCACCTCCTCTGGGGAATATAGGCGTGACGGTGTTTTTAGGAGTGCTTTAAAAGACATTTCTTATTTATTTCCACATGGTACGGTTGATCAAGTTGGTTGAGCAAGTGCGTCAACTCTCTCGAGTTGGTTACATCGCGCGGACCCACCCGTTGTAATGTGTCTCTGGAAGTAGGAACATTACTAAATGGTAACCCGTACGGTAATTTTACACCAACGTTTACTGTTAATGTCATTCCAAGCGCCAAACGATCCGTCGCACTAAACATTAAATCAGTCTATAATGACCCACTGCCAGGCACAGGGCTCTCTCAAATCGAGTGTGTGTGTGAATGATGTACGCTGTTGGCCGCGAGGCCTTTACAGCTTCACCGGACTTAAAGGCGAGCGTGCAACCACCACCTTCTAGCCAGCCAGAAGGGCAAGAGGCGACATACTCGAGGGCGCCCTCGGTTGGGACAGTCGCTGTAGGGGGACGGGTGCACTACGAAGTGCATCGGTCAACCGCCGGCTATGGGAGGGGATCTACTATACGTCGTCGTCGTCGCCCGTATTCTGAGCGGAAAGAAGGGATGACAAAGCATCGGGGGGGTCGGTGAGAACATGTCGCGGCGCGCGGTGGCGGCAGGGGTCGGGGGGGAGATCGTAGTCGGCGGTGGCTACGATTAACGGATTCGCATGGGTAGATGCGTTCGCGAAGTGACGTGTTGACGCCTTTTTAATAAAGGCGCGAATAGGTTCGAGACCTAGATCGGAGTGGATCTCAAATCGAGTTGAGAGGGATTAGCTTATACTGCACCACGCAGACCCAGTGCCGATTGGTGGAGGCAGGTTTGAGGCCACCTACTACTAGAACTTATCAAGCCGCCACCTCTGTTAGAACTTATAAAACTTCCAACGCAACAAAAGTAACATCAATAGACCGCGTACGAACCTTAAAATTAAGTGATTATAAAGTCGAAAATGCAAGCAAAAACTGCAACCGGGTTTGATTTAATTACTTCCAACTTCAGAAATTTATCGGTGGCATTCCAACCGCGCCGTGTCTGGCTCTCTGCGCGGCACCTGACAGAAAACACGAGGTGAACCGGCTAGAAGTGTGCACTGAATTAAATTCGGAAAATTTGTACATTAAGGACCTCTTTAAGTCTAAAGTAGACTAATCGCCAATTGTTTTTTAATTTAATAAAACCTATCCCCACACTAGGTTTTTTCCTCGTCGTGGGTGTGTTTACAACCATGAAAATTTACATACACACAAATACCCATACCGGAAATAAATAACTGTGGATCAGAGATTTATCTCGTGCGGGAATCAAACCTGCGACTATTAGCCATAGTTTGCGGAGCGGCTTACGCACTTAACTACTGCGCTAAATCGTCCGTCCGAAATTATAGTTGCAAGTACATTTGTCCTACACGACGGTTAAACTAGCCACTTTTAATAGCCAAGCAACACATTTACTTAGCGAAGTAATTTCATGTTTTAAACTGTATACAAAACTAACGTTAGACATTTCTCAGTTTTGACAGTTTCTCAACTATAGAGCGAAAATGATGTTCTAAGTAAATACTTGCGTACAAGTAACTACTTAGCCATGTTTATAAATGCGGGTGTAAGACTGAAACAACGGTGAACTCCCAAAAATAAGCCCTATTGTAAATAGGGTGTATTTTTGGGTTTTAAAGAAAGAATTAAAGAAGAAAGCTACTATTTCATTACGACAAATTCCTTGCGTGTTAGAAGAGTACAGAGTTCCAATAGTTTCTTTACAACTTCAGCAATTTATCGAAAGCATTCAGCCGCGCCGTTTTGGCCCCACGGAAAAAAGTGACGTGCTCTCTACGCGGCACTTGGAATTATTCGCTCTAACCAAACGCGGTGCGTTAAGATAATTTTGTTAAATGGTCGTGAACCATATCCTGAAGTTATCGGAACTCGCCGCGATACGTTTTTAATTGGTCATAGCGAATAAGCCCTAATGGCTTAGCACGAATAGATTGACGTTATCGTAACGTTGTCGAGAAACAGTGTTTTCGCGTTCATATTTACTTAGTAAATTTTTAATATGAAAAGGATGGCATACATCAACTCGAAAGCATTACGCTCACGTCATTTTATTCGTTGTAAGCCCTCAGATTGATGTTATCGTAACGTAACCGAGAAAGCGTGCAATCACGTTAATCTGTTTTTACTAAACTTCTAGTGTGATAAATATATTTTAATTTAAAAAGACCTTTTTAAAACGACGAAGATATCTTGCTTAGTTGAGGAGTTCCTAAGGTTTCTTTCCAGATTATCAGACTCTAGACCCATCCGAGTATAAAGTACTCATCAAGAAAAATCCGCAGTTGGATGGTTCCATTGGCCACCTATGAGCTTCATCATCAGATCCTGAACAATATCTGGTTGTATAGTACTTGTCAATACCAATCTAACAAGCCTAAATACGAGTCGGTCACTTAGTATTATTCACATGTTCCTATGGCCAACTTTCGACTCCATCATCAGACCAGTTCCATGGTACCATATTATTTAATTGTCACCAAACTTACATAAGCGTGCCAAATGACAACTCAATCGGATAACCGCAAGTGCTTGAAAAATGGATCACAATATTCCAACGGAAAGACAGACATACGAACATTGCAAGTTAAATAAAAGCTTGTAAAGAGATGTCATATCAACTCGAAACCGTTACGCGTACGTCAATTTGTCTCTTTGAAGCCCTCTGATGGAAAACACGACGTAAATGGGCCATAAGTGTTCTACGAATTCTATCAAAAACGCTGAACGGATTTGAATGAAATTTGACACACTTATAATTTACTACCTGCTTTAACACATGTTAGGTTCTGGTCTAAAGTCCACGCAGAAGAAGTAGCGGGCAGAAACTACTTAGTATATTTTGTGGTTAAAGAACTTTATTTTTCATAAGAATTTACATTCACTTACTGAGAAACATAATTTAAAATTAAACAAAATTAAATTGCCAGTAGGCGTAGTACACAATAAATACCAAGCTAGTATGTAGGAACACTGATATACTCACTTATATAAACACAACAACAGTGGAATCTTGAATATATAGTCATCATCACCACTATTTGTACTTACATGAAAAAAAAAAAAAATGTTTTATTCAGTAACTAAGTAAAAATTACAGTAACAGTGGTTGAAATCCCCTTTTAAGTAAATATTATACTTGTGCTAGCGGATCCCGACATGAGTTTGTTTGTAAACTAAAATCTAACAAAATTAATTACAACAGTACAAAATAGAACAAAAATAACAAAATTGAATAACTAAAATAATGTGGGTAATTGTTTAAATAGGGTGGGTTGCGTTTGCATTGAGCCCGGTTGCAGGTAGCTAATTTATTAAGGCCTATACCATATTGTGGAAAAAGCAATAAAACGAAAACGACAAAATGATCAGAAAAATTAGGAATTTCGAAATTTGGAATTTCGATTTATGTATTGGTTATTAATGAAAAATCGCCTAAAATGTGTTTCTTTAGCAGATTTTTAAAACCACTTAGCGAACTTATTTCTTTAATGTCTTTTGGGAGCTTATTGTACAGTTTTGCTCCTTCAAACATTATGTTATTTTTTCCATAATTGGTTCTAGGTGATCTTAGGCAGATATTGTTAGCCTGTCTAGTCATACGCTTTTGAATGTGCATTTTTTTTGTAACTACAATTTGTGAGTGGATATCGTTGGTTAGTATTTGATTGAATTGAATGCATGATTGATTAGAATGCATGTAGTATATTTATAAGTTTGAGCAAGATTCATGATTTTAGTTTCTTTGTATATTTTAGTTGTTTGTGTTAAAAAATCATAATGAAAGAGTGATTTAATTATTTTATTCTGTAATTTCTGCAGTTTTTTTTTATTAGTTTGTGCCGCCGTTCCCCATAATTCAATCCGATAGTCTATGTGAGGTTTGACCGTGGAATTATAAATAATGTTTTTAACATGTCTTGGGATACATCGCACAATGCCATGTAGTGCACCTGTTAGAGAGATCAGTTTAGTTCAAATGTTCTCTACTTGCGGTTTCCATGTTAGTTGACTATCAAGAATTAATCCTTAATAGTTTGCTGTTTCTATTTTATGTATTATTTCTCCATTTATGGTTAGGTTATTGTGTACACCAAGTTTGTTGTTTTTAGCAGTAAAAATTATATAATTTGTTTTCGATGTGTTTATACTGAGTAAATTTGATTGAAACCAAATATGCAAAAGATCTAGATCACATTGTGCTTGTTCTATTATAGACTTAATTGAATAGCCCGAATAAAACAAGCTCGTATCGTCTGAGTATAATGTAATGTCTCCCTTTAGACCAATTTTATGTATGCTGTTAATGTATATTAAAAATAATATGGTGCCAAGAATTGATCCTTGGGGTGACTATTTCCATCCAGGGGATCCAAGTGATTATCAGAGATACCTATACTTCTTAACCACAATAAAAGCACATCATAGCTAACCGTGTCGAATGCCTTCTTTAGATCTATAAATATCCCTAGAGTAATCTTGTTTTGGTCAATATTGATTTTTATATTGGTGACTAGATCAATAGTGGCTGCAAGCGTATTTGATCTCGGTCGGAAACCATACTGTTTTTGAGAAAGAAAATTTATTGACGTAACGTAGTCACTTAGGCGATGATATAGATTTTTTTCAAATACTTTCGATAGGATTGCTAGTACTGATATTGGTCTATAATTGCCAGGATCCGCTTTGTGGCCTGATTTGTAGATAGGGCTGACTTTGGCTAATTTTAAGGAGTCTGGAAAACGTCCTTCGTTTAGTCATTTATTAATGCATTTAGTTAGGTTACCGATAATTAGGTCTTTTGCACATTTGATTATTTTTGTAGTTATTCCATCTATCCCTGTACTGGTATTGCTATTTAAATTGTCAATTATTTTGGAAACTTCGGCCATAGGAGCAAATTTTATTCTAGTTAATTTTGGACTATTTATCTGCTTGTTATTAATTCATCCTCCTTCATAACTATTATTATGTCCAGTATATGGCAATAGGCTCGCCCCCTACTGCATGGAATCTTACATCGTCGGCGAAACGGACATACATATTAAGGAAACAAAATAAAATTAAGCAGTTTAGTTTTACCCTTTTAATAAGCGAATACGAACACCATCACAAATGACTGCCAAGGCTTATCACATCCCCACTACGTAGGCAATGGCATTTTGGCGGGCGTCAGGGGGTGTGTCAAAATGGCGGCTCGGCTTGACAGTTAGGAGAATCGACTATCGTGGCGTGGCTTCGCTTTGACTTGGTGTGGCTCCGTTTGGCAAGTGACCTGACGTTACATACACCTCTGCCACCCTCGTGACGGTATGTTTATTATTATGTAATTTATTTCTTTTAAACGTTGACAACCCTAGATATAACCCTCTCCATACTTCAGAAAGCACTAATTTAGTATGTTATCTCTATACTGCAGTCGCTAAGTCTGTTGGTCCTTCCAACCTTCCAATTGCTTGACACCAGTCCCGCCGTCATTCCTAGACGCGCCACTAAGATAAGTCAGAAGTCGGCAGACAGCATGAAAGACTCCGACACTATCCTGGCTACTAACAAAGAAAAAAGTACAAAGGAAGGCAATAACAATGGTGGCACGGGGCCACGAAAGTTCTAGACACAATGAAGCCAGTCAATACCACAATAAAGAATATCGAGCCTGCCTTCACAACTCAGATATTTGATGTAATTTAGAGGAGATCGCGGATCGGCAATAGGAGTTATTCATTTATTTTGAGTCCATATAATCCCTTAGTTCACATACATATTATGCTTATCGCATAAATCATGTTAAGCTAATGTTATATTCTATGTGTTAAGCATATTATGTGACTAATGGCATCTAAAGTCAGATATAGTTACTTTTATTACTCAACTTTGTCCTTAGATGTGACTTTTATTTATAACTAGATTTGAGAGCCTACAAATGTGACTAATGGTGAAATGAGAACAACTATTAAGCATGCAGCTATCAGTGAAATGGTTCTGTGTGAAAGTTTACTTAATAACTTAAATTACTATTCTGAAGCTTAAAAGCTCGACAGAGGAACATGGGGGTAAATAGGTTCTCGAAAGGTGACTACACACAAAAGACGTGGATTGGGTAGGCCTACCACAAGCTGGATACGTACAGCACACATCCGATGTGGTACGATCTTTGGGGAGAACTATTGCCTGCAATGGACTTATTTCGGCTGATATGATAGATATTCTTAGATAAGCATCAGACGTGGTCTTTAGTAGTCTATTAACCTAGCCTTCGAACAGCGTTTTTTGATGATGATAAATGATACACTTGATATTGTAATGATTCAAAGGTTTATTGATAGCCCGAATTATTACTATGCTATGAGTTAATGATAAATGAGAATTAATGTATGATATGATATATATATGTAAGTGAGCACGCGCGATTCTCTTGCTAACCGATTGCGAACTGATGATCGTAATTAATATAATGTGCATGTGGCGTAAAAATGCTGATGATGCAAAATGGACGGGCTGGCCCGTACATGCTCCCGGGCGAGAGATGAGAGAGATTGATGTTGGATGAATGAATGCAAATGATTACAAGATGATGAACAATATAGTCTTAAAACTAAACACATGCTTCTTGAATATTACAAACAGAATGAAATATAGGAGAAGTGCTCCTATTCTCTCTTAGAGGCACTCGCGAAGTAATCTCATTACGCTTGAGCTTACGAACACTAACACTTGGTACACTATACACACTATTGTTGGACGCTTTGATAACACCTTCACAAAATTGAGCGACTTGCTCAGCACCCTGTACACTTTCACTACACTGATTACTGCTGCTGCAGCGGGCGGCTGGCTGCCGGTTGGCAACCGCCTGGCCCGCCGCTGAAGACGCGCGGGCACGACGCGCGCGCCGAACACCGTAAACCAATCCTACTGCTACCAGGATACCGATGATAGTATATATTACTGCATAATGATGTACATCATGATAGGAAACACTCTCTGCTAGGGGTGCACTTTGCTTCAGAATGTCTATTTGCTTCTGAATGCTTGTTAAGTCTGGGAGCGGGCTCTCAGAATCGGTACTGGCAGACTCAGGTAATTTAGGCAAGGAAATGTTAATGAGATGATTGATAGGCGCAATTTCCGGTGTACTCAGATCAGTCCTAATGTTGTATTCACTCATATACTGTTTATGAGTGTGTATGGAAAAATCCTTTGTTTTGATTAAACAGCCTTCGCTGAGTGTCATTAAACCGGCACGAGACAATTGTATTGCGGTAATCTGATCATCGCAAAGTAGCTTCACTTGAGTTACGTCACAAATAAAATAAAAATAGGTGTTTAATTGGTTTGTCTTGATCCACTTTGTCTTGCAGGGTTCTACGTTTACCTTGCAACCTTTGTTAAAATGATTCTTCTCACATAAAACTTCATCATCTCGTATATGATAAACGGGTCTCATAAAATGACATAAGACTTCGTCAAAATTTTGTAAACATGCTGATAACTCGACTTCTGTGATCATAAGAAGTGCTTCTTTTTTCAAATTAACGGCGATATAGTTGCTAACTGGAACAATGCTTCTCATGCTAAGACCTGTTTGTTCAGGAATGGGTATGAGTTTAAAAATTTCATAAGAGTCCCTAGTTATCAAGGGAATCTTTACTTCGAAAATTAAGTATTGCTTCGACATTCTACCTTTGACTTGTAACAACTGATATAAGTTAGATAGATCGCTAATATCTGTAGGTAGGGATAAGTCGTTCGGCAATTTTGCTGCTATTTTGTTCAATTCTTCCTGCAACTGGTCGGGGGTTATAAGATGTAAATTAAACTTCCCGTGATAAATGTTTGTAATCGTATCTAATACAGTGTCTTGAATAGTTTTGAGGTGAAATATTATATTATTCGCTATCATTGCTGATAAAGTAAAGTCAGACATAACGTTCACATTTTGCATGCTTGCTTTAACTTCTGTCATTGTGTTCTCTAAGTTTAGTAATTGCTTGCTAACAGTCTTATGTTGCTTTTGTATGACGTCCTCTATTCTCTTGATCACATTAAATTCAGCCTCAACAATTGTAGTATGATTTTTCAGTAATTTGCCTATATGTTGCTCATTTTCTCTAATTAAATTGATATCTTTTTCATACTTCTGTGCAAAGCTATCGTCCAACACTCCAAATAAAGTATTAGCGAGATAGCCTACACCATTGATAAGACCGCGCCGCTGTCGCGTGCGCGTATAAAATTGCTGATCTAATAACAATCCATTATAATACTTAAGTTCTGAGTAACCGTGTCTTATTTGTAACATGATGCTGTGACACGGTGAATGAACTTCCATTTTATCACACACTTTATCAAGGTATTGTATATACTTCGAACAGGCTGCAGTACCTTCCCAGAAGGGATTTAAGTCATAGTAGACTATCAGTCGCCATTCATCCCGTATAATTTGCATATTTACCACCTTGTCAAAGTAAAGGGACCTTTTATTTTGCAGCGAAGTTATGTTATATGCAGCCTGGGATGACGATATAATTGTCATAAAAATTATACAATAGATGTAACTACCTGTGCGACGTTATAACGACTCAAATATCTTTTAGTTTTCCTATCGGATTTCTTATCAGAGTCGTTTTCGGAAACTTCTGGCTCGGCTTGTGAAAGTTCTCGATCTTCATCTTGATTAGCGGGCAAAATTGATAATTTAACTATAGGTCTCTTGATCAAACCATTCTTTGTCTGAAGTGTTACCACTCGAACATAACCGTCGCTGCCGGGGTGTAATTGTACTACTCGTCCAAGCATCCATTTTCCGGCAGGGAGATGTGCGTCATGTATGGTTACTATGTCATTAACTTTTATATTATTCTGTGGTCGTCTCCACTTACATCTTGATGATAAACTGATAAGATATTCGTGACGCCAACGTTTCCAAATATCTTGAAAGATCTTTTGGGTTAACATCCACCTTGTTCTGAGGTCTCTTTCGGTTTCATAGATAGTTAACGTTGGACCACTTGCCAAAAAATGTGAAGGGGTCAAATAATTTAAATCTTGTGGATCTTCTGTAAGTGGACACAGCGGCCTAGAGTTGAGGCACGCTTCAAGCTGAGCACACACTGTGCTGTACTCTTCGTATGTGAGCTTTTGCTCGCCGACAACCCTTTTAAGGTGGTATTTAAAGCTTTTGACGGCGGCTTCGCACAGCCCATTTGCAGAAGGCCATGACGGTGCATTAAAATGCCAGGTTATTTCCATTTCAATAAGTTCTTGATAAAACTCTTGATTAAATATCTGTTGCAATTGTTCGTACTCCTGCTGTAAAACTCGACTGGCTCCAACGAAATTTGTACCGTTGTCACTATATATGTGACGCGGAGTACCTCGTCGAGCCGACATTCTCTTCAGTGCTGCTAAAAATGATGACGTTGTGAGATCCGATACAACTTCGAGGTGCACGGCCTTTGTTGCCATACAAACGAATACCGCTATATAACCCTTGGTTGTACGGACTCCGCGACCCTTGTTAGTTTTTATAAAGACGTGACCCGTGAAATCTACAGTAATTGTTTCAAAGGGTCGGGAAGGGTTGCACCTTGCTGATGGTAGATCGCCCATAATCTGATGATGTTTGCTAGGATTATGTCTCCTGCACTTGACGCATAGACGTAATCTGGCCTTGGTTGCTCGGTTGCCTCCAATGACCCAATATTTTTGTCTCATGATAGCTGATGTTAAACGCGCTCCACCATGATAGCTAAGCTCATGGGACTGATCAATGATAAGTTCTGCTAAGCGCGCCTTTGGAATAATAATAGGGTGTCTCATATCTGGGTCGATGTTGGCGTTTCTCAATCTACCACCGACTCGAATCAACCCATCTTGATCTATAAACGGATTTAATTGACACAACTTGCTTTTAGTGTGAACATTAGCTCCTGTGCGTAAACATTGAATTTCTTGATAAAACTCAAGTTGCTGAATATGCCGTATGATAATGATTCTTGCTGCTTTCAATTCTTCTAATGTTAGAAAAACCTGTCTTTGTTCCCGTTTCTTAAATCTTAAAATCCATGCCAACACTCTAACTGCCTTATTGAATGAACTGTGTTTTGATAATAGACTGCTGACAATGCTATTCTCGTAACGCGTGATAACGTTAACAAGCTGTGGTTTTTTAATTTCTTGATGCGTAGTGTATATAGCTTGCTCTTCCGGGGTATCCTTAAACGATTGAAGCCAATCTGGACCCTGCCACCACAAACAATGTCCTCTGAGTTGCGACGGCGTCAATCCTCTGCTGCTGCAGTCCGATGGATTTTGATTTGTATTTACATAACGCCAGCAATTAGCGGGCATGATCGATATGATAGCTCTTACTCGATTTGCGACGAAGGTTTTCCATTTGCCTGGATCACCATTAAGCCATCCTAATACTATCATGGAATCTGTCCAACCGTAATGTTTTAAATCATAATTCTTTAGACATTGTTTGATCTTGGTCATCAATTTTACCAATAGGACTGCCCCTAATAATTCAAGCCGGGGCAAGGATACTGATTTACTAGTAGGAACCAATCTTGATTTTCCCGCTAGTAATACAACGGTAGCCTGCTCACCTCTCTTGATTCGACAGTATATTACGCAAGCATACGCCCTTGTTGACGCATCACAAAACCCATGTAATTCGATACTGTCGCCTTCCATTGTTTTCAACCACCGCGGTATATGTATTTTCTCGATGTTACCTAAATCTTCCCTGATTTTGATCCATTCGGCATAAATATCTTCGGGTAATGGTTCGTCCCAATTGATATTTGACGACCACACACCTTGGAAAATTAATTTGAGTTTTGTCGAGAGAGCCGATAACCATCCTAAGGGATCAAAAATCTTGGATATGTCGGATAATACTGATCTTTTCGTAATATGCTTGTTTAATGTATCAATTTTTAGCTGGAACGTAAAATAATCTTGCTCGGGATTCCAGATAAGTCCTAGCGTTTTAGTGTGTTCGGTCTGTTTAAAATCAAAATTGTTTTGACTATTTTCCGAGGACTGTAGTAGATTAGAGTCCAGCAGATCGGGGACGTTTGACCGCCACTTTCTAAGATTAAAGCCACCTGACTTCAAAAGTTTAATAATATCTGTTGCTAATGATCTTGCAGACTCCGGCGTATGGCAGCCATGAAGCAAGTCATCCATATACATAGACTGCTCTAGGGCTTCTATTGCTTTATTTGTGTAATTTCGCCGTTCATCTTCTGCTAATTGCTTCAAAGTTATCATGGCGAGAAACGGAGCGGCCTTGGTGCCGTAGGTAACTGTACAAAGTTGGTATTCTTGAAGTGCTTCTGAGGGTGAATTTCGCCATATAATCTTCTGTAACTGCTGGTCGTTTTTGTGTAACCATATCTGCCTAAACATTTTTTCTATGTCAGCAGTAAATGCGAATTGGTACTGCCTCCACTTGATAATTAGAGACTGCAAATCCTGCTGCAAGTAGGGTCCGGATTCCATGACGTCATTCAAGCTGTTTCCTGTTGATGTCTTTGCTGCTGCATTGAAGACGACTCGGAATTTAGGACTCATGGGATTTTGTATACAGTGATGTCCCAAATAACAATCTGGCTTCAAATTGTCCCTAACGGGTTTCATATGACTTAACTCTTGGTAGTCAGTCATAAATTTCTTGTATTGATCTTCAATATTAGGATGCTGCTGAAATTTTCGTTCTAACGACTTGAACTGAGCGACAGCTTTGGGCTTCGAAGAGCCCAGCGATTCTTGATAATTGCTTTTCAGAGGTAGCCTCACTTGATAACGCCCATCCTCCAATCGAAGCGTATTAGATTTGTAATAATCAATACACTCCTGATCTCCTAAAGTTAGTGAAGATTCCTCCGCAATGTCCTCTATTTCCCAATACTTGTGTATCTCATCTAAGTTGTGTAAAATTACGTTGCATTGATAAGTACGTGTGACGTCACCGCTTAGTATCCATCCTAATCTTGTATTTTGCGCTGATGCCGCTGAACCTGAGACAGAGTCTTCCTCGACCCTACAGAGTCCTTCCAGCAAGAGTTTAGAAAAAATGCTTCCCCCAAATAATAAATCGACCGGCTTGCTTACATTAAAGTCAGGATCTGCCAATGTAATATTTTCTAAATAAGGCCAACTAGGTTTTGTAAAAGTGTGATTCGGTAAATTCTTGATTAATTTATTCATTATAAAAACATCCACATCAAATTCAAAATTACTATTGATTGCTTTGCAATTGATATTCATAACACCCTTACAACTGCTGTCCTTTTCTCCTATGCCCCATATAATGCCTGGGCAGCGTTTACGCGGTAAACCTAAAGTTGAGCCGCGTTTTCGCTAATAAGCGATGTTTGTGACCCTTGGTCTAAGAGGGCTCGCATGATATGTGCTGACCCATCTGCTCCTTGTACCTTGATTATAGCAGTGGGCAAAAGTACTTCAGGCATGTCACCCTGCAGTGACACGTGCGAGTTGCCCCGCGCCAGCTGTGGTGGGTCCTGTTTCTGGTGTCGTTTTGCCGGCTCATTTGTGTTCGATTGTTTTGTTGAGTCGGCACCGGGTGTGTTATTGACTTGCGCAAACGCTTCGTGTATGAGCGTGTTATGTTTCCCATTGCACATACGGCAACGTTTGTTGGAAAAGCAACCGTTTCCATAATGATTATACAGACAATTTTGGCATATGTTCAATTTGTGTAAAGTATTACGTTTTAATTGAGGCGCCATTCCTAAAAATTGTTGGCAATAATAAATTCCATGCTCGTTGTTTTTGCATATCGGGCACTTATATTTCATGGAATTGTTATTGTTTGATGCTTGCGAAACCATTTGTCCATGCGCACTAAATGATTGCTTCATATTGTTGCAATGTTTGTTTGTCTGCTTAGACACATATTGCGACTGCTTGATGTTAGATGACGATTTGTATGAATGATTGTCATACTTCCTACGTGCCGATTCCATTGATGTAAATTTGCTTTCTAAAAACGAAAGAAAATCTTGTAGCTTCGGTAAGGCTCTTGGGTTCTTGATAGATGCGACGTAGTCATTGAATGTATCTGCGTCTAACTTTTGCTGCAAAAGATGAACAAGTAATGGATCCCAAGATGCTACGTCGACGCCCAGATTCTTGATGGCATTTAAGCTCTCTATAGTAGTATCATGAAGTCCTTTAATATGGTTTAGAGAGGAGTACTGAATAGCTGGAATGTTAAGCAACAAGTCGATGTGTGAGCTAAAAATAAGCTTGATATTATTATAACGGTGATTTAAAATGTCCCAAGAAATTGTGTAGTTGTCCGACGTAATTGCTAAATGTTGAATCAACCTTTCTGCTTCTCCTTTTACTTTAGATTTTAAAAACTGCATCTTCTGCGCTCCGGACAGCGCAGGGTTACTGTGAATCGTTTCTGTAAAGAGATCTTTAAAAGAGGACCACTGATAGTAGCTTCCACTAAATACTGGTATGTCCATCTGCGGTGTAGATTGCTCTTTATGCGAGACGGACCATAATTTCTTGTTGATAGAGGTGATAATATCGTTGTATGTTTTTTCATAATTATAGTAGGCTTGCTGATATTCTTGATTCCTATCCCCAAGCTCGCAGTCCAAATCCCAATGAAGACTATCTATGGCGGACCAACGAGACTGGACTAAACGTAATATATGCTCAAGTTCCCATTTTTCGGACTTCAGCTCCAAATGCAGGTTAGACACCGTATGTCCGAATGCTTTTAAATTGCTGCTTTGTTTTCTCAACATTTCGTCTGTCTTGCTACTTATTCCTGTCGATTTTGGCCAGGACGGTAGTTGCTGAGAAGTTCCAGGCCCACCTAGTGGAACTGCTGGCTTCAGGATGGGTGTCGACGGCCTTTCATCCTTCGACTGATGGTTAATAATAACTGCTCTAATATTTTCGTACCTTTCCTCAGTTTTTTCGTATTGATTGCAAGTGAAATATGTATGAGATTTAGCATACTCAATGCCTAAAAGCCTAGTATGATTAGACTGAAATTCCTGCCAGTACTTATCGAGAGTCTCCAACCTTCGCCTGATGTAATCAGACGTCTTTCGGTCAGAGGAATCTTTCTTGAAGTTGGTAAATATTTGTTCGATAGCATCTAGCAGCTGTTGTTGATTTTCAAGAATGTCTTCCATGTGCGACATTTTGTATTTAAATGTATGCCAAGAAAATATTTGATAAATGAAACGATCTTACTTGTCGATCTGATGGCGATGTCGAGTTGAGCCGCGTTGACCTTGTGGAGTCGGCTCAAATAACGGTGTTGATGATTGACAATCCAACTGCGCTGCAACCTTGCTAACAACACAGACACTGCTAGTTCCCTCACACGCGAAACCTAGTACCCTTGCTTGACTAGTGCACACGCGACGCGAGGTTCTCGAAGGACCATAAAAACGGATGTACGGGTTAGACTGTACTCGAACAGCGTTTTTTGATGATGATAAATGATACACTTGATATTGTAATGATTCAAAGGTTTATTGATAGCCCGAATTATCACTATGCTATGAGTTAATGATAAATGAGAATTAATGTATGATATGATATATATATGTAAGTGAGCACGCGCGATTCTCTTGCTAACCGATTGCGAACTGATGATCGTAATTAATATAATGTGCATGTGGCGTAAAAATGCTGATGATGCAAAATGGACGGGCTGGCCCGTACACCGTGCGTACTTTTAGCGTCGGCTATCAGTGACTATGCGTTTCTGAGACTTTCTGTGTTCAACCACGGTGTAAAAATCGCGTTTTTTAGCGATAACCAGAAATATTTTTTTATAAAGCAATCCCGTGTGACGTTCTTGTTTTGCCACTAAAGAAATATAGAAAAAGGTTTTGAAGGTATTGAATAGTAACAATACCATTTTTTTCCAATTCCAAGAGTTGTATTGTCAAAAGTAGTGATGTGTAAGGTTGATGGAATATTCGCGACAAATTGATATACAGTGATTTTTCAATTCCCTAAAGGCCATTCGTAATTAGTTTGTAAAGTATCTACGACTTTATTTCGGTATCATGATTATCAATAATTTCATCGGGAGAGTTAAATTCACTTTATCATAGTATGCTACTCGACACTGCCAAAAATGGCTTAATTTCGTGATTACCATTATCAAAAATGAAGAAGAAAATATACAAGTAGATAGGTTGCATTGCCGTGACAAAGCGGCAATATATGCACCACCTATGTTAGGTTGTATTGTAATATTTATATTTACTTAGAAGAGAATCGCAATGCCTAAATCAAACTGATTTAAATAATTATGCTTATTGATGGCTGAACTTTGATTACATCAACTAAGAGCTGAGCACGAAAATATAACAATATTTTCGTGCTCAGCTCAGTCAAGGCGCTAGCGAGTTGATGTCATCCTTGTCACACTACAAATTTATTAATAAACATGAACGTGACAACACGAATACTCGCAGGCGTTGCGTCAGGTTAACATTAATCTTTTTTTGCTGGGTCCACTGTTACTCCTAATTCGAAACGTTTACGTGCAGATCATTCGAGGAACGAAACCACACATAGGTACTTTGGAATTCATGACTAATTGTTGTTGTTAATTATTTATTTGCTTAAACGATGATGAGTTACTTAAGTAGGTGTCTACTATTTATTTTCCGTTGTTGACATTCCTATAAATAGGTATGATAAATAAATGGATATTATGAATACCAGAAGCAAGAAAATAATACTTTATTTTGACACGTAGAAATCTTTGGTGAATAGACGACGGTCTGGTTAAAGGTGGGATGAGTAGTCGTGGGTTTGTTCAAAACTTCACACAAATATTAGGCTATTATTGGTGCGCGAGGATAATATTTCTTACTCTAAACAGTTGTTACAATATCATTTCTGGTCCAATATCCACAAGGACAGATCTAAATGTGACCCACAAACATTTGTTTAAGTCTGTCTGTGTTTGTATGCAAACTTCATATTTGTTAAAGCACCAACAACACAATAATATTTCTAAGTATAGGGCAACTACGAAGTACAATCATACAAGGATCTTGTGGACCGCGGCCAAAATTGGAACTAATGCTTTAATAAAGTGATATGTCACTTCTCATTTTAGGTATACTTATTTAATGTGTACTTAATATTAAAGAAACCTGAAAAGAAAGAAAGAAGAAAGAAAAGAAAGAAGAAAGAAAGAAGAAAGAAAAGAAAGAAGATATAAAAAAAAAAATAATTCAGCACATCACACATAAAAAATATATGAAAGGTAACAAAAGAAAATAAAAACGAAGAAATACAAATAAACTGCTACTGCTTCTTGTGCCGTTTGCCTCGGTGTGAGCTGTGCCGAAAGGCTGGCTGCATTGGGCTCAGCATGTGTTGGAGGGGAACAAAGTCTCCCCCAACGCTGGTTTTCACCCAAAGCCTCTTCAGCTACTATTTATTGTTCATAATTTTTTTACACTTAATGCTGACGCAATCGCGTATACTGCGTGTTACAAATACAGTAAATACCTAATTATGTAATATAAATGTTTAAATAAAGAGATACTCCTTCTTACATACCCAGCTCTCGCTACCATATAACAGCGTTGGGACAAGAACTCCGTTATGTATGGCCAGCTGCGCCTTATGGCTTAAGTGCCGGCTCCCGAGTAGCTTTCCCATCGCACCATTCACTCTGTTCCCTGCACTCACTCTTCTCTCTATGTCAGCGGTGTATTTCCCATCCTTACTGAAGGCGCATCCAAGATATACAAACTCATTCATTTGCTCCAGCACATCGTTACCAACCACAATCCTTACATTCGTTCTGGTTTCTTCCCTTTCAAAAACCATAATCTTGGTTTTCTTCACATTTAAGTGTAAGCCATTGATCATGCAGTCGTCTTTCATAACTGTGACTAGTGTTTGCAGATCAGTGGCTGTTAGCGCTATTAAAACCGCGTCATCTGCATAAAGTAGATGGTTTACCACTAAGTCACCCATTTGTACACCTTCATTCATCGCTTTCAGTCTTTGAAGACTTTTGTCCAGATATATTATAAACAGTCTAGCGGACAACACGCAACCCTGCTTGACGCCGATTTTAACGTCAAACCAGGGTGACCTGTTACCACCCACCCGTACGCATGCCTTGCAGTCCACATAAGTGGACTGGACGGCTCGCAACAGAGTGCCATCGATACCATACTCTGGCAAAATGTCCCAAAGTCTCTTTCACATAACTCTGTCAAATGCCTTCTCCAGATCTACAAAACCGCAGAAAACCTTCCGCCCCACTGCCAGATGCTTCTCTACGATGTTGCGGAGTGAGAAGACTTGATCCGAACATCCTCTTCCAGACCTGAAACCCCCTAGTTATATTTATAATCTTTAAAGATGTACATATACCAAAATTTAACATTTTTGTACTAGAGGCCTTTGTACTAATGTCCTTATCTAGAGCTATTCCTCACATAAGGCTATGTACTTTAACTATATGATCTCGCCCGCCTACATAATGTTAAATATATGTAGGACCAGATTTTTTAACCTTCACTTGTCTGGCTTACTTGCAGTATTTGCACAAAACCAATAAAGTTATGTTTGCCGTTGAAGGCAGACAGACACACATTTTTATTAATGTCATAGATACATTGTTACATACCAAAGTCAGTGAATACCTTTAGCCTCCAATATTATGGTTTATTTGTAACAGCCATGTTGTATTCGTGAATGTTTAACTGATTTTTTCAGTAATGTAAAAAAAAACAAAACAAGCCTTTATGTAAAAAGCCTAGCAAGCTTTTCTTACCTCACATTCTCTGGTAGGAGACTTCTAATGTCCATTGTGATTTGTTTTTGGTGGGCTGATAGGTACACTGTGGGTTAATATTTTTACACACTGGATGAGGATTGTTGTTCTATATTGGTTACAACACTGGTGGTTTTTTGAAATTTAAACTACTGCTTATGAATAGATAGTTATAATTCCATATTGGTATATTAAAACTCATTTAATACAAAATATATACTGCTGACCACAAAGGTTCTTATCCCAATCAATGTTTCATGACTGTATTGTTAGGACTCATCTTCCCTGGCTACCCTGCAAGGGGCCTGGGCTGATAATATTGATAATTATTAGTTTTATGTTAACTGGATAGACCAGGTATTCTATATTATATTTTAAGGATGTATGTGTGTAACTCAAATTATTGCACAACTTGCCTGTCTCAGCATCGGTAGGCTGAGATATTATATTTGGATTATTTCCACAATTCTGTTGCTTGTCAGTTATAACAGGCATTGTTATAAGTAGAGATTACTTTGGCTCATCTGTTTATAAACCCTGTTCAGGGATAAATATTGCAAGGTTTACCTTTTTTTAATACAAGTGCTCATAATATTGCACAATTCTTTGTGTAATAAGCTCCATTTTGGGCTATTTCAGGATTATTATACAAGTATGTCTAATAATGAAATCAATGCAAAACATTATGTTTCTGCAAATGAGTGGCTTATGTTATTAATAATGTATTGTTATTCATAAATTCATAAACAATGCCCCTTTAATTACCCTTTCAGAAAGTCTCCTTTAGGAGATATAATATCACAAATTGCTTATGGTTTATAGCAATAGTCTTTGTATTTACTGTTTAAGGTATATATGTTGGGTAACATTTTAGATTCTTACCATTGTAGAAATGTGAACTGCACAGGAGCACCTCATGGGTGCAACCTATGAGTAGTATGACCTTCAGCACATATCTCGTATGGGCCCCAAGTCTTGCGGATCACGCCGATGTGTCCTTTAATTGGCATCGATCCTTAACAATCATCATTATTGATTAATGCCCCCCATAATTTCTCTCATTAGAGGTATTACATTGCCAATTTATAGACGGTTAATAATTGTTTGCAGGTATATTGCGTGTTAAACTGTTTACACGAAGAGGGACATGAGACTTCGTAAGTTTACTTTTCGAGTGAAGACTTTACAAGTCTTAATATGACAAAACTCACGTGTCCAAATATTCGATATTATATACATAAACAAGTTAAGCTGAAAACGCCACAAATAAACAACTATCAGTTGATCTTTTTAGAATGTACTTTTTTGTCAAGACGTAAAATATTTCTGAATTTGCCTATACGATGTTTTAAATTTATTTCACAACATCACTTGAGTATATAAAAACCTTTTGTTATATAATTTCACTGCTACGACTATATGATTAAATTAAATGTCGACCAAAACTTTATTACAAGGTATCGGCTGCCGCGCTAAAAGAAAGAATGGCCGCAGAGGTTATGTCCACAGATACCATAGAGGAGGCGTTGACATTTCTAAAGATAGCGGACTGCCAAGCGAGTAGAGAGAGCTGCATATTTATATCGAGAACGAAGGACACAGTATAATATTAAGTACTTAACAATAAACCAGCAGATTACAGATTTGCAAATATGTAAGTAAATAAGTGACGAATACAGTCGTGTGTTAATACTATAAGTAATATAATAATTATAAGTTATGGGTGAAGTGCATATAATGTAATACCATGACTCGATGCATCCGCGAAAAAGAAACTAAAGGAACCAGGAGGTAAGCACTATAGTCTGTTTATCTAAATCATCACGCCCGCTCTCTTGTGGGGATTAGTATCCCTCTCTACAATATGATAATTAACTAAATAGTTTAACTAAGAATTAATAGACATAAGAGGTCATTAAATTACATATTTTATAATTGTATTATAAAATTATTTCATTTTCTCATTGGTCCCTACAGCTCCCTCTCTCAGATGCAGCCCTGATATTGTATACACTGCAAATATGAAGGGTGAATGAAGACTAAAAGTGAGTGGACCAGACCCTGTGTTAGTCATTTTTACTGTTTTTATTATATTATTTTTTTTTTTTACTGAGATTCACGGGCTTTACCCGGACCTTTGAAAGGCTTGCATGGGGACATGGGTCCAACACGTAGAGGCCCTTTGCGAGAAGTTAATGTTATGTAAGCCACCTGCTGAGATCACTTGCTGAAAATGAAGAAACATAACCAGCGAACTGACCCCGGCAGGTGCAAGGACTATTGTAAATTATGGAAAGAAAACAAGGGCTATGCAAATGAGGCTTGATGGACAAAAACTGGACTATTTCAAAGAGGACGGACACCGGCCATAATTAGTTATACCTAAAATATTATTATTATTATTATATTATATATTATATTATTATTATTATTAATGCGAAAGTGGAAGGATGTAGGTGCCGGGGAAGACCTAGACTATCTTACCATGACCAAATAGACCGTGTCTTAGCTGAAGGGCAAGTCAAGAGTCTCCGTAACCGGCGAGTGTGTATGAGTCGAACTATGAGAGTGGAGGAAGCCAGAGAGGTATGTAAGGAAAGAGCCTGTTGGAACTCTGTACTCTCTGCCTACCCCGCGAGGGAGCTGGCGTGATGATATAGATAGATAGATAGATTATTATTATATTCTAGTAATATTATTTAAAATTATATAATTATTTATTTTTAAATTTCCAGGTCCCCATTAATCAGGCGAGTTATTGAGTGAAAGTGTATATGCTACTTATCGGGAACAGTGGACAGGGACATTTAGCTAGCTATCTAATAGGGTATGTATTATTTATTTACTTATTACAATTTGTGTTATATTATAGATATATCCAGATTAATATTATGGTATTCTCGCTGCACCTCGACCATGTGTTTCTTAAGTCTTATCTTAAATTTGTTTATAGATTCCAGGTTTCTGATTGGCGGCGACAGATTATTCCAATACTTGGAGGCTGCGTATCTGAAACTACCCCGGAACGCGGCAGAACTGTACTGTTCGATGGCAAGTTGTTGTGAACACTGCCTGCGGGTGAAACTTCTTCTGGCTGCTACCCAAGTAAGCTTCTCGTACAAGTATTTTGGAGTTTTGTATTTAAGAACACCGAAAAGAAGACACGCCAAGTGTAGTTTGCGTCGGGACTTCATTTTTAGGCAGAAGTGTTGGTTTAAAAAAATTGGTTATATGGCTTCTCGGTGGCACAGTGAAACAAAATCTTGTACATGCGTTTTGGACCCTTTGGATCAACCGTTGCGTACGCGCAAGTAGCCTTAGTCCGTATACGGTGTCCGCATAATTAAGTTTGGACAAGACTAGTGTCTCAACTAGTTGTGTACGCAATTCTTCCGATAGGAAAGGTCTAATTTTATATAGCACCCTCAATCTGTAGAAACAGTTACGTGCGCACTCAGTGATATGTTTCTCGAAACGCAAATCGGCGTCTATACACAGACCCAAATTGCGAGTTTCGTATGAGCGCTCGATAGTCTCACCCATAAGTCGTATTTCAATGGGAGAGAACAGGTTAGCTAGTTGCTGTTTGGTTCCGAGAAGCATATACTTAGACTTAGTAGGATTAAGTACGAGGTTATTTCGTTCAGTCCAAGCTGATATCTCAGTAAGGTCTTCATTTAGATTTTTTATTGCTATTTCCTGGTCACCTGGTCGAAAGGATATATAGATTTGTAAATCGTCAGCGTATATATGGTATTTGCAATTTTTTATGCAGTTTTTAATATCGGCCGTATAGAGTGTGAAGATAGATAGGCTTTGAGCATGTAGCTGTTGGTATACTGCTTGTATTTAATTCTTTTATAACATAACACATTAGCTTTATTATAATGTTATCCATTACCTTCATTTTTTTCCTATTCTATATTACCCCACTGCTGGGGAAAGGTCCTCCCCCCTTAACTTTCAACACTGATCTGTTATCAGCCATCGCCGGCCAGTCCTACTAAAATGCAACTAAGTCGTCACGCCAACGTTTACTTGGCCAGCTCCGACGCCGATACCCGTCTGCTCTCAGGTTTCATTCGACAAACATGCCCCACCCACTCCCATTAGAGCTTTGCAGATTTATTACCCACATCAGCAATTCCTGTTTTGGAGCTAATTGTGGTGTTAAGAACTCTGTCTATACACTTAATGCCCAACATGCTACGTTCCATCGCTCTTTGGCAAACTTTGAGTTTGGACTTTTGAGACTCGGTCAGTGACCACATCTGAGCAACATAGGGTAGTACGTCCAGGATAAACATCTCGAAGATTTTCCGCTTAAGGCATATTGGAACGTCTTACACACAACTTCACACTTCATTAGCGTTTTCATAGTATTTTGTTGTCTTGCCTGAATTCGAAAGAGACTAACTGGTCCAAATTGTCTTCATACTTAATATAATTGTTTTCATCCATATTATTGTTGTCTGTAAAATATCACTTATATGCGCAAGTTTGTGTGACTAATAAAAAAATTCAAAAGGTACCAATTAAACACACTTGATTTCACAATGTTTTCGCTCCTTCCACTCGATCCATTTCAGAAGTTCTGAATAAGTAATGGAGCCATTAGCTTTTTGTTTCCAAGCCTTTGTCGCGAATAGAACGGAATTTACTTTAATTTGTTATGTTAAATGGATGCCCAAACGAGTTCAGGAATCAAGGAGAAATCAAATTAATAGTTGTATATCTATCTATCTATATCATCACGCCAGATTCCTTGCTGGGTAGGCAGAGACTAGAGCGTTCCAACAGGTTCTTTCCTTACATACTTCGCTGGCTTCCTCCACTCTCATAGTACGTCTTATACACGTTCGCCGGTTACGGAGACTCTTGACTTGCCCTTCAGATAAGACACGATCTATTTGGTTATGGTAAAATAGTCTAGGTCTTCCCTGGTATCTAAATCTTTCCACTTTCGCATTGTATATCTGTTTTGTCATTCTTTCATCTGACATTCTTTCTATATGTCCGAACCAACGGAGCATACGTTTTCTTATGTTTACATCGATACTATCTTTCAGACATTCTTTTTTTTTACGTGGGGAAATCTTCATGGACTTCCGCCAGCCTCGGGGGAAGCTGGCGGGGCATGTCGGACTCTTACCGACTAAAACCCCACGATGACCGGCATCGACACTTTGGGGAAGGGCTCCGGGATCTCAGTTAGGAACATACTCTTTATCAATTTAAGTAATCCTTGAAAATATCTTTCAAACCTCGTTGGCCTGTGTGTGTGTGTATGTGTGTGTGTGTGTGTGTGTGTATGTGTGTGTGTGTATGTGTGTGTGTGTATGTGTGTTTGTGTGTCTGTGTGTGTATCTGTGTGCGTGTGTGTGTCTGTGTGTGTGTGTGTGTGTCTGTGTGTGTCTGTGTGTGTGTGTGTGTGCGAGGCGTGCGTGTGTGCATGCGTACGTGCGGGTGCGCGTGCGTTTGCGCGTGTGTGTGTGTGTGTGTGCGTGTGCGTGTGTGTGTGTGTGTGTGCGTGTGCGTGTGTGTGTGTGTGTGTGTGTGTGTGTGTGTGTGTGTGTGTGTGTGTGTGAGTGAATGATCTACGCTGTTGGCTGCGGGGCCTTTACAGCTTTACCGGACAACAGGGCGAGCATGCAACCACTACGCTCGAGCCAGAAGGGCAAGGGGTCAACTCCATCAAGGGCGCCTCAAGGAGGAACGGCCTCGGCTTGGGCAGTCGCTATGGGGGTGGGGATATACTAGGTGTCTCCCCGTAGTGCTCGGCACCGGCCGGCGGGCAAGGGATTTTTCGACCTAGCTGGCGAGGTCGGTGTCTGATCCTGTGTGCGGTACCTGTATCCGAAAGAAGGGATGTAAGGGTATCGGGAGGGTCGAAAACAAGCTATTTAAGTGGAATAGATCGGCGACCTTAGCGACGACATACGGATTGAAGGAGTGACTCAGCGGCTTGGCAGCAGAAATTGGGTACTAAGGAGATTAGTACTAGTGTGTATTTAGTACTTGCGTGTACCAGTCTTCGAAGTACTGTCGGTGCGTACAGCGTCTAATAAAGTATTTCACATGTTATTCGGCATTTAATTACCCCGCAAACGTAACATTATCTTTTGTTTTCACCACAGTGTAAATATATCCAGTTGTTCGAACCACGTGACTTTTCGTTCTACAATGGCACTTTCGTACATTTTATCGATTTCTGTAAGTGTTAATTACTTGATAGTCAACTTGGTTATAACGCCAGGTATCATATTCGACCCAAATATGGAGGTGCAACGATGAGACGTGAATGTGCGCTACGGGATGATTGCTAATTATTTTATTTATTTTATAGCACTTTTCCGCGGCTTCGCACCCAATCGACAACAGCGCCACGTATAGTCTATGTAACTTCTGAATAATTTGGCTTTCTGCTGGTGAAAGAATTATTAAAATCAATTAGGTAAGGAACTGTTGGAACTCTGTACTTTCTGCCTACCATGCAAGGGAGCTGGCGTCATGATATAGATAGATAGGTTCAGTAGTTTCAGAGTTTATCCATTACAAAGAAACAGATTTACTTTTTCCTAATAATATAAGTCTAGATTAAGTAATTCAAAAGAAAATTCGCCGCGATATAAAAATGTTTATGAAACGATGTGCTTCATTCTTGCAGTATCCTGTGCAAAGTTACCCCGGAATGCTTCACACGATCTTCCGTTGGCAACTAGTTAGGAACAAAGTTTGTGGAATTTCGTAATGAGTTATGTACTAGGAATAAGGTAATTACCTAGCATAGTAAAAATATATTACGTACAAGTATTATTTAGGTCTTATTTTATTAAAACTATTTAGTTGCTCCAGGCTGAGTAGCCCGCTTCAAATGCAGATATTCGGTTACTGGTTCTCGGTAGCCAAACATCAAGTTTGCAAGTCCAAAATTCCGCAGTGTCTCAAGACAAAAGTCTTTGACCAGTGTGTGTTGCCAGTGATGACTTACGGCACTGAGACATAGTCGCTTACGATGGGCCTCATAAGAATGCTCAAGGTCACCCAAAGGGCGATGGAGAGAGCTGTGCTCGGAGTTACCCTGCGGGATTGAATCAGAAACGAGGAGATCCGCAGGAGGACGAAAGTCACTAACATAGCACTCAGAATTGCTAAACTTAAGTGGCAGTGGGCGGGGGACATCGCTCGTAGAACTGACGGCCGTTGGGGCAGAAAGGTTCTCGAATGGCGACCACGTACCGGAAGACGTGGAGTGGGTAGGTCCCTTACAAGATGGACCGATGACCTGGTGAAGGTCGCGGGTAGAAGTTGGATGCGTACAGCACAAAGCCGGTCGTTGTGGCGGTCTTTAGGGGAGGCCTTTGTCCTGCAGAGGACGTCTTTCGGCTGAAGAAGAAAGTTAATCCCGCACCAGCTATTTAAAAAATAATGTAGCCTCTTACTATGAATTATCCCTTTGTTCTGGGAACGTCTACAATAATGAACATCGCACACACAAATACCCAGACCAAAGTAGATGAACAATAGCAGAGTTATCCGTGACGCCTCGATATGCTCGTGAGCTTAGCGGCCCACGCTAATGTAACCACTCAACTAAGTCTTATCTATCAGTTTAGCGATTTAGCGGTTTAGCGCAGTAGTTAAGAGCTTGAGCTGCTCCGCCCACTGTGTCTAATAGTCGCGGGTTCGATCTACAATTATTTGTTCCGGTCTGGGTATTTGTGTTTGTTAATTTTCATGTTTGTAAACGCACCCACGACACAGGAATAAATCCTGGTGTGGGGCTACGTTTTTTATAAAAAAAAAACAAAAAAGTTTCTAAAAACACGACCACGCAAAACCTTCATACAAGTAAACAAATACAAAGCCCAAACATTTTGCTTTGAAAGCTTACGAAGCTACCTAGTCTAAACCGCACAGGCAAAGTGGCGGGTTAAAGCTATCCCGTTTTAAAAGCAACTTGTATATGTAACATTATTTTAGTAAAATGTATGTAATGTGTAACCAGCTAACAATGAAAGCGAATGTATACCGTGCCTAACAAAGGTAACTTATGATTCTGCATGTTTGCTTAGCTCATAAATAGACCAAAGCAATGTTAGTTTAACAACAAAGCTTTAGGTATTTTAAGTAAATCGTTAAATTAACATGTATGCACTTACCTAACTTTGCCAGTTTTTTTTAATATTGTAGCCTCATTGTACCTGTATAGTGGTAGTGCAGCTGGTGATCATAAATTCCCAGGTTCGAATTCTATATTAGACAAAGTGTTCTTAGAAGAAAGTGCGCGGAACTGAGAAACTTGAAAGGCTTTCGAGGAGGCCTTATCCGAAGACAGACTGTAGGAAGGCTACAACTGCGACAACTAAAAATGGTAAATTAAGAAATGTATTATATCATTGGTTTCAGTTAGTACTAGTATTTAGTTTAGTTTACAATTAATTTTTGTGCCTACATTCCCTAAGATCATTTACCTAACAAATGATAACTGATATCAACTTCATAGAATACTAGTAGCCGCAACTTCGCTGCGTTATTTTTAAGCGTGTTTTTCACACCCTTTAGTTCATTTTTTTGAGACAAAAGGTAGCTTACATCCTTCCTCTGTATAAAATCTATGTCCTTGACAAATTTTATCAAAATCTATTCAGCGGTTTAGAGGTGAAAAGGTAACAGACTACTTAAAGTTACTTTCGAATTTATAATATTAGCATGAATAATAATTCTTAAAAGAAAAAGGATCTTATATACTCTGCGTTTTTACCTAGCAAATCTCATGTAAGAGACACAGGTTAACACCTAGAGAATACGGTGAAGATTGAAAGCCAATCCCCATTCTGCTATCATTAATAGAATCCCAGCTTGGCAAAGTTTTGCCACAGTTAACTAAAGCGATCAATGCTAACAGCGGCCGGGGTTAATCGAAATGACGGTTCGGGTACTTGGATGTTGTCCGGGTAGGCCTGTAAAGGATAAGCGATTAACCCTATTAGCCGGAATAACCTTTACTAAAGTGGCCGAAAAGGAAAGAATAATAATATTGCTTCATACTCTGTAAGGTTCGATGCTGTAACGCATGGCAAAAAAAAAGTAAAAAAATGAGGGCACCTTTATTGCGCATATGACCACCCCACCACTATTTTAAGACTTTTCTTGTACATTTTATTTGTATTGTATTCCGTTACACTACTACCACTACTGAATAATACACAAAAAAAAATAGGACTTAACGAAAGCAGACACACTCCGGTGCCCATTTACAAAATGTTCCTAAAAAGAGACCTAAAATATAAAACCCGTAACGAACTCGCATCATTGTAATATTAATAATCCTATTATAAAATTGACTTTTAACCCCTATAATTGAGAACGCTTATCTTGCAGTGGGGCAGTTATTGATTGTTCTATGTACATATATCATCACGTCAGATATTTTGCCCACCCCTGCCGCCATCGCCGGCCGCGACATGTTCTCTCCGATCCCCCCGATGCGTTGTCATCCATTCTTTCCGCTCAGAATACGGGCGACGACGACGTACTCGTAGATCCCCTCCCATTGCCGGCGGTTGACCGGTGCAGTTAGTAGTGCACCCCGTCCCTCCACAGCGACTGTCCCAACCGAGGGCGCCTCTTCAAGGCGCCCTCGAGTATGTCGCCCCTTGTCCTTCTGGCTCGAGCGTAGTTTCACGCTCGCCCTTAAGTCCGGTGAAGCTGTAAAGGCCTCGCGGCCAACAGCGTACATCACTCACACACACACACACGTCAGATATTTTGTGTGGTAGGCAGATTAAAATATCAACAGATATTTACACACCATTTTTACTTCCTCCACTCCCATACTTCATTTCATATATAGAGGTCGTAATTATTATTTACACGCCTATATTCCCCAGAGAGGGTGGCAGAGGTGTACTGAGTACACCCACGTTTCGCCGACGATGTTAGGTCTCATGTAATAGGGGGCGAGCCTATTGCCATATACCGGGCACAATTCCAGACTCCGGACTCATACTGGGAATTTTTCGTTAGAAAAACTACATTTGTCCGACCTAGGATTTGAACCCAGGACCTCGTGATCACACAGCGATGCGCTTTGCCACCAGACCAACGAGGCAGTAATTATTATTTATTATTATAATTATTATTTATTAAAATTCCTTTATTTTAATGCAATATTTAGAGGTCCACGAAGAGTGTGATTTCATCATTTAATACGCGACGGCTATCTTGAAGCTGCATCGCGTTTCGATGACTTTCTGCGCTCAACCGCGATATTAAAAACCCCTTGTTTTATCGGTTACAGTTGCAGCATTCAGCTTCTGAAAAGCGATCGTGTGTGCTTTGACGCTAAAGGAATTAAAAAAAGAAACATTTACAAAATGAAGACTGTTTTCGCGAGATTTTGAAGAGTTGTGTTGTGATTCCAAAACTTGTCTTGTTACATGCTTGTTAATTATCATTAAAATAATCTGTGATAATATTATCAATTTCATTATCATAGTTATCAATAATTTCATCGTGGAGTTAAATTCACTTTATAATAGTATGCTACTCGACACTGCCAAAAATGGCTCAATTTCGTGATTGCCATTATCAGAAATTAAGAAGAAAACATACAAGTAGATAGGTATCATTGCCGTCACAAAGCGGCACCACCTATGTTAGGTTATATTGTACTTACAATATTTAATTTACTTACATGAGAATCGCAATATTTAAATCAAACTGGTTTAAATAATTATGATTATTGATGGCTGATTACCTTTGATTACATCAACTAAGCAGTGATACCCTAGTGGTTAGACCGTTGGACTGCAAAGTCAGAGGTCTCGGGTTCCCACCCAGGCACGCACCTCTGTCTTTTCGAAAGCATGTGCGTATTTAAAAATTAATTATCACTTGCTTTAACGGTGAAGGAAAACATCGTGAGGAAACCTGCATGCCTAAGAGTTTCTCGAAGGTTTGTGAAGTTCGCCAACCCGCACTGGGCCAGCCTGGTGGACTATGGCCTTAACCCTCTCAGTTTGTGAGGAGGCCCGTGCCCAGCAGTGGGACAGTTTCTTAACAGGGCTAATATTATTACATCAACTAAGAGCTCAGCACGAAAATATTGACGTGTCCTTGACTCTAGCAAGTTGATGACATCCTTGTCCCAATACAAATTTACTAAATAAACATGAACATGACAACACGATTATTCGCTAGCGTTACGTTAACACCAATCTTTTCGTGCTGGGTCTACTGTTACGCGTAATTCGAAATGTTAATGTGCAGATCATTCGGGGAACGAAACCACACATAGGTACTTTGGAATGAATGACTAATTGTTGTTGTTAATTCATTATTAGCTTAAACGATGATGAGTTACTAAATTAGGTGTCACACCATCACGCCTATATTCGCCAAGCGGGCATGGCAGAGGTGTACTGAGTACACCCACGTTTCGCCGACTTCCGCCGACAAAAGAACTTTGGCTTTTTTTAATTAGTAACCATGCGAACCACCTGTTAAAATATCTCCTTGGAAGTAGAAAAATTTTAGTAAATGTTAACCCTAATTTCACACCCTCTGTCATCCATGAGCCAAAAGATCCTTGTTGCACTATACGACGTAAAACGAATTGCCCCATTGTTTATCTCAACAAATATGACAAAATACTTTTCATGTAACAATATCACATTTCTTATTTCGTTTGCTCCATCTCCAAGCAGATTTCACAAAACAAATCTTATAAAGTGACGTCAGAAAAAAAATTTGCTAGTGTTACTTCTATTGTGTGATAAAATACACGTGGACTTACTCTTAGAACTGAATTGAGATTATTAAAAGTTTTGCCCTAAGTAAGAAAGTAATAGTTTATTTTGACATGTACAAATGGTGAATAGACGAGGGTCTGCTTAATGGTGGGTCCAGTAGTCGTGGGTTTGTTCCCCATTTGGGATATATCTTTGTACAAATATTAGGGTATTATTGGTGCCCGAGGGTAATATTTCCTACTCTCAACAGTTTTACGGTCCAATTTCCACAAGAGACAGATCTTTGTGTGACCAACAATCATTTGTTTCAGTCTGTTTGTGTGTAAAATTCATATTTGTTAAAGCACCAATAACACAATATTAATTCCAAATATAGGGCACCCACGAAGTACTGTACTAGGCATGCCTTTTAAGTTCTGTCGTTTCCAGATTTCCCGGCAATTTTGAATTTGGAACTGTTCTATATTCGAATGTGTTTAAATTTTGAATATCAAAACAGTTGAAAGTATTAGGAATAATGCTATTGTTTAGTCACAGCGTCGATTGGAATCTGTCAGGTTACGTACGAAAATGAATCTTTCTTAGGAAAATGTTCATGCAATAATTTCCTACAACTTTAGAAGAGGCCTGACACGGCTTCATTGTTTTGAAGAGCTAACATCTGTGTTCAGTGATGAAGCCCCATGTCTGCGGATTGTCGAACGCTTGTATTTAGAATTCCAGCGTGGACAGACTAGTGTTAGATAGATAGATAGATAGATAACTCTTTATTGTGCACAACTAACAAAAATGTTAAAATAAAAACAAAAAAGAAAACTATATGTAACACAACGGCGGCCTTATCGCTAAGAAGCAATCTCTTCCAGGCAACCTTGGGATGGAGAAATTGATTTGGTCGTAGTATAGAAGGGGGTGCACTAGTCAAAAACAGAAAGTTTAAAAAAGAAAAATACTTATAGTAAATAGCTAGCGGTACATATAGACTAAAATATAATCTACAAACGCAAACACATACAACAAAATACGATATAATAGAGATATACAATACAAAACTGACTAAACATACACATAATTACTTATTTAGATATGACAGTGGGATCCAATGGACAAAGAAATAAATAATGTTTTTTTACCTGATTTTTGAAGCTCTCTAGCGACGACGCACGCCGTATACTGACTGGTAGAGTATTCCACAGTCGTACCGCCTGAACAGTAAAGGACTTATCATAAAACCTACTACTATGAGGGGGCATCCTTAGGCTAAGGTTTTCTGAGGATCTGAGACATTGGATGCCAGTGCTTTTTAGGTACTCAAATCGTTCTTTAAGATAGGAAGGAGAGGAAGGTTAAACAATATAGTGAAAAGAAGAGATAGAATATGCACGTTCCAAATCGAATGGGCTGCCACTTGAGTTGTGTACGGAATAAGGAGACATCGTCATATTTGCGTAAGCCAAATATGAACCTAATGGAGAAGTTTTGGAGCCGCTCAAGCTTATTTAGCTGGTCCTCGGTTAAATCTAAATAGCAGGTATCAGCATAATCTAGGATGGGGAGTAGAAGAGATTGTGCTAGTGCAACTTTAGTGGCAGTGGGTAGAAAGTTGCGAAGTCTTCTTAAAGAGGCCGCTGTCGAAAACGTTTTGCAGCTAATGACTTCTAGATGAGGGCTCCAGGTTAGACAACGGTCTATTATGACTCCTAGATTTTTTACATTTAATTTTTTCGCTGTATGGGATATGAGTTCCGTTAAAGTTTATTTGTGGGACCGACGACCAGTTTATTTTGGAAATCATGCGGGAGCTACCTACGATAATGACTTGTGTTTTGATGGGATTTACTATCAATCCGTAAGATTTACACCACTTATTTAATCGGCGCAAATCGTGATTGATACTAGCAATTGCTTCGTTAAGATTTGCAAGTAACACATGAGTGTAAATCTGCAAATCGTCTGCATAGTCGTGGTAGGAAGATGTGAAATTCCGGGAAATTGAGTTAATGAAAATTGCAAACAAAAGAGGAGATAAAACGCCACCCTGTGGTACACCGGCTGTCGTGTCACACCAAGCAGGCATAGCCTCTTCCAGGCGAATACGTTGCCGACGACCAAGCAGATAACTGCGAAACCAGCCGACCACCGATGGAGATACGTTAATAGAGCCAAGTAACGCGAGGAGTATGTCGAAGTCAACAGTGTTAAAGGCATTGCTGAAGTCTAATAATGTTAGCACAGTTAACTGTCCGTTCTCCATACCTAAACGGATGTCGTCAGTGATCCTAACAAGTGCAGTAACCGTGCTATGACCGGGTCGGAAGCCGGATTGAAAAGTATTAAGAAGGGTATGCCTGGAAAGGAAATAGCTGAATTGCCAGTGAATAAGTCGCTCTAGAACTTTTGAAAGGAAAGAAAGGATTGATATTGGTCGATATTCATTGAGAGACGTTGGATTGGACTTTTTGGGCAATGGAATAATATGAGCCTCTTTCCAGAGAGAAGGAAATTCACCACTTAACAAGGAATTATTGAAGATACAACAGAGAATGGGAAGGATAATATCAAGCAAAGGCATCAACATGTTTCGACTAATACTATCGCCACGCCAAGTGATCGACAACATGGCTCTCTTAACGTCACATTCAGTGAATCGTGTAAGAACAAAAGAAGGGTGGTCGGGGGTTGGAGTGTCAGAAAGGTAATTTAACGTAGCATTTTTATCCGAATCAAGCATTCCGGAAGAAGAGCAGAAGTGTACATTGAGAGAATTGATGTTAACATCTTGAGGAATAAAGTTCTATCTATCTATCTATCTATAAGCTCACGCCAGATCCCTTGCGGGGTAGGCAGAGAGTACAGAGTTCCAACAGGTTCTTTCCTTACATACCTCTCTGGCTTCCTCGAAGAATAAAGTTATTTCGAAATTTGCCAATCCCCAGAGACCTGAGGAACTTCCAGACCCTAGCCGGATCCTCATCCTCAACAGATTCATGAACATGGCGGCGTAATGCATTCCTACACACCTTGTTGCACCGATTGCGAGCCTGAACATAATTAGTTTTATTAATGTCAGTAGGTTTAAGTTTATATCTGGTTTTAGCTCTGGCTTTTTTGTGCATAAGAGTTTTAATACTATTTGTTAGCCATGGCGCCGGAAAATGTTTAATTTTAATTGGACGAAGAGGTGCATGAACGTCGAATAACTGTGTTATTATATAATTGAAGACAGAAATTTGTTCATCCACTGTTTGCGCATTACCAACTGGAGACCAGTCCACCTTGCTAGCGTCGCCAAGAAATGCCTCGTGGTCCATACCACTAAAGTTGCGCTGAAGGATAATTTGAGGTTTGGATTTAGGAGGACGTATTTTGTATGATAGAAGGTCGTGGTTAGGTCGTGGTATGAGAATAAATCAGCAGGACACTGACCATGCTTAGAAACATGCTGAAGGGAAGATACCATTATAAGATCCAGAAGTGAAGGGGCGGAATTGGGGAAATAATGTGTAGCGTTTAGGGGGAGCATATACATGTTACTAGATCTCACAATGGATTCTAGAGTGCGCGATCGCAGATCTTCTTTTAAAAGACAAGTATTGAAGTCTCCCATGATAATCGCGTGACTGTATGATGGGAGAAGATCGACAAGAGTCTGTTCGAAAGAAGAGAAATAGTTAATACGTAGTGATGGGCTATAATAGACTCCAAGTAGCATTTTAGTATGGGAAAGAAGAATTTCAATAAAGAGGTGCTCACCATGATTCGCAGATGGTAGTTGCAGCACCACCACCCCCAATGCCCACGCGATCATTTAGGACGAAGACAAATCCAGGCAGAGAGTAGGACGTGGATGGAAGACAAGGTTTGAGCCAGGATTCGGAAACAAGGATAGCATGTATATTTTTATGATCTAAAGACACTAACATATCGTGATAATGAGCCGGAATGCTCTGCGCGTTTATATGTATAATGTTGAAATTTTTTTGGCAATCCGAGAAGGTGCCATCCAGATAGTCAGAGAGTGAAGGTAGACTAGTAAAACTATCGGCGTCATCGCTAGAATAAGAAGAGGAAGTGACAAATCTCGCGAAGGACGTCCAAAATCCGCCTTCACTGAAGATTAGCGCAGTGGTTAAGAGCTTAAGCCGCTCCGCCCAGTGTGTCTAATAGTCGCGGGTTCGATTCCCGCACGGGACAAATATTTGTGTGACCCACAATTATTTGTTTCGGTCTGGGTATTTGTGCGTGTGAATTTTCATGTTTGTAAACGCACCCACGACACAGGAATAAATCCTAGTGTGGGGTTACGTTACGGCTACTACTTTTAAAAGAAAAGAAAGAAAAAAGAATTTGTACGAAATCTGAACTTTAGTTATATAACTTTTAATTTTATTCGCAGTTTTTTAAGAAATAAAAAAATTGAACAACAATTTTTTTTTGTCTTACGTAAAAATGAAACATCTTTCAACAAGTTACCTTGTATGATAAGGTTGACGCGTTTTCACTCAACCCGATTCAAATGGATCTCCTCTTGAAAATGCTTTTATTTCATCCAGTACTAGTCGTAACCGGCACGTCATTAGCCCACTGTTGACTAACCCGCTGCGGCTCTGCCAATGAACACTGATTTAATCGCTTTAACCCCTCGGCCAATGTTTATTTTACAGACTGCCTACCAGTGACGACCTTCCTTTCACTTTGCTATCCTCAAAAGTTCCTCAGCTATCTGCGGGTAACAATGAGGAACTTATATGGGACATTTCCCTCACTGAAAACTCCATGCGATTTTTTTGATATAGTAAAAAAATGCTCAGGGATTTTCAAACAAAATGCAACGATGCCTTACTCACAACCGTGTGATGCTCCTGACAGCATGGAACTGATCGCACTGCCGTGTCTTCCTTAAAGTTTTCCTGACCGACGATTTAGCGCAGTGGTTAAGAGCTTAAGCCGCTCCGCCCAGTGTGTCTAATAGTCGCGGGTTCGATTCCCGCACGGGACAAATCTTTGTGTGATCCACAATTATTTGTTCCGGTCTGGGTATTTGTGTATGTGAATTTTCATGTTTGTAAACGTACCCACGACACAGGAATTAATCCTAGTGTGGGGCTTCGTTTTAAAAAAAAAAGAAAAAGAAAAAAAGAAAAAGAAGAAAAAAGTTACCATATTCACTAGATGCTGCGGGTTCACACTGCAAAAGTCTACGATCTTTGATATAACCAGTTCTTGAAGCCCCGGGCGGTAGGTAGCATCTATCTATAGTATCACTAAATGAGTTTAACTACAACTTACTCAGTACTATGTCAACAAGCAAAACATTCTCTAATATGTTTTTTTAACCGAATTCTAAAAAGGAGTAGGTTCTCAATTCGCCTGTATGTTTTTTTTTGTATGTATGTTACGCGATCATTCCGCCAATTATGAATCGATTTTGAAAATTATTTTTGCATTGGGTTCAGTATAGCTCCGAGGTGGTCCTTTTTTTAATTTTATCGGTATTGGACCATGGATTTGGAAGATACACCAGGGAACTCCTTAACGACAAACAATACGAATGCGTAGATTGAGATATTATGGGTATTACGTCAATCCTATAGGTACCCTGCCATAGAACTAATCAGAATATTAACCGACTTCAAAAAAGGAGGAGGTCGACAATTTGTCTGTGTTTTTTATAACGTCTTTATTTATGAACTGATTTTGATGATTCTTTTTGAATTTTGGTAACTTTCGTGTATGGAACAAAGTTTACTAACTTTATTTTACATCTACATTATCTTTATTATAATATAATCCAATACCTAAATTTTTTCCTGTTCTATATTGCCCTACCTCTGAGGAAAGGTCCCCTTAACCTTCAACACCGATCTTTTATCAGCCATCGCCTAAGCACATAGGACATGCAGGATAAACATATCGAAGATTTTCCGCTTAAGGAATATTGAAAAGTCTCCACACTTTATTAGCGTTTTCATAGACTAGCTCTTCCAGGCTTTATCGGCGTTTGATTTCATTGCCTTGCCTGTATTCCAAAGAGACTAACTGATCCAAATTGCCGCCATATTTAATATATTTGTTTTGATCCATATTGTTATTTAGTTAATCACCAGTTACAAAATGTTACGTTGGCATATGTAAAGTGTAATCACTTTTGTCTGTAAAATATTACTTATATGCGCAAGTTTGTGTAACTTATAAAAAATACAAAAGGCAGTAATCAAACACAATTGATTTAACAATGTTGTCACTCCTTTCACCGTCATAAGTAATGAATCCAGTAGCTTTTTTGTTTCCAAGCCTTCATCGTCAACAGAACGGAATTTACTTTAATTTGTTATGTTAAATGGATGCCCAAATGAGTTGAGGAATCAAGGAGAAATCAAATGAATGGTTGTATAAATTTAAGTAATTCTTGAAAATATCTTTCAAGCCTCGTCGGCCCAGTAGCGATCCTGGATTTGATTCTTAGGGTGTCCTTTTTCTATTGAAAAAAAACACAGTAGTTATCCCGGCTTTGGTTCTATTCTATAAGACTAATAACTTTATAGCAAAGTATAACTCAATCAATACTTAAGACCTTGAAGCTGTATATTCACAAACTTTCTTCAGCCATATAAACGTAGCCTGATGCAAATAATGTTAAAAAACTTTAACGGATTTTACAGCGCTATACATTAAAACCATATAGGTAAGGCACTTTTCACTTTAAGATGTTGTGGATTGTAATTCAGTTTCTTTCTTTGTATCATTATCACTTGCCATGCAAGTAACATCGGGTTGGTCAAATGATATGAAACCGACTGATAATACATATAGACATGCGTGGAGTTTGAGAATCTAGTGAATCTAGTGCTGTTCTGGAAAGTTTTAATTCAACCGATCAACGATATCGACAGGGTCGCGGATTGGTCATGCTTACTAAAATGTCTTTCCAGTGGCGGCTCTGTGGAGCGGGTCACTTCCTTCTGTTATGGTTGAGGAGAGCGATGGCTGCTTCTCAAGTCATACTCGTGAACGGGTGCTGCTGGTGGGGACTGGTCCGTCCTCTATCATTTAACTGATTAAACATGTACCGTAGAACTGTTGAATTTTGTCTGTTTCGGCATCATACTGGAGCTATAACCAGTTGTTTTGTACGCACTCTTTACATATTTTATAGTATACTTTCAAGTCATATTTAAAAGTGGGAATTTCGGGGCATTATATGTCGATAAAAAGGACCTTCTGTTTTTTTCTTGTAATGACGATTGATGTTTAGCGTGAGAGGTGACATACTGCTAGGTAGAGTATCTTACTTCTAATATAAATTTGTAGCTGAGACGGTCGATTAATTTTGGAATGAAATTTAGCACATAGATATAGAAACTATTCTACCAGATCAGTACGTCACTTCGATAAAGGCACCAAAGTCCGAAAGTTTACAAATTATATGTAATTTAAAATATAAAATTCAAAATGTCAAGCTTTACCGTATGGGTAGATATAGTGAACTTGTACAGGTGCACCAATAAATTTACATTACAAACAACAAAAAATAATATGAAAGACAGCTGCAATTGGCGGTCTTATCGCTATGAGCGATATCTTCCAGGTGACTTAAACTAAAAGAAGCAAAAAATACAAAACAAGGGGGCAGTTATAGGTGGCGTACAAATAAATCCGCAAGTAGAAGTTAGTATAAAATAAATACGTGTAGTGTAAGTATCTCCCACATGTCCCTGTTAAGTGGTTTACACACGTATTGCGACACACTCCATCCGCTATTTACCGCTATCGATGTACCACTGGGGAGTAAGCGCCGATAGGGTATTGTAGTAAATCTCCACCTTCGTTCCTAGTTAACTGCCCCGTTGTGCCGACACGATCTGCGAACTGTCGCTTCATATATTATAACTACTTGATTGCGTAGTTGCTTCTTCTTCTCAGCGTTTCGACGGCAAACATGCTATAATTATATGGATGTGGGCCAGAACGCGGCCATATTACCTGCGTTTTCGAAAGCAGATATCAAATCTTGCTGCGTACAAATGTAAGGGGAACGTAGAGCACAACATAAGATGGGACGCTTGGGTTACACCGCACAACACTCCAGATTGGTACTGATGAGTCACCACCTGAAAGTTTTCCTTGCTTTGGTCGACATGGCTCCGAAGTCTATTAAAGACTTCCAGACCGGCCAGGGTAATTTATGTCCAGGTGGAAGACTCTTAGCAGGTGAATCGAAGTATTTGGTAGCGGTTCTCCTTCTCTTCAATAATACTTGCTGTTCAGTTCTGATGATGTCCTTCACTGTAGGTAACAAATGTTTAAAAATGTGTTATTCAAACACGCGTTATACATTATTCCATCCGCTAAGATTTACCGCTATTGATGTACCACTGGGGAGTTAGTGGCCATAAAGTGTTGCCATAAATCTTTACCTCCGTTCCTAGTTAACTGCCCCGTTGTGCCGACACGATCTGTGAACTTTCTCGCCATACATCATACCTTATTGATTGCGTGGTTACTATTAATTCTCTATCTTTATCACCACGTCAGATACTTTGCAGGGTAAACAGAGAATACAGAGTTCCAACAGGTGCTTTCCTTACAGAAGTCTCTGGCTGCCTCCACTCTCATAGTTCCTGTCATACGCGCTCGCCGGTTACGGAGACTCTTGACTTGCCCTTCAGATACGAGAAGGACTATTTGGTCATGGTGAGGTAGTTTAGGTCTTTCTCGTTACCTAGATTCTTCCACTTTCGCATTGGATATCTGTTTTGTCATTTTTTGCATCGAACAACCCTTTACCTTTTACCTTACACCTTAAATATATACGCTTCCTTGTTTAGTTGCGATTGTTTTATTCTGTTTATTCCGCTTTAATCACCGGAGAGCCTAGACAAGTAGCGTTTTGTTTCTATTCTCTTCTTGCAACCGATGGCAAGCGCAGCGTGAGACGACCGCCTGCCAGATGGATCGATCGCAGGGAGTCGTTGGATGCAGGTGGCATCAGACCGGTTACGCTGGAAAGCGACACGGGAGACCTATGTTGACAGTGGACAAGTATAGGCTGAGATGATGATGATGATGATGATGAACCGATAGCGCATTTTTTTCACCGCGTGATTTATATTGCAAAATATCATTCCCATACTATTTTTTGTTTTCTATTAGCGTTAACGATTGTAGATAGTCCACTTGGCTACAGGCACAGAGGCGACTGGGTAGTGTTTAATGACAAAGTTTTGGCAAATCATTCAGGACGGGTAAGTTCTTGACTATGTGCCGTTAAGTTTCTATTTTGTTTTTCTAAACTGTTTACCAAAACACGAGTTGTAAATTTATCTATTTGCCAAGATTTACCGCTATCGATGTGCTACTATGGAGTAAGTGCCGATAAAATGTTGTCGTAAATCTCCACCTCCGTGCCTAGTTAACTGGTCTGTTGTACGAACTGTCGTTCTGTATATCATTACTTGTTAATTACGTTCTTGCTGTTGAGTTGTGTTTGTTTTATTAGGTAAATATCTATCTATCTATCTCAGCACGCCAGATCCCTTGCAGGGTACGCAGAATGTACGTAAATTTCAATCGATCTAATTATGATCACGCAAGTTACAATTCTAAGTGATATTTTATAAGGTACTATTAAAGTGGAGAAAAGTAAAGATATCTGTAAGGAAAATCCCTGTTGGAGCTCTGTACTCTCTGCGAACTCTGCAAGGTAGCTAAGTGATGGTATAAATAGATAGTAAACTTTTACTCATACACCCGATGCATATTGTTCTATCCCAGCTCATTTACTGATAAGCATAAATTTTCACCATCGTTTCTAAACTAGCTATCCAAGTGCATGTTAGTAAAGCGAATAGGGCAGACAGAAATGGCAATAAACATTTTATTCAGGTTGAATAATAATAATTCCTACAGTTATTGCATAGGAACTGACTCATTAAATTGACTTTAATTTAATTAATTTTGTTTAAAAACGTTGATTTATAAATGATATTGGTTCGGGCATATAGAAAGAATGCCAGAGGAACGAATGACAAAACAGATATACAATGTGAAAGTGGAAGGATGCAGGTACCGGGGAAGACCTAGACTATCTTACCACGACCAAATAAACCGAGTCTTATCTGATGGAAAAGTCAAGAGTCTCCGTAACCAGCGAGCGTGTATGAGACGAACTATGAGAGTCGAGGAAGCCAGAGAGGTATGTAAGGAAAGAACCTGTTGGAACTCTGTACTCTCTGCCTACCCCGCAAGGGATCTGGCGTGAGGTTATAGATAGATTTATAAATGAAACAATATTTTTACAAGTGGTTTCAAGCTTGACATGTTATTGGAAGCCAAATACGATGGAAATTTAGCCTATAAAGAGGGCGCGACTTACTGGGAACTGTATAAATGCAGAAAGCGATATCATGGGATAAAGTATACGAGCGGCTATGAACAACAAAAGCAACAATATGGGGAGCAACGAAAAGGGAATATATCCGATTTTCAGTGGTAACATATTATTTAGAACTTTGCAAGTTCAAATCTTTCTATGGAATTCATATTGTAACTGCATGCTGAATTGTATCATTTTAAAATGCAGCTACAAAAGTTTTACTATGTGAGGTTTAAGTGATTAAACTGTAGATATATAACAAAATAGTTTACCTGCCTATATTTGCCGCTATCGATGAGTTTCACGAGAGTTCCCCAATGTGGCGACACAAGACCCAAACTGCCGGGCGTTCATCATGAGTTCTTAGTTGCCTATCTGTTGTTTGGTCATGTGTTACACAGATAATCGTTTTTGTTCAATAGTTCTGGAAACCACTAATGCTCTAACTGGCAATTTTATAATAACACTGTCGAGAAAGCATTCTGTTCTGTTTATGTTTATTTGCAAAATTTATTGTGTGAAAAGGATGATATATCAACACGACAGCATTACAACAGCATTTTTAAATGTTTATTAAATGGAAAAGTTTCACGGAAGTTGTGAGTGTGAAAATTCGATGCATTTTATGGTGTACGGGAACTTTACAGTCAATGGTTTCCGCCCGCTTATCTACGACAGACGAGCATTATCTTGTGAAGCGTAAACTGGCTGCTGAACTTTGATATTTTTTTATTGTAAATTATACTTATTGAACTTAGTAATAACGCTTATGTCGCTTAAACAACAGGATGGTGCTAGTTGTTTAGATACCTGAGGGATTAGCACGAACAGATTTACGTCATTGTCGAGATAGCATGGTGCCTTGTTTTTTTATTTCTTTTTCATTTACTTATGTAAAAAGGCGGACTTAATGCCTGGGACATTTTCTGCTAGTCTATCTTAGAGTGGTGTAGAAAGAGTTATGGTAAATGCGTAAGGACACGAAGCTAAAAAAAGGTGGCATATCAACTCGAAACCGTTACGCTGACGTCACTCTGTTAAGTCCTATTTTTACTGTATTATTTACTGTGCTTAGGTATATTATCACTGATTTTATAAAAGTTGTGGCATTTTCACCCCACAGTTATGATTGCAAATGTTGTTCAAATGTAATTTCTTTTTTTTTGTGAAACAGTAATCGTGATTCGTATGCGATGCACACAAATGTTATTTGCCAATATTTCCAAAACTATAACAACGAAAGGTTATTACATATTCATTGCTTCGAAATGTATTGGCAAAAACTATCTTGTAGATCTTATTTCAAGCGAATAGAAGCCAGAAAATTATATAACCGAGGGCAAATATTACAATATTTTCCTTTTTTCTCCGTAGAAGATTCTAGAAACACGATATCGACGTATGGACAAGAATATGAGTACTGTTCCAAAGGTAATAACCGCTGGAGGCAAAGGATTCTTATTCGCTGAGATTAAACGCAGCACGTTTCGATGTGTTAATCCGTGTTATAGTTTTCTGTATGCCACTGAGGTAGCATTAAGGGATTATTCCACTAAGTTATCGGAACACGTCACGTTACGTGTTGAACCTCTCATGCGAATAAGGAATATGAGCAACTGGGTTCATGATCGTAACCCAAAAACGATTACGGCAAGTACTGCACATATGGTAGTTCTTTCAGTTTCCGAGAGATTTTTAGATTTTGCTTTTTTGGTGGTGCACCCCACCTCATTGTTTTAATGGCGCATAATGTAAGTGGCAAATCACGAGGGTTCTATCCTAGGTCGGACAAAAAGTATTCGAATCAAAAAATTTCTACTATCAGTTCCGAATCTGTAATTGGGCCCAGTATACTAGATTAGGATCTTATATTATAAGCGATATGCGATTGTGCACAGTACAGATGATTCCCGCTTGGGGAATATAGGCCCTTATTTTTTTCTTTTCAGATATTTCATTTTATCAAGTATTTTGTCTAGTTCTTTAAAGAAGTACTACTATCGACATACTTGTGCGAGGTACATGATGCTGCTTAAAGCTCCCTTATTATATGAATTGTTTTATTTATACCCAAAACTACCGGTTCTCTTAAAATGAATTCTATGATAATCTATAGAACTATAAATGGATGACATACAAATAGATATAGATTACGTTTCAGTGTCGGAATCCATGGTTTGCGATATAATAGAATGTAAACAGTTAATAGCGCGCCCCCGAGACTGTCTTACTGCCCTAACGCAAAATATACGGAGTATATCTCGTAATTTTGATGATTTCACAATACTCCTGACCAGAATGGATATTGAGTGTGATATAATTATTTTAAGCGAATGTTGGTTTCTTCTAATCCCATGTTACCTAATCTTAATGGATATGACAAACACGTGTCACAAAAATGCTTGAATCAAAATGACGGACTTGTAGTTTTTTACAAATCAGACCTTAGCGTTGCTGTATTAAAACCATGTTGCCTAGGTTGTAACTGCCTAATCTTAAAGCTCGGTTCTGATACCGCAATACTAGCGGTTTATAGATCTCCGTCAAATAAAAACATAGACGAGTTTCTCCAATCGCTAAATGATATTTTAACTGAATTATCTGCCTATAGGGACGTCTCCATTATAGGAAATATTAACATTAATATTAATCCACAAAATCAAGATTCAAAATCATTTGAATACTTAAATCTTTGCGCATATCATGGCCTACTACCTGCCCATACCTTACCTACGAGACAAGGCAAGACATGCCTTGATCATGTGATGCTCAGAACAAAATCACAGGCGCTTACTCTTGTCATAGAATCTGCAATCACAGATCATCAGGCAGTCTTGCTTAGTCTAAATCAAAAACAGGTGAGAAAATACGCACATGTAACATATAATAAGATAGATATTAATGGTCTGAAATGCTGCATTCAAAAGATTAATTGGCAACCAGTCTATTCATCCACGGATGTCAATGTAGCGATGGAATATTTTATCTCGACTTTGCAAAGGGAGATAAAGGCAAACTTGGTTTTATTAAAGCTATCGAGACGTAACAAAATTCTTAAACCATGGATCACACCCGGACTGATTCGTTGTATAAGACATAGGGACAGGCTACATTTCAAAGCGCGTCAGTCACCTACAAACCTTGAACTTAAACTAGTCTATACTAGATATAGGAACACGTGTAATAATATTCTAAGCAAGGTAAAAAGAACCTACGAAAAAAATTTAATAGACAAAGCGGGTAAGGATAGTAAAAAAATTTGGAGTGCAATCAAAAGCATTACAAATACTGCGAAACCAAAAAATAGCGCCGTAGAATTAATAGACTCAAATTGTGCTAAACTATCAGTAGATAATGTCAACGAGTTTTTCGTTAATGTGGGTAAAAACTTATCCAACAAAATAGTTAAGTGTACTAATCCTTCTCATCTACCGTTTGCGGATGTGCATGAAAACTGTCTAAGTTCTTTTGCACTATTGGAGACGGATGAGGCTGAAGTGGAGCGCTTAATTACAGGGCTTAAGAGTGCTTGCGCCGTGGGAGTGGATACTATTCCGAATAGTGTGCTGAAAGAAACCAAACACATCCTCGCTCCCCCACTGACTTATATTTTTAACTCCTGTCTTACTCATGGCATATTCCCTACAGGTCTAAAGAAGTCAGTTGTTCACCCTATCCATAAATCTGGCAGTAGAGACTGTGTCAATAACTATAGACCCATCTCAATCCTACCTTCGGTCTCCAAACTCATGGAACGCTTAATCAACAGTAGACTAATAAATTATCTAGAGACCAACAAGCTTCTATCAAATAACCAGTTTGGTTTCCGAGCAGGCAAGTCAACAAATGATGCAGTCCATGAGCTTGTAGATTTTGTGGTAGGTAGTCTTGATTCTGGAAAGAAAGTGATAGGTATATTTCTAGACCTGGCCAAGGCATTTGACACGGTTTCTACTGCTACCCTGCTGCTGAAATAGGAAAGTCTGGGAATAAGAGGCACTCAACAAAAATTACTTAAAGACTACCTTCATAATCGTGTTCAATGTGTAAAAATAAATGATCTTGTCAGTAACGACTTACCTATGACTTGCGGTGTTCCCCAAGGAAGTATTCTTGGCCCGAGCCTGTTTTTGGTCTATCTAAATGACGTGTGCGGGCTAAGCCTTCCTGGCGGTAAAATAATATCCTACGCCGATGATACAGTATTACTGTTTTCAGCTGATACGAGGGAAACAGTACACAAAAACGCTCAATGCGGTTTTGATAAAGTCAATCACTGGCTTAGGCAAAACACGCTGACACTAAATGCCGACAAGACTCAATATATCACTTTTTCAATGAGGAACACAAATAATCTACCTCCATTGCTGCCCATAGTTGCGCATAACTGCTGCTTAGACAATATCTGCTCATGTCCAAAAATAGCTAACGCCACGAAGATAAAGTATCTCGGAATAATAATTGACAACAATCTATCTTTCAGATCTCATATCGAACTAGTCACGTCAAGATTAAGAAAACTTATGTACATTTTTAAAAATCTTAGACGTGGAGCTGACTCCAAATTAATCAGGCAAGTTTATTTAGCACTCGGGCAGTCAATCTTGAGCTATTGTTTAACTTGGGGTGGTGCACCTAAAACAAACATAAAGCCTCTTGAAATCTCTCAACGAGCGATACTAAAGGTAAGTACTTTCCGACCTTATATGTACCCCACGGATCTCTTATATCAGTCTTGTGAGGTGTTAACCGTGCGCCAACTATTTATTATGTTGACCGTTTTAAAGCAGCATTCCAGGATAGACTATACTAAATACATTCAAAGTTCTAAACGACGTCGAAAAGCAATAGCACAAACTGATCTACCAATTTATAAGCACAAATACGTAAATCATTTTTATTGTCACCTAGGCCCATTTCTTTATAATAAAATTAATAACAAAATTGATATTATTACCTTATGCTATAAAAAATTGTAAAGCCAAGCTTACGAAGTATCTCCAAAAACTTAACTACGAGGAAACGGAAGACTTGTTAACCATTCTACAGTAACTCTAAAGCGGCCTTAACTCACCCTCTCACACACACTCACTCATACTTACCTCAACACACAGAGAGGTCCCAACAATTCATTTAATTAATTTTATTATTCTTTTGTTAATTTCTTATCTTATTTAATTTTCTTGTTTAATTTTTAATTTTAATTTTTTTTTACTCTAATTATAATATGCATTTAATTATTATTATTTTATTTTTATTTTTTTGTCACATTTTAATAATTGGTGTTATTAGTGGGTCAACTTAAACCAATGTAATTGTAATAATTCAGGCTATGGGAAGAGCGCTGATGTCTGAAATACAGATAATTTTTGTCTAGTTCAGACACAGATGTCTTTCTGAAAATTGCTTATAATGTCATTGTTGATGTATAACTTCTTGTTGTAACAATGTAATACGAACTTGAAATAAACTATTATTATTTACCTACGTATTTCTTCGTTACGCAAGCTTGAACCGGACTTGAGCTAATATTTTTTTACTACTAACTAGCCGTAGGACTTACCACTTACTACGTCCACTGCTAGTCAGAAAGGTGTTTCAACCATTTTCAGCCAAAGCGCTAGTTTATTTTTGCCAATTTTGCATAAAAATAATAGAATCCTGCAACAACTCTACGTAAAAGGTTAGCCTATTTTTATTCCCGACCTACGGTGCCGTGAAACACAATTTTCGGTGACAGCCGCAGCGATGTACGTTTTTTGCGCTGCTGTGTGCGGCAGCACAATTGCGGTTGAAAATCAACAAAATGTTAAATCAAACCCAGACACTTACTCCCGATATATATTTTGATAATACGTCGCGTGTTCAATTAGAAGACTACGGCGTATATCATAATATCAATAACTATAATAAATCAGCCCATACTGTCTCACTGCAAGGGCAAGGGCCTTCTTTCACAAATCAACCTGCCCCTTTTAATGATTACTGCATTTAATAAAATCATAGCCCTACACTGGAAATTATTCCTGTGTTTCAGTTACGTTATCAAACATATATTTGTCATGAATTGACATGCTAGTCAATGACATTTATTATATTATATATGTATGTACAGCTCATGTTATTATGAATGTTATTAAAGGTCATATTCCTTTGAATGAGATTTGAACTGATGGCTGCTCTATCTTTGAAGCATTTTCCTACCGTATGCATACTTTGTATTCGTCAGAGGAAGGAAGATTTATCCATCCCTTACGGGGTAGGCAGAGAGTACAGAGTTCCAGCAGGTTTATCGTCGCAGGTCGATTGAAGATGGGCTACCGAAGGCACTTTAAGCCGGGGTCCCGGCTGTCACTTAATCTGATAGACGGTAAGCCGAGTTGGAAGCTTTATAAATAGATTGCTTGATACGTTCCAACAGCAACTGGCCATAAACCTACCTCTACTAATCTTCGTCTGCGTGGTGGAGGATAACCTAATCTGTCTCATATTGATTTAGAGAAAGCATTTGCATAGCTGTATAATAGTATAACGCGATTTGATATTGAGAATAAGAAATAAGTAACTGATGTGGTAAGGTAGAATTAGGTATTAATAAGATTAAGATTACGTTATTAGGTAACAACATTTTGCCAAAGCAGCACTCGGCATCGAGTAGTAGACGTGAATAGTTAAGTAATAACTACACTTCTGCATTACTAGCACTATTATAATTTACTAGTCACTGCTCGCGACTTCGTCCGCGTTCACTTTAGAGAGGAACCGTAATTATTTCCAAGAAAACAGTATCCTATGTGTGAAAGAACTATCTGTGTGCCAAATTCTATTCAAATCCGTTTACCCTTTTTTGCGTGATTGAGTAACAAACATACAAACTTTCAAGTTTATAATATTAGTAGGTTAATTCGACACGAAACACTTACCCTACAATATACAGTTTAAGAGTACAACATTTGTGATAGACCGACGGACAACCATAATAATTTTACATAGATTCTGATTTTCCTTCTAGACATCCTAGTTTAGTATTGGATTGCCTAATCGTATCACCGTTACGCCTATATTCCCCAAGCGGGGGTGGCAGAGGTGTACTGTGTGCACTCACTTTTAACCATCGATTTTAAGTCCCATGTTATAGGGGGCATAATCCGAGATTCCGGACAGATACTGGGAATTTTTCAATGGAAAAACTAAATTTGTCTTACCCAACCTTGCCTTGTGACCCAACGGTGCCGATGCAGTCAAAATCTTCAGAATATTTTTAACGTAGGCGGAATAACTACAATGGATATTGAAGTAAATCGTTTTTTTCCGAACGACAACCCTGTCCTAATTCAGCGGAGGCAGTGAACCCTGGTTTTGAAGCCAGAAGTGGGACGAGTGCAGTGCGTCGTGCATCTAAATTAGTCATTCGCAAAGAGCTTTCGCCACCACGTGGCGCCGCTATAAACAATTCATTTGTAGAGGAACCGTTTAACCAGGCTTTATTTACGGATATTACTTTAAAATGCCTTGCTACAGGTCTGTCTTCTTGCATTTTTAGCGAACTTGTTTTTGTACACATTTTCAAAATATCTTACCATGGTATATTATAAAGGTCTATAATGCTGATTAAAATTTTAGGAAATTAGGCTTTTCCTTTCGATTTCATTATTTCTAAAGAATCAGTCAAAGACGTTCCGGAAACTAGTTATTCTAATCCTAATGTTTTTAAAATCAACATTATCATCTCTATTATCACATATTGGTGCGTAAGTCTGGTTGATGGTAAATTCAAACTCATTTGATCACACTTAACCACCAGGACGTAGTAAATGAACTTTTTTAGCTTACATAGTTTTAATAAACAAAATATACCAAAATATTTATGAACTCGATTGTTTACAGGACCCTCTCCTCTATTCTACCTTCCAAAACTACATATTACAAACGAGACCTAAATAAACATCGATAAAGCAATCTAAATAAATGCCAATGCAACGAGTTTTAAAATAAAACAGAAAAATCACACACTATCCAAGTGCCGCAATTGAGTTTTTACTAAAAAGTGATATACAGTAAAAAAAGGAAAACAAAGTTGTGATTCAGTTAGTAGAAACGTTGCCGGTGCAAAAATGCAATGGGCTGGAGGGGGGACGCCACGCGATCTAATTGGCTGTCGCCGTGATTTAGTGCATTCGATAGTCATCTGCTATTGAAACCGGACGTCAGAACATCAAAATGTCGGCAGGTAAATATAAAATTTGTTTTATTATTCTGCATGATAGATCGGCCGATAAATATTTTATTATAGCTTAAACAGTCTATGTATTAGTTACTGTTGATTCGATGGATTCTCAAAAAACAAAGTATTTTAAAAGCTCATCCAACAATTGTGACATTTGAGTAGTTTTTGGAACGAATACAATCAATTCTATACTAGCTAGTTATACAGCGATAGTTAGTGTCAATATTCATCCAATACAATATTTTTTATCTTATGAAACATAATAATTAATCCTTAAGATGACGATAATGATGAAGTTAGTGAGGGCTGCTATAGTTTTTCCACATTTGCTAGTCCGTACTGAAAAGTAGATAGAGGGCTAGGACTTAACGGTCGGTTGAAATTATACAAACGCAGACTAACAATATGCTATATATATATATATATACTAATAAATTTATGTAAACAATTCAAAAAAAAACCTTAAGGTTTCCTAAATGTCCGTTTGAACGTTTCATCAATTTTCAAACTGTATTTAATGTTTTAATAGCTTTTATTGATTACCTTAAGTGGAATACCTAAAGGGCGTAAGTGCGCCGACGACTTGGTGCGGTTTTATCGTTTTGAAACGCATATTATGTATAAGCGCAAATATCGATTTAAGAGTGACTCAGACTGTAGCTTATAAGATTTTCTCACGTGCTCTATATCTTCAAGCAGGGTTAGCCGAGGGCAATGATCGGCGCGAACCTGCGTTTTGGTTTTGGTAGTTCCTCAAACGCCGCGGCGCTCCTCGCACTTTCCGGGCTCGGAATGTCGGCTAACTTGGCGCTGATGGCGGTGATACTCAGCAAAAAACAGTTGAGAAGATCAGTTTGTATATGTAAGGATCGTAAGAAAAACAAAATCGACGAATTATATTTTTATATCTGTCCCTCTCTTACTTATTTCAAATGCTGCAAATTAATCTCACTTACTCACTAATTGTTAATTTTTATTTTTTTATTTAAATCACATATGATAATCCTGTTATCTCTTTCATTCAAATTCTAGACCAAAACGTTTTATTATCTCACAGGTCCTTTGACCTAAGCCTTTAATTTTAGTTTTTTTTTTTAATTTCCAATAATAACATTTAAAATTTCAAAAATTCATATGTCACAAATTTGAACTTGAATACAAAAAAATAACTGTCAATCGACTACTGAAAGAGGCGAAATTATGATGCTACCACTGTAAAGAAACTATTCATGTTCATCTTTATAATCATTATATTATTACTCCTTTTTACGAAAATTGCGCCGACGGAGGAATATGAAATTTCCCACACTTATAGTTTATATAGAGAAGGAGTGCAAAATGCTAATTTTTTTTAAATTATGCATAAAAAATACATTATATCAACAAAAAAAATATTACACACACTACAATGTATTTGACACAAACATGCATATATACTCTTTTGTTTATTGTTAAAAAGTCTGTGGTCCAATTGAGAATAGATTTATATTGTTTGTCTTTAATATTATTTGTCTATAGTCTTACTGAATGTCAAACATAACCAGCAAACGATGAAAGAGTAGGTCGAATTTCGACCAATGGGCGACCGCTAGTATGAATAAATATAGGATAAATATCTATATTGCCTTGCACCTACTCTCCTTTTTTAGACTTACCAGGGGTCGTAACATTGACAATAAGGAAGGCTAGTTATGTATTGCTCATAAAGAGATGTTAGAGTAATATCCAACATCGACTGTTTCTTGTTCTTAATGTTGTAAATGTTATGTTAATTGTTAACTGTTGAATTTGTTAAATGACTACACATCTCTGTCATATATAGCATGGTTTATATACATCTCCGTAAATAAAAGGTTTTCCAATAAATTCGTACTGAGAACATCCATTTCAGTTATTCAAATGGCGTGTTTTACGTCTGTAACGGTTCATTAACCAATGTTAGTTGATGACTTCGATTTGTTTGTAGTAATAACTATAATGTATGGTACACAAAATCGTTATACCAGTTATTACTCGCAATCGGAACAAGAGATTGGGCACGTTTGTATTCAGGAACACGGAAGAGTACTTATCGGGTTCTCATCGAATCTGCATTTTATATGAAGCGATTTTGATTTGTGTGCTCATGAAAGACGAGGGAGATGACAATGTTTTGGTATACATAGGTATTTGTGGCGAATTTCAGAAGAAGCCTTTGTCCTGTAGCGGATCTTTTCTGGCTGTATGATGATGATACGTATGTATTAGAAATAGGGTTTCTTAGACAACCTAAACTCACAAACGACCATTATCTCAAAAATTAGACTTATAGGAAAATTGCCCCATGCTTGGAGTTATTACTGACTAGTTTCCGCCCGCGACTTCGTCTGTGTTGATTTTAGACAGGAACCAAACACTTTTTTTCAACTCAACTTTCACTTAGTAGGATGTGTCGTAGATGTGTTTACAAAAATGATATTTATCGTAGGTTACACAAAGATTTATTCCACGTGGGAAGAAAACATGTGACTAGTCGGCCCAGTGATCTATGCAATCAATGCAAACTATTAGACCATTGGACCTTAAAATAATATGTCTTGTTTCAAACGTCTATTTCTAAATTTCACTAAATTGACTATAAATAACCTAAATTATAAAGGGTAAGTCTACTGTACCGATAGCTTAATTGCATTAAATATAAATGTCTTAACACTATAAGAGAGAATGAATTACATTCACAGATCTATCATATCAGATATTCACAGGAAAATATAGTAGCAATTTCCTACACTCGACAAAAGTTAACCAAACAAGCCCGTCCTTTTGATTCTTATAATATTTTTTTAGCTAGTTAGTTTTAGCCATATCAAATATTATCTCTAATAAAGTTATCTAGCTCCAAAGATCGAATTATATTTTCACAAAGAAACTTAACCTGATATTATTATAGAACTACTCTATTACCCAATTTTCTTCGAGTATCTACATTTTCTTCATAAAGCTCGGACGAAATATGATTTACACTGAGGACTATTCAATATGAGCGAAAATGTAATTACCTATTCACTACCAGAAATTCAATAAGGCATGATGTATTTAAATTTGATTTAGTTTTGGTCCTATTCGCGTTTCAATACAGTTTTGACTTTGAGATACCCATGAGTATTTTGGTTATACTCGGTGGTCTATTAGCGAACGCTTTTGTTATTGTGTGAGGTATAAGGAGGTTTTAACATTCCAAAAACGGTTTAACGCTGCAGTATCATAGACAAAAATGTTTGGATGAAAAATAACCCTTAATGCTTCAAAACATAATTTTATTAATTTCCATTTTTTGTTCTACATTATATATAAAAGAAGCAAGATGAGAGCGTGAGAAGAATGTATGAAGACAGAGTCCGGGACAAGCTTTTGGCAGTAGGTTCTTCGGACTCAAATGTAGATGAATGCTGGAATAGCCTGAAAGAGAGTTTAGTAGATTCCGCGAAAGAAGTATGTGGTTGCTCAAACAAGCATATTACAGCAAAAGGTGATGCATGGTGGGATGCGGAGTTGCAAAGCTCCGTAGAAAGTAAGAAGAAAGCATGGCAGGACTATGTTTCTTCTTTGGTCCTGAATGCCAGTACGACAGAGATGAAGAAAGAAATATACCGGCAATGCAAGAATGCCACCAAAACCTTAGTGAAAGAAAAGCGTGAAAGAGCCAGTGCGATTGAGGAGGAGAGGCTGGCGAAGAACTTCAAGAACAACACTAAACTCTTTTGGAGCAAAGTGAGAAAGTCTCGAGGTGATTCGTCAGGTTCCAGAATGGAAAGGATAAAGTCTAAGGATGGTGACATTCTTGCAGATATACAAGCTGTATTAAACCGGTGGAGTGAATATTTTGCAGCAATGTATGGAGATGCCCCGGATACTGGTGCCACAGACGAGCCCAGAGACGAGTTTGTGGCACCGGAATCAACAGAGGGCATCGCTATGGAAGAAGTTGAATGGGCGATAGGAAGTATGAAAAATGGTAAAGCTGCGGGAATAGACATGATATCTGCCGAGATGATCAAATATGGTGGAACTTGCGTCCGGGACGCCTTTCGGGTCCTTGCAAATCTTTACTGGAGGACCGGTAGGGTCCCTACAGATTGGCGCCGCGCAGTCATTGTACCCTTTTACAAAGGCAAGGGTTCACAATATGACTGCGCCAATTACAGAGCCATTAGTTTGATCAGCTTGGCAGCCAAGGTGTATGGTAAAATTGTTGAAAGGAGAATGCACGAGTCCGATGGAATATTGTGCGAGGCACAAGCGGGTTTCAGGTCCGGAAGAGGATGTTCGGATCAAGTTTTCTCCCTTCGCAACATCGTAGAGAAGCATCTGGCAGTGGGACGGAAGGTTTTCTGCGGTTTTGTCGATCTGGAGAAGGCGTTTGATAGAGTTGTCCGAAAGAGACTTTGGGATATTTTGCCTGAGTATGGTATAAATGGCACTCTGCTGCGGGCCGTCCAGTCCACCTATGTGGACTGCAAGGCATGCGTACGGGTGGGTCGTAACATGTTACCCTGGTTTAACGTTGAAATCGGCGTCAAGCAGGGTTGCGTGTTGTCCGCTAGACTGTTTATAATATATTTGGATAAAAGTCTTCAAAGACTGAAAGCGATGAATGAAGGTGTACAAATGAGTGATCTAGTGGTAAATCTCTACTTTATGCAGATGACGCGGTTTTAATAGCGCCAACAGCCACTGATCTGCAATCACTAGTCACAGTTATGAAAGACGACTGCATGAAAAATGGCTTACATTTTAATGTGAAGAAAACCTAAATTATGGTTTTTGAACGGGAAGAAACAAGAACGAATGCAACGATTGTGGTTGGGAACGATGTGCTGGAGCAAGTGAATGAGTTTGTATATCTTGGATGCGCATTCAGTAAGGATGGAAAATACACCGCTGACATAGAGAGAAGAATGAGTGCAGGGAACAGAGTGAATGGCGCGATGGGAAAGCTACTTGGGAGCCGGCACTTAAGCCGAAAGGCGCAGCTGGCCATACATAATAGAGTGCTTGTCCCAACGCTGTTATCTGGCAGCGAGAGCTGGGTATGTAAGAAGGAGAATGAAAGTAGGATAAATGCGGTAGAAATGCGAGCTCTGCGGAAGATGTGCGGAGTGAAGCTGACCGACCGTATTCGCAACAGCGTAGTGAGAAAGCAAATAGGTATGAAAGAGAGTATCGAAGAGTATGTCCGAAGAAAGAATGACACAACTGATATACAATGCGAAAGTGGAAGGATGTAGGTACCGGGGAAGACCTAGACTATCTTACCATGACCAAATAGACCGGGTCTTATCTGAAGGACAAGTCAGGAGTCTCCGTAACCGGCGAGCGTGTATGAGACGAACTATGAGAGTAGAGGAAGCCAGAGAGGTATGTAAGGAAAGAGCCTGTTGGAACTCTGTACTCTCTGCCTACCCCGTAAGGGATCTGATGATATAGATAGATAGATAGATTATATATAGACACCGTTAAACTTTTGTGTCAGGTCCTAATAATAATTTGACTTTTCTTCAGGAAAATGGTGTTATTTTCAAATCAATATCCGCAACTTTTTTGAGATTCTACTTCTCTTTTTGACCTACATTCAAACTTTTACCAAGTCTCGGTAGCGGGTCGTGATGTGAGATTGAAAAGATAAGTGGAATGAATGAAAAGTTTAACTTTACCGGCTCTATTTTGGTTTTAAGATCGGACTTCATGTCAGATATATATAGCTTAACAGTATGAAGTTGAGTAAAGATATCATCATCATCATCATCAGCCTATAGCAGTCCACTGCTGGACATAGGCCTCTCCAAGTGCACGCCACTGGGTACGATCCTCGGCTACTCGCATCCAGTTTCTGCCAGCCGCCCTACGAAGGTCATCGCTCCACCTAGCCTGAGGGCGTCCTGCATTACGTTTGCCAGTCCGCGGTCTCCACTCAAGAACTCGTTTGTCCCAGCGGTTATCGGTTGTTCGGCTAATGTGACCGGCCCATTGCCACTTCAGCTTACTAATCCGGTGGGCTATGTCGATAACTTTGGTTCTCTGTCGAATGACTTCGTTCCGGATTCTATCCTTCAGAGAAACTCCGAGCATAGCCCTTTCCATAGCTCGCTGAGTGACTTTAAATTTATGAACCATTCCAACCGTGAGTGTCCACGTCTCGGCTCCATATGTCATAACGGGCAGGACGCACTGATTTAAGACTTTTGTCTTTAGGCTTTGTGGAATGGGCGATGTAAATACTCGACGTAATTTCCCAAATGCCACCCAGCCCAGCCGTATTCTTCTGTTGACCTCTTTCTCGAAGTTGTTTTTCCCCAACTGCAGAGTTTGCCCTAGGTAAACATATTCTTGAACAACCTCGAGAATAGCGCCATGTATTGCAACAGGTTCCGGTACTACATGTCGGTTAAACATTACCTTGGTCTTGTCCAAGTTCATGCGGAGACCTATTTGTTTGGAAGAATCGACTAGGCTGGTCAGCATCTGTTGTAAATCCTGCAACGTTTCGGCCATAATGACGATGTCGTCTGCAAATCTCAAGTGTGAGATATGACTGCCACTTTTGTTTATGCCATGACCGTCCCAGTCCAGCGTATTAAACATATCCTCCAATGCATTTGTGAACAATTTGGGGGAGATAACGTCCCCTTGTCTCACTCCTCGATGCATTGAGATAGGGTTGGTCTGCTGGTTTTGTAACTGGATGGTCATGGTCGCGGCGTTATAGAGACTTCTTAACACTTGGATGTATCGCCAGTCGACTTGGCATCGTTGCAAGGATATCAGAACTGACCAGGTCTCGATCGAGTCAAAGGCCTTCTCATAGTCCACGAATGCTAAGCACAGGGGCCGATTATACTCTTCGGTCTTCTGTATAATCTGCCGTATAGTATGGATGTGGTCTATGGTTCCATACCCTCTTCGAAACCCGGCCTGTTCCGGGGGTTGAAATTCGTCGAACCTTCGCGCAAGACGATTCGTGATAACTCTTGAAAACAGCTTATAAATGTGGCTCAGGAGCGAAATAGGGCGGTAGTTTTTCAGTTGGGTCTTATCACCCTTTTTGAAAAACAATACGACCACGCTCCTACCCCAAGCCTCTGGAGTTCGCCCATTAAAGAGGACAGAGTTAAAGATATTTTGGAGCTCCTTTAGCACGGGTTTACCTCCTGCTTTTAATAGTTCAGTTGTAACTCCGTCCTCTCCAGGGGCTTTTTCATTCCTTAGCTGCTCAAGAGCCATCACGATTTCGTCTAGGCTGATTTCGGGCAGGTCTTCCGTAAAGATCGCTTTTAACAAAATGTATCTAGACGATTGTCTGGTTGTGAGCGCTATTACATGAGAGTAACAATTTTCTTAATAGAACATTGAATAAATTGTTTTTTATTCATGTGATTGCTGGTATTCGGATATTTACCTACACTACAGCCTTTACTGCCCACTGCTGGGCAAAGGCCTTCTCTCACAAATCGAGGTGAGAGAGTTCAGGTCATACTCCACCACGCGGACCGCGAAGTGGTGGAGTCAGGTTTGTGGCCACCTGCTGTTGGAACTTATCAAGCCGCCTATAAGGCTTCCAAATCGGCTTAGCGACTACCACATTAAGTGGTAATTGGGACCAACGGCTTAACGCGCCTTCCGAAGCACGGAGACGCTCGACTATGAAAATTCCACAATAGTCACCCATCTGAGGCCGACCAACTCGAACGCTGCTTAACCTTGGTGATCGATAAGAACACCGCGGTCTCACAGCGCTACGAGCGCCTCATTTACCTATAAAGAAATAAACACTGTCACCCTATATTCCCCAAGCGGGGTTGGCAGAGGTGTACTGTGTACACCCATTTTTCGCTAACAATGTTAGGTCCCGTGTATAATAGGAGGCGATTAACTATTAGTATATAATGGGCACAATTCCAGACATCGGACTTATACTGGGAATTTTTCCATGGAAAAACCTCAGTTTTTCCGATCTAGGATTTGAATACAAAACACTCATTCTTCACCACCAGGCCAATGCGGCAGTGTATTCACTAATGGCCGGTTTCAATATTTAACTCATAGATAGATTTGCTTACTGGCAGTAGAATCATGACAGATTTTCTATACAAAATACTCGTATGTGAAAATTTTATCCGTGCTAGGCAAATCTATCCTTGAGTTGAATATTGAAACAGACTGTTAGTGAACAATAAAGACCTACATAAAATATACTAAAGATTCGAAGGATGATTCACCATTTTACTTACGGTCACAATGAATATTATTTCTGGGTTCGTCACCTCAATATTTCATTCAAATATATCTTTTGTGTCCATTATCCGCGGACGGAAAATGCAAAGATGATTTATATTATAACCTTACATTTTCCGAGATATGTACGGTCTCAATGTATTAGCTTATTGTGACTGCATGGCTTTACGACTTCGGATTTCATTAAGCTTTTAAAAGGTCAGGCTTTAGCATGAACAATTTGACGTTATAGCAACATTGTGGAGAAAGTGTGCTGTTACATTCTTCTTAATTAGTAAATTTGTACTGTGAAAAGGATCAATTAACTAAATAGCTTTAATATTTTTACAATCACACAAATGATGCTGTTCGCGCTATACGTCTGTTCCTATGCGTAAGAACTTAAAACTCCTTATTCTGAGGTATGTTTGAAACTACTCGATTTTATCTCAAAATACTCCAAAAAATTTTTATATTACTTTGTACAATAAAGAACAAAAACATGGATAATATTTAAAAAATACATTTAATTTCTCATTTTGTTTCAGTTTAATATTCTTTTTTAAATCTGGAGTACGCGTTTGAAATCCTTCCTCTATTTCCTATAGAAAAGGAAAAGCTGAAACCTAGTTTATTTAACACATTTTAGCAGTTCGTTGCAGGGAGACTAATTCTATTTCTATCTATTTATCATGCCCGACCCTTTGCGGGGTTAAGCAGAGTAACTAATTAGGGGACGAAATATTCTATAAAGCGTTACTTGCCATTTTCAAGCAATAATATACGAACGTACCTACATATATTTAAAATGTGAAGGGAAACTCCCTGTAACGCCCGCCCTTGGGAGAGGCTTTTTGAGGGCATGACACTGGGGATGTTGGATATATTACCCGTCAAAGTAATATTTTCGAACTTATATAATCTACAGAATAAATTATAACTCACTATCGCAAAGTCTTTTTGGGGGAAAAAAAACAATATGAAGTCGAAATATTCCATTCTATAAAAAAAATAGTTGTTTGTTTTTATGAAATTAAAACAAATACCTTCACATACACACACAAGCATATATTCTGAGGATGGCAGAGATGTACCGTGTACATCCATATCGCATATAACATATAAAATTAGGTACATAAATTCATAGTTTTTATCAATCCTATTCTCTTTTACTTAAATACATGTGTCAATATTTGTTTTACTTCTTGTTATACATAGAAAATTTATATTTAGGCTAATTTGAGAGCTATTAATAAAGTATTTTGTGTAGATGATCCCACGGGCTACTGTTTCATCAAGCTGTGGTGGACTGCGCCCGCGCTGCCATATTGCTACCACTGGGCATCGCCGTCTTCCGCTGTCAGCCCGTCTACAAGTGCTCGCTGGTGGAAACTGCATTTTTATTACTGGTTTTTTTGTTTGTTCTTTTTTATGGAAAAAATCGTTATAATATATTTATACAAAGAGTAGTATATAGTATTAAATAATATACTTTTTAACCTCGGTTGTAAGGTACCACATTTTTGGACATGGAAAACATATTAGCTATAAAGTTTGCTTGGGTTCTATTCAACAGAACAAAAGATTTAAAATCTATTCAAAATAAATTGCCTTTCTTTACTATTCATTCCATTACGAATAAAGTTAATACAAACAAAGTGTTAACTTTAGCCAAGTTCCATCAAAATTTAGCGATCCACATTAAAAACAAAGCTTGATCCCATTTAAGTAAGTTTGTTCGTGAATAAGAAGCCATTTCGAACATAGAAATGATTAATTGGTACTTAAAATCAGAGTTTACGTAAAGGATCCTAGCATTATTGCTTTAAGTGTATATTTAGTTTGAAGCTGATATCTTTCTCAACTGTTATGTAAATATTTACATTATACATGTAACTATCTCATATTTCATATGTAATTAATTTAGTGTTAATACGAACTGACTCTCTAAACCAATTATTAAGGGGCATATTTTAAACTCATTTTTTTAATAGAGCACAGTGTTATCTAGGTTATTTAATAATAATAATAATACATTTAATCCAGACAACTGAAATTTTCCAAAAATATTTTGTTAAACTTACGGGCCCCTAGAATATATACCTTACAGACTAACATACATATAATATATAAAAACTTATAAACTAAGTAACATGAATTACCGGTGACATGTTGCGCTGTACGGGGGCATCAGTCTTCCACGAAATCTTCTAAAAAGGGCACCCCTCGGCCAAAAGTCCTCGCTCATGAAGGTCTCCAATTTGGCAGTGGGAACTCGCACAACAAAGGAATTAAAAGCCGTATTGTGTTGCGAATTCAACTTCTCGACCCTCAGAGAATACAAGGACTTCTTGCGGGCATACTCCACAATGTCATCGGCTTTGGTGGTGTAGTGTAGCCGTGACACGTACAGCAGCGTCGTCGGTACTGCTTAACGCAGGAGTGTGCCATCGTCGCCTGGTGCAGACCCACACCGGTTTCTTCGAGAGGGTTTCTTCTCCTTCTTTTCCACCTTGATGAAGACTTCCTCATCAACTTGACCCTTTGTTGTAGTCCGAGGCACCTTACGTACCTTCCCAGTTGTCCTCTCCGGTGCGCGGGCGGCAGCGGCGGCGTAATCACGACGAGGAGAAGCCGTGTTTACGTTTGACGTCACCGGCGGAGCCGTGGAGCAGGTGGCGGGACGCGGTGTACTGCGAACGGCGGGGTGCGGTATGCTGCGGGTGGCGGGGCGCGGTGTATTGCGCGGGCCCGTAGCAACAGCTGGCGAGGCATCGGCGGACTCGAAACTGCCGACGAACGTTCACATTACAGGCCTCGTGCGACCTACTTTCCGGGCTGGCGCCACGCAATGACGCCACCTCTTCTCGTAGTTCGCGGATGGTAGTTTTCGAAGCCTCTAACCTGAATTGCACCTCGGCCAGGCTGGACTTTAGGGTGGTTATATCCTTCAGCAGCCTGGTGACATCGACGTGGTCGAATGTGACGGGGGGTAGCCTATGCAGCTGCTTCGCCACAAAAGCGGGCACGTCGTCCGGATCGGTCGCCTTCAGCAATCTGATTATGTCTCGGAGACTTCTCTCGCCCTTTTCGTCCCTCCTGCGAGACGGCATCTGATCGCTCTTACCAAGCGATTCGATTTAATGTATTCAGTTTTTATTTTAGGTGACGGTGTCAACAGTAAACATGCTCACAACAGTTCTCAACGATAGTCCAATTTTCCCCGAAAATGAAGAAGAGTAAGCTGATTTATCGGCGCCATTACTGATAGACAGTCCGCAGGTAAAGTTACCAGCATAACGACCATACCATTCCCTTTATAATCTTGACCTCGGTCGCTTTACCTATTTTTTTCCCAGGAGAAATTCTAAATTTTAGCAGTAAGCCATCCTTTTATTTTCGCTACATAAAATTATCCTTATTTTCCGCAAAGTACGCGCCTAAAGTTAATATCTATTTTCCTTGTTGCAGTGCGTGCAGGCTCTTATCGGTCTTACGGACCGGCTCCTTCGTGTCCCATAGTACGAGGGCCCTTCAGGCATTATGTACTTAATGCCCTTTGGATAGGCGTGAACGCAGTCTGCGTTGGATTGACACTTTTCCATTTGAAGAAACTCCATCGAGATCTCGCCAAGGTTTGTATCGCACTGAATAACACTCTCTGAACATTCAAGATTGTCAGATGGCATGGAGAGGTTTGACAAGGATGTAATAGTAAAGTAATGCTTTGTATACCTACATTATTCCCAATACCATTTTCATTTTCACGTAACAAAACTTCTCTATGATCATCTTTGACATTACGAGTATTTGTCGTGATCACGTCATCCACGGCTTATGAGAAATAGTACTAGCTATAGAAGTTGTATTATATGTACGACTTCCGTAGTGCAATGCTCACGTTCCCAGTTGCGCGAGTCGCAGAAGTCCGAAAGTCGTTGAAACTTGCGAAGCCATCCAGTATCAAGTTGCTGTACAACAATGTGCATACGTCTAGTGTTACGTTGGCCGGTACAGGAATTTTTGTTGGTGCACTGCCAATATTCCTTACGGTGCGTCGCAAATAAGATTTAAATTTACTGAATTCACTTTATGGACTTTTTTAGCATTTTAGAAATGCGTTGTCCATATCAATATTTACAAACGAATATAATAGTACGCTGGCTGATGCCAAATTGCAATTGAGGTTTGAAGTGCTAGTTAAATTTAAATCTTATCGCATGCAGGCTAACGTAGAAGCAGTTCGAGTAGCTTGTTTAGTGACCACGCTTGTTAGTATGGCAGGAGACAACCGGCGTATGGACTCGCTGCCGAACAGCGTTGGACCACGGGTAAGGATTTTTGCATGCTTAGGGTACACGTCTTGTAGTAACATTGTACTTAGTTAGCAGCACTATCTTTGACACTGCTTCAAACACTCGTTTCTGCCCTTTCCTTCCTTATACTATCTTCCGCGTGTTTTTCAGTTTCTTCTTCGATGTTTTGATTTCAATAACTGATTAAAAATTACTTATGATATGTAACTATTAGTACATTAAAAAGAAATTTTAATTTCTTATGTTCTTGTAGCATTTTAACTTTTTTTACTATAACTATCATACAATATAAATTAGTAAAAATAAAACCTATATAAAATACTAACCTAAAAATATAAAGCATTATCTTCTTTTCTTTATCAGCTTAAATATTTAAAGCTATTTTAATTCTGAAACTTACTTCTTGTACTACATTGCGTACTTCGTGGTACCTAATAAATGAATTCTTAAATTTACGCTAATACTACAAAGTTAAACTACTTTCGCGAATTTTGTCGCGATTTATTTTAAGTCTTGAGGGACCAATATCTTGAGCGACTTTATTGGAATTTTGAGATTTATTAATAGTTAAATGCTTTTTGCTTAGGAACTTAAAAATCTAAATAAATCGCGGTAAAATTCGTAAAAGTAGTTTCATTAACCGACTTCAAAAAGGAGGAGGTTCTATGTTCGGTTGTATGTATGCTTTTTTTTTTTTTTTTTTTTTTTTTTTTTTTTTTGTATGTTCAGCGATATTTCCGTCAATTGTGGACCGATTTTGATGATTTTTTTTGCATTGGGTTTAGTATAGCTCCGCGGTGGTCCCATTTTAATTTCATTGGCATTGGACCTTGGACTTAGAAGATACACCAGGGAACTCCTTAACGACAAACAATAGGCATGTGTAAATTGAGATATTATGGGTATTACGTCAATCCTATAGGTACCTTACTATAGAACCAAGCAGTATATTAGCCAACTTCAAAAAAGGAGGTTCATAATTCGTCCTTTTTTTATAACTCCTTTGCTTATGAACCGATTTTGATGATTCTTTTTGCATTTGGTTCAGTATAGTTTTGAGGTGGTCCTATTTTATTGTTATTGGTATTGGACCTTGGACTTTGAAGATACAAGAGGGAACTCCTTAACGGCGAACAGCACGAATGTATAGATTCCGTTATTATAGTCATTATATTAATCCTGTAGGTACCTTACTTTACAACTTAGCAAAATAATATAATATCGGTATATAAATATTACTAAATAATTCACTCGTCACTTAAAATTGTAAAATAAAAATCTTTTAACAAAAAAGGTAAACCGACTTCAAAAAGCAAAAAATAAATATTTGAAGTCGGTGCCAAGTAACCGACTGCACCAACCAGCACCGACTTCAAATATTTATTTTTTGCTTTTTGAAGTCGGTTTACCTTTTTTGTTAAAAGATTTTTATTTTAAGAATGTAATAAGGTTACTTTTCTTACAGACTGTAGACGGTACACTATCAGATAAGCAATGCAGGGCGTCAGGCAGTGCCAACTTCCCTTTGGGCAGTGGTCGTCGCCTCTGCGGGTACTTGACGCAGGTAGAGCGGGAAGGGGTACGGCGCGTGCGCATGTTCCTCGTGATCACCGCAGCGTACGTCCTGTTCTGGTGCTCGCTGTTCATAATAACGCTGCTTCATCATGCGGCGCTTACATCGCATATAGTCTATGAAGTAAGTACAAAATCTTTTCTTACGGACTGTTATTTATTCATACACTTGCACATTTATCAAACGTTCTGCGTCAATAATTAGACTCCCTAGATTCAGACACAAAATAGTCGAGGAGTTCTTAATTTCTAGCAGCAGGTGTTGATAGTAATGTAGTTTTATTGATACTAGTTATTTAAGGACGGACGGACGATTTAGCGCAGTGGTTAAGAGCTTGAGCTGCTCCGCCCACTGTGTCGAATAGTCGCGGGTTCGATTCCCGCACGGGACAAATCTTTGTGTGATCCACAATTATTTGTTCCGGTCTGGGTATTTGTTTGTGAATTTTCATGTTTGTAAACGCACCCACGACACAGGAATAAATCCTAGTGTGGGGCTACGTTTTTTTTTTAAAAAAAAAAAAGGTAATTAAGTAATTCAAGGTTATTACGTCGTTCACTAAATATGAAAATACTCAATAATCTTTACTTCTTCATAAAAATCAATCCTGGGCCAGTAGTATCCATGTCTTTCCCGCAAAAATGCCCATGTCGTCATCCCATCGTCGTCGCGGTTGACCACGACCCCTGTGACCGATTAAGGGGACCATAGCGTGTCGACATTTACCCACCTTTGCAGGTTCATATGCATATGTTCCGCCTATCCTACTTCAGTTTTGCACACTTAAAGCCTACATCCGTGCTTTGAGGTTATAATCGTTTAACAATATTTTTCTTTCCGCAGATGTACTTCTAAATAACTCTACATATCTCGTATGTCCACGCAGCGGCGAATCCGCTATTATTCATGGCACTGCACAGGGCGCTTCGCCGGGCTGTTCTTTAGTTTTGCTGCGGGTGCTTCGTACACTGGAGTCAGTTCGTCCTGGCTCTGACGGCTGCTAGTGAGCTTGATACATTCTACATCCTTAATGACATTTTCTATTGGCAGCGGTTGGAGAAGAAGAGCCAAAGACCGGGCTCAATGGCATGCCTTGGAAGAACCCTACGTCCAGCAGTGGGCCGACCGATACGGGCTGATGATGATGATGAAGGACATTTTCAATAAGGCATTGTTCAAGAGGTCTTGTATGTAGGGAAATCACTTTAGTCTTTTTTAAGAGCTGTTGATTATGCTTTTTATGAGGAAGTTTTGATTAGCCGCTGGGTAAACATTGGACACTCATTAATCATCTTTGGTTACCCAGGTGATTAAAGAGGAAATAACCGTTTCATAACCCACATGTAAACGTATAAATGCCAACCACAGCAGAGATGATGCAGTAACTATAGCCGTAATCAGTCTGGATCACATTATTATTATCATCATCATTTTATTTTATTTTTATTTTCATCATCATTTGGAGTAATCGTATGAAAAAATGTAAATGTGTATACTTTCGAAAGCAGGTGGAAGCCGTTTCTTGAATAGGGATTTGTTCGTAGCCCAATCGCCATTGGCACCGTCATCGTTCTCCCCGATGGTAATGTCGCCTGAGCCACCGCTCACGCCCCCGCCGCCGATAGCGCCCCCCGCGCTCCCAGCGCCTGTCCCCCTTGTGTCTGCGCCTCACACGATGATGGTAATTACCTCTTATATGTAAGTGTTGACACCGTAATACGTGGTTTACATCACTCGCACAGTCCCGCACATCTACCTATATTCCCACTGCGAGAATATATGCCTTTGCATGAGGACGAGGTTGGAACTCTGTCGCAAAGCTTGCTCTTCCGTGGTAGTGGCGTTAGCTGTCCTCTAGTCGCTCTATAGTTAAACGATAACAAAATCTCGATCTTAGAGTTGGGAAGTTGAGGAGTGTGATGCTGAGAGTATGTCGAGTGCGCGTGTACAGGGAGACGAGGATATGATGGGGGAGGCGTGGAGCGGCAGCATGCGGCGGCTGCCGCGCTCGCCCAGCCCGCTGCTGCCCGCAATCTAAGCACCCGCTGAGCTACGCCGCGCCGAGCCGCGCACGCGCCGACCAGCCCGACATATCCGACTATTCGCCGCTTTTATCGTCATTATTTACACTTCTGTGTAAATATAAATTCCGAATTGTACATATTTTCCTGTACGTCTCTCTTAGTAGTGCGTGATTCATATTGATGTATTATAGTAGACAAGAAGTGTTAGTAATAAGATTAATCTATTGGAACACATGCTACATTTTAAATTATTATGTAGTTCGTACTACTATTCTTAAAAATTTAGATTGTATATTTGTGTATTTCGATTCTGTAGTACAACATGTCATAGAAAACTCAATTTTACCTGCAAGCTGAGAGTTTAGAATTATGAAAAAGCACGTTCTTATACTTATGTATTCCCGAGAACACCAAACACATCTTGCATCAAAATAAGATAAATATTTTTTTTTGAAAATAAAATAATATAACCCATTAAATTAAACACCAAATCGGTAGATAGATGTAAGTGAAAACATTGAGTGCTACAATTTGAACAACGTGCCAACTGCGGTCGATAAATTGACATACGTTGAGTTTTCCTCAATTAAGTGTGTATAAGACTGACTATAGTTGAAATCAGTTAATATACTATCTTGTGTAACTTGCATTTAAGTTAATTTTTTCATAATACTTCAGTACTTATTCGGTTTTATTTATGTTTCTGAACGATAACTTGTTGTTTTGGAACATTTAGGTTGGAAGTAGATACGAGTACATACTGCATTCGAATCACTTATGTAATTGTAATAAGTCTCTTTCAAAGAAGATGGGTGGTGTAATGTGTGTCGTTTTATAGTAATGAAACGAGTTGAATGTAGTTTATTCCCAGGTTAATATTCGAGCGATTTAATATAATAATATCGTAAATACTTGTAAATTGCATCACATTATAATGTATGTTGTTAGTTACCTTAATTATTTTATGACTTGAATTAATATACACAAAAACAAAATTGTTATCTACTATCTACTAGTACCACCTTTCTATTACTACTATCACTAATAGGAGTAGTCGATTGATGGCAACTAAAGTATTTTATGTTGTATGTTTATAACACTGAATTATTGTTTCATGTAAAAAATAAACCTTTGTATTCTCCAGCGTAGTAGAAAATAAACGTTAAAAGTATTGTGTCACTTAGCAAGTGTAAAATATGTGGACTCCAACAAACACTTCGACCTTCTCCTTAACATAGTTTAAAATTACTTCGAAAACTAGGTTAAATGTAATTGAAAATATTACAGGAAGAAATATCTATCTGAAGTTGTAAATAGTCTAAGTGTCTAAACTTCTATAATTACTTTCTAGTTGGATTCGAAAGAAAGTTTTGATAAGAATTATGAGTTGATGAGGGATGAGATGTCATCTACAAGTTTTGTAATTTAATTTGCAAAAATAAACCGTGCAATTTTTTTTCAAGCAGGGAAAATAAATGACCATGTTTTGATAATACATTTTAAGTTATATACATTGGTTAATTATAAATAAAATGAAACTGTTTCCTGAGTGCAGATGTTTTTGTTACAAAAAAGAAGTAGAGAAATAGATTTATTATTAAATCTTATTTTGAGACATGTAAGTGAGAGACAAGTTATGTGTTCGAAAAAAAACGACTAGTCCTTATCACATTGGGACCAACAAATCCTCAGCGAAGGCCGGTATGATGCCCACATCTGCCCAAACTTTTCGATATAAAATGTAGCGTGTTTCGCCAATGCCTTCTTTTAATACATCTATAATATACATTCTGTTATTTGAAATTGAAATGGAACTGGAAAATGTTTGACGTCAATTGTAAATTTTTGCCAATAACTTTTCATTATAACAAGAACATCTACACTCACGACAGGTATTAAAGGTTTCGCTACAGCGGAGCGTGACGGTGGCGCGGCTTGGGGAGATGTAATGCATAGAAATGTACGCGAGACGCAGCACAGCGCAGCCTCGCTCGGCGCGACAGCAAACGTCACAACCGAACGTAGACGAGCGCTGCCGTCGCGCTCCCGTCGCGCTCTGTAGACTGTTTGACCAAACCATAAAAGTTAAAATTAAAATCGTCCGGTTTACAATGTCTTAGTGAAAATACAAATTCTGCTATTAGATGACGTAAACTACATGTACATTGATGTATTAATGATGGTTGTAACATAAGTACCTACACTCTAAAAAAGATGATAAATTAATAGAGAAATATAAAATTGTGTTCTTCATATTATTATAAGAGAGAAAAATGATAAAGATAAACAATAAAGTGATTTATTAAATGTTTTAATTGTTTCCTTTCTTTTTGACACTTTATGCCCACAGATCTTTTATAGCTTGTCAAAAATTATATGAAAATACTTAATTGCTTGAAAAAGAGGGTGAAACTGGGTCACTAAACTTTAAATTTTCACAAACGCTTCTCTCTCGGCTTCTTCATCTAGCAGCGAATGATACGGCTGGCGATCGGAAAATCTGGTTTCAATTCCTTGATCATACGAAATGTTATTGGGAAAAAATGTTAATAGCAGTCCAGTCTCAAATCGGTCTTGATATATTGGCAACAGGATTGCCTCCGAAAATATTGGAACCTAGCATCGTCGCCGAAACCTAGATGTACACAGTACGCCTCTGTCATGCCTTCTTGGGAACTTAAAAGTGACGGTATTTTACAAATACCTACGTACTTATCGCGGCTATCAAGTATACACCAACGTCAAGAAATAATCTCAACATCATGCAACATACGTGTATATCAAATAGAACAGCGTTAGTAAATGGTACTACAACCAGTGATCAAACAGTGATCCCGAAGACTTCGGCATAATCAGCTGCAAGTTAATTAGATTCGGAGGTTCTCAACATGCCGGCGCGCGGCGCGAGCGTCAAAGTGAAGTCGATAATTGAATGACAACTGGGTTTGGTGGGTTGGTATGTTCCATTAGGAGTATGGTTTAGCTGCTCTTAGTGTACATCATATCATTAGTTAGGTTAGGTCAGTAATTTAATAAATATTTTGGTTACTGACGACATCAACGACGGCTGGGTCCAGTGGTTAGCTTAAGCCGCTTCACCAGCACGAGGCAAGTCTTTCTTTGTTACCGTGTGTATGAATGATCTACGCTGTTGGCCGCGGGGCGGGGGCTTATTTGTTTTGGGCTAATAGTTTGTATATGTAAATTTCATGCTTTTAGGTAAATGCGCCCTCAATACCAATGCCTAGAGAGGGGTTTAAAAAAGAATATGAAGAGAACGTCTCGCATTTTCGAATAGTAGGTGTATAATGTAATTTTCTTGGCTAAATTTATATCACTGACCCTTTCGAATATACGCTTTACCCCAACCTTATCGCTTACAGTGTAAGTGTGCGAGCGTCTTACACCTGTAATGATTATGTAACGATGAGTGTAACGATAGAACTCAAACACAATTAGAACATTGCAAACTTGCACAAGAACATCGGGGTTCGGTAGGTATACGGACGCTTTAAAGTTTTCCATTAAAAATCTAAAGTCATAAGATAAAATTAGAACTAAGGATTTATATGTCCCTTCAAAAGGATATACTGAAACATCCCCAAATCCACGTAAGTAGTTATAGTTTTAATATAAATATAAATTAGGGCATATTGTACGTTACTTGTGTAACTTAAAGTTATATTTGCAAAAAAGTGGAAGCTTTTTAGTACTGTCCACTTTTGCGTGCCTTTTGATTGTGCCATTTTTCGTACGTCAAGCGTCTATCTACCTATATTTGATCGATGGCCCCTTGTTATATTTTTATCACTACAGAACTAACTTACTCATATTTAAGCAACGATTACGTACTGATAGAACGCTTGCTGTGTATCCAAGGGCCAAGTTATGAATTCGGCTCGAAACTCTAAGTTTTTACGAAAGATGTGTTCTCTGTAATAGAACGAATCCTTTCTGAAGGTCAAGTCAAGAGTCTCCGTAACCGGCGAGCGTGTATGAGACAAACTATGAGAGTGGAAGAAGCCACAGAGGTATGTAAGGAAAGGACCTGTTGGAACTCTGTACTCTCTGCCTACCCCACAAGGAATCTGGCGTGATGATATAGATAGATAGATATGTATTTTCACTTTGAAGGAAAACATCTTCATCATCATCAAATTTATTCTTATCTTAAAGAAACCTTCATGGGCGAGAGAACCTAAAAATGATAAAATACGGTTTCAAAAAAATATTTGCTTGAACAGTGATGAAAGGTTATATAAAAATAACTTGACTATAAAAATCTTTTATAAAAAAAAGGTAAACCGACTTCAAAAAGCAAAAATATAAATATTTGAAGTCGGTGCTGGTTGGTGCAGTCGGTTACTTGGCACCGACTTCAAATATTTATTTTTTTGCATTTTGAAGTCGGTTTACCTTTTTTTTATAAAAGATTTTTATTTTACAATTTTAAGTGATCAGTGAATTATTCTATAGTAGGGTACCTATAGGATTGACGTAATACCCATAATATCTCAATTTACACATGCCTATTGTTTGTCGTTAAGTAGTTCCCTGGTGTATCTCCTAAGTCCAAGGTCCAATGCCAATAAAATTAATATGGGACCCCCTTGGAGATATGCTGAACCCAATGCAAAAAAAATTATCAAAATCGGTCCACAATTGACGGAAATATCGCTGAACATACATAAAAAAAAAGCATACATACAACCGAACATAGAACTCCTCCTTTTTGAAGTCGGTTAAAAATATGAGTGCGCTGTGTACACTTCTATCTACTACTGTGGGAAATATAAGAGAGTATTCAACCTCATTTTCTCCTGGCTTTTACGCCAGGTAATCAGCCAGGTCTTAAGTTATATTATATCTTGCCGATAAGACCTGATTACGATTTTTGTATACTACAAGATGTGGTATTAAAACGTTATATTATATACGGACATGAAACGCGTATTATGTCATAAACGCGTACTTTATGAGATATAGCACATCATAAAATGCGGTCAAATTAAGACGGTGCTCTGCCTCAGATAAAGTTTCCCTCTTATCTCTCTGAAGAAGAAATAGAATTAAGTATAATAAAATGTAGGACCATTTAAGTATCATTATTGAAAGTTATTACATTGAGATGAAACTGAGAAAAACGTTATATACGTGAGAGTACAATATTGAAATGTTATGATAAGAACTGCGAAGAACTAACACACACGTTTAGACTCTTTCTTTTAAAAAAATTAGCTAGATTATTTTTTATATATTTTACGTTTGTTCGTAACTGGATTTTCATAAACAATTTTAAAAGAAAATTTTATATTTTTACTTGAACCACTCTGTTGGTCTAGTAGCGTATAGTGTACCTGGCGATCAAGAGGTTCTGGATTCGAATCTTAGGTCGAACAAAGGGTGATTTTTCCATTGTAAGATTCTCAGCAGTAGTCCGAAGCCTGGAACTGAGCCTGATATAGTGGCAATAGTCTCGCTCCTCGCATAGCTATATCGACTTAAGTGCTTCAAAAATCTGAATCTTCACCTACTCGCTGGTGTAACACTGGTGTGTACAAGGATATTCCAACTAGACCATATAAAAGCTGCGCTGAATTGTTAGAGTCAGTCGAGTAATCTCATGTACTATTTATATGATTACGCCAGATCCCTTGAGGGGTAGGCAAAGAATACAGAGTTCCAACAGGTTCTTTCCTTGTAGAACTCTCTGGCTTTCTTCATTCTCCCAGTTAATCTCATACATGCTCGCTGGTTACGAAGACTCTTGACTTACCCTTCACATAATAAGTACTCATGTACTAGAAGACTAATATTATTATTATTTATTTATTTCAGATGTCAAGATCCATTACATAATATTATTATTATTATTAATACAATGCATTAGTCAGTAAATGAACCATGTTGCAGTGGTTCAAGTACTGACAGTCAAACCTCTCCGCCAATGCGTTAAGGATACTGTTGGGGCTGGCCCGCACCCTGCGCAGCAAGGACGCGCACCGCTTGCGCATGGTTGCAAAAAAGCAGTCCACGTGCGCCTCGGCGAACATTCCCGAAGCGCTACAAAAGCGAGGCAGCCCCAAAAGCACCCGGAACGCATTGTTATATTGGACACGTAAGGCGCCGTACTGTCCCCGCGAATAAGCGACCCACAGACTGCTCGCGTAGAAAGAAGTGCAAAATGCCCTGAATAAGGTTATTTTGACTCCTCTCGAACAGCGAGCGAATCTGCGGGCTATCATATTCGCACGAACAGACAACGCCCTACGTTCCTTTTCAATGTCAACATCGTCTTTCAAGTCCGGGGTTAACACATGACCTAGGTATTTAAATTTGTCGACTCTATTTAGGGGACACCCTTTTAATTTAATGGTCGGTATATTACCCAGACATCTGCCTCGGGCCTGAAAGACCATACACTCGCTTTTTTTCACGTTGTACAACAAGCCGTGATCGTCAGCGTACTTTTCGCAAATGCCAAGCAGCTTCGATAATCCACTCACTGAGGCGCTCAGCAGCACCATGTCATCAGCATAACTAATATTATTAAGGCATGCTCCTCCAATATGACAACCGACATGCGTACTGCTCAGCCTCTCAATCAGCGCATTTACATAGAGGTTGAAAAGTTTAGGTGAGGTTAGCCCCCCTTGCCTCACTCCGCACTCCAACCTATATGAGGTCGAATAGGCCCCCGCCCACCGAACAACGTTGACCTGATTCATGTACCAATATTTAAAAAGACGTATTAAATCCGCTGGCATTGATGTTTGTTGTAGTTTTTGCCACAAGATGTCATAACAAACCAGGTCAAACGCCTTCGATAAGTCGAGGAAGCAAGCAAAAATAGGCGTATTCCTATCGGTATAGTATTTGACAGTTTGCTTTAAACACAATATCGCCATTTCTGTGGAGAGACCTGACTTAAAACCAAATTGGTTGTCGTGTACATGTATGTGTTTTTCAAGCTGAGTGTTAAGCAAACCGTCAAGCACTTTCGAGATAATAGTGGCCAGGGAGATGGGTCTATAATTGCTCCTGTCACTAATATCGCCAGTCCTATTCTTCACGACCGGGACAACCACAGTCTTGAGCATCTGCGAAGGTAAGTACGAGTGTCCCACACATAAGGAGTAGAACATCGCCAGCACTCGGGGCAGATGAGTACCTGCATATTTAAGGTGCTCAATGCTCAAGTCGTCATGGCCCGGAGACTTACCCTTCGACATAGATTTAATGACCTCTCTTACTTCTTTTGCCGAAAATCGGGCACTAACCTCCTGGCCACTACAACCAACGCTACATGCATGCTGTGATGGTCCCAGAGGCGATGTTATAGTAAAGTGCTCTTTAAACATCTCAGCTATGCCTACCAAGTCACTAGTCCCGTTGATACTCACAGGTAAACCCGGCTCACTATTTAATTTATTAGTCGATTTCCAAAAGTTTTTGAAATCGCGGCTGGAGTGTTGCGAAGCCAAGATATCCATTTTGATTTGGTCTCTATTATTTTGACACCATTGCAAACGCGATTTAAAAATCCTGCGACTCGTCTGCATGTTATTCCAAATACATCCCTCCCGCGGCCTACCATTCCAAACCCATAACTCAAACTTATGCCGGGCCTCTCTGTGCGCATCGCTCACATACCTATTCCACCCTATAACCGGTTTCTTACGCGTATGAACACTCTGATTGTAACTCACACAAGCTGCCTGGCATAATACATTAATAATGTCATCATACATTTTGTCAATAATATTTCTGTGGTCCAAATTATTACAAACATAATCGCTACATGCACTTAATTCCATTGGAAAGTCAATTAATTTTAAATTATTGTTACAAAATTTTGTATAAATGTCAACTTGCTCCGGTTTTCTTTCCCCCCAACGAATTTTATTATTACGTCGGGTTTTATTAGTTCCGTAAAATTTAGATTTAATATTATCTAACTGACATTGAACAACGAGTGGAAAGTGGTCGGACCACAGAACTTCATACATCACATAAGTGTTTACAATAGTTTCCATAGCTGATTTGGTCACTACGCAATAGTCGAGCCAACGTCTCGCACCATTCGCTTCACTTATGTATGTGTAAGTGTCAGAGTTTAAACCTAGTAATTGGATGTCAGCACACAATAATTCCAATTCCATACAATAACATACCAACTCATTATAAAATTGTTCATTTGGATGCGCGTTAAATTCCCCGAGTAAATATACAGATTCAGTATTCTCATTTCTTATAATAGCACTCACCAAACCAAGACAGTCCGCGAAATCCGTAAGATTTGCATTATTATCTGTGGGCATGTAAACACTAAACACAAGGAATGATTTTAGATCCATGGTTACTTTTATGGCACACACTCGCGGATTATCACATTGTACAACCGTTACATTGTTAAAAACACTTTTCCTCCACAGCAATGCAACTCCACCGTACGGCCGCCCTCTCAGCATACCGGCGGCGGTATCAACCGCTGACGTCCCGGTGCAACCGTACTCGTCATCAATATCGCTTAAGAAGTGAATATCGTCTGGCAGTAACCAAGTCTCTTGTAAAGCAATAATGTCTGATTTACGACATAATTGCCTGACACTCTCCACCGAGCGTTTCACACTTTTGCAGTTGAAACTTACTAAATTGTATATAGATTTTGTATCCATTGAATAAGTTTCATTAATGGTCATTTACAGTGCCATTATTTACACCGTTCGCGTTCGGTTTCCGTGCCTTAAACGGAACAAACCGCCTAAATATTATTCCCTCATGCCATAATTTATTATCAAGGAATAATGACAATTTGTTTTCCTTGATAAAGAATTTGTAGGCTTTGTAGTCTCTGTCATATTTAGACTGTATGTTTTCTAGCGTAATTCTCTCTTTCGTTTTTTTATATACGTAATCCATTATGTCTTTTTCAGTTTTATCTGTATGCACCTTGGTAATGAAGATAGGCACTTGTTTCAGCACTGCTTTGAACCTTCCATCATTATCCCGAGAAATACCGGTAGTACCTAGATAACGGTACCTCATTGGTTTCTTACGGTAGGAAACACTTTGCCATCCTTCATTATCATCTTTTCGTACTAGCTCGCGTTCAGGAACCGACAAAACTCGAGTGTTCGCAATGTCCTCAACGCCCGCCCGTCTTTTGTTATTATTGCAATCAGCTGATAGTTGCGACGCAGAGGCCTGCCCATGTGACGTCACGGTCAGCTGTCTCGAAACGGTTGGACTCGGCGCGGTGTCTGTAGCCGCAGCGCGAGGCACGAATCCACCGCCACCCATTCGCTGCGATATAGTGCTTTTTTCATTGGCGTTTTGTTCTACTTCTACCGTCATAATTTTTCTCAATCGATGTGCATTATTGTTGTGCCCGTGTACCAAGTTTTCTTCAATATTTTCATCTATTGATGAATTATCATTTATGTTGGATAATCCCATAGGGCCACTATCCATCACCCAAGCACCTCTTTTCATATTTATTTTGCTAGAAGATACTAATTGGTCATTTTGACTTTTTAACATCTCCTCCTTAAGTTCACTCAGCTGTTTCTGCGTAGCGTATGTTTCTTTTACGTCTTTTAGCTCGTTTTGCAGTCTGAGCAGGTCTTTTAGAAGCTTTGTACAGTCCAGATGATCAAACAAGATTGGAGGTAGCCGCTCAAGATCCCTTGCCACAAAAACCGGGAAAAGATATGATTCCGTTGATTTAAATATATTCACAATATCCCCAAGATCTCGTTGTTCCTTGCCTTTATTTTTCCGCTTGATTTTGGCCTTCAGCGGTATGGAATCGAACAATAGTGATTTTGACTTCTCGATCTCTTCACTAGAAAATGCAGACGTACAAATTCGCACTAGGGTATCTTCATCGATCACCGATAGCTTATTTTGAATGTAGGCTAACATTTCGTCGATAATAATATTGCACGAATTGCATTTCACAACTTTCGACATTTTCAAAACAAAACCTAATTTCCTTCGATAGATAGATAGACACGCCCGCACGGGGGGGAAGCGCACGCGCAAATATAATCACGATCAACATCGTAGCCTTTTACGACCATGAGCGACACTACTCCTTGGCAGTTAGACACCATCATCATCATCATCAGCCTATAGCAGTCCACTGCTGGACATAGGCCTCTCCAAGTGCACGCCACTGGGTACGATCCTCGGCTACTCGCATCCAGTTTCTGCCAGCCGCCCTACGAAGGTCATCGCTCCACCTAGCCTGAGGGCGTTCTGCATTACGTTTGCCAGTCTGCGGTCTCCACTCAAGAACTCGTTTGTCCCAGCGGTTATCGGTTGTTCGGCTAATGTGACCGGCCCATTGCCACTTCAGCTTACTAATCCGGTGGGCTATGGCGATGATTTTGGTTCTCTGTCGAATGACTTCGTTCCGGATTCTATCCTTCAGAGAAACTCCGAGCATAGCCCTTTCCATAGCTCGCTGAGTGACTTTAAATTTATGAACCATTCCAACCGTGAGTGTCCCGTCTCGGCTCCATATGTCATAACGGGCAGGACGCACTGATTAAAGACTTTTGTCTTTAAGCTTTGTGGAATGGGCGATGTTAATACACGACGTAATTTCTCAAATGCCACCCAGCCCAGCCGTATTCTTCTGTTGACCTCTTTCTCGAAGTTGTTTTTCCCCAACTGCAGAGTTTGCCCTAGGTAAACATATTCTTGAACAACCTCGAGAATAGCGCCATGTATTGCAACAGGTTCCGGTACTACATGTCGGTTAAACATTACCTTGGTCTTGTCCAAGTTCATGCGGAGACCTATTTGTTTGGAAGAATCAGCTAGGCTGGTCAGCATCTGTTGTAAATCCTGCAACGTTTCGACCATAATGACGATGTCGTCTGCAAATCTCAAGTGTGAGATATGACTGCCATTTATGTTTATGCCATGACCTTCCCAGTCCAGCGTCTTAAACATATCCTCCAATGCATTTGTGAACAATTTGGGGGAGATAACGTCCCCTTGTCTCACTCCTCGATGCATTGAGATAGGGTTGGTCTGCTGGTTTTGTAACTGGATGGTCATGGTCGCGGCGTTAAAGAGACTTCTTAACACTTGGATGTATCGCCAGTCGACTTGGCATCGTTGCAAGGATATCAGAACTGACCAGGTCTCGATCGAGTCAAAGGCCTTCTCATAGTCCACGAATGCTAAGCACAGGGGCCGATTATACTCTTCGGTCTTCTGTATAATCTGCCGTATAGTGTGGATGTGGTCTATACCCTCTTCGAAACCCGGCCTGTTCCGGGGGTTGAAATTCGTCGAGCCTTCGCGCAAGACGATTCGTGATAACTCTTGAAAACAGCTTATAAATGTGGCTCAGGAGCGAAATAGGGCGGTAGTTCATCAGTTGGGTCTTATCACCCTTTTTGAAAAACAATACGACCACGCTCCTACCCCAAGCCTCTGGAGTTCTCCCATTAAAGAGGACAGAGTTAAAGATATTTTGGAGCTCCTTTAGCACGGATTTACCTCCTGCTTTTAATAGTTCAGTTGTAACTCCGTCCTCTCCAGGGCCTTTTCCATTCCTTAGCTGCTTAAGAGCCATCACGATTTCGTCTAGGCTGATTTCGGGCAGGTCTTCCGTAAAGTGGCGGCTTAATGTAGCTCTAGGATCCTCATTTCCGGGATCAGGACGAGATGTATGCGAGGCGTATAGTCGGCTGTAGAAGTCTTCTACTTCCAAAAGAATCTCCGGCTTAGAAGTGATGACGTCCCCACTGGCTTTGGACAACTTCGTCAGATGGCTCCTCCCCAAAGACTGACCCCCGATTTTGCTCGATTGCTTTTTCAATAGCGCGTGTATTAGCGCATCGGAAGTCATGTCGTACCAGTTTGTTAATTCGTTTGTTGAGTGCCCGTTGCTCTAACGAAGTGTTGGGTGGGTTTACACGTCGTTCATTCATAAGCTGCAGTGTCTCCTCCGAAAGCTTCGTTTTCTTACTTATACGTCGCGTTTCACAAAATCTCGTACCTTCTTCCCTGAGGATTTTAACTACATTTGTGAGGGCCTGGTCTACGTCATTTGTGGTTTCCATGGTAACGAATCGGTTCTCCAGATTTGACTGGAACGCTTCAGATCCTACTACGGTTTGGAGGAGGTTGGGCCGGAGCCTGGCCTTCATCAAACGGACTAGGCCTTGTAGTAGGCCTTAGTGGTGGAGTGTAAGGCCTTCGATATGTCCTCGTACATATCTTCAACTTCATTGTCAGAGTGTGCCGAAGTCGGTGCGTAAACCTGCACAACCTTTAGGTTATACCTATCGGTTAACTTAATAACAAGATACGCTACCCTGTTCGACACACTAGACATTTCGACAACGTTGTCAGAGAGGGTTTTATTGACCAAGAACCCTACGCCGCCCTGGGATAGTTGATCGCCCTCTCGTAAGTACAAAAGGTGGCCTGATTCTAGGGTAACGGTGTCCTCTCCCTTTCTTCGGACTTCACACAGTCCCAGAACGTGCCACCTTATCCCTTCGAGTTCGGATTCTAATTGCGCTATGTGCTCGTCAAGCCGTAACGTGCGTCCATTAAACGTCGCCAAAGTCAGTTGATTTTGGCGGCCTCTCGCAGCCCGGGGATTCTTCGCACCACCTACCCTGCCGTTACCGTGACCGCCGCCGTGATCCGGAATAGCAGGGCGGCCGGGAACTGGGGGCCGTGGTTTGTTTTGGCTTGCCATTTGGAGGGTTTGCCCATAATCGCCACGCTGGGCAGGCAGGTTGGCGATCGCAGTGCGTAACTCTTCGCATCGGTGCCGCTGCTGCCCGTCACCGATCTGCGGTATTTAGTCACGCAGTTTTTTTGTTATGGTTATACCGCCATTTTTCGGTCGTTAGAGCCTCGTTCGTTGATTAGCAGGATGTACCGCGAGCAGGTGAGGATGACTTGGAGCCATATGGTGGTATTTGACTCCCTTACGGGGTGTACCAAAACATTATTTACACTAGAAATATTAGCGATTTGAAAAAGTGGGAAGATGTCGCTAGCTGCGACACATATCAGCGCTGTATTGTTAGAGTCGGTCGAGTAATCACGCGCTGTCGAGCTCGCGCCCACACAATGAGCTGCTTGCGACAACTGAGCGATGAACAAACCGGGATAATAGCGAATAACCTCATGTGCTCGCAGTTGTATAATACTCAGGACCATGATCACGAAAGGAGTGGTCATCATTCACACTTAAAAATTCACAAACAGATTATTTTTATTTTACACGCTTTGATGAACATTGTGAAAATAAAGTATTTACAACATATTTAAATATTACTGAGATCAAGAAAAAAAGCGTACAAGCGATTTGAAAAAGTGGTTACATGTTGCTAGCATAATTCTAGTGTGAACAAGTTTATTGCAACTAGACTATATAATAGCTGCGACACACATCACCATAGTGTGAACGAGCGGCGGTGTATTGTTAGAGTTGGTCGAGTAATCACGCGCTGTGGAGCTCGCGCCCACACAATGAGCTGCTAGGGGTAGTTGAGTGACGAACAAAGCGGGCTAATAGCGAATTACCCATACGCTAGGAGTTCCATACAATCACCACCATGATCGTGAAATAGGTTTTAAGGCTACCTTTATCAAGCTTATTTGTCTAGCTCGTTCATCACCAATACGTACTTTCAATTTATCTTAGAAGTTATTTATTTCCAATTGAAGGTTGTGCGTGTCTTTATTGTACTTGGTGCTTTTAATTTCTAATTTTATTGCGAAAAATAAATAATCAAGGGGTGGTCAGAGAGTCACAAAATTATGACCTAAAACTCACGCACCGTCAACGATATAAGTGACTTATACTCTTTACTTTCAAAATTTCAGTAAAATTTTGATGTAGCATTACAACCACATGGTTGAGACATTCTTACAAATTTAGATTTGAATTTTTTACAAAATGGGATCTAAAACATTACTAGCATCGATATATCATAACAAGATACACAGTCCTGTTCAAAAGTTACACTAAAAACGTCCCCAAATCCACGTGAGTAGTTATAGTTATGATAAAAACATAAATTGTACCTTACTCGTATATTTAATCGATGATTACTAGTTACTATGTCCTACCTATACATCGATATATTATCTGTACTACCGAAAAATGGGCCAAAAAATAAGAGCACAACTGGGTACAAGTAAACAAAAACGAGTGAACCTCATTCAACGTGACATTCGAAATACAACTTTGTTTTGAAGTAATAAATTTTCGATTAACATAGCAATATTTGAAAGATTCAAACATTGTTGCCCATCTCTCTCCAAGTATGAGTGTGGTATTATTTCGATCCGACCCTAGGCAATGTGAGGTCGTATTAAAATAGTACACTAATGATATACGGTTTGCTAAAACTACCATTACAAAAACATCTGCGGTCATAATAATTTAAAACTAATAGTGGACGAGAACCGGTGTATTTAACGTGGTATGGACATTGGTTTAAAACTAATATTCACAGTTACTAGCTACAAGTAGATAATAGGTACAGATATGTAAGTATATGTAATCGTGGCCATATTTTGGCTTTTATTTTATTTGTGATCCTTAATTTAGTGCGAATAATATATTAATAACTAGTTTTTAATGTTCATCCAGGTAACAAACTATCTGTATGCCAAATTTCATTGAAATCCGTTTAACGGTTTTGGCGTGATTGAGTAACAAACATCCAAGCATATAAACGTACAAACTTTCATATTTACAAAAGTATTTATTTATGTATCCTATTATTTGAAAATCATTTAATGGAATGGCGGGCAGTTATTTTCATTTTAGTAACCTTGTAATCTTCTTATAGACATTCTCTATGATTGCTTGAGTGTGTTTAGTAGTAAAGCGATGTCAGATGATGAATCACCGATGATAGATAGTCGATGTAAGATGGCGGACGGCGGTGGGTTGTTATTCGATTGGCAACGGGGCAAGCGGTCGGACGTATTGTGGAGCAGCTAACCTCACTGCATTCCATGTGAAAAATAATCTCCAATTATTGCGCGTATACTCGCATATCCAGAAAGATCAGTGTACCGGACGAGACCCCGGCGTTATTTCCAGATTCCTTTTATGTTCGGCTACCATGCGGACCACTATGAAGACGATGATAAATCCACCTTTTACCGTTACCAGCATTGAAACAACCATCCAGAAAACCTAAGCGCCGACATATTTATTATTTTATTCTTCATTCTTTAGATCTAGACGATGTCTCTGTGGAGATCTGCGGGCATGAAAAAAAAATGACGTTAGTATGAGGCTAGCGAGTTAACGTGCTGTCAAGTTCATGTTTATTTAGTAAATTTGCAGTGAGACAGGAATGACATATCACCCGTCTCTCGTATCATGCTAAAGTCAAGCTTTTCGTGCTAAACCCTCGGTATTTGTATTTAAATGCGACTTGTAACTGTGTGTTTTGTCGCCGGACACATCTGATTAGCATTCCGTTTGGTGCCACCCAGTAATAATAATGGACGATATTAATATTAATGGGCCACAATTTATGGAGGTGATTGTTGTTATGTTGTTAGAAACCTTATTATAATAACTAAAGTACTACACGAATAATTTGGCGTATATCCTATTACTTCGGAGTTGCTTGTAGTTACAAACATGATTATAATAACTAAATTACCTACTATATGAATAATTTGACGTATCTCCTACTGTCTCGTTGATCTATGGCACATGGTGCGGCTGAAAATCACTTAGTCCTAGGTTGGAATTCGGGGGCGGATAAAGTGTTAGTGGAGTTTTTCTATCAATAAATTATCAATGGCAGTTCGAAGTCTAGAATTGTGTCTGGTAATCATACTAAGCACAGTCCGAAATTGGACTAAACATTGTCGGTAAATGTGGGCGTAGTTCACTTCTGCCATCCCCAAATATGTATTTAAAAATGATATTTCGACTATCTGATCGACCATTCTGGAATAAAGTTCATGAGAATATACAATATTATCTATCTATCTATATGATCATGCCAGCTCCCTTGCGGAATAGGCAGAGAGTGCAAAGTTCCGACAAATTCTTTCCTTACAGACCTCTCTGGCTTTCTCAACTGTCATAGTTCGTCTCATACACGCTTGCCGGTTACGGAGACTCTTGACTTGCCTTTCAGATAAGACAAGGTCTATTTCGCCATGGTGAGATAGTCTAGATCTTCCCCGGTACCTACTTACAGACCTCTCTGGCTTTCTTAACTCTCATAGTTCGTTTCATACACGCTTGCCGGTTACGGAGACTCTTGACTTGCCTTTCAGATAAGACAAGGTCTATTTCGCCATGGTAAGATTGTCTAGATCTTCCCCGGTACCTACTTACAGACCACTCTGGATTTCTCAACTCTCATAGTTCGTCTCATACACGCTTGCCGGTTGCGAAGACTCTTGACTTGCCTTTCAGATAAAAGAAGGTCTATTTCGCCATGGTAAGATAGTCTAGATCTTCCCCGATACCTATATCCTTCCACTTTCCACAATTACTTAAGTCGGTCTCTTCTATCCGTGAACACTTTTTATGGGCTCATAATCGTAAAGATTGCACCTAAACACGAATCGCTGACTTTATGTCTCAAGCCTCGTTAAATTTATACGGGTTCGATTCCCGGAATGTGCACTTCATTCTTACACAAATTTTATTAAACGTTCATTTAAAATAACACTTTAAGTATATATACTTAAGAGTTAGCTTATTTGGAATTGTGCCAACTCAATTCCGGGCAAGTTAAAAGAAAGCGATTTTATTGGAGAAAAGTCGTAAAATATTTAAATATCTTATTCCGACTTTGAATTACATCCGGCTTTTAGAACATCGTCATTTCTCTTAACATTTTTTGTTATTTGGGGTTAATGTAATATATGTTATACGTTAGAAGATAGGATAGAATTGTGTCAACCCCAGATACTGGGAAATAAAATTAGAAATCTAAACGAATATGAACAGAATTCAATATTCAAGAACATGCTTTATTTATTAGTGCATTATTGTTAATTTCCGCTCATTTTCTACAAAAAATATAAATGCAAAAGTTCATCAGGATGATTGGATAGATGTATGTATGTTTGTTGCACTTTCACGCGAATACTACTGAACAGATTTTGATGAACCTTTACAGTCATATACTAATACATCAGAATAACACAGAGGCTATAATTTATAAAGATATTTCTAAATAAACGCGTGTGCAGCCGCGGGTAACAGCTAGTGATTAAAATTATTTAAACCTGCCGTTGAAAGTGAAATTCTAATAATCCAAAAATACTGTGCTCTTTAAATATATAAATCGGTCTTTACTGCTGGGCACTTGCATTTTCCCACAAATCATGATGTCACTCCACCACGAGGACCCGGCGCAAATTGGTGGAGGCAGGTTAACACAACTTAACGTGCGTAACCGAAGCACGGAAAAACTTGAATATAAAAACGATCACCTCTAAGGTCGACCTTTCTTCCTTTTTTTACTAGGGAAAATTCTGCATAGAACTTCTTCTACTAAAAAACCCCATGGTGGTCGATATCCGCACTAAGGAGGGGCTCCAAGATCTGCGTATGGAACGTACCGGTGCCCGTGCCGGTGCCCCTCTTGTGCCGTGCTCTAAAGTGCCCGCCATCGGACGGAGACTTGATGACACGCTCCCCCCCGCACCGACGCGGTGCTCACGATGACGTGGAGTGACGGTGAAGGATGCTTAGGGCCACCGTCCCTTGCGACCGCGATCCCGAAGGCCCCCTTGCTGGTGGTGGTGCATAGGGGGGGTCCCCAGCTCTAAGGTCGAATGCTGCATACCCTTGGTGATCTTTAAGAACACCGCGATTGCTAGCTCTATATAAAGAGCGCTACAAACATTTTGAAAAGAGCTTCATAATCTAAATCAATTATAGAATTGTCCCAACAAACCGAATGGAATATAATCTATTTTTACTAGAATGCAATACTAAGGTCTTCGTCTCGTCCTATATTTCCAATATTTATAAATTGCCTCTATCCCACGAAACATCACGCTTGCTAACGTATTGCTATCAATATTTTGCCGTTCTGAGTTGTGGGCGTAGCGAAGTTGTATCAATTTTGTATCAATTCGCTTTTCGCAATCGATAGGGCTATCTTTTGGCAATAAAAGTGAAATGTCACTTCATGACAGTTGCAGAATTGCCGTTGGATATGAAATTTACCGAAGTCCTTTTTCTTGTCTTATCTTGTCTCTCTTTCGAAGATCTCTGTCGGACTATATGTTTATTGCGATAGCGCTTATTATGACGACGTGACTTTTTGTTGTAAAATGTCGTTTCCGTACATTTTTTCATTTTCTATGAGCGTTAAACGAATCTAAAAAGTCACGTGGCTTCAGGAGCAGACTACGATGGTTTATTATAGAGGTCATTAGCATAGGTAGAAGGTGCATGTAGAGAATGGTTATAATAGATTGCTAATACATATCAAGTCTGTTTCAAAACAATATCGTAATATGTTTTGTAGGCACTTAACACTTACATGGGTATGTTTAGTACTGCAGATAAAAGACTTGGATTATTAATTTTCTTTCTTCCTTTACTTTTTAAAACATGATCTTACACTAGGAATTACTTCTGTGTCATGGGTATGTTCTCAAACATGAAATTCACATAGGTACATATTGCTATAAATTGTTAGTTTGCTCAAATTATAAATACATTTCTTTACCAGAATATTTCTTTTTTTTTTATTACTATACAAATAATAGCTGGTTATTGTGTTTAAATAAATTAGAAAAAATGCATTGTACGTACTGCAAATTCTATTTAAGCTTAAAATATCTGAATCATTGAGTTAAACATTTTATAATTAGAACGATTCCAATTTTATTTGTAATTCCATATCCTTGTAATTAACGTGAATCTCTATGGCTCGTTGGGGACGAAAGAAAGTTCAACTTAATCTGCCTCAGATTACAGTAACTTATTACGCAAACTATACCGCACTATTATGCCTCTATAGAGCTTAACTAAGTAAATACCTAATTATATTAAGTTATCTATACATATAATAAAACTGTAAGGAAGTCGTGTCTGTACGTGGAATATTTTTAGGAAATAACAATCCATTGGTATCATACTATTGATGTAGAAGCTAATTCTACAATTTTTGGCTTTCGTGTCTGTTTGTCTGTCTGTCGGAGGGCATGAACCGGCATCACGCAAACACTACCAGGCGGACTTTGATAAAATTTTGCGTGCGGATATCTTAAAATATTAGCTAACGTATTGTATAATATTATCACGGAGAATTAAAAGGTTTTTACAGATAAGACGAAAATAAGAGAACATTGAATTTCCAAAAAGACATTTTATTCATAACCTGTTTGATGAATTTCAGTTAAATTTTGTGTAATTGTAACCTGTACAAAAGGTAACTAACAAAAGTTACTCTGTATACTTATATTTTTGAAAAACCTAACGGTTTTTGAGGAAAGAGATAAAAGTCGATTTCGATTTATCATTCATTGTTCTAAAACTGCTCTTTAGATGTCAGTGAAACTTATCATAGAGATATTTCATATACATTTCATGTTTTCAGGAATACAAACACTTTGTAGGGAAAAGTAAAGCATCTATATCTCTACATACTACATACAATAAAACTGTAAGGAAGTCATGTTTGTATGTATATTTTTTTGGAAATAACAACCGACGGATATCATTCTATTGATGTAGAAGCCAATACTACAATTTTTGGGTTTCGTGTCTGTTTGTCTGTCTGTCTATCTGTCCAAGGGTATGAACCATCATAATGCAAAAACTACCAGGCGGATTTTGATGAAACTTTGCACGCGTATATCTTAAAATATTGGATAATACATTGAATAGTAGTATCCAATATTATATCTCGGAAAATCAAAAGGTTTTTTTTACAAAATACAAAAACAAACGAAACATTGAATTTCCAAAAAGACACTTTACTCCATACCTGTTTGATGGAATTCAATGAAATTTTGGATAGTTATAACCCGTACTAAGGATCATATCTTTGTATATTCAGGTTTTTGAAAAATCTAACAGTTTCTGAAAAAAGAAAGAAAGAGTCGATTTCGATAAATCATTCATTGTTCCAAAACAACTTAAGCTACTAGATTGTCGCGGGATAAACCACAAAACTTTATTACTGTTTGTACCGAACTGCAATGTTACGACCTAAACCATGTGATTTTGCCTACACATGAATTCCTCCATCAATTGATATTGGATTCAGGTTCGTCTCCTCACGAAAACCTTTTAGAAGTTAAAAACACTCATTGGAAATTGTTCATACACGTGTGATTTAAACACTAAAACATGATTTCGTGCATGAACCGATGATGCATTCAGGATTGTTTCTTGCGGAGAGAACTCTAACAATGAATGGGGTGAATTCGTAACTTTAACGTCGAATAATATCTTATGAGAAGATTAACACAAAATGAACTGACAAAACTTTGCTACATGGTTAACTGGCAATGTACCCTTTTAAGATATTATTACGCTCGATTACATTCTTTGTCAGGGTAGGTAAATAAGGTTTAAATAAGCAATATAAATATTAATAAAAAAATAAAAAAAGATAAACTAATAATCCTTCCTAAAAGGGAAGGTATTGTAGGTTTTTTTTGAGACGGCGTTAGTGGTGTGTGTGGAATAAGATCGCACTTCAGTTTAGTGTATATTTTACAAATACTACCTGTGTGGGCTAAGGGGGCTAACACTGAACCCGGTGATAGAGATAATTAATAGAGAAATAAGTCTGGTGGAAGTTGATAAAATATACAAAATATTTACACACGGTTCTTCCGGGATAGCCGATATTTCTTCATATTAAAATAGCAAAATGGGTCTTACTAACACTTTCACGGTGTTTTAGGCCTTGAAATAATATTTGAGATACTTTTTATCCCCGAAAGAATCACGGTTATTGCGACATAGCTGGCTAAACGATTTTAATTAAAACTTTATATGAAGATGTCTTATAGATCTTAGCTCAAAGTAAAGTGGACGATTTTAATATAGCTGAATCAAATATGTGTAGTGTCGAAGATTGCAATCTTTTTTTACCGGATGCGGGTAAGTTTTTTAAAGTATATCAGCAAAATATAAGAAGTTTAAAGCGTAATATAATTGGTTTGTTTATTTATTTATTTATATAGATACACCAACGACATACTACAAAAAATTCTTACAATAAATAAAAGTAACAATAATTCTTAAATTCTGTGTAGAATGACTTTACAGGTTGCCGATATTAGTTAGAACTAGGGTCGATTGGGATTTTATTGTATTGACCGAATGTTGGCTTCTCTCAACGCCTAATATACCTGACATTCCGGGCTATAATTTCTTTGCCACAAATAACAATCGAACTCAAAATGAAGGTGTCGTCGTATATTATAAAGAGGAGTTATTGTTGTCCGTTGAAGAGCCAGACATGTCGGATTGTAATGCTCTGATTGTTAAAATAAACACGAATACAATAGTTATTGCAATTTACCGTCCACCCGGATATCAAAATGTAAATAATTTTATCTCTTCGCTCGATTATCTACTTAGAAGATATTCTTCGGTCCAAAACATCATTATCCTAGGAGATATCAATATAGATATTGCAAATACAACTTTCTATACGTCTCTTTATCTCGAAATGCTAGCATTCCATGGCATTCTTCTGGCATATAATATACCTACGCTTATTAAAACATGCTTGGATCATGTCTTGCTAAAGACAAAGCAACAAGCACGATGCTTGGTGTTACAGACTTGCTTAACCGATCATGACAGTGTGGTTTTATATTTTGTTACTACAAACACAAGAATTAAAGTTCCAAAAATCGCAAAACGACTAGACATTCATCAGTTTAATATAGATTTAAATAAAATAGATTTTACGCCAATTATTGACATGACTGACGCTAATCAAGCCACAGATTTTTTCATATTAAAAATTCAGAATACGATTTTAGATAATACTAAATTAATTAAAGTGAGCAGGAGAAAGAAAATATTAAAGCCTTGGATTACACCAGGGATTTTAAAATGCTTAAGGAACAGGGATAACCTCTACAAAAAAATGAAAATAGAACCACTTAATGAAATACTAAAAATAACTTTTAAGAGATATAGAAATTACTGCACAGCTATCTTAAGAAAACTCAAAGACGATTAATATCAATTACAGCTCCAAAATAGTAGTAAAAACAATAAAAAACTATGGAAAACAATTAAAGAGATATCATTCACAGCCAAACTAAAAAATACAGCATTCGATTTGATAGGTTCTAAAACCCGACAGAAGTAGTAAATGAAGTAAACAATTACTTTGCAAACTCTGGACGGTCTTTAGCAAATAACATAGTAAATAGACCGAACAACACGCTTTCCAGGCCTGAGGGAGTCCAGCAGCACTCTTTCGTTCTTTTACCTACAGACTACACCGAAGTACGAAGTCTTATAAAATACCTAAAAAGTGACTGTTCTGTTGGATTAGATATGATAACTGCTGACATGTTGAAAACTCACATTGATATTCTTACTCCACCAATAACATTTATCTGTAATTTGGCTATTTCATCTGGAATATTCCCAATGGCATTAAAGAAATCACGAATAACGCCCATCTTCAAAAAAGGGACACAGGCTGTGTCGATTGTGTGACCTAAAATTTTAGAACGAATAATTAACAAAAGACTGACTAATTACCTTGAGAATAATAACCTTCTGACTAACACACAATACGGTTTTTGAGCTAAAAAATCGACAGCGAATGCGGTACATGAGCTTATAAATCACATTGTTACTAATCTTGATAGTAAAAAGAAAATAATAGGCATATTCCTGGATTTGGCTAAAGCTTTTGACACAGTCTCGGTCCCTATTTTATTAAAAAAACTAGAATCTCTGGGAATCAGGGGTCTTCAATTAAAACTTTTTGAAGATTATTTGAACTTTGACTTTTTGAAGATTAAAAAATCGTACGCAATCTGTTAAAATTGACGACTATATCAGTAAGGAGGTCTCTATCAGTCTTGGAGTGCCACAAGGAAGTATACTGGGCCCAACCCTATTTTTGACGTATATAAACGATCTCTGTCATCTAGACCTTGAAAACGCTAAAATTATAACCTTTGCTGACGACACAGCCTTACTTTTTAGTGGTTGTTCTTGGATGGAAGCTTTTGAGAATGCTCAAAAAGGATTTAACAGGGTTGTAGACTGGCTTAATAATAACATGTTGACGTTAAATGTTAACAAAACCAAACTTGTAACATTCTGTTTGAAAAACACTGACGTTGTGGACACCCCACTTAATATAAAATCACACTGCTGTGGAAATCCTACTGACATAAATTGTTCATGCCCTCATCTTGAAAATGTAGAATCCATAAAATACCTAGGTGTAATTATAGACAAAAGGCTAAATTTTCAAGAACACATCGACTTCCTTTCAGCAAGGTTGCGCAAACTCATAGTTGTCTTTAAATCATTGCGACCAGTAGCCACTAGAGAGATGATGAAGTCCATTTACTTTGCGCTGTGTCAAACGCTTCTTACGTATTGCATTACTGCCTGGGGAGGGAGCACAAAAACACACTTTCTGAAAATTTAAAGAGCTCAGAGAGCCATTTTAAAAGTAGGCCATAAGCTACCTTTTCACCATTCCACTACTGACCTCTATAAGCGATGGGAGGTCCTGACTGTTCGTCAACTATTTGTTCTACATACGGTCCTCCTACAACACTCCACGCTAAATTATGACCCGACTATCTTTATCAACGCACGACGTAAAGATAAGGTGTGTACACTTCCAAACTTAAAAACTAGTTTCTCTCACCGCTTCTTTTGTTACCAGGGCTGCAATCTTTATAATAAAATAAATCGGGTGCTTTCTTTATACGCATCTTCAAATTATACTTGCAAGTTAATGGTAACAAGATGGTTGTTGAGTCTAGACTACGCATTTACCGAAAGTCTCTTGCATAATACTCAGTAGTGACCAACGAATTGCCAAATATGCACACACACACACACACACGCACACACACACGAACACACTCACATGATGGTTAACAGGCTATATAACTGTAATATGTTGTTATTGTGTAAGATAATGTACCTAATCTGTGTCCATGGGGTGGGGTCCTGGTGATCTGTAATACAGGCCTTGGCCTAACTCAGACACCAGCTCCTCAGATTCATTTATTATGATATTATAAAAAATCTTACCTTACTTATATTATTACCCTGTACATACACAATGTGAGGAGAAATAAACGCCTTATTATTATTATTATTATATCGTAAAATAAAACAAAAGACTTTTTATCACGAAAAATATATAGCATAGCAATATATATAATAGCACGACTTTTGCGGATTATCTATTATTTCTTCATACTAAAACGGCTAAACTGATTATAAAGAAACTTAATATAAAAGAAACCACACAGATATAAAAATGAGTAAATGGATGAACGTTGATATTGGGGAAGACCTAGACTATCTTACATAACCAAATAGAATGTGTCTTATTCGAAGGGCAAGTCAAGATTCTCCGTAACCGGCAAGCGTGTATAAGACGACTATGAGAGTGGAGAAAGCCAGAAAGGTCTGTAAGAAAAGAACCTGTCAGAAATCTGTACTCTCTGCCTACTCTGCAAGGGATCTGAAGTGATGATACAGATTGATAGATAGTATTAAAGTATCTTAAGTCGAAAAATAGTATATATCATGCCGATATTATCCGAGTTAATAGTATATAAAATCACTTCAATATGCATTTGGTGGAATTTTACCGGCCTGCATGAAGGCTCTAAGATATTTATCATATTTAGGCTAATAAAAGCCTAGCAATTCTTAGATTTGTCTCTTCCTCTTCGAAGCCTGGGACCTGTTAAAATTGTTCTACAACAAAAATATACCCATTTTAAGTTGATTTTATGTATCGCACACCGGGTGAAATAACGTCATAAATGCTAAAATTGGAAAAAGGGGATTTTTTGATCACAAATGATGTCAAACATGCGTCTGCATCCGGTGCAACAATATCATAAATGTAACTCTTAAAATGACCTACTGAGGGCGTAAATATCGTTGTGGTTTTGGCGGGTTTTTGTCAACGCTAGTGCGAGAACGTTCTAATTGGTCAGTAGCTTGCGGCTCCCTGCAGGATTTATTTATGTAATTATGACAAATATTTCATACAATTTAGGGTCAATAATGACACAATTCAACAGTTCCGCCTTTGTGGTTCTATTTTCTGTTACAAGCAGCAAGTGTTACTGTCACTTATTACAAATATGTCAATATTGTCCCAAAAATATACTTAAGATAATCTATAAACCGTTGTAATTATTTATTTTTAATGAAGTCTAGAATTAATTTTATTTCACTGTAATTATAAATTATGGATGTATATACGGTACTTCAAAATGTTATACGATTTATTCTTATTTACATACCTTTCTGGCTTCCTCCACTCTCATAGTTCATCTTATACACGCTCGCCGGTTACGGAGACTCTTGACTTGCTCTTCAGATAAGATACGATCTATTCGGTCATGGTAAGATAGTCTAGGTCTTCCCAGTTACCTACATCCTTTTACTTTCGCATTATTTATCTGTTTTGTCACTTTTTTTCTGACATTCTTTCTATATGCCCCAACCAATAGAGGAGGAATGGAATACCTTTGCTTATCTTTACACCGATACTATCTTTCATACCTACTGGCTTTCTTACTACGCTTTTGCCAATACGGTCGGACAGCTTCACTCCGCACATCTTCCGCATTTCCACTGAATTTATCCTACTTTCATTCTCTTGTTTACATATCCAGCTCTCGCTACCATATAACAGCGTTGGGACTAGAACTCCGTTATGTATGGCCAGCTGCGCCTTTTGGCTTAAGTGCCGGCTCCCAAGTAGCTTTCCCATCGCATCATTTACTCTGTTCCCTGCACTCACTCTTCTCTCTATGTCAGCGGTGTATTTCCCATCCTTACTGAAGGCGCATCCAAGATGTACAAACTCATTCACTTGCTCCAGGACATCGTTACCAACCCCATTCCTTGCATTCGTTCTGGTTTCTTCCCTTTCAAAAACCATAATCTTGGTTTTCTTTACATTCATATGTAAGCCATTGTTTATGCAGTCGTCTTTCATAACTGTGACTAGTGTTTGCAGATCAGTGGCTGTTGGCGCTATTAAAACCGCGTCATCTGCATTAAGTAGATGGTTTACCACTAGGTCACCCATTTGTACACCTACATTCATTGCTTTCAGTCTTTGAAGACTTTTATCCAGATATATTATAAACAGTCTAGCGGACAAAACGCAACCCTGCTTGACGCCGATTTCAACGTCAAACCAGGGTGACCTGTTCCCACCCACCCGTACGCATGCCTTGCAGTTCACATAAGTGGACTGGACGGCTCGCAACAGTGTGCCATCTATACCTCTGGCAAAATGTCCCAAAGTTTCTTTCGCACAGCTCTTTCAAACGCGAGATCCACAAAACCGCAGAAAATCTTCCGGCTCACTGCCAGATGCTTTTCTACGATGTTGCAAAGGGAGAAAATTTGATCTGAACATCCTCTTCCGGACCTGAAACCTCCTTGTGCTTTGCACAACATTCCATCGGACTTCTAGGACTTTCTTCAAACACATTTTTAGCTTACACAAAGATATGTCTCGTGCGGGGATCAAACCCGTGCAACACATTGAGTCGAACAGCCTACGCTTTAATCTCTAGACGAGCCATCATCTGTATCGCCGCCGTATATTGACTATACTAAACTCTTAATAGTGTCATCTATGATGCGTAAGATGTCTTTTTGACAGTTTGGAATATTCAATTTGAGTCTATTCTCAAATTCACTTAGTTTTTTAAACCTCAATACGAGTACTTAACAGTATACTATATAATACACCCATACTGTTAATATGGACTGCTCGAAATGTTTTACTACGATAAATAAAAGTTCATTTTTATGATATCCATATTTATAAAGCCTTCAAACCTCATTTGAGTCAATTCGTATTCTAAGCAAACGCCTTATTCATATATCGTTTGACACACATGTTTTGATCTTTGGTTATACCTAATAGTTAAGCAGTAGACTATACATGACTCATTTTAATACAATATTATTCCAAGTAAGTAATATTATAGTCGAGTATACTTATCCAGTATAAAATATTCGTCAAATAAAACATTTTATTTTCGGATTTTGTTGTCGTTAATATTTATGATGGCTTCTTCTAAGAAGGCAATGGATACTTCCATCGGATTCGTAGTATATTATTTAAGTTATTCTATATCAACGCATACACATGACGCATTAATTTTCTGGAACAAAACACAATTTGTATATAAATATCAAAAGTGGCTGTTGCATTATAACAGTGGCAATGGTTTACGAAAAAGCTGCCATTCGTGATGTGTCGATTAGAGCCATCAGGCCGTTATAAGCCATCACGAGCCGTATACACATTAGATGTAACATTCAACATTAAATTTTGTTTTAAAAGATTAAGGCGTCACAGGTATGCTAAAGTGTAGAACGGGTATAACTTTTAGATATCGACAAGGACCTTCGAGTAAATAATTATAGCCCTAGCTTTATGCCATCAAATATCCAAATTTCACTACCATATTGACATATTTGGATAGGTAATACAGTACAGAACCCTTATTCGCTATGAATAAACGCGGTGCGTTACAATAACTTTGTAAAATGATCGTATAATGGTATCTTATATGCCACTGAAGTACCTTTAAACAGTCTATATGATTACGGCAGATCCCTTGTAGGGTAGGCAGAGAGTACAAAGTTCAAACAGGTTCTTTCCTTACAGACATCTCTGGCTTCCTCCACTTTCATAGTTCGTCTCATACACGCTCGTCGGTTACGGAGACTCTTGACTTAACCACCAAACAGTCATTTCGTTATTCGAAGTTATCGTAACGTGCCGCGTTACGTGTTTGAGTAGTCATGGCCAATAAGGACCCTGTACGGGATTATAGGATCACTCGGGTCATCGCCGGATCGACATCTTCGGGTCCCCGTGACCTTTAAAGTCGTATCGAATATTTGTGTAATATTTTATCCATAGCGGCTCTTACTATATTGCGGTTTTTCATTTGTCACGTCGGAAAAGAAATGGATGAGCTGAATGGAGTTTGCCTCACGGTATTTCCTCACTACTCGGCGATATTGTTTATTTTATACTTAGTAACTACATATTAAACATTTTATGTTTTAATTTTAATTGTATTTTTATTCATTTAATTATATTTTATTGAATTTGAAATGTTACCACAATGGCCTGTATCTGACATAAATATATTTTGATTTGATTATCGCTAAGCCAGCTTGATCGTAGAGTGTGCACAGAACCCATAACTCTAATAAATGATATCCTTACCTTCAGTGTGTAAGAAACAGAACCTGAAAACGAGTTACTCGGGCATTTAAAATTTACATTGTTAAAAGATTGTATTAATTAATTGAATATAATAGTTTTAAGTGTAGTGCATCGCTGTATTATGTTAACGTGTAACTCTGGCTCCCAAGATACACACAATCGCCTAGTTTGGAAACCACAAGTATTTAAAATGTGTAAATTTTGTTTATGCACAAATAAATTTGATTTGGAGAACTTTACATGCCTATCCTGTTAATTATATTATAATATCTGCTTTCCTCCTCACTGTCGTGGTTTTTAGTTTTCCGCTGGTCAGTTTCAGGTCTGTTTCTTTGTTATTATAGATCTCCGTAACATCTTCCATTTTCGTAGTTGTCTTAAATAAACACTCCCTTATTAGAAACATTTGAATAATTTTAATGCTAATTCTAATTCTGAATTTGTCCCTAGCTGGTGCAAGGAGTATTGTGAATTACATAAAGAGAACGGGGCTCTATGTATGGCAAAGAATTTGGAATAAATAGTTGTTAGCGTCAACACAGGCGCGCGCGACTGAGGTGTGGGGGGACGCATGTAGCCGCCTCCCACGCCGCGCCGATCAGCTGACGACGGGACAGACCGCAACCAACAGCCCAGCGTACTAGTTGTTTCTTTACATTATTTTGTTATACGCCTCGATTATACAAGTACATCATTATATTACAGTCTACGCATATCATTTAATATCCTCCAAGATCTCCCTAAGAAGCTTATATTAGGGCACTGGAACCATCAATAGTTTATGAGGTTTCGACGGATAGAAACTGGTAAGTATATTTTAAAGAGTTTATTATAACCTAAATATTGTAACTGTACACAATATGAGAGAAAAAGGACAACCCCGTTTTTTTCTCGCCGGATCTCTTAAATGGAGGTTGCATCAAACAAATCATGTAAAATTGATACTTATAAGTACCCCGTAAAGTTTAGAAAAAGAAATATTTGAGAATCAAAAAAAAATAGTAGGTCTCTATAGAAGATAGTTTATAACGTTGTTAGTTTGCCACAAGAAAAGTGAGCCTAATCCAGTGGCCCAATAAAAATGACCTTGTTCAACAGATTGATGGTTCGGTTTATTAGCGGACAGTGTTGTATAGGGTGGGTGGACTAGGGGCGCCGTGTGGCTAGGGGGCGATGTGAAGTGTCCGGTGTTATATTAAAACGCGTCTGACTGTGTCTATATCCAACTTTATTCTGTGTCCTTAAATTCTACTTATTACAGAAAAGTGCTTACTCTAAATAATACTACACCTTAAACATACTTACCTTATGCTACGTTATCTTAAGTAAACCTATGCTACACTACATTACACCTCGGGGGGTAAAAATAAAAAAAAAAAAACAACAAAAGGTTTTTTTTTTTTTAAATGAGTACAATAACAATATAACATTACCTATGAAAAAGCTTAGTTCTATCCTTATGAATAATTTCATATTTGTTATTTTTTATAATTTTCACGTTAGGTCCCAAATCATTCATTACAGTAAAAGGGCCTTCAAATATATTTTCTAACTTATGTCTATTTTAACTAACACTAATTCATTTTTCTTATAGACGATAGGATTACATTTCTTATCATATCCTTCTTTTCTCTTTTCCTTACTTTGAACTAAATTATCCCTAGCATCTTTAAGTGCTACTTTTAATCTATATTTTAAATCTAAAGCATAATCATCTGGATTATATAGTGGATCCACATTACTACCTAAATGGTTTGGAATTTTACTCGGTTTTCCAAAAACCAGTTCGAAAGGCGCGTATTTCGTCTCAGTATGGACGGTATTATTATAACTATAACACCAAAAAGGTATCCAGTGAGACCAAGTATAACCGTTGTTACCACAGTAAGTTCTTAAAAATGCTCCCAAATGCTTATGAGCATTTTCAAGTGACCCGATTGATTGGTGGTGATATGCTGTCGATGTTAGTTTTTCTATTCCTAAAAGCTTACAAACTGCTATCATAGTTGCAGAAATAAATTCTGAACCTCTATCTGTCGCAATACAATTCGGTGTACCAAAACGAAGAATAAAATTTTCAACAAACGCTTGAGCAACACTTACAGATTCCTTATTCGGAATAGGATATGCTTCTATGAATTTGGTTAATTCACATTGGATAGTCACAATATAACAGTTCCCATCTTCATCTCTATCTAACGGGCCTACTAAATCTAAAAATATTTTTTGGAACGCAGTTGTTGCTGTCGTAGTAATTGTCATAGGCTGTTTGGTATATCTACTATATTTAGTCTTTTGACATGTAGTACACTTATTTACAAAGTCATATATATCTTTTTCAAGTCCTGGCCAAAAATACTGTCTTTTTATGTTATTAGCCATCCTACGCACACCTGCATGACCACTCGTGGGCAATATATGAAAATCATGTAAAATAAAGTTCTTAGTCTTTTCATCATTAATTCGTTCTACACCTCTGAGAATAGATACTCGTGGTCCGGACCACATTATTAATGATTGGAGCTCCTTACATAATCCTTTTATAAAATCTTCATTTTCTTTATTTCTAATAATACATAGTTCCTTTATATTTATCTTTTCACAAAATTTCTCTAAATTCGTCACAAATTCGGCTCGCGAAAAATGTGCTCTAAAGCTGAGATTTACATATAATACCATTTTACTAGGAAAAAATGCAAAACACTCATCTTCTAGACTAATTTGATTATTTCGTCTCCGTTTATCTATCTTATCTGTCTTTTCTAAAACCATTTCTACCAAATTACGCGGTTTTCTTAATATCTCCACAACTCTTGGTTGATCAGACCTGTCGTCAGTGGGTTTATTAAGGACCGGTGAATCGTTCTTCACGTTCCCTTGCGTTCGTTTTCTCTGAGCTCTAGTTAAAACATTCACTTCAGTTATTTTCTCATTCATACACTTTAATTCATCCGATGTCATACACACTCTAGACAATGCATCAGCTACTGTATTCTCTTTGCCTTTGACATAAATTATCTTAAAATCGTATTCGTCGAGTTCCATTCGAAATTTTAATAGTCGACTTGATGGATCTTTCATGCCAAACAAATATACTAGAGGTTTGTGGTCTGTCATTATTGTAAAGTGTCTACCATACAGGTATGGACGGAAATGCTTAACCGCCCAAACAATGGCAGTAAGTTCTTTTTGGATTGTTGGGTAATTTAATTCGGATTTATTTAATGGTCTACTTGTATAAGCTGCAGCTGTACCTGATGCGTCAGTTTGTACTATAAACTCGTTTTTATCAGAAAAGTCGGGATATTGGAGTATAGGAGGGGTTATTAAAGAAGTTTTGAGAAAATCGAAACAATTTTGGCACTCTTCTGTCCAAACAAAAGGTTCATTTTTCCTACACAATCGGTTTAGAGGAATAGTTATTTGAGCAAACGAAGGTACAAATTTCCTGTAATAATTACAAAAAGCTACAAATCGTCTTACTTCATCTACATTTTTAGGGGTGGGATAACATTGTAAAATTTTAGTTTTTTCGGGATCTGGTAAAACACCATCAGCAGAAACAAGGTGTCCCAGATATAAAATTTCTTTCTTAAGGAATTGACATTTTTCTGGATTTAATTTTAAATTAACTTTTCTTAACCTTTCAAGGACATCAATAAGATTTTTATTGTGAATTTCCAAATTGCGACCGAATACAATTAAATCATCTAAATATATGAAACATTTTTCATATGTTAAACCGGACATAGCTATGGACATAACTCTACTAAAATTACTGCAAGAAGTCTTAAGTCCCATAGGGAGACGTTTTAGTTGATATTGGCCTGTACTTGTAGTAAAGGCGGTGTACTTACGGCTCTCAGGAGATAAACTGACCTGATAATAGCCTTGATTTAAATCTAAATGTGAATAGTAAATAGAGCCTGATAGCGAGTCTAAAATGTCAGTGATATTCGGCAGTGGAAACTTGTCATCTACAATAACATCATTAAGTTTCCTAAAATCAACTACCAAGCGCCATTTTTTTGATCCTTCCGACTTTTTCGGTACCAAAAGCACTGGACTAGACCACTCGCTTGTCGATTCTTCTATTATATCATTTTTCAGCATTTGTTTTATCTGCCTGTCAATTTCTGGTTTCAAGGATTGCGGCAATCTATAAGGTTTAACATAAATAGGGCTTACGTTTGGTTTTAACGTTATAGATTGTTCATATACGTTTGTAGTTGTTAACTTATCACCCGGTAAGAAAAATAAGTCTGAATATTTAGAACAAATTATTTCAATTGATTTCTTTTCCTCCATATTTAAATGATTTAATGTTAATAATGACAACAATAATTCAGCTCGGGCAACATTAGCTTTATTTTTGGCAAATGAACAGATCTCGTATTCATTTAAAAAGTTAACTTCTGGAACAAAATTTTCTAGTATTATGTCTTCTTCTTTAACATTCAAAATTTTGATTGGTATCCTACCATTTATAGGTCTTACTATAGCCCCTGCTAAAAAAACATCCTTCTCAATTTCTCTCGAGCAAACAATGCAGTCATCTTTCAAATCACTATGTATATAAACGTAATGTATTGATTCACTACGTGCGGACAAAATGATACGATTACTAAAGTCTGGTGTATCAGAAATCTGTAAACATGACCTTCTGCCATTCATATTTAAAGTTAAAATATTAGAAGCTAAATCAATATTGCATTTATAATTAGACAGAAAATCTAATCCTAAAATTCCACTAGCTTTTAAAGGTAATTCTGAAAAAGTATGGAACTTTTGAAAAACTATGTCATTATTTTCGGAAATAAGTTTTAAATTTACTTGTCCCGAAGAGCGAATCTGTCCTCCGATGCCATTAATCAATGTATCATTATTATCTATGGGTAAAAAATTTGGAAGATCATTTTTTCTGATTACGGATATAGATGCACCAGTATCTATTAAAAATACATATTTTCTGTTATATGCATAAAGGGAAACAAATTTGCATTTACCATCACAAGCAAACGCATAGTCCCTAATCACGAAAAATCCCTAATCACTGCCTAGATTCATTTCCTGAATTTTCAAGGCAACTTGAATTTTGGGTATTATTTTCGGCGGTTTGCGCTGAAAAAATATTACGACCTCGCCAATTACTACGACGGCTATATCTAGTATTGCTACCTCGATAGTAAAATCTACTTGGTCCACGTTGACCTTGTCCAAAATTATAATCACGACCCCGTTGACCTTGTCCAAAATTATAGTCACGACCCCGTTGACCTTGTCTGAAATTATATGCGCGGCCTCGGTGGCCTTGAGCCCTAGGTCTCGAACTCGGTTTGTACATACCTCGATTTCCTGAAACCTGCATTACATTCGGTGCAGAAGACGTGGAGGGTGCGGAAAGCTCCTCATCTTTAGCAGCTTGGATCGCATCTTTAAGGCTGCTATAATCACGCGCTGCTACGATGGTGCTCAGCCTTGCGCTTTTCAACCCATCTGCAAATTTCTTAATTGCCACTTTTTCATTTAGTGGCTTTAAAACAGAGTACCTAGCTGAATCTCCCTCGGCTTGAGAGATAGTTAAATCGGTAAAAAGTTTTTCTATATCATTGCCATATTCGTCAATAGATCTCCAGCCTTGATTAATATTTTGAAGGCGAGATTGAATGGCTGTAAAAGACTTTGTGGTTAATAAATGTTTTCTTAAATCCTTAATTAAATTGCTAACGGAAGAATAAGTGTCGGCAAGACGTAATTTGGCATTTTCGGAAAGCCGGCCTTTAAGAACGAATTTAATTAGCAATGTTTTCCCCGGATCATCTCACATATCAGCATACATATCCACAGCATCAATCAATCGTTTGGTCGTGTCCTCACTACCATCTAAAACCGGAATCAAATTACACGCAGTTCGAATGTCGAAATCCATAATTATAGTTTCAGTTTTACTGGTAGTACACATATATCGAGATATATCCAAAAAAATACTTTCGATTTGATCATAAACAGCAATCAAAGAATTCACTAGTTCTGACTTCTCACTTTGGCCTACATTACTTATAAATAACTGAGATTTCTTATACAAATTTTCGGCCTCACTCAGTTTATATAAAGCGGCAGATCCTCGGTGTCTACTTTGTCCCCTTTTTATCAAATATTTTCGTATCTGCACTAATTCATCATATATTTTAATCAAATCATCGGCCATATTCTATAAATAAAATAATAGGTACGTACATTTTCAACTCTATAAGTTCTCACGGGAAAGCATGAACGCAAATAGGTAGGTAAAGTAATGCACACATAGCAGTATTATATAACAAGCTATCATGTTCGATAAGTCGCGGTGCACAAATCATGAGCGCTTTTCAAATACAATGAATGAAATGTGATACTAAGTTGTATTACGCCGCATACTGAAAACTTATTTCTATGAACGAAAGAGCTTTAAAATAGAAATACACATACAGTAACATAAAAATGTTAATACATCATTAAAATATAAGCAGTATATAGGTACCAAAAATATCTTTCACGTAATAATCACAAACATTTCTGATACAAATAATTAGCGCTATAGTCACGTAACGTACACTTATCACACTTTTTACGCAATTATCACGCACTGCACTAAACCTGAGACGCACTAGAATTCTTGAAAACCACGCTGGCCTGGCGACGGCGTAAAGATCGGCGGCTCATCTGCCGGTCCATCCACTTGATATGCATCTTCTTGTACAAATAACAGAATGCGTAAACTGCAGCAACTATCACGACTGCGACAATAACGGTCAGCAGAATGTTTGTGGTGCTGACGCTCGAGTATCCCGTCTCAGCGGTGGCACTATTTTGACCAGCACCGGCAGCGTTTTGTGCGATTATCGTTTCTTCTTTGGTCTGGCTCGAACCCATTTTCGTATAATTTTTACGGAATTATTCATTTATCGCGGCAGCATATATTAAAAAAAATGCGAGGCCATCCTGGCATGGGTCGCCATGAAGTGTCCGGTGTTATATTAAAACGCGTCTGACTGTGTCTATATCCAACTTTATTCTGTGTCCTTAAATTCTACTTATTACAGAAAAGTGCTTACTCTAAATAATACTACACCTTAAACATACTTACCTTATGCTACGTTATCTTAAGAAAACCTATGCTACACTACATTACAGTAATTGCAAGAACAGTATTAGTGATTTGCTTCGGCCCGCCGCTTGATTTGGGATCCTCCTCCTACTATTGTTAAAGTATCTGTAGTTTTTGTTAAAGGATTTGTGTTTGGTAAAGTATAAAGTGTTTTTCTCGCCTAAAAACACATAGGTAGAATATTTGGTTAAAGAAGTGGAATATTGGTGCATGGTACTGCATGTTTAAACAAGATATTAAGTCAAAATAAATAGTAAGATTACTTATATACTTATAGTATTACGCGGACTAATATAGTAGCTAATATATATATAGTATGGTAAATACTATACATATTTAAGCATCTCCAACTATGAGAATTCTTTCAGAACCTGTAACTTTACTTATAAGGTAACACAATTCATCAGTTCTTTTTACAATGCGAGTCTTTTGTTTGTTTTTTTAAACTGTGCATGTATGCTGTATGGCAAAGCGTCGATAGTGGTTTCGAATGAAATCGAGCGTTATTTTACTTGTAGTGTTTTAGTATTACTATTTATGTGGTAACATAAATTAAAATGCATACGCAACTCAAAATGAAATATTTATCACAGATGCTTATCCAAATAATCTTACATTTGCCAAAAAATTGCAACTATAAGGATTTGTCTCGAGTACAAAATAAGTAACGACGAAAACAGTATCCCCGGGTCCTTAACCCGGGGTGGAGCAGGAAATTTGGCAAGTTTCTCACTTGATTTATGCCCCGAGATGCGAGCTCTATGCAAATCTTATTACGCCGCAGGTCTGGCGAGCTGTAGACATTGTAACTGTAACTGCTGCGTAGTAAATTACGGAGTTCAATGGAGATAATCATTTGTCGTAAGACTTTATGAATTATGGATGCCGCTTGAAGGTGTTGGTTTAGAATTATAGGGTAGGTTTACGTTTTTGTAATACATTGACGTCTTATTTAATAAAAGAGAGAGAGACCAATTAGGTACAATATAGTTTTTATTAAGTAGTTACACATTCTTAGCGCGGTAGAGAAAATTAAGTATCACAAAAGACTTTTGCAATTGTTTTGGTATAATGGTTATGTGTTCGGAAAACTTGTTGACCCGTAGGATCTGACTACTGTCAGTAGAATACCATCGCTAAATCAATTGTAAGGTCTGAAAAATTTTGTTATTAGATGGCCCACTAACCAAACGAAAAATAATCAGAAATCGCATAACATCTGTTTCATATTTTGCCTACTCAGGAAGTTAGGCGGCGCTGTTAAGTACGTCACTTGCACTAACATTGCTTTCTTCATCGTCTCTATATGTCTGTAGCCAAACGACGTCTACTGAAAGAAACAGGCCTCTCCCAAAGACCACCATGATAACTGGCTTTGAGCACAAAGCATAGCAGTCCGTATCCACCTTCTACCTACGACCTTCACCTGATCATCGGTCCATCTTGTAAGTAGGAATCCCCACTCCACGTCTACCGTTTTCTGTCACTGCCCAGCACGAAAGTATTTGGTGCTTACATTGTTTGTCAAAAAACTGATGCAACAAAACAAGCGTGGTTAAGTATTGAAATTGCGCTCACTTGATCAGTCTGTGTTGCAATTTTAGGTAAGAAAATCTTTGGAGGGCAACTTAAGGATAAAAATCTAAAGAAACATAAAATCATCACCTCAGTCTATACCAAATACTATATTTCAAAAGATCGTCGTTCCACGCCAATACGCGGTCTCCATTTTAGAAACAAATGCTGGTTCTAAAAGTTTTTTATCCCCTAATTTCTGTACCTTAACAGTACGGTGACACCAGTCGAAAATCATAGTTTTGAAGAAATAGACTGAGTATTTTTTAAAACTTAAAAGTTTTAAAAACTCCTTCCATTGTTTCTACTGCACTTAATTGAATGTTGATGAAGGTTATGAAAAGACAATTAAAGATTATTTTACTTAAGGACTCAAGAAATTAAAGTCGCAAAGTCGATTCCCAGATGCGCTCTAGGAATAATTTGTAGGGCAATGGTTTTAAAGGTAACAAAACTGCCATATTTCACATAGACAACACTATAACTAACACGTTGTAACATATACCCACAATTCGTAACCGTACAATACGGGTTGAAATAACACATTTAGCAAGAGATCCGACGTCATTAGGACTCACAATACAACAAGGTTTTGTATTATGACCCTGCACAGTGGGGAAGATAATGTTCCTAACGAACTTTAACCCTCGAAGCTTGGCTTGACCCAAGCTTATTCAGCAACAGCTGGCTCATTCCGTGCTACAAGTAATGCTAGAAATAAATTTTAAGCACGTGTGATGCCCTGTCATGGCGATTAAAAAAACGTTATAATATTAGATTTCACGATTTTCCAATCTGATACATCCCATTGGACTTATTCCATTGGCCATTGATTGGCCCTGTCGTTTAGTACTATAATATCAGCCTATACTACCCACTGCTGGGCAAAGGCCTTTTCTCACAAATCGAGGTGAGAGAGATTAGTCATACTCCACCACGCGGACCGAGTGCGGATTGATGGAGGCAGGTTTGTGGCCACCTTCTGTTGGAACTTATTAAGCCGCCTTTAAGGCTTCCAACTCGGCTTAAAGACTACCCCATTAAGTGGTAACTGGGACCAACGGCTTAACGTGCCTTGCGAAGCACGGAGACGCTCGAATATGAAAATGCCACAAACACCCATCTCAGGCCGACCGAGTCGAACGCTGCTTAACCTTGGTGATCGGTAAGAAGACCTCGGTCGCACAGCACTGCGAGCGCCTACTACTAGTACTATAGTACTAAACTACTAGTACTATAAAACGACGTATTAATTTTTGCCTTTCTAAATGATCGATACTCGTCCAGCTCGGTCCCGGTTTTATAATGCCAACCATGAAGCAATTACAAAGATGCCAACCTTAGACAAGTAACTTGTTATAATTCTAAAAATGCAGTTTATCTTATCTTTAAAATGAAACCCTGCCACCCCGCTTGGTGAATATAATAATAATAATCGTTTCAGTCAACGGCCTTATAGCAAAGAGCTTTGATAAACACCTTGAGAAGCTCTCGCTAGGCAGTTGGGTGAAAGGCCTGATACAGAAGGCAGTAATGTTGGACACGGCGCGCATTGTGAGGAGGTTTGGAGCCCTGACCACCGGTAGCTTGGGTCGTATACCTTGCTGTCGGTGGAGCACATTTTTTTTTATACAATATATATAAGAATACCAGAAACCTTCAGGTAGCCGCCAATAATTGACGGACGATTTAGCGCAGTGGTTAAGAGCTTAAGCCGCTCCGCTCCGCCCACTGTGTCTAATAGTCGCGGGTTCGATTCCCGCACGGGACAAATCTTTGTGTGATCGACAATTATTTGCCGGTCTGGGTATTTGTGTATGTGAATTTTCATGTTTGTAAACGCACCCACGATACCGGAATAAATCATAGAGTGGGACTACGATTGAAAAAAAAATAGAGAAATACCCTAGGGGATTGGTTCAGTAAGTGGCGTATTGAGGTGAACCCGGACAAGAGCGCTGCGGTGTTCTTCTCCAGAGGGCCACCCCGCGCCCCTCCCTGCGCCACCCTAGCAGTAATCTCAGTCAATTGACCATGTTCGACCTACCTATTTCCTGGGTCAAACAGGTCAAATATCTAGGGGTCACCCTAAATAATACCATGACCTTCGGACCGCACATCAAGCGAGTCCATAACCGAGCAGCCTTTGTCCTCGGTCGTCTTTACAAAAAAATGTCCCTTAGGAATAAGGTTAGGCATAAATAAGGTTACACTTTACAAAACTCGTATACGGCCCATCATGACGTACGCTTATGAGGTGTTCGGGCACGCCGCCCGCTCTCACATCGATAGACTCCAAACGGTTCAATCCCGTTTCCTCCGCAAAGCCGTCGGAGCCCCCTGGTTCATACGGAATGTCGATCTCTATGCCGATCTCGGTCTTGATCCTATTCGCGCCTTTATGAAAAAGGCGACAACCCGATATTTTGCGAACGCGTCCAATAGTAATCCGCTAATCGTAGCCGCCGGCGACTACGAACCCAACTCAACCGCTACCGCCGTCCGCGGCACGTTCTCACCGACCTTCCCGATGCCCTTACATCCCTTCTTTCGGATACAGATAGCGCACTCAGGATCAGACACCGACCTCACCGGCGAGGTCGAAGAATGCCTTGCCCACCGGCTGGTGCAGAGCACCACAGTGAGACACCTAGTATACGCCCTCCCCCATAGCGACTGACCAAGCCGAGGCCGCTCCTCCTTGAGGCGCCCTTGAGCTAGTTGCCTTTCTGGCTCAAGCGTAGTGGTTGCACGCTCACCCTCTTGTCCGGAGAAGCTGTAAAGACCCCGCGGCCAACAGTTTAGATCATTCACACACACACACGCAACCTCTTCCCGCAGTTCGCGGATGGTAGTTTCCGAAACCTCCAACCTGAATGTAACCTCGGCTACGCTTGACTTCAGGATGTTTATGTCCTTCAGCACGGTGACGTCGACGTGGTCGAATGTGACGGGGGGCCTGTGCAGCTGCTTCGCCACGAAGGCGGGCACGTCGTCGGGATCTGTCTCCTTCAGCAGGGTGATCATGTCTTGGAGACTTCTCTCGCCCTTTTCGTCCCTCCTGCGGGTCGGCATGCGATCGCTCACCCCGAGCGATTGGTACAGCAGCACCTTCGTACTGCAAATTTCTTCATGTTTGAAGTTAGTCTTGCAAATTTGCAAGATGCTAACTTCATCCATCGTGTCTATTGTATCCTATGTGTACACATAGGATACTTTTTGTCCGGGAAAAACGTAAGATACCTGTCTAAAGTCAAGTCGCGGACAGAAATTAGTTTATCATAAACCATGTATTTCTATAGAGGCATATCTCGAGCGAGATATGTCTCACTATTTATCTGTCTATATCTTCACGCCAAATCAATTGCCGAATTAGCAGATAGTACAGGATTCCAATCCACCGAGAAAAAAGTGCACTAAAATTGACTGTGGGAACTGGAGAAGCTTTCCTTATGAAGTTATTAAATATACCAACATATGGCTAAATTCTAATATATATTCTTAATTCTTGAGAATTCAAACTATTAAAGGAAATCCGAATCATATGTTTCTATACTGAGTTCTTAGATTTACGCAAACATTACACATGAAATAAAACTATTTTTTCGGATTTTATCGCGGTTTATTTTGATTTTTAAGTTCCCGACGTTTCGAGTGCTTTGCAGCACCCATGGTCACGGGAAGGACTGAGGTGGTAGACGTCCAAAAGGCATAGTTGTTCCGGGGTACCCTCAAACTTCTTAATTATTTTTGTTGGTCCGATCTACGCAGAATGAGTTCACGGTGTCTTGAGGTCTTGCAGTGTTATGCTTGGTTTTGGATTTGATTATATTAATTACTGGATCCCAAGTCGATGGAAGCACCCAGCCATCTTCTCTATTGAAATTAGGATGTTTTTTAATTTCAATAGCCTCGCGAACCATCCTTGGTAGGAATCGGTGTTCTTTCACGAGGATTTGTGGTCTATCAAATCTGATGTTATGCCTTTTGGACGTCTACCACCTCAGTCCTTCCCGTGACCATGGGTGCTGCAAAGCACTCGAAACGTCGGGAACTTAAAAATCAAAATAAACATATGTTTCTATTTATTTCTAATTGAAAATACACCATCACGCCTATATTCCCTAAGCAGGGGTGACAGAGGTGTACTGAGTACACCTACTTTTCGCCGACGATGTTAGGTCCCATGTAAAAAGAGGCGAGACTATTTCCATATACCGGGCAAAATTCCAGAATCCCACTCGCACTGGGAAGTTTTCATCAAAAAACCACATTTGTCTGACCTAGAATTTGAACCCAGAACCTCGTCATCACAAAGCGATGAGCTTTGCCATTAGACCAACGAGGTAGTCCATAAATAAATAATTTAAATGAGAAATAAATATTTTGAATTAAATTTAAACGGTAATGAGAGAGTTTTCTAAAAGCAAAATGTTTAAGAAGTCAGAATTACTAAACTGCATCATGGCAAACTAGCTAAGCCACAACAACAGAGTGTCATATTTTAATTTCCAATATTTTTAAAAGCTTTTATTGAACTTGCACTTGTCTGTCAGTCTGTCTGTCTTTTCGGTTCCCATTTTGTAATCCATTTAAGCACTTAAAATATGGATTACAAAATGTGAGTATTGTGTAAAATAACAGCTCAATCTGATACTTGTGAGTATCAGATTGAGTCATTATTTGGCATACGTATGTAAGTTCGGTGACATATCGGTCCTATGGATCAGGTTAGATGATGGAGTCGGAAGGTGGGCACAAGAACATGTGAACTTATACAACGTAACCCTCTCGTGTTTAGGCTTGTTAGATTGGTATTGACAAGCACTATACAACCAAATAGTGTTCAAGGTCTAATGATGAACCCCAATGGTAGTTAGTGGAACCACCCAACTATTTAATATAACCCCGTCGTGTTTGGGCTCGTTGAATTTCACTTGAGTAATTTAGCTCTTGTTGATGTCCAGGGTCTGATGATAGAGCCGGAAGGAAGCCATAGGAACTCCTCTTCTAGTCAAGATATTTTTTTATGGTTATGATATGTTTGAACCACAAACAATAAAAATGCATGCGTCCTGAATTCTGATTACAAAAAATAAAAATGTTGTTGAGAAATGTAAGAAGATTAAAAGTATTAAAAGCAACTAAATGTGCTTACTCTTCTTCGTTTTTTAATAATAGTTATCGGCTAATAATAGCATGATGTTATATTGGTCTACATTAATTAGACTCTCTCCCCAAACGGTAAAGTGACAACAACTACGGATATTTTGGGGCAATTTGAAAAACACGTTTTACCACTTTGTTACCACTACGCACACGCATGCACGTACGCGAATACATAATGATCAATATTCCACCAACATTACACATTATTATTCAAAACAACACAAATTAGTACAAATTGACAACAACAATTTTTATGTTTATGGCATCACGACGACGCGTATTTTGCCAAGGTCAAGTATTACGAATATTCATTTCTAAATTAATTCAACTTCCCAATGAACTTGATGACAAAGATGATTATGAAATTGATGAAGTGCCCCACCCTGGATAGTCAAGTGATGGATACTTAACATACCAATTGCTACGGCCGTTTTGAGGGAAATCCAAAAGGCACTTTTTATCACTTTGTTACAATTACCTTCACTCATGCGCATATAGGACTACTTAATGGTTAATATTCCATCAACATTACACATTATAATTCGAAATAACACAAGTTTTGGAAAATAAAACAAATTGACGACATCACTCTTCGATTTCCCGCCAAAAAACCAACAACACTTCTATTTCCCGGCAAAACCAACTGCACTTTTTATTTTAGTCTCTTGTGCCAGTTATGTAGTGACCAAAGAGCTAAGCATGAAAAAATTGACGTTAGTGTAACACGCTAGTGAGTATACAAGCTGTAACATAATAAACGCAAGACAGTGTCATTTGAAAACAAAAGATCCAGCAGACTCCGCATGACTTCGCGCGATAACGTAAACATCAGCTCTGTGTAAAATCGTGTTTAAAAATACAATTCTATCAGTTTAGAAACAAAAAAGGTTGAAAATAGTGTATCATATTGTGAACAATCAGTGACATTGTTAGTAATACGTTAAGTACAAGAATAAAAACAATATCCCAAGTCATAATAACAACGACTATAAGCTCTTAATTTGCAAGGAAATCATTAAAAAAGCATAAACGAATACAATACAGTGTTCTTTATATCAGTGACAAACAAGAATTATTCATAACAACTATTTATAAGTGATAAACAGTGTCTCAAACCCTCAACCCTCTTTTTTTCTTTAGCAATAACAAAGTAAACAATAACCGTCAGCTGATTCTGAAAAGTGACCTTTGGACTGTTATCGAGACTGGCCGATCTCACCCGATTGACACTTGTGACAGATTAGGTCACCTAATACATACCGTAATTTCATCGAAATAATTAATTACAACTTTGCGCAGTTGTCAAGCGCATTGTCTACGTTGACAAGGCCAACAGTTCAAACCTAGGCTCACTGATCACTTTTTGTGAAGAAATTAAAAATAATTTGCAATTAAAAAAATTATGGCATGGGATGACAATATTACTTTACGCAAAACACACAGAGCTATGTCTTGTGACGATATTACGACCCTCCATAATACAAATACATCGCTCTTCGATAGTACAATGCTAAGCCTGCAGGATACTTCAATAAATGATAACATCATTAATAAAGAGCTGCAAACTAAAGTTGGTAAGTTGCAAGAAGATCTAGAAATCGCAAATCAGGAAATAGAAAATTTAAATTCGGAGAATTATAATTTAAAGATAGAAATCGGGCGGTATATAAAATTGGTTGAGATGTATAAAAAAATGGGAATAGGGGACAAAACAAATACACCAGTATCAGCGAGAAAAAGACGACAAAAAACATTAAAGAATGTCAATATGGCCCTTTCTCCTGTGAATGTTACCACGACACATAATAAATGCCCACAAACTCGTACCCAAGAGACTACAAAATGTCAAGAAAGCGTAAATATACCACAAACAGATCTTGTAGTCAATAATAACAAATATTCAGAAAATCTCAATGTTTTGGCTGATGAACATAACCAAGGTCCACGCACATACAACTGCTCACAATCCACATCAAAGTCAACAAAGAATAAGATAATGGTCCTAAGCAGTGCGATAAGCAACAAAATTCATATATTAGCAGAGAGAACCTATATAGACAAATTTGAAATTTGCCATTACAGGAAACCAAAATGTGGAATGAGGCAGTTATTAGACGGAATAAAAGGACAGACTAAAGACCTCACAGAAAAAGATTACTGTATAATCTTAATAGGAGAACAGGACTTTAAGACTACAAATAACTATGTTGATTTGATCGTATATATCAGAGAAACACTCATAGCTATAAAAAACACGAATATAATACTTACTCTACCAACTTTTAAAATCAATAACTATAATATGTTATTTAATTCTAGGATAGAAATATTTAATAGTTTACTTTATTTAGATATAGAGTCTCACCATTATGCATATATACTAGACTCGAACTATAATCTTTCTTATAAATATGACATGTTCTCTAAGCATAATGGGACGTTAAATAACAATGGTTTCAGAGTCATACTGTCAGACCTTATATGTTTAATAACTGAACTTGACATGTATAATAACAATTATAATAATATTAATAATGACATGAATAACTACATTACTAATGATTTTTTTCGTCGATAATGTCAATAATACCTACGAATCTTTAACACTACTCCATCAAAATATAGCGGGTTTCATAAATAAAATCGATATGATAGAATTATGTATTAATGATTTAGCAACAAAGGGTAACCAAATAAGCTTTTTGTGTTTTAGTGAAACATTCGTAAAAAAGGGGGAAGAGATATATATAAAATTAAAACATTATAAGTTATCTTCATTTTTCTCTAGAAAAAAGGAAAGGCGCGGTGGAGTATGTATCCTAACAGAAAAATCATTGGAATCTAAAAATATGCAATTATGTAACGATATTTCTATAGAGAAAGAATTTGAGTGTTGCGGTATTGAAGTGCCGGTACACAAATGTATAGTTCTCTGTGTATATAGAATACCAAAATCTTCGGTGTCTATTTTTTGTGAAAAGTTGGATATTCTTTTACACAAATTATCTTTTAAAAATAAAAAAATAATTCTTTGCGGGGACTTTAATATTAACATGATGAAAACCAACAACGACACTAATAATTTGAGGAACATTTTACATAATTACAACCTGGAATTACATATTAATACCCCGACACGTCAAAATACATGCATTGATCTCATAGCAAGTAATATTAAGCGGCCTATTGGCCACTTACATGAATATAATCTGTCAGATCATAACACATGTCAAACACTAACCTTCCCTGTACTTAAAAGACAAAAATTGACTCAATACTACGTGTATAAAAGAAATTATTGCCAAAATAACATTGACAAATTCATTGATTGTTTAAAAAGACTTCCGTGGATAAAGGAAATTGACAATACAAGCGATCTTAATGTTGCATTTATTACGTTTCACGATCTTTTTTGTCTTTTATATAATCTCTGTTTTCCATGGCAAAAAATAAAAATAGCTAATAGAAAAACTGCCCCTAAATGGATAAGCAAGGGAATCAAAATATCAAGCACCACCAAAAGAATGCTTAGGTTCAAATATTATAGACATAAAAATACTACGAACAAAACAAAATATCATAAATATACAAGAGTACTAAAAAACTGTATAACCCAATCGAAAAAGAATGTGATCAGTAAAGTGCTAAAAATGGCCAAAAACAAATGTAAAGCATCATGGGACATTATTAAAGATAAGGAAAACAATGACATAAATTATGACAAAATTCAATGTATTTATAAAAATGGTACAAAAATACAGACACCACTAGAAATTGCTAATGCATTCAATGACTTTTTTATTAATTCAATTGAAACTGGCCAACAATTTAAACAAAAATGCATTTCGAACCTAGATTACTTAAGCTCAAGTATATTTCTGAGGCCTTGCTGTGAAGATGAAGTTATAAAAATAATCAGATCATTAAATAACACTAAATCAGTGGGTTATGATTCTATCTCAACACACATTTTAAAAAAATGTGCAGTGACAATTGCACCTATCCTAGCCTACCTTATTAATCTTTCTTTTACGGAGGGTACATTTCCTGATAGACTAAAAACATCAATAGTAAAACCGCTGCTTAAAAAAGACGACCCACATGAACTTGGCAACTATAGGCCAATTACACTAATTCCAATATTTTCAAAAATTTTTGAAAAGGCAATGCACTCTCGGTTAAACGACTTTTTAACGAAAAATAATATTATTAGAATAGAACAAAATGGTTTCCAAAGAGAAAAGTCTACTACACTTGCAGCTTTTTCACTAATACATAAAGTTACTGAAAATATTGACAAAAGACTTCCAGTAGTTGCAATCTTCTTTGATATGACAAAAGCTTTTGACTGCGTGGAGCATGACATACTTATAGAAAAATGTTTGAGGTACGGTATCCGCGGGCCAGCTTTAGGCTGGATCAAAAGTTACATCAAAAACCGTGAGCAATGTGTTGAGGTGACTCGTCTAGATGCACAACAGAATCTCACCGCATACAAATCCTCGCTTAAACCTAATAAATTTGGAGTTCCCCAAGGTAGCGTTCTTGGACCCTTGCTTTTTATAATGTACATAAATGACCTACCAAACATAACAAATCACCAATCTATATTATTTGCAGACGATTTTTCCGTAGTTATTCCACACAATGATAAATCAATCTCGCACGAAAAGGTTTTGAATTCTACTGTGGAATCTATAATAAGTTGGCTCAATAATAATAACCTACGCGCAAATATTTCCAAAACAAAATTTATACAGTTTAATAACTACAAAGGGTAAAAACAAAATCTAAACCTTATGTATAATGGTCAAAATATTGAAGAAGTGTCAGACCTGAAATTTCTGGGTCTCACAATAGACCAACACTGTAATTGGAAACTACACGTAAAAAATACCTCCACTAAACTAAACAGATACGTTTTTGCACTCCGCAGACTTCAGTGTTTAGTGGGCAAAAAGGTTGCTCTTATTGCCTATTATGGCTATGTAGAGTCTATCTTGCGATATGGAATACTATTGTGGGGTAATTCAACAGACGCTAAAACTGTATTCCTTGCGCAAAAAAAGTGTGTACGTGCTTTAAACAATGTAGGGCCACGCGACTCATGTAGATCATTATTTAAATCCAACAATATCCTAACTCTGGTTGGATTATATATATTAGAAGTTTGCATCTTTGTGAAAAAATATCCAACCCACTTCACCTTTGCGTATAGTAATTCTATAACAGGAAACAGGGATCCCACTAGATTACTATTTCCAAAATTTAGAACATCTATCTACCAAAAGAGTTCATATATTATGTGTATCAAAGTATTCAATAAAATACCAAAAAAAATAAGAGAAATGCCAGCGCTGCCTATGAAGAAAAAATTGAAGCAATGGCTTATAGACCACACCTTCTACACCCTTGATGAATTCTACTCGGTTATGCAACATAAATAATTTTGTTGAGACTAGTATATTAAGATAACAATATAATAATATGAATAGGAGAGAATAACTGTAATATAGAAAATTATACAAAATTATTATAATTGAATGATATTATTTTAAGTTAGAATATATATTGACATTAATGACATTTTGTATTTACTATTACCTAATAAATATTTAATATTTGCATACCTGTAAGGTGAAATGTGCTGAACTACGAGATAATGCAACACCTTATTGTAATACCATGTTTCAAGCAAATAAATTTCATTTCATTTCATTTCATTTCGAGACCTGAAAGTAGTTTGTTCTAAATCGGTAACTGAATTGATTCCAACTATTTTTAATGTATCTTACATTTTTTTTTAAATTTGCAAAAAATGCTTTGACTCCTTCAGTGCGCTATAAAAAACTAAATTTATTCTTGATTCATAGCAATAAGGAGATAACAAATGCATTCCTAACCCGTATTTCTCAAAATGCATACATACACGTACAAGTTTCATTATTAATTGGGGTATAAAAGTGCTTAAAAAAGGGGTAAAATCCTTTAAATTTGGAAATTTGGTTTTCATTTCGAATTTATGAAGCAATTCTCTAATTTGGGTGTCTGAGGTCTTGCGTTTATTATGTTACACCTTGTATATGCTATCCTTGTCAGACTACAAATTTACTAAATAAACATGAACGTGACAGCACGATTACTCGCTAGCGATACGCCAACATCAAAGGTTTAGTACTGACCCATCTGATCTAAAAAGAAAAAAAACATAGCAGTCTTAACGAAACATTATAAGTTATTTATCCAAGTGACCGAGTTTCCGGTCTAGATGTTTGATTCCATAGAGTCCCGGTCAAGAACCCAGTTACAAATTCCTTTGGTATTTAGCCAGCAATCTGAAGATATGATGTGATCTAATTGGATGGAACTTGGGAGCTATATTTCTTTCGTCCATTATATTTGATATTATCTTTTGATATTCCTAAATGTTTCTATGTTGGCTACATTTCGTACAAATTAATGTTCGTGATCAAGTTCGAGTAATGAGAAAATAGTCAACCAAGTAATTGACCTCATTATAGACATTGTGTACAGTGTATATAAATATAAGTCAAGTGGAGTGGTTCAATATGTTATATACAATACTAAATATTCACAATAAAAGATAATAAATTCACATTAAAACACAAATATATACATTGAGCACCAAAAATAATAACAAAATATTCCATTATTTCGTACTAATAACACAAAACCAAAAATCATTAGGGTTAACTCCTATCTGTGATAAGTTTAATGGAGATATATTTTTAAGAGAATGGCTCCAATACTAAAATATATCGATGCTCCTATACGAAAAAAATCGATACAAAATAATTGATATTTTATATATCGATAAAAGAAAATATAGATTATATAACATATTTTATTGGCGGCAAAAAATATAACCATTGTGTTGTACTAGTGACGGTGGAATAACACGTTTTTTTCCCTTTTATTAACATCTTTTAGCACATAATACATACAACGAAAATTATTTCTGTCACGTTTATCACTTCTCTCATTACAAGGCCCTTATTCGCTATGACTAATATAACACTTAACGCGGCCGGTTACAATAACTTAGTGAAATGACTGTTTAATGGTACTCCAGAGGTATACGGAATACCATTGCACGAAGTTGTAGTAACGCGTTGCGTTTAGTCGTAATGAATAAGGACCGAGAACGGTCTATTCTTACTTGGAATATATATTTTTATTCACGTAGTAATACTACTTTTCCTTCACAAAGCATTTCCTTAAATAATTGTCAAAGCCAAACCTTATTTCCACGTTTATCTAGAAACTACATGTAATAATTAGAGCGACAACGTATTTTTTAACTTTTGTCGCTTTCTATTCGTAATTAAAGATTTGTGTTTTTAAAAGTATTGCTGTGTTGTTCCCATAAATATCTGCCCTTATGATTAACCTTTACTGAACTCTGTAGCCACCTTTCAGATAAACGGCGTGTTGGCTTGGTTAAAAAGTATTTTAGTGGGATCCTATTAGTGGAATGTGGAAGTAACGACTTGCCTTAACTACGCGGTTTGACTGTTAGGCTATAGATAGGTGGCATGCTTGATTGTTTCCTACACGAGTAATTAATTGAAGAAAATAAATAAACTCACACTTTATTTTTTTTTATTTTTTAAATAAACCCCACACAAGGATTTATTCCTGTGTCGTAGGTGCGTTTACAAAAATGAAAATTTACATACATAAATACTCAAAACGAAACAAATAATTGTGGGCACAGAAAGATTTGTCCCGTCCGGGAATCGCACCCGCGACTATTAGACACAGTGGGTGTAGCGGCTTAAGCTCTGAACCACTGCGCTAAATCGTCTGTCATGAGAATAATATATGAGAGCTTCGAACTCAATTAGACGTCGTATGGATTTACTTAGGGAATTGCATACTACTTGCTACTATTCTACACTTTTGTAAAAGTAAGTTCTATATAACAGGCCGCAAAAAAATTAAAAGCTACATGTAAAGGCAGATGTATGTAATGCAATTAAACAGAGAAATATATTGAACTTTCAAAATCTAATTGAATTGAACCACCAGGTACTGTAGTGCCCTGATGCGTTAAAGCGGGTATGTTATGAAGAGCGAATAATTTATTTCAAAAGCCTATACTTGTGGGCGCTGCCTGAGGCTTGTCATAATATTATTTCACCCCGCAGCGTTGTTGGATGGCTAAGTATACATTTACTTGAATACTCAATTCAATTTTAAGCCTGTTGTACATTATAGATTACTCCATGGATGTATTTTTTTTTTGCCAGGCAAAAGGTAAGACCTTTCCATCACATTAAAATAAAAAAATGAATAAATACCGCCACACTTATAGACGTCAGGTAAGGTTGGCAGAGCTATTTTTCGCCATCGATGTTATAACACATATAATAGGGGCCAGCCTAATGCAATTTTACCGGGCACTTTTCCAAGAATCCTGACTGATACTGGGAATTTATGACGAAAAATTTATACACTGTCCGACATAGGATTCGAAACTAGGACTTCGGGGTGGCTATGTGGATTGTTTGTCACTTAACTAACGAGGCATTGCATTATTTAGTCTCTACACTTACTCTATATCTTTTTTTTTTTTTTTTTTTTAAACGTAGCCCCACACTAGGATTTATTCCTGTGTCGTGGGTGCGTTTACAAACATGAAAATTCACATACACAAATACCCAGACCGGAACAAATAATTGTGGATTACACAAAGATTTGTCCCGTGCGGGAATCGAACCCGCGACTGTTAGACACAGTGGGCGGAGCGGCTTAAGCTCTTAACCACTGCGCTAAATCGTCCGTCATATACACCCTAACTCTTTTATTTAAATGCTAAGTCTTATTTCAAAAATATTGAAATCTATCTATCTATCTATCTATAACCTCACGCCAGATCCCTTGCGGGGTAGGCAGAGAGTACAGAGTTCCAACAGGTTCTTTCCTTACATACCTCTCTGGCTTCCTCGACTCTCATAGTTCGTCTCATACACGCTCGCCGGTTACGGAGACTCTTGACTCTCTCTTAAATATTGAAATACTGTTTAAATAACTCGAGCAACATAATACATTTTAGGCCTTTATTATCTGTAGAAGTAGAATTAAACTAAATATTTTTTTAATACCGCAGTCATCTAGTTACGCATCATTTTTACAAGCTTTTATTTAACTTGCAATGTTCGTATGTCTGTCTGTCTTTCCGGTTTTAAATAATTGCGGGTATCCGATTGAGTTGAAATTTGGCATACGTATGTAAGTTCGATGACAATGCAATAATAGATTGTGTCCTTAGGAAGCATAGGAACTTCTTAACTAAGCAAGATATCTTTGTTTCGTATTTGCCATAAAATATTTTTTTTTAAAAGGTATTATTAAATTAAATTTATTTATTTGAAGAAGCTTCTTTAGTACGTAGTACATAATAATTCAATGGGGCTATCTTCACGTCACAAAACCTCAATAACACTTTTTCCGACCTGAGATTCAAACTCAGAGGGACCACCACAACCTTGTTAGCCATGTTACTTTACGATAAAGAGACGGAGCTATTAACTGTGTACATTCAAGTCTCTATTTTAAGGCAAAACAAAATTTTGAAAAGTTCTTTACATCAAGTAACCTTTTTACTATTAGCCGGCCAATCTCAAGAGGGTCAATATTAACTGAAAATTATGCTTCGTCTACTCGGATCGTTCGGTAGCCTCGTCACGTCCTTCTAGCAGCCTGTCACAAATGGAACACCGCTATGGATTACGTAATTTAATATACTGCACCTCCGAATTTCTCTGAGATTACCTTAACATCGGAAGAAATCAATGTAGCCCCTGTTCTCAGGGTGTATCTATATTTACTTCTATATCTATGTCTACACGGACAGACTTAGTCCAGTAGATAAAAGTCCCACTGGATCGAGTGGTCGCGGGTTTGTTCTCCGCACGGGACAAATCTTTATATAACCCACAATATTTGTTTAGGCCAGGATGTTTGTGTATGTAAATTTTATGTTCGTAAACGTGCCCACGACACCTGAATAATTAATTACTAGTGTAGGATTCCGTTTCGTTTATTTGATTAAAGCTCTCGGAAATTCAAAAAAACTTTAACACGTTTTCCAGCTCAAGACTTTTAACAGTAGTAAATAAAACACTATACTGTCCCGCTTGAAATCCAAAGCCTTCTCTAACAGATCAAAGTGATAGCGACTACGTCTAACTCCACAACGCGAACCAAGTGCGCGTTGGTGGAGGTAAGTCTTGCGGCCGATTATGAGGCTTTCAACGTAGCTTAACAACTACCACATTAAGTGATGTTCGGGAAAACAATTTGGCATGCGTTTTGCAGCATGGACATACCTGTATATGACACTACCACGAACAATCGCACATATCGGATCGATCGGGCCGAATGCTGATTAACCATGGTGATAGCTAAGAACACCTTGGTCACGAAACGCTACGAGCGCTATATCATAGTAGTAAAAATAATTAAAAGGTTGCTTTCATGCTCGAAGCTACTAGAAAAACTCTACAAGGAAATTTGGGTATACTGCCCGCACTTTTACACTTCCCGTTTTGCGCATTTCGCATCCAGTCCCTTCCGGGTACTATCACAAGAGGGCTTAGCACGAACAGGTTGACGTAATCATCACGGTATTAAGTTGATATGCTATCCTTTGCATCCTACGAATTTGCTATATAAAGATGAACGTGACAGCACGCTTTCTTGATGTTACGCTAACATGAACCGGTTTATAATAAACTCTTAGGCCATCAGTTCACCTTACGGGTCGTCTCCCTACATTTCAATGTCTGGATTAAGGTAGTACTTAAGCACGCTTTTCCCCCAATTGTGTCCCATCTCCAACTTGGAATTCCTGCCCATTACATTGACAACTCTTCCCGTTTTTACATCGGAAGCTATGCCCATTATATTATTCGAAGTATTTGGCTACAGTAATCACAATTACCAAAAAAAGGAAAATAATTTTAATTTAAAAAGATCTTTTTTAAAACCGAGCTTTTATAACCAAAAAACAACACGGGGACATCTTGCTAAGTGGAGGAGTATGTAACTATGGCCACCTTCCAGTTTCATCATCAAATCAGCTTCATAGTATCTTAGAAACCGAACTTACATACGTATGTCAAATATCCGCAAGTGCATGAAAAATGGATAACAGCATTTGAAGCGGACAAACATATGAACAGTGCATGTTAAAATTGCTTTACTTCTAATTTTTGCCTCAACAAATTGAACTCTGTAGCTGTCAGTGATCCAATATGCTGGCAAAACAAATAGTGTTAATAGTTTATCTGTGGAAACGCTGTTTACTCGGCCGAGCTCGCTGAAAGCATCGCAAACATCACTACGAGTAACTCAGTAGATACAGGGAGTTTGTCATCGATGATGTATTACGGAGTTGATGTTGGGGGAATTTGGGGATATAGATCTTTTTTATACCTATTTACAAACATCACCTACATCACGATGGAAAATTATAATTACAAACACAGTAATATCACGAATACCCTTTAAAATGAGTAGTTGGTTTGAGTTACGTCAAGTCGGTAAGTCAAAGTCAAACATCATTTATTTGTATGGGCCATAGATTTCCATGGTATAGCCCAGTAAAAAACCATTAACTAACGGCTATTCGCTGTCAAACTTTAGTCGAAACGTCATTTTTACCATCTATCTCCGGAACAAAATGCGGGCAATGACTCTGCGGTCAAAAACTCAGCGGGCTAGTGTTTTAACTTCAATTGTTTTATTCCACTGGCCGTTATGATAACAATATTTTACTATAAACGCTTATCGATAGATTTAAAAATAAAGTTAAAAATATAGAAGTTATTTAGAAGACTAAGAACGAATGAAATAAATAACAAATTTTCGTGTATTTGACGTACTCGTACTATGCGAGTGGAGGAAGCCGGATAGGTATGTAAGGAAAGAACCTGTTGGAATTCTGAACTCTCTGCCTACCCCGCAAGGGATCTGGTGTGATGATATAGATAGATATATAGAATTTTTTTCTAACGAAACTAGTAAGAAATAATTGTAAATAATACATACTTAGGAACGCATTCACTACTCTCAATGAAAGTGTGAAGATCAATGAAAGTGAAATCGATAATTCAAGTTGCAAGTAAGTCTATGTTCGAAATTCACCATCCCTGAATAGTCTTATTATTAACGTATTTTTACATACTTTATTTATTAACTCTGCAAGTGTTGTATACTTATTTAAGTGCAATAATTTCAATTTAATGATGTAACTGGTAGGTAGCTGAGGTGCCTCTTATAAATAAATCCTACAAGAATAAAGGTTACTTTGACGACATTGTCTGGCAATAGAAGGGCATGTACAAAACTTATAAACATAAATCGCAATTTCTGTCACAAATGAAACCAATAAATCTGGGGATTCTGTCGATACGAATAAAGAAATTGGGGAAAATGACATCTATTATTATTGAAATTACGGTTTACGGTTTGTTGGAGTTCATAAAGATGGCACATAGATATAAAATATATAGTCTTTACAAAAAAATGCGTACATCACGTAAATAATATTTTCGAATACTGAGAGCTAAGCACGAACATCTTAACGATAGCGGTACGCTATTGAGTTGATATGCCATTCTTTTCACACTGCTCACTCATTAAATAAAGATGAACGTGACAGCACACTTTCTCGATGACGTTTAGATAACGTCTAATAGTTTGTGCTTAGCCTTCTGATCGTAAGAGTACCTAAGTAATAGGTCAAATTAATCAAGTGCTTAGTCAGTATTTAGGAGGCCAGGTGATTTATATTGAATAAACCTTTACAATTTCACAGGTACATTATTTTAACCGTTTAGTTTCTGCTCGTGACTTTATCCGCGTTTAATTTACAGATAAAGCTTTCATTATCCGGGATAAAAAGTATCCTATGTGTTAATCCAGGTAATAAACTATCTGTGTGACAAATTATATCTAAATCAGGCGTTCAGCCGTTTTTGCGTGATTAAGTAACAAACATCTAACATCCAAACATGTAAACATACAAACTTTCACTTTATAATAATAAGGAGAATTTGACGACATGTTTTCTATACTGTGAAGATCTAGTACGAAATTTAGCATATTATTTTTTTCCCTAAAAATATTTCACTTTTATGCAGCCTCTCGATTTTTGGAGGAAACCTAGTATTGGAATTGTAGAAGCTAAACCATTTCAGCATAAAAAAACATGTTATTTCTGTCCGGTAACAGGCGATAGATACCAGAGTGTTATTTCGGTCTTGCAATAGTTTATATGTCTATAGTCGAAGTACAGGTGCAACTGCTGAAAGTGGGACAGACGAGTCTGCTTGGTCACTTGTACACCTCTGCCACCCCTGCTTGGGGAATATAGGCGTGACGGTGTTTATTTTTTTATAGTTATTATAACTGCAAACTAAGGACCATTTTACATTTTGATTTGGCTATGATGAGTTTAAGTAACAATCTGTCTAAAAATTTTTTATGCGTAAATAAATAGAAATTCTTATTCAATTCGTACATAAGTTATAATAAGCTCATGACTGTTGAGTTGAACTTATGTTGATTTTTAATTTAGAAGCCGGACTTGAGAGGCATATAGCATTACGTTATGTATTTGCAATATTTTTGTTATATTGTTTGAATTGAATTGTATGAATTACAAATAACCACCATCCATATCAGAAAACTATAAAGAAAACGAATAAAATTTTCACATTTATTTCCCTATTCCGGTTAACTTACAGTAGAATACTCAACTACAATGCCTTTTTGTCACTTATCTATGCCACTAAAGCTATTCTACGGCTTTGTTCTTGAACCTGATGTTCCTAAAGCCATTTTTTCAAGCCCTCTTTATATATCTTTTTGACTCAATTCTTCCATTATTGGATCCAGATATGGGCAAAATGTAATCAGATTAATGCAATTCCATGTTGTAATATTCAATCATGATTCAAGATCAAAAGTGTAATCGTAATCGATGAAGATTACAAAATGTAATAGTAATCGTTAAGCATTAATACACCGTCACCTCTATATTTCCCAAGCTGGGGTGGTTAATCATTAATCTGATTCCATTTTGCTTATATCGTTCGATTCATTATTTGACTAACAGCTGCGTAAGTTTAAATCTTAAAGCCAAAACGTGCTAAGCTATATAGCAATGACGTTTTAGAAGAAAACTGATTTTTTGTAAGGATCTGAGGCTTATCATGAGAACTTTGGGGTTAGTGTGACGCTAGCGAGTAATTGAACTGTCACTTTTAGGTTCATTTAGTAAATTTAAAGTGTGACAAGGTTGCTATATTAACTCGCTAGCGTCACGCCAACGTCAATATATTCGTGCGAAGACCTGTGATATAAGTTACCTTACTTCAGTTAATATAAGCATTGATTTCCACTCATTCCATTAAGTTAATAATAATACGTATATATTGCCCGCAGGGCAGCTTGTGGCGAGCTGTTGGTGAGTAACGACACCACGGACCCGAGTGCTTCAGAGAGTCGGTCAGGGCCCCCAACTCGGCGTGTCTTCGTCGGTCGAGTGGAAACCGAAGGGTGCCCGCAGGACTCTCGGCTCTGGCTAGCCTTAATTAGTCGTCCAGAGAGGAGCCGTGAGAGCTATATCGACGTAGGAAGATAATGCGGTCCTACGTCGATGTACTCCAGGGGTTGAAGTGTTAAAGGGCATAACGCCGCGAGTAACTTCGGAGAAAGCGTAGCACACCTCTCTACACCCCAGAGCCGCTCACACCGGTGTTGCCCTCAGTTGTCCTAGGACGACCGTTTGAGGGCCCATCTAGTAAGTCACCGCCGGCCACGGGTAATTAGGTATCACTAATTATGGCCGGTGTCCGTCCCCTTAGAAATAGTCCAGTTTTTGTCCATCAAACCTCATTTACATAGCCCTTGTTTTCGTTCCATAATTTATAATAGTCCTTGCACCAGCCAGGGTCAGTTCGCTGGTTATGTTTCTTCATTTTCAGCAAGTGATTTCAGCAGGTGGCTTACATAACATTAACTTCTCGCAAAGGGCCTCTACGTGTTGGACCCATGCCCCCATGCAAGCCTTTCAAAGGTCCGGGTAAAGCCCGTGAATCTCAGCGAGATACGTATATATGTTTGTTTTTTTTCTTATCCTACATACATGATCTGATCAAGTAGCCTTGCACAAAAATAGGCTCCTTCTGGTACGTAGGTATATTTGATTCAGAAAGTCGCTATCTCAATAAAATTAAAACTGTGGTATAAACGGAAATCTCCCATTTGATGTAATTAAGAGATTGAGAGAGTTATCTCTACTCTATACTACCACAGAAATACAAACTGAAGCGTTCTTACCGGCCAGTATAAATCATATTCTAAGTTCATAATTATTGGCACAAAAATTCTTCAATTCAAAAAAGTAGAAAACCCAGATAAATAGTCAATACAATACATTCTTATAGAGTTACGTTTTTCAAGGTATTAATGCCAGAAAAATTTCGCTTTATATTTATAAGTTAAAGCTTAGTTAATATTTCGAACATAATGTGTACCCAGAATTTTCTGATTGTATTATTTTGTTTTTGTGCATGGCTTCACGGGTATCGGGTATCCGCAGTCCAAAAGCCGCGGTGAAAAAACACGTAGCTATCAACAGCATTTCTGTTGCTAAGCAGTTAATTTTACAAATTCTAACACCAGAAATAAATTAATTTTAATTTAACTTAAAACCAAAAACCCTCAATTTACGTTTGCTATTGTCGATCGGACTATTAAGACTTCACCCATTTATGCATGTGTGATGTACATATAGCATCTCTATAGTTTTATAATAATAGAAGATTCTCTTCTGAATACCAAAGCCACGAAGCCAAAGAAAAGATGGCCGTCAAGTTTAATAATACATCAATTTATAAGCAGCGCACCTGCCGCCGAGCCGCGCCGGTCAATTAATTATTCCCTCAGAATATTGGGATCTTTTTGGGGAAATATAATTGTAGTGTTAAAGGTAATATAAAATGTTATTAAAGGTTTTTAAAATAATTACGTTGTTTTGAATTGACGTAAATCAAAGTTCGTAATTGCATAACTCTACAGAAATATCAAAATATCAATTTGAAAGAGAATTTGATTTATTAGTAAATGAGGTAGATACGTATATTTCTACTTTATCATTATTTCATTTTGTTTCTTTTTACTTTAATTAATTATTAAAGTAAAAGTAAAAAGAATTCAAATTGTGTTTTTAGATTTATTTAAATACAAATCACACATACCTAAGTATTTTTAGTTTTTAATTATAGGTATATCGAAAAGAGACTGCCTGTAACATTACCTAACATGGCGTTGCCGGAAGATCAGCGCTGCAGCATAATACAGCTGCGGCCTTAGCTGAGGCAGGGACCAATTTTGAGCCTTACACAATTACTTTTCAGTTCTACTTTATTTTCATTAATACTTGTTGTCATATCGACAGACATTTGTTATTTATCTCTTTCTTTTGATATTTAGTTGTTTGAGCACAAAATAAATTACGCTTCTTTCTTTCTTTCTTCCTTTATCAATCGTTGATCTGGAATTCAAAATAATATACCTTCCATCTCTATATTGTCAGTTATATTAATAAGCAGTAGTATTACTGAGCACGGATGACGTCCAGTATAATAGATAAGTTTGCCCCTTAATATATTGGAACCTAATATCATCGGCGAAATGTGGGTGGATTCAGTATACCCTCTCCCACCTTCATTTAGGAAATGGAGTTGTGTCATGGTTTTTATCTTATTTTTTATTATACCTATGGTCCATTTGCTATGGATACATATTTCTCTCTTCCGTAAACGATCTAACTATCAATTGTATTCATATAGCCAGCTGTTATCGTCAAAGTTTTTACACAATGTAAAGTGAAACGTATTCTCTCAAAATTGTTCATAATATTTTCTTCGAAGAAACCCATTTCTCTTTGTAACATTTTATCGCGTTCATTTTCACGTTGGGACCAAGATTGATGGCTCAGTTCCACCGACTAGACGCTTTCGTCGAACAACTAAATCGAAAATGTCAATCTAAAACGAAAACTGACCACAGTGTTTTACGTGGAGTCCTTTTTTATTTGTTTTTGGGATTCCTTAGACAATCTGAGCCCCAATACTATGAATAAAATTCCGCTGAACCCTAATCCTAACCGCTTTACACAAATGAGAAGAAAAAAACATGTTAGTAGTAGTCCGAAGTCTAGAATTATGTTCGAGATAGTGGCAAAAAGCTTATGACTCATGATATCGGGCCCAAACATTATCGGTGGAATGTGGTTGTGTACAGTATACCTTTGCTATCTCCACTTGGGGAATTTATGTGTGACGGTTTTTAGAAATGAGTATCGTGTCGATAGCGAGATAACTCTCAATCTATGATGACACCCGTACACAGTTGTACGGGGATAACAAACCTTTTTTAGCGATTTCACGTTAAAAAAAACGTGTTTAAAAATACAAACCATATCTTTGGTGATACCAAATGTTACCCATCTGATAATATAATGTCACGCTTATATTCCCCAAGCGGGGATAGAAGTGTTGTACGGTGTAAACCAGTATATTGCTGGATTTTAAACAAACGTTTGGGGCATGTATGTAAGCATGGCGATGTTTCTGTCTTTATCTTAGCTTGCTCTTGTGAGGGCTGATTTCAATCACATTGGTCATGTAAGATAATGATACTCACAGTATAAAATTAATGATGTTTATACTGAAACTCGTAGATATGCGAATTCTGCTGAGCTTAACCTAAGGTACTTAAATTTTGTCACTGACTAAACAACAGTAATCTAGATTTATGGTTGGCCAAAGAGAATCATCGCGCTGCGTGCCTTGACTGAACTTATGGATCTATCTATATTTGTCATCACGCCAGTTCCCTTGCGGGGAAGAAGAGAGTACAGAGTTCCTCCACTTCATGGCAGGCGTCCTCCATTGTCATAGTTCGTCTCATACATAAGGATGTAGGCTTAAAATCGGCAAAGGTGAATCGAATTATGTTACATGTATGAACCTTAGAGCATTTAAGCAACTCGAATACGTTATTTTCCATGGCGTCCAAGGCGAAATAGAGTGAGTTTAATGTTGCACATTGAAAATTACAAAAAAATATATGTTAGGTTAAGAACAGTCAGTTTTTAGTCTCCCACAAAAACTTGCCAACGTAGCGAGCGCCGGGCAATTGTGGTGAGAGAAAGGCGATTTGGCAGAATATAAAATCAGTATAAAACGTTTATGAGATAGGGTCATGTGTGATGAGTACGAAAGTTTTGCTATTCGCAGACATGACAGCCATTACTATTATTTGGGACACGCCAATGTCACCGACGTCAATTTATGTGGATCTAAGCTTGGATTTATTAGCGTCGATATGTCAGCATTGGTATGTAAAAGCGTCGTATATTTCAGTGCCCTGATATTGGAAATTGTATTATCGTCGATATTGTTTTTTACTGTGTCGGCTAGTTAAAAACTCTTAAAACATAGCATCAAGTATTAAAAATTAAATAAATTAAATCTTGTATGCGTTTACAAATATGAAATTCAAATACAAAAATTTATTCCGTGCGAGGATCCGTGATTACTCGAATCAGTGAGCGTCATCAAATACGCTCTAATTTTGCAAGATACGTATTTTATGCAAATACTGGTAGAAGAGAATACTAATATGCAACCGATAAGGTAAGGAAATAAGGGAATCATTAATACATGCAGGAACTGCATATTCTAAGACTACCCACGATGTGGCGAACCACCTTCATGCGGCAAACATAAACAACTACGACGCCTTAAATTTATATGAGCTGAAACTTCTCAGGCGCTGCTCAAACAATGCTTCTAAGTAAGCCACCGACGCTTAATTTGATGTAGTTGCTGAGATAGTGGAAGTTTAGTACGAGATTTTGCTTAGGAAAAATGATTTATATAGTATGATATGTATGGTATGATATCTGAAGGGCATGTTAAGACTCTCCGTAATCAGCGATAATGTATTAGATGAACTATGAGAGGGGAGGAAGCCAGAAAGGTCTGTAAGGAAACTGTCTGTTGGAACTCTGTACTTTCTGCCTACTCCGCAATGTATCACACGTGATGATTTATAGATAGAGTTAAAAACAAAGGGATTTGGGGGCTATGACACTAGACAAATTGTAACAAAGCGGGCGTCTTTACGGCGGCAGACGACTTCCTGTGTGAGCCGTTTTGGTTAAGTGCAACCGATCATTTGCCTTTTGAAAACGTCGCTGGAACATAAATGTGCAGGAAAACTAACTTAATCGAATCAAAACATTGTTTTTTTAAAGAGCATTTTTTTAGTATACTCACTCAATAACCGCGTGGTGGTCCTATAAAGGCTCCGAATGGTTTGGCACATTTTTATGCGTGTATAAATGACTATGCAATTGGCCGAACGGCCTTTACAGCATTACTGGACTAAAGGGGACTACGCTCCGGTCGGATGGGCTAGGACATCTTCAGCTTTTGATTTTGATTTTGATAGTGACTGGCGTGTACTTGCTGCTGGTACATACCCACAAGGATCTTTTGTCCCGCGGCCAAAACCGAACTAACGCTTCAAGTGAAATTTCACTTCATGACAGTCGGAAAGTTGCCGTTTTCTATCACATTTAAACTATTTCTTTTTTAATAAGCTCCGTGCGGACCTGTTGAAATGTATCCCTGGAAATAGAAACATTTTAGGTACTAAATGGTAACTCTAATTTCACACCAACGCCCCCCTGTCTATGTCATTCACTGGCCAAAGGATCCTTGTCGCACTATATAATTTATCCAGGCATAGCCAACTACTGTTAGTTATGTTACTTACAGCTGGTTTCAGTATTCAACTCAAGAATAGATTTGCCTACTACGGATAGTATTTTGACACATTTTGTATTGAAAAGATGCCAAAATTTTACTGACCGTAAGCAAATCTATCCTTGAGTTGAATATTGAAACCGGCCATTAAAGCTTACGAACAACAGTCCAACAATGCTTTGCAAGAATCTACGGCGGCATTACCTACCGAAGAAAATTCCAATGCGCTGCTGCAAATTTAAAAATACATGACGTGGATACCATGCCACGTAGACAAGTTTATTGTGTGAGAACGCCATGAAACTGCAATTTTCCCTTTGAAAGACTTTTCAAAGAATCTATCTCGAAGTGAACCTGTGTTTAGTTTTAGTATACAGATTATTTCAGTCAACTGCCCGTCAAGTTTTGTCTGAAATAGTATACATACAGACGTTACCCCGCTCAGAATAACATTCCATTTGGCACAGGGGAGTTCAATTTCTTCTGCGTGACGTCACTATATTAGGTTTGTTTGTTGATGTCCATATCACGGTAAAAATATAATTAAAAGGAAATTGCGATTCCTATTTTTATTTATCTATGTTTCCTGTACTGCAATATAGGTATAGGTCTAACAAGGATCTTTTGAGACGTGGCCAAAATGGGAACTAACGCTGTCATCAAGTAAATGTGACTTCATGACAGGTCGTTGGAGTTGCTGATTGCTATGTGTCAAGTTTATATCACATGTTTAAAGGAGTTATAAAATGCCGTCGCTCATTTATGTGAAATTACAAAAACAGACTGAGTCATAATGAACAATTCCGAGCAAGTGTTTACAATAACGTGAAACTCGTAAACTTATTGTGTTCACAATTAACATTACACAGTATATAACTTTGTATGATGACAAATAACCCGGGACGTGCTTAAGCTCGTAATGCAACATTTTAGGTCCTTAGTTTTAACAAAATGGTACTACTTGGGTTCATTAATATTAAGATGAAATATCATTTCTAATGGCCGGTTTCAATATTCAACTCAACGATAGATTTGCTTAATGTCTGTAGTAATTTGACAGATTCTCCGAATAAAATATGTCAGAATTCTACTGGTAGTAGGCAAATCGATCGTCGAGTTGGATATTGAAACCGGTAAGTGGTGCCACTCGTTTTTCCTCCGTGTCGTCATCATTACTGATAATATTGATGATAATAACTAATGACCAGATTATATGCATTTGCATGTTGCATATGCTTTTGCATATAAAACGTGTGATCCTATAACTGGTTCTCTGTTAAATTTTTAAGTTATTTATTATAGAAATGTAAGTCGTTGGACCACTTTTTAATAAATAAATATTTAGCCCCTTTTCTGTAATTGCATATTTTAACAAAAACTAGTGTGATAATGCATAGTTGGCCGGTATATTTACAACATTTTAAAAATGCACAAGGGCAAACTCGTTGTCGTTACTCACTGCACTTGAGTGACCGCGAACTATAACTCCGTGCGATCGCTAACTGTCGATGAAGAAGATTCCGTTTCAATTTATAAATATATTTTGAGCGATTGAAGATACCTTACTACCGAACATATGGAACAGTACCTGATCGTTTCTGTTTACTGTTAAGAAAAATGTAGAATATTTTGATTTGTGGAAAATACTTTAGGCTGATAATATTAATTAATAGATAATAATGTTATGTTTGCGGGGTAATTAAATGCCGAGTAACGTGCGAAGTACTTTATTAGGCGCTGTACACACAAAACAGTACGTCGAATGCAAGTATACACGCGAACCAATCACAGACTTGTACTACTCTCGTTAGTACCCAAATACTGTTTCCAGGTCGCTGAGTCACTCGTAGTATCCGTATATCGATGCTAAAGTCGCCGGTGTATTCCACTTAGATCGCTTGTTCTCCAATTTGATCACTATAGCTTCCGAGAAGAGACTGTCTCGTCCCCCCGCGCTCTGTGTTCCTTTTATACTTGTTTGAAAGTTCTAGAATGGACGCGAACCTCTAAGTACATCGATAGAAGTACATCGAACAATAGCCGGCGCGGCCCACAAAGCGGTATTATTATGACATACCTATTTGCGCGTGAACAAATAGGTACTTGTATACCGCGACCGCGCGCCGGCGATAATTAAAGGGGTGGAACCTTCCAGACTTTTCAGCAGTTGACGCAGATTCTAGATCTTTCTAGACTGATCACAAGGGGACCTAAGTGTGTGTTATGCGTTTTACAATCGACATGCCCCGATAAAGACTTTTCAAGATATCAGGGTAATTTCGGGTCGTAATATTACCCCCCTCTTAGTTATTCTCGTCCCGCGCATCATTAGATCCGTGATACCGCGCTAATCTATCCACCTTCGGTTTTCCCCTGTGCTCCTTTTTAATTCTATAGGTAAGATCGTTAATTCTGTTGACCACAGTATAAGGTCCTTCCCACCGAGCCTCAAGTTTGGGAGACTTCCCTTTTCTTCGGAGTAGATTATTAAGCCACACTAAGGTCCCCTCTTTAAAACCGTTGGTGTTCGTATTTTGGTCATATCGAGTTTTCATGTTAATGGCGGTTTTCAAGCCGTGTTCTCGAAACCCTCTTATGCACCTCGTCCAGCTGGGCTTGGAGATCAATTACATAATCCGTGACTGGCTTAGGACTATCTGGTGGTGTGCCTGTTATCGCATCCACCGGAAGCCTAATTTCTCGGCCGTAATTCACTTTCGCTGGAGTGTGTCATGGACCGTAGACCGATAGGACATCAGAAACAGCGGGATGTATTGATCCCAATCTCTCTGGTGATCATCGACAACCTTTGCCAAGTAATTTTCCAGAGTTTGGTTAACCCTCTCGACCATGCCATCCGACTGCGGATGCGCTGGAGTTGTTCGGGTCTTGTGGATACCGAGGAGCTTGCACATTTCTTGGAATAGAGCCAATTCAAAGTTCCGTCCTTCGCCTGAATATAGCTCCAAAGGAACGCCATAGCAACAGACCACTTCATGGACCAGTTTCCTTGTTATGGTTGTAGTCTTTTGGTTAGGTGTTGCAAAAACTTCTGGCCATTTAGTAAAGTAGTCTTGTACAACTATGATGTATTTGTTGCCATCATCGATCTCCGGGAACGGTTCAGCAACGTCGATAGCGATGCGTTTCCACGGTTCGCCAACGTCGTACAACTTCAGCTTTCCTTTACTTGTTGTCTGCGGACCTTTTACTGAAGCACATGCAGTGCATTTACGGCATCAATCCTCAACATCCTCTCGACAACGTAGCCAATAAAACCGCCTCCGCACTTTAACCAGCGTTTTCTTGACTCCAAGATGTCCACTGGAAACGCCGTCATGAATATTCCGTAAAAGGGGAGCCACTTTGCACTGCGGCACCACCACCTGCATAGTCCCTTCTTTACCATCGTTTGACTCCCATTTTCTATATAGCACACCATTTTCCAGGACTAAACTGTCCCACAGAGCCCAATAGCCCTTGGTAGTGGTACTATAAGCAGACACTTCCCCCCATTGGGGCTTGCATCCATTATTCTTCCATTCCAGAATAGGGCACAGATCGCTGTCTTCTTCTTGTGCCTTCTTCATTGTTGTTCCGGTCCAATCATCGTCGAGACCATGAGTTCTTATGAGTCGGACTCCTTCTCGCGACTGCTTCTTTTGGCAGTGCTTGCTGTCTTCGGCACATGGTCTTCGTGATAACGCGTGAGCATTATTGTGTCCTTTCCCACCCCGGTGATCGATCTCAAAGTTAAATTCCTGTAGTTGCTCGAGCCATCTTGCTACTTGACCTTCAGGATTTTTCAACTGTAGCAAACTATTTTAACGCAGCATGATCTGTCCTCAGTGTAAACTGTCTTTCTAGAAGATACTTACTAAAATGTTGTAAGGTCTTTACCACTGCAAGTAATTCACGCCGAGTAACACAGTAATTCCTTTCCGGTTGAGAAAGTGCCTTGCTGAAGTACGCTATCACCACGTTGCGGTCTCCCTGAACTTGTGACAAAACTCCGCCTATGTCACTGTGTTGCTGTTGCGCTGCCACTGTTGCTGGTGTCAGTATCAACAATGAATCCTCCTTTCCTATTTATATATTATCCCAAAATAGGGGTTTCACACAGGCGTTGTTTAAGTACGCCGAAGGCATGCTCGCAATTCAAGTCCCATACCAAGTCCCTTCTGTCAATCGATGTAATGGTTTTGCGATGTCCGAAAAATTCTTGACGAACCGTCTGTAGTACGTGCATAATCCCAGGAATGCGCGAACTTCTGTTTTGTTCTTCGGTACGGGCCATTCTTGATCAGCTTTCACCTTCTCAGGATCAGTTTTCACTCCTTCCGCCGAGATAATGTGTCCAAGATAGCTGACCTCCTTTTTAAAGAGAGCACACTTCTTTGGACTCAATTTAAGGTTAGCTTCGCGAATCCGGGTAAACACTCTCTCCAAGTTCCTTAAGTTTTCCTTGAAACTCCGCCCCATGACAATACCGTCATCGAAGTAGATCAAGCATACATCACCGAGAAGGCCGATCATCACTCTTTCCATGAGGCGTTCAAATGTTGCTGGAGCGTTGCATAATCCAAATGGCATAACATTGAATTTCCATAATCCGTTCCCAATTCCGGTGCTGAATGCTGTCTTCTCTTTGTCTTCCGGACTTATTTCCACCTGCCAGTAACCACTTTTCAAATCAGTGCTCGAAACCACTTCATACCACTGAGCATATCCAGCGTATCATCGATTCGGAGCAGGGGGTAGCTGTCCTTCTTTGTGATATTATTCAACATCCGATAATTGACGCAGAACCTTGTACTGCCGTCCTTCTTCTTTACCAAGACCACCGGTGATGACTATCGACTCGTAGAAGGCTCGATTATTTTGTTGTCAGCCATATCCCTCATCATTTTAGTTACTTCCGCTCCTCTAGACCATGGTATGCGTCGTGGTCTCTGTTTTATAGGACGAGCATCACCTGTGTCGATCTGGTGTTTCACAAGTCCTGTCCTTCCGCAATCACTTCCAGTTGCGAAGATGTCCTTAAATTTTAGCAATAGATCGCTGGCTTGCCGTAGTTCTAAAGGTGATAAATTATCCTGAGAAGCTTCTAGAAGTTTTTAAATGTGATCTTCTTTGGTTTCTGTCACAGCCTGTTTATTCGTAGAGCTATTCAGTCGCCTCAGGTACTTCTCCGCATCTTCCGACCTCACTGTTCTTTTTCAGTTGGATTTCCTCGTGACTTAGGTTAAGAATTCTCACCCTAGTGTTTCCTTGGGAGATCAATAGTGTTGCCGATGCTGATGTTTGCCGGAAATTTCACTTTTACTAAATTTTCTGATCTCGGCGCTAGTTTAGTATTCCTAAGGCAATAAAGGGTGCATGGTTGTGACCCTCTAAGACAAACTTTTTGGTCAGGAAATCTTAATACTCCTCTAGCGATGTCCACTATACACTTCTTAAGAAATCTAGACCCAAACGCAATCATCAGTGATACTGGCAATTAGTACTGACTGTAGATACATGCGGTCGCCAATTCTAAGTTTCACATCCGTTTCACCGAGGACAGTAACTGGCTGGCCGGTCGCTGTCTAAAGATAACATGATGGAGTTCTCTTTTCCCACAATATTGTACGTTCCAGCAGCTCTGGCCTCACGATTGTGCGAGATGCTCCGGTGTCCAGTGTCAAACTGCAAGTTTGATTGTTTACGGTGCCGTCTATGATAAGACTATTTCCATTGCAAACTTGTGTTATGGTGACGATTGGGGCCTTAACTTGACCAGCCAGCACCCGCCCCGCAGCCCTGGCGACGTTTTGGTTTAATGGCAGATCTTCTTTTACCTGGGTCCCGGAATTCGCGACTCTTTTCTTCTTCTTCGGGCACTCCAGCTTTATATGCCACTTTTCTCCGCAGCCGTAACATGTTGGGTCAAACCTAGGTGTTCTCTCATTGGTCATAACTTCCCTGACCTTGTGTACTCTATTGCTGTTACGCACAGCTTCCACCTCAAGAGCATGGGTAACTGTGCTCTTTAATGTTTGGTGGTGACCCAAGAGGACGGCAGACCTGACGTCAGTCTCCCGTATGCCGTTGATGAAAGCCCCTATAAGTTAGACCTCGATAGCAGCTGGCGTTGACGCAAAGGCTCTACGAACTAGCCTTTCTACCTCCGAAGCCCATTGCTGGAGATTTTCACCAGGCTTTTGGGCTCGGTCCCGGAGTTGTGCTCGATAGACGTGCTCCAAATAGTTTTCTCCGTAGCGCGTCTCTAATGCCTCCATGCGTGCTTCGAGTGTCCTGCCTTTAGATAGTATATTCTCCAAAACCATAAGAGCATCCCCTCGCAAGGCAAGTGTCAGCGCCATGCAAGTTTGCTCGTTGCTCCAAGCATTTCCGCTTGCAAGTGTTTCAAGCTGTTATCTGAAAGCAGACCATGATGATGTCCCGTCGAAGCGAGGAAGATCAAATTTGGCTGGTGACGATGAGGCTACTGCAATGGGTTCCCGAGATCTGAGTTTTATAACCTCTTTATTCAACACTTGTAACCGTTCGTCGTGTTCTTCTTCCTTAGACGAGACGTATCTAACCTCTGCTTTCAGGTTTTTTGGAGTCAGCGTAACTCCTCCTTCTTTGAGATTCTTTACTTTTTCCCCAAGCACTGAGATGCTAGTATCTATTTTACCGAGCATAGCGTCCTGGTTGGTCTGGATTACTTCTTGAACCTCGCGGCGGCTGGCCTTGATGGGCTGGGGTCTTGATGTTTCAGGTGTTGTTGGTTGCGCATATGGATTGATAGCTTGGCCAAGAAAAGATTCAATCACTACTTTCATTGAGAAATGCCTCATAATTTGTGAATTCTGCGAATGATTTTCAACGAATGGAGTACACAGTTCTCTGCCCAATTGCCGATAAAATAATCGCTGCTCATACGATTTTTTAACAAGCATTTTATTATTCTCACAATACAGAATATATGCTGCAGGGCAGGCGACATCGAGAATATTATAGAAAAATGCTAGAGGCCATCTTTGAGTAGATCTTTTTGTAGTATATCTACCAAGCATTTTATCCATAGTGTCCACTCCAGCTTTTGACCAGTTATAAAATTCAATGATTTCGGGTTTTTTCTTTGCACTATCACTAATTTTTGCTTCATGATGCATTGATGATAGCATAATTACTACCTTTCTTTTGGCACATAACTGCACATGGTTATTTCGTGGTTTCATGTAAACCAAACACAGTAGATAATTCCTCTCGCGTTTTCGATGCATCCAATGCTGGTGGAATATATTTTTATTTTTTTCAAAGTGCCAACAATCGTCAAGTTTCACGATAGTAAAGATTTTGCCAATGGAAGAGTAGTAAAAAAATTATCTATAGTAATGTTTCTATCCGATCCTTTATGCGGTGCCACCAAGTCTTTGACATCTCTCTCACGAACGTTCTTTTTACGGCCCTCACTCGATTTCCCAGTATAAAGCTGTCCAGTAAGTGGAAAAGAATTTTCAGCATAACATATCCACCATACTTTGATTCCATACTTTGTTGGCTTCGATGGTATATACTGGGTAAATCTAGTTCGATTACGGTATGGATAAAGTTGCTCGTCGATTGTCTGGTATTCTATTGGCTTTTAGTGTTTTGCTAAATTACTATTAAGCATTGGACTGAAGAAAAGGGTTTCTTTATTGTTTGGGCTGAAGGGGCGATGAATCCCAAGTACCTGAATGTTCGAGAACCTTCTATGGGGACTATAAACTGTGTATAGTCTCCATAGTTATTTCATATGCTACGTAGCTAGCTTACTAATAACTTTTGTACCTGACACATTATATGCGGGTACCCGGTTATTGAACGAATGGTGAAAGTTTGGTCATTGACCGGACGGTTAAACAGTAAATACAACGACTATTGCTATAAACAATAAGCAATTTGTGATATTATATCTCCTAAAGGAGACTTTCTGAAAGGGTAATTAAAGAGACATTGTTTATGAATTTATAAATTCATGAATAACAATACATTATTAATAACATAAGCCACTCATTTACAGAAACAATGTTTTGCATTGATTTCATTATTAGACATACTTGTATAATAATCCTGAAATAGTCCATAGCGGAGCTTATTACACAAAGAATTGTGCAATATTATGAGCACTTGTATAAAAAAGGTACATCCAGCAATATTTATCCCTGAACAGAGTTAATTAACAGATGAGCCAAAGTAATCTCTACTTATAACAATGCCTGTTGCAACTAACAAGCAACAGAATTGTGGATATATTTCAAATATAATATCTCAGCATACCGATGCTGAGACAGGCAGGTTGTGCAATAATTTGTGTTACACACATACATCCTTAAAATATAATATACCTGGACTATCCAGTTAACATAAAACTAATAATTATCAATATTATCAGCCCAGACGCAGGGTAGCCAGAAAATATGAGTCCTAACAATACAGTCATGAAACATTTATTGGGATAAGAACCTTTGTGGTCAGCAGTATATATATAGTATTAAAGGAGTTTTAATAGAGTGGAGTACCAATATGGAATTATAACTATCTATTCATAACCAGTACTTTAAATTAAAAAAAACCACCAGTGTTGTAACCAACATCGAACAACAATCCTCATCCAGTGTGTAAAAATATTTACCCACAGTGTACCTATCAGCCTACCAAAAACAAATCACAATGGACATTGGAAGTCTCCTACCAGAGAATGTGAGGTAAGAAAAGCTTGCTAGGCATTTTACACAAAGGCTTGTGTTTGTTTTTTTTTTTAAGTTACTGAAAAAATCAGTTAAACATCCAGGAATACAACATGGGTGTTACAAATAAACCATAATATTGGAGGCTAAAGGTATTCATTGACTTTGGTATATAACACTAATAAAAATGTGTCTCTGTCTGCCTTCAACAGCAAACATAACTTTATTGGTTTTGTGAAAATACTTGCAATCCAGACATGTGAAGGTTAAAAAAAAAAAGAAATCTGGTCCTACATATATTTAACATTATGTAGAGAAACATTATTATTAGAAACATAATTTTTTAATAATTGATATACAATTTATAGCCATTCTCATTAGAATTTAATTAAAGATAGATGATCAAAACTGTGCTATTATACTGTGTCCTTCGTTCTCGATATAAACATGCAGCTCTCTCTACTCGCTTGGCAAGCTGCTAAGTTTTTTAGAAACGTCAACGCCTCCTCTACGGTATCTGTGGACATAACCTCTGCGACCTTTCATTCTTTCTTTTAGCGTGGCAGCCGATGCCTTGTAATAAAGTTTTGGTCGACATTTAATTTAATCAAATAATCGTAGCAGTGAAATTATATAACAAAAGGTTTTTATATACTCAAGTGATGTTGTGAAATAAATTTAAAACATCGTATAGGCAAATTCAGAAATATTTTACGTCTTGACAAAAGAGTACATTCAAAAAAGATCAACTGATAGTTGTTTATTTGTGGCGTTTTCAGCTTAACTTGTTTATGTATATAATATCGAATATTTGGAGACGTGAGTTTTATTATATTAAGACTTGTAAAGTCTTCACTCGAAAAGTAAACTTACGAAGTCTCATGTCCCTCTTCGTGTAAAAACAGTTTAACACGCAATATACCTGCAAACAATTATTAACCGTCTATAAATTGGCAATACCTCTAATGAGAGAAATTTGCGGGGACATTAATCAATAATGATTGTTAAGGATCGATGCCAATTTAAGGACACGGGCGATGTACGAGATGCATCGACGTGGTCCGCAAGACTTAACGGTAATTCAAGGACACGAGCGGTGTACGAGATGCATCGGCGTGATCCGCAAGACTTGGGGCCCATACGAGATATGTGCTGAAGGTCATACTACTCATAGGTTTCACCCATGAGGTGCAGTACACATTTCTACAATGGTAAGAAACTTAAATGTTACCCAACATACATACCTTAAACAGTAAATACAAAGACTATTGCTATAAACTATAAGCAATTTGTGATATTATATCTCCTAAAGGAGATTTTCTGAAAGGGTAACTAAAGGGGCATTGTTTATGAATTTATGAATAACAATACATTATTAATAACATAAGCCACCCCTTTGCAGAAACATAATGTTTTGCATTGATTTCATTATTAGACATACTTGTATAATAATCCTAAAATAGCCCAAAGTGGAGCTTATTACACAAAGAATTGTGCAATATTATGAGCACTTGTATTAAAAAGGTAAACCTTGCAATATTTATCCCTGAACAGGGTTTATAAACAGATGAGCCAAAGTAGTCTCTACTTATAACAATGCCTGTTATAACTGACAAGCAACAGAATTGTGGAAATATTCCAAATATAATATCGCAGCCTACCGATGCTGAGACAGGCAAGTTGTACAATAATTTGTGTTACACACATACATCCTTAAAATATAATATAAAATACCTGGTCTATCCAGTTAACATAAAACTAATAATTATCAATATTATCAGCCCAGACCCCTTGCAGGGTAGCCAGGGAAGATGAGTCCTAACAATACAGTCATGAAACATTGATTGGGATAAGAACCTTTGTGGTCAGCAGTATATATTTTGTATTAAATAAGGTTAATATAGTGGAGTACCAAGATGGAATTATAACTATCTATTCATAAGCAGTAGTTTAAATTTCAAGAAACCACCAGTGTTGTAACCAATATAGAACAACAATCCTCATCCGGTGTGTAAAAATGTACACCTATCCACAAATGTATGTATAAATGTACCCACAGTGTACCTATCAGCCCACCAAAAACAAATCACAATGGACATTGGAAGTCTCCTACCAGAGAATGTGAGGTAAGAAAAGCTTGCTAGGCTTTTTACATAAAGGCTTGTTTTGTTTTTTTTATGTTAATGATAAAATCAGTTAAACATTCAGGAATACAACATGGCTGTTACAAATAAACCATAATATTGGAGGCTAAAGGTATTCATTGACTTTGGTATGTAACAATGTATCTATGACACTAATAAAAATGTGTGTCTGTCTGCCTTCAACGGCAAACATAACTTTATGGGTTTTGTGCAAATACTGCAAGTAATCCAGACAAGTGAAGGTTAAAAAATCTGGTCCTACATATATTTAACATTATGTATAGAAACATTATTATTAGAAACATAACTTTTAATAATTGATATACAATTTATAGCCATTCTCATTAGAATTTAATTAAAGATAGATGATCACAACGGTGCTATAATCCTTATCCCACAAAGAAACTCAATGCTAATAATAGACATTAGAGTCATATTAAATATACTAATAAAAATTTATAAGGAGCTATTCAGCTTTCTATTGGGTAATGAGTCCAATGGTTTTGGTTTTTGGTTACGTCCTGCATCATTTATAGTGTAATTAATACATTAGAAATTTGAGACACACAGAGGAAAGATTATACATCAATTCATGAATTGAAGAATTAGATGTTTTTATTGTACTTTTGTTTGATAATATGATAATCAATAAATAATATATAATCAAATAAAATTATTCAAGTAATTAATAACTATAAAAAATAGGTTTGTGTTTAGTTTTGAATGTGCACATTTATATTGAGCACCAGTGATGGTTCTGGTACAGTTAGGATATCGGAGATATGACACAAACACAACCTGCTACTATTATGGAAACAGGTGGTTTTAGAGCACTATACATGCTGTAATTTATTTGAAGGTGGTTCAGTGTAAAAATATTGAATTGGAAATGTCATACAAAAAATTTGCATTTTTCATATTGTTACATTTAAATTATTACATCCACATGTTACATGTATCTTATTAATGTATCTATATATAAAAAGAAAATAAAGTCATGCAAATGACTTAATAATAATACCTATTTAAAAATTTAACGATATTAGGTTGACATGATATAGTTGATGAAATATTGAGTTACAATATTTAAAAGTATAGATTATCTTAAACAAGAATAATCAAAAGTATATTTTTATCACAGGTATGATAAATATTAGGTAGTATCTGCAATAACCTTAGTCTTAGGGAACTTGATATTATTTATTTATTATTAATTATAAGACCACGCCAGATCCCAAGTGGGTAGGCGAGGGCGCAAAAAAAAAAATATTATGATATTAAATGAAATATGAATGATACGTAGGTACTACATGTATAAGTTAAGTGACACTCAATTCTCACAGTTGGAAATCTATAACTTACTAGAAAGTTACTCATTACAGTTGCTACTTATAAAAAACAGCCACATACAAAGAAGCAGAGGAAGTGTGGCATTTAAGGGTATGAAAAAGTTAAGTTATGAATAGGATTCCCAATATCATAAAGTTATAGTCCGTGGTTTGGTCTAGTTGCCTGTGACTTATTCGCTACTTAAGTCATTACTAAATTAGTAAATTTGAGTGTAATTTTCATCAGTAATATAACGGGTCAGTGGTGGCCCGATCGTATTGCCAAAAATGAATGTTCGCGGGCGTTATTGCGCAAGAACGAATTGTTAAGTGATACATAAATATTTAGGTGGCCACTCAGGACATGGAAATGATTCCGGGATAGTTTCGAAATATATAATAATAGTAGTAGTATAGTTTAACAGTGGGGCAGGTTAAATTAGGTTACCAAACATCAGCACTGCCCTTCGTTCCAAACCCAAAAATGGGGGAGGGGGGGGGGGGGCGAGATCATATAGTTAATGTACATAGCCTTATGTGAGGAATAGCTCTAGATAAGGACATTAGTACAAAGGCCTCTAGTACAAAAATGTTAAATTTTGGTATATGTAAATCTCATCTTTTCATCTTTAAAGATTATAAATATAACTAACATTAAATATAACCGAACTTTGACATAAAGGAAAATACTTTATCATAAATTAAATAAGTAATTATAGCAAAGCATCCTTATAATCACCAATATAATTTGTAGCCTTTGTCTGGTACTGTACTCAAAAACGAGATCATTTGATAAAAAAAAAAAAAAAAGCCCCACTTGGAAGACACTTTAGTGGGGAAACAGGTTTCCCTGTCTTATTTGTCTTATATTGTTATAGATTGGGTACTAACATACTTTGTTTCCAGATCTAGTACACAGTAAGAGTTTTCTATCTATCTCTATCTATATCGTCACGCCAGGCCCCTTGCGGGGTAGGCAGGGGGGTGCGGGGTTCCAACAGGTTCTTTACTTACTGGCTTCCTCCACTCTCATAGTTCGTTTCGGAAGGGTTTTCTATGATACAAGAATTATTATAAAGGGATTAATTTCATATAAACAAAGTTCTGGATCGGTAATTCCTCAACTCTCGTTATATAAAGAGACTACTATAAAAAAAAAAACAAAAAAAAAAATCTATATATAGAAGACATAACAGATGGAGAATGCACTGATATCTGATAAGTAATGATTGATTATTATTACCCGGTAGTAATGAGTTATGGACAACAGGTGTGCTATAACAGGTGCTTTAAAGAATTTTGTTGGGATGGATCTACGCTATATAACATAACATGTTATAGTTAGAATTTGATTAAATAAATTTATTTTGAATAAGTTAGACAGACTGGTTGTAAGAAACAATATATGTTGTATTTGTGTTGTGTAGCAATGCAAACAACAGGAATGTGTTATACAAATGTACTCATGACATATTATGTTTTAGAGCTCACGCTTAAAAATGACATTCATGTGGTATACTTCAACTTTACCCTTATAGCTCTAAACAGCTGCATGTTTATATCGAGAACGAAGGACACAGTATAATAAGTGATCAAACGAACTTACCTGAAGTGAAGTTCGATCATTATTATACGAAGTCCTTCGTTCGAAGATATAAGTACCCAACCCGCCCTGCCCGTTGGTAAAGTTGAAATGTACTACTTCTAAAAGGAATGGTCGCAGAGGTTATGTCCACAGATACCATAGAGGAGGCGTTGACGTTTCTAAAAAACTTAGCGGCTTGCCAAGCGAGTAGAGAGAGCTGCATGTTTATATCTTCGAACGAAGGACTTCGTATAATAATGATCGAACTTCACTTCAGGTAAGTTCGTTTGATCACTTATTATAGCACCAGCACCTTATTCCAAAAAGAAACTCAATGTTAATAATAGACATTAGAGCCATATTAAATATACTAAAATATACTAGGTATGAAAGATAGTATCGGTGTAAAGATGAGAAAGGGCATGCTCCGTTGGTTCGGGCATATAGAAAGAATGCCAGAGGCAAGAATGACAAAACAGATATACAATGTGAAAGTGGAAGGATGCAGGTACCGGGGAAGACCTAGACTATCTTACCACGACCAAATAAACCGAGTCTTATCTGATGGAAAAGTCAAGAGTCTCCGTAACCGGCGAGCGTGTATGAGACGAACTATGAGAGTCGAGGAAGCCAGAGGAATGTATGTAAGGAAGTGTCTATGTAAGGAAAGAACCTGTTGGAACTCTGTACTCTCTGCCTACCCCGCAAGGGATCTGGCGTGAGGTTATAGATAGATAGATAGATAGATTAAATATACTAATAAAAATTTATTAGGAGCTATTCAGCTTTTTATTGGGTAATGAGTTCAATGGTTTTGCTTTTGTTTTTGGTTTATTTTTTGGTATTTTGTGTTTGTCACAGAGGAAAGATTATACATCAATTCATGAATTGAAGAATTAGATGTTTTTTATTGTACTTTTGTTTGATAATATTATAATCAATACATAATATTTAATTAAATAAAATGATTCAAGAAATTAATAACTATAAAATAGTTTTGTGTTTAGTTTTTTAATGTGTTCATTTATATTGAGCACCAGGGATGTTTCTGGTACAGTTAGGATATAAGAGATATGACACAAGCACAACCTGCTACTATTATGGAAACAGGTGGTTTTAGAGCACTATACATGCTGTAATTTCTTTGAAGATATTTCAGTGTAAATATATTGGATTGAAGAAGTCATACAAAAAATTTGCATTTTTGATATTGTTACATTTAAATTATTACATCCACATGTTACATGTATCTTATTAATGTATCTATATATAAAAAGAAAATAAAGTCATGTAAATGACTTAATAATAATACCTATTTAAAAATTTAACGATATTATGTTGACGAAATATTGAGTTACAATATTTGAAAGTATAAATTATCTTAAACAAGAATAATCAAAAGTATATTTTTATCAGAGGTATGATAAATATTATGTAGTATCAGCAATAACCTTAGTCTTAGGGAACTTGATATTATTTATTTATTATTAATTATAGCACCACGCCAGATCCCAAGTGGGTAGGCGAATGCACAAAATATTATTATGATATTAAACGAAATAAGAATGATACGTATGTACTACATGTATAAGTTAATTGATACTCAATTCTCACGGTTGGACATCTAGAACTAACTAGAAAGTTACTCATTACAGTTTCTACTTATAAAAAATAACCACATACAAAGAAGCAGAGGAAGTGTGGCATTTCAGGGTATGAAAAAGTTAAGTTATGAATAGGATTCCCAATATCATAAAGTTATAGTCCGTGGTTTGGTCTAGTTGTCGGTGACTTATTCGCTTCTTAAGTCATTACTAAATTAGTAAATTAGAGTGTATTTTTCATCAGTAATATAATGGCATAGGGGTGACCCGATCGCATTGCCAAAAATGAATGTTCGCGGGCGTTATTGCGCAAGAACGAATCGTTAAGTGATACATAAATATTTATGTGGCCACTCGGGACATGCAAATGATTCCGGGATAGTTTAATAATAATAGTAGTGGTATAGTTTAACAGTGGGGTAGGTTAAATTAGTTTACCACACATCAGCACTGCCCTTCGTTCCAGACTCTAAAATCGGGGGGGAGGGGGCGAGATTATATAGGTAAAGTACATAGCCTTATGTGAGGAATAGCTCCAGATAAGGACATTAGTACAAAGGCCGCTAGTACAAAAATGGTAAATTTTGGTATATGTACGTCTTTAAAGATTATAAATATAACTAACATTAAATATAACCGAACTTTGACATAAAGGAAAATACTTAATCATAAATTAAATAAGTAGTTATAGAAAAACATTCTTATAACCACCAATATAATTCGTAGCCTTTGTCTGGTACAGTACTCAAAAAGAGATCATTTGAAAATGTAAAAAAAAAAAAAAAAAAAAAATTGCCTTACACCACTTGGAAGACACTTTAGTGGGGAAACAGGTTTCCCTGTCTTATTTGTCTTATATTGTTATAGATTGGGTACTAACATACTTTGTTTTCAGATCTAGTACACAGTAGGGGTTTTCTATCTATCTAGTAGGCAGAGAGTACAGAGTTCCAACAGGTTCTTTACTTACATACCTCTCTGGCTTCCTCCACTCTCATAGTTCGTTTCATAAGGGTGTTCTATTTTTCTTTTTTTTTCTTTTTTAAAACGTAGCCCCACCCTAGGATTTATTCCTGTGTCGTGGGTGCGTTTACAAACATGAAAATTCACAAACAAATACCCAGACCGGAACAAATAATTGTGGATCACACAAAGATTTGTCCCGTGCGGGAATCGAACCCGCGACTATTCGACACAGTGGGCGGAGCAGCTCAAGCTCTTAACCATTGCGCTTAATCCTATGATACAAAAATTATTATAAAGAATTTAATTTTATATAAACAAAGCTCTGGATCGATAACTCCTCAACTCTCGTTATATAACTAGATATCTACAAAGAGAAAAACAAACCGAGTCTTATCTGATGGAAAAGTCACGAGTCTCCGTAACCGGCGAGCGTGTATGAGACGAACTATGAGAGTCGAGGAAGCCAGAGAGGTATGTAAGGAAAGAACCTGTTGGAACTCTGTACTCTCTGCCTACCCCGCAAGGGATCTGGCGTGAGGTTATAGATAGATAGATAGATAGAAAAACAAAAAAAAAACGATAGAAGACATAACAGATGGAGAATACACTGATATTTGATAAGTGAAATCTTGGAGAGATGGCGTTAGTAGTTGAACATGTAAACGGCTTCGTATTTAACTTTATTTAAAAATACTTTATCGCGTTACTTAAATCTCCGGTGGTATTTATTAGTTTATATAAACCCTAAATTTGTACGTCTGGTGTTGGTGAGACATTTCCAAAAGAATTCTGCAAAATACAGTGACTTCAATGATACGTGTCTTTCTAGTGCTATAATTAAAATAAAAGTGCCAAATATAATGACAATTTCTTATAAATGATAAGCAAATATACATCACTCTAATCTTTAATTTGTGACCGTAATTCAAACGTGAATAACTTGATAATTGTGTTTATTTACTAACTGTTAACCTTTACAAGTCCGTTGTGAAAAAAATTCAAACTGCTGCTGTTTGTGTTACCACTCTGCTATTGGTATACTGTTGTGACAGTTCTATTGACCAATCACAGTCGTTAATGAGCTAAGTTACATTTATTCATCCATAGTATCACTATTTTCACGGAACCTGAATAACACTTCGGTGGCTAAGTGATTAGCTACATTTATTGGCGTACATAAGACCCGAGTTCGCGCCCACACTAATCTCAAGTAATTTTTGCGACTTAACAATTTATCGCAAATAAATTTTCTTTAATACAACATGAAGTTTGCCTGCTGCAAATCGACGACTGATGGCTCCGCTGGTAGAATAACTTGTTGTAATTGCAATAATAATTATCATATTTCTTGTTTGTACCCCAACAGTAAGAAAAAGAAACAGGTGTCAAACGATGACAAGAAATCTTGGGTTTGCCCGGAATGTGTATTAAATCAGCCAAGAGAACATCACAACGATAATACACCTATTAGACCTACCTTAGAGTATACTAGGAAGAGCCCCGATAGTTTCAATATAACAACTAAAAGAGGCGCAGCCAGTGCTAGCCCTTCCTCTGTGCCTAGTCCAATAAAAACATCATTATCGGGCGAGCAGATTAAGGAAATTGTCTCAGCGGAGTTGGACAAGCGATGGGATATCTTTGAGAAGAGAATTATAAATGCAATAGCGAACGAAATTAAACCACTTAAGGACGAGATCGCCGAATTCAAGGATAGTTTAAAATTCTTTACAGAAAAATACGATGATTTAAATCGAAGGGTAGATACAATTGACAAAGATGTGAAGACCATAGCTACCCTTAAGTCAGAAATTGGCGAACTTAAATCTTCCCTGAGTAATATAGTCTCTAAATCTAACAAGAGAGAACAATGGTCGATGCGGTCGAATGTGGAGATCTTTGGTGTCCCTGAGAAAAAGGGTGAAAATTTATTATTGATTTTGAAATCTATTACTGATAGAAGCGATCTCCCACTAAACATAGAGAACGATATAGACTTTGTGACGCGTGTTGCACCAAAAGATAATAATACTAAGAAACCAAAACCCATTGTAGTCCGTTTCTTGGCGCGCCATAAAAAAGACGACTTTTTGTATAAAGCTAGAAAATTAAAGCTTCAGGCTTCGGATCTTGGATATTCCACCCATAGTTCCTTAATATTCTTTAATGATCACTTAACTAGTTTCAATAAGTCTCTTTTACAGCGCACTAAAGTTAGAGCGAAAGAACTTAACTTTGCGTATGTTTGGACTAAAAATTGTTCTATTTTAGTTCGTCGTTCTGATACCAGTCCAATTGTACACATATCAGATGTGAACGATTTAAACAAAATAAAGTAAGAACAAAATTGTCTTTGTACTTTGCTTTAGATTTCTATTTAATATTTTTGCTTGCGGTTATGTTAATGTTTAAATATCTAGGTTACTCTTTTTTGTTGTATGTTTGTTGTCACACACACGTTAGCATGGATGAATTGTTGTTATCGATTTCTGAGGGTACAGTTTTTATCAGTAAAAATAAAGTTAAAGTTAATTTGATTATATATTTAATCTATTCTCTTTCTGGCTGCTTTTTAAGGAAATCTAGGATGTTACTATTGTTACTATTGTTAAGTATTTGGAATAACCTTGCCTCCACTTACAATGCTTTGAATTATGCAATTGACTTAGATTCTCCTCATGCTTGGATTTAACTTTTCAGCCTATTATCAAAATGTACGTGGCTTAAGGACGAAGACCAGTGTCTTTTATAAAAATGTTATGACGACTGATTATGATTTAATTTATTTGAGTGAAACTTGGCTTTGCTCTGGGATATACGATTTGGAACTTTTCGATTGTCGTTATAATGTTTACCGATGTGACAGGAACTATGCATCTAGGGGCGACAGCATGGGGGGTGGTGTGCTTATTGCATTGCGTCGTGACTTTTCGGTCGTATCTGCTAGAAGCTTATCTTTTCCCGATGATGCTGCCGAGGCCATTGAAGTTATTGTTAATATATCATCGAGGCCTTCAAATTTATTAAAAGTTTACTGTTGTTATTTTCCTCATTGCCGTCTTCACTTGGAATGTTTAAATCATTTTTTAGACTTGATTAGTGACATTTATACAGATAATGTTAACGATGGGTTCCTGATACTTGGTGATTTTAACATCAGTTCTGCCATGTGGAATATTTCAGAGGTCGATGATAGTATTATTGTGGCTAACTATGATCGTAGTAATCCGTTTATTAATCTTGTCCAAAACTTTCTTAGTTTTACAAATTTTATGCAGTTAAATGCTGTGCCTAATGCAAACGGCAAACAACTCGATCTTGTCATAAGCAGAGTTTACTGTACGGTGCGGCAGTGTACTGAACCTTTGGTTAGTGAGGATGCGCATCACCCAGCACTTTGTACTTCCATACTTCTATCAGGTATGAGAACTCTTCGTCCTTCTTCACATCTGATACATATTTTCCAAGTAGCTGATTATGATGCTATCAATTTAGATCTATCTCTGGTCAATTGGAATGAGACTCTCAATTATAATGACATTAATACTGCTTTAATTGAATTTTATGATATTATAAATAGAATTATTATAAAACACGTACCTATTAAGATAACTCGTAGTAACTACTACTCTCCTTGGTTTTCTAATTCTTTAATAAAAATAATTAATGAAAAACTTAAGTATCATAAGAGATGGAAAACCTATGGTAGGATTAGTGATTATGATACCTTTTGCTGCCTTCGTAATAGGCAAAAACGTGTGCAAAAGGAGTGCTTCGATAAATTTATTCATACTTGCGAGAAAAAAATTATGGAAAATAGTAAATACTTTTGGAAATTTGTAAAATCAAAAAAGGACGTTAACCAATTGCCTGAGGTAATGTATTTCAACGACGTGCACACTTCTAACGCATCACAAATTTGTAACCTTTTTAACAGTCACTTCCAAGCAGCGTTTGAAAGTTATTCTCAGGCTACCGCTGACGACTTGGATGCTATAAGCTATGATAATATTTCTATAGGTTCAATTGATTTGTCAATAACTTTAATTGAAAAGTATTTAAATACTCTAGACGTTTCTAAGGGTTGTGGACCTGATGGGATTCCACCTCTATTTCTAAAGTCTTGCTCTAAAAATCTGGCTGTGCCTTTATTTATATTATTTCAACTTTCTCTTAATACTGGCACTATGCCTACGGATTGGAAAAAATGTTTTGTTGTGCCCATTTTCAAATCAGGTGACAAACATAATATACAAAATTACAGGCCTATCTCGAAACTAAACTGCATCCCTAAGCTGTTTGAAAAAATTGTGTATGACAATCTATACCCTGTTCTTAGACCTACGATTATTAACCAACAGCATGGCTTCATTGACGGTAGATCCACGGAATCTAATCTTTGTGAATTTACTTATCAAATAGCCACCGCTATGGATAGAGGAGGTCAAATTGATGCAGTTTATACCGACTACTCCAAGGCATTTGATAAAATTTCTCACTTTTTACTAATTAAGAAACTTGAATCGGTAGGTATACATGGAGACCTTTTACGTTGGCTTGAATCGTATCTGAGGGAGCGAAGTCAGGCGGTAACAATTAAGGGATACTGTTCTTCTTTTGTTCCTATTACTTCCGGTGTACCTCAAGGATCTCACATGGGACCCTTATTGTTTAATGTATTTATAAATGATATAGCTTTGATCATCAAGAACAGTAAAATTTTGCTTTACGCTGATGATTTGAAAATGTTTAGAACTATAAAATCATATTCTGACTGTGTTTTATTACAGAATGATCTTGATAATCTTCAACATTACTGTACCAGAAACGGATTAAAGTTAAATTTAAATAAATGTAGCGTAATAACTTTTACCCGAAAAAAAGCCCTATACATCACTCCTATTCAATTAGTAGTGAAGCCCTTCAAAGACTATATGAGGTAAGAGACTTGGGTGTACTCCTTGACCATAAATTAACTTTTGCTGCGCATTTCGATTACATTACTGCTAAGGCGTATCGTATGCTTGGCTTTGTTTTGAGAATTGGCAGGGAGTTCAGAAGATGTTCTACTATGATTACACTTTTTAATTCCTTTGTTCGTTCTGTTCTCGAATACGCCTCTACAGTGTGGAACCCCCAATACAAAGTATATACAGACGGTATTGAGCGCATACAAAATATGTTTATAAGGCATCTACGTTATAGGCACGGTTATGCTGAAAACATTATTTCTAATATCCCTTCCTTGTCTGTTCGGCGGTCAGAGAGAGACCAAATATCTTTATTTAAAATTATTAATAATTTGGTAGACTCTCCATTTTTGATGAGCAATATATTATTTAGATGTCCACGATTTTTATCGCGTAATAAATTCCCTTTTACTATACCTTCTTGCAAATCTAAATTCACAAATAATACTTTTCTGTACCGTTTGTGTAGAAATAATAATAATGATTACTCTAATTTAGATATGTATAATTGTAAATTGCATGCTTTTAAAAACATATTAAAAGCGAAAAAGAATGTAGCTTTGTAATCACAGGAATATTTTACTTTTATTATTAGTTTTATTTTAATTTCAGTTTATCATTTTAATTTTCATCTTTTTTTTAATAGTTTATTTGCTTTAACTGTAATTTTAGTTATAACCTTTGTTATTCTAGTGCCTTTTTAAATGTACTTATTAATAGTGGAAACTTAATTGATCTATGTATAAGTTAATATATTATAATTTAAGGTGTATTACATATTGTATGTTTCCCAAAAAAATAAAAAAATAAATAAAATAAAATAAAGTAATGATTGATTATTATTACCCGGTAGTAATGAGTTATGGACAACAGGTGTGCTATAACAGGTGCTTTAAAGATTTTTGTTGGGATGACTATATAACATAACATGTTATAGAATTTGATTAAATAAATTTATTTTGAATAAGTTAGACAGACTGCTTGTAAGAAACAATATATGTGTATATATACTCGTCTGTATATGTTGTATTTGTGTTGTATAGCAATGCAAACAAAAGGAATGTGTTATACGACAAATGTACTCATGATATGTTATTTTTTAGAGCTCACGCTTAAAATAACATTTATGTGGTATACTTCAACTTTACCCTTATATCCCTAAACAGCTGCATATGTTTTATATCAAGAACGAAGGACACAGTATAATAATTGATCAAACGATCTTACCTGAAGTGAAGTTCGATCATTATTATACGAAGTCCTTCGTTCGAAGATATAAGTACCCAACCCGCCCGGCCCGTTGGTAAAGTTGAAATGTTCTACTTCTAAAAGGAATGGTTGCAGAGGTTATGTCCACAGATACCATAGAGGAGGCGTTGACGTTTCAAGTCTCTAAAGGTAGCGGGCTGCCAACAAGTCGAGAGAGCTGCATATGTTTTATATCTTCGAACGAAGGACTTCGTATAATAATGATCGAACTTCACTTCAGGTAAGTTCGTTTGATCACTTAGTATACCGCGACCGCGCGCCGGCGATAAACCTTCTAGACTTTTCAGCAGTTAAGCGCGGATTCTAGATCTTTCTAGACAGATCACTAGGGGACCTAAGTGTGTGTTATGCGTTTTAGAATCGTCATCCCCCGATAAAGACTTTCAAGATATCGGGGTATGTTCGGGTCGTAACAATAAAAATACTGTTTTATGTGCATTTAGAAAATAAAGCTAATAATTACTGTTTTATTTTATTATTTGGTATTGCATATATTGTCATTTTTATGCATATTACAAGATTGTTATGTTGCATATAATCCGGTCTCTGTTAATGACAATATATGATGTCTGATACTTATGAAACGAAGGAAAAACATGTCAACCGATATACTTACACTGACCTCCCCCGAAGATATTCCTTTACGTATTCAACTAAATATCAAAGAAACAGTAACTACTATTATCATCTAGCCGAAAGACTTCCATTGTAGGAAAAAGACAAAATAATCACGACGACCGGTTTGGGTAGGTACTATACCCGTTCGTGTTCCGAAAGTTTTAATTTTACTAAATCTCCAAACAATCATTTGTGTTACACAAAGATATGTCTCGCGTGGCAATCGAATCCGTAAGTACTTCTATCTATCTATATTATCACGCCAGTTCCCTTGCGGGGTAGGTAGAGAGTACAGAGTTACAACAGGTTCTTTCCTTACAGACCACTCTGGCTTTTTCCACTTTCATGATTAGTCTCATACACGCTCGCCGGTTATGGAAACTCCTGACTTGTCCTTCAGATAACCATCTATTTGGTCACGGTAAGATAGTCCAGTACTTCTCCGGTACCTTCGTAACTACATGATCCAGCTAAAAGGCCTATGTACCAACTATTAAATCAAGCCATCGCCAAATCTCTTGAATGATTTCCTCCATTGAAATCATAATAATAAGACAATAGAAGTCATAATATATGCGTGTGAACTTGTTGCCACACATGTGAGAAAATTATCACAAAATGTTCTAGGACTGCGTGCTCGCCGCACGAAAAATGGCACCACCAAAAGGCAGGCAAAAGAGGACGGTACTAAAAAATTAACAGGCTCCAGCGTTTTTGCAAATACAACTTTAAGTGATACGAGTAAGGTTCAATATGCCCTAATTTATGTTTATATTATAACTTATAGGTTAAAATATAATCTACTACTCACGTGGGCTTAGGGACGTTTTTTAGTGTAACTTTTGAAAGAGACTGTGTATCTTGTTCTGGTATAACGATGGCTATAGTGGCTAAAATTGGTAAGAAAGTCTTCCAAAATTTGTACTATGACTAACTGTATCTATTAGGTAATACATTAAATCGGAAAATATTAGTTTACAGCACTAATGTGTTTGTGAGTCGTGCGCTATTTTACTTCTAGTGCTTTATTATCACGATTTCAGTCAATTAACTAAACAAATAGGGACGCACGGAAATACGATTTGGCGCAGTGGCTAAGAGCTTGAGCCGCTCCGCCCACGAGGTCAAAAAGGCGAGGGTTTGATTCCCGCCCGGGACAAATCTTTGTGTGACCCACAAAACCATACCAAATATAGGACCAGATTAAACCTTATATATCTACATTTTTTCCAATTAGGCACAGCACTATACCTACATTAAATACGGTCATGTGATGGATAATGGGAACTAATAGCTCTTATAGATTAATTAATTAATGCTTCCATACTGACCGGGATCACGTGACCGTGAAAGAGGTAAATAATATACCTTAATAGTGAGTAGATTGGGAGTTTGAATGTATTTTATGATATTAAGTATATCTATTCGATGACTATATTGATGTGGAAAGTATGTGACATCATAGCCATAACCGTCAAAATGTGTTCACTTAACCTAGAATATATTCGTTTATATACTCATTGTAGGTATTTTTTCTGTGTATTGTGAAATAACGTAGAAAAAAATAAGTTGGGTCGACAGCAATTTGTCTGCTGGAATTTCTGGCACTGTAGAAAAGGTAGCAAAAATATATTTGGAGGCATTCTTTTATATCAGGGCAGTCTATAACGCGTCAAATCACAGCATAGTAACTGAGTTCTTAGATTTACGCGAATATTACACTTGAAATAAAACTATTTTTTTCGGATTTTATCGCGGTTATTTTGATTTTTAAGTTCCCGACGTTTCGAGTGCTTTGCGGCACCCATGGTCACGGGAAGGACCCGTACGTCCCGAAACGTCGGGAACTTAAAAATCAAAATAACCGCGATAAAATCAGAAAAAAATAGTTTTACAGCATAGTAAGTTGTATGAGAGCAGCTTAAAGAATATGCGTAACTGATGCTACAATTAAACTTAGTATCTTTCTTCTTTCTTTTTTAACCTCTTTCGTCCCACTGCTGGGCAAAGGTCTCTCCAATGATTCTCCACCTAACCCGATCCTTGGCCATATCAGACCAGTATTTTAGGAATCAAAATATCTGATCGAGTCCGTAACACTATACTGCGTTCCAAAACTCGCATTTTAGACGTGGGCTACAAGACTGCCAAGCTCAAGTGGGGATGGGCGGGTCATTTGAGCAGAATGAGCCCAGATAGGTGGGCAAAAATCACTACAGAATGGCGACCAGATGGACACCGACGCCGGGGAAGGCCTAGAAAGAGATGGCGCGACGACCTTGACGCCTACGAGAGGAGAAACTTAGAATATGTCTATCTATCTATCTATCTATAACCTCACGCCAGATCCCTTGCGGGGTAGGCAGAGAGTACAGAGTTCTAACAGGTTCTTTCCTTACATACCTCTCTGGCTATCTCGACTCTCATAGTTCGTCTCATACACGCTCGCCGGTTACGGAGACTCTTGACTTTTCCATCAGATAAGACTCGGTTTATTTGGTCGTGGTAAGATAGTCTAGGTCTTCCCCGGTACCTGCATCCTTCAACTTTCGCATTGTATATCTGTTTTGTCATTCTTTCCTCTGGCATTCTTTCTATATGCCCGAACCAACGGAGCATATGAATATGTAAACTTATTTTATTAATTTTTAAAATATTAAAAAGAAATCTAAGTACACCTACCTATCTGACCCCCGCTTGGGGAATATAGACGTGACGGTGACATCATCATCATCATCAATGTCAAGGTATATTATACTATTCTATTAAATTAATATACGGCCAGATACGGTCCTGGGCCAGATCAGACCTAGATTTTTACCCAGTACCTCATATTGCTATTCGCTAATGACTGACTCTAACGAGAGAGAATAAGATTTTTTAAAATTCATATAAACAATTATAGCATTAACTTCATGAAGCGTCAGGAAAGTAACAGAGACCTCGTAATTGCTATTCTCTAATGACTGACGCTAACGAGAAAGAATAGGATTTTATAATATTCATATAAACTATTATGACATATAACTTTACGAATCGTCAGGAAAGTAACAGAGACTGTACCACCACTTCAAAATGTTATTTCTGTAGAAAATGAAGAGAAGTTAAGGTAAAAGCTCCACGGTTAACTTATTTAAAATAAAAATTGCACTACGCTACGCTACTTCGGTCTACATTTTGTTGTAGAGTTCTAATATCTGGTGTATAACTAAGTTTCATTATCTAAAGGACATTCAGTGGAGCAATGAAATTATCGTTAAAATTACAACGTTAATTAAGGGTAATTTGTAACGCGCGATAACAATCACGACAACATTATAGCTCGCAAATGTCAGATTAAATATCATAAATTACAAATGTATGAATAAATTTCGCATGTTCTACCGTACTACATGCGGCTGTAAATTGTTGATTTTATATTTTCGTTTATTTATCTAAATACATCATAACGCCACATTCTTTGCGTAATATACCACACAAAAACCCAACGGGTTCTGTTACTTCTGCGTTTTTCGAAATCTTTAAGTGAAAATATGATCATCGGCACACTGATGCCCACTGCAGAATATAAGCTTTCAGAATACATGTTGTATTCCATTTCAAACGTAAGATATAATTATTTAGATATATCCCCTATTTTACCATGGTCAAATATACCGTGTCTTACCTGCAGGGTAAGTCAAGAGTCTGCGTAACCGGCGTGTATAAGATGCACTATGAGAGTGGGGGAAGCCAGATAGATATGTAAATAAAGAACCTGTTGGAATTCTCTCTCTCTCTCTCTACCCCGCAAAGGATCTGGCGTAATGATAAAGATAGATCGATAGAAAACAACAATAGAATTCGTTGGAATTTACTTCCAGTTCACACTCAGAATAATTAATAGTTATATATCGTGTATGTACTTGTACATACATACTTAACGTCCGTATCGCCATACATTAATTTTAACGCAACTGGCGTCTATCGCTCCTGATGGAGTCGTTACCATGTCTCGAGTTCCGCTGTCCAACGTTATGTTATTTTGTTTTCCCCTTTTTACCTTTTTTCTTGGCTCTATAAATCAGCCTATACTGAAAAACTAGAGATCGCCGCCTCTATATATATTTTACTGTTTGCCAAAATATACAGGGATTTTATTTTATTTTCCGATACTGAATGTATCGATTGTAACCACAACTAATGTAGAATTAATGATATAATAGGGATCTATTTATATAAGTGACATGTTATATGACGCACTATATGACACTTAAAAAAAAAGAAAGTAGCCCCACACACAGAATTATTTCTGAGCGGGGTTTTTTAAAAACATGTATAAATGAAACCAGCATGGGCCTTTTTCTTTTTTTTTAAGATACATAGTATCGCCGCGTGGTTCCCGGCTTAGAATAGGACCAACCCATCTCATCCCATCGGGTGTCGTACAAGGCGACTAAGGGAAAACTAGGGAATGGGCAGCAGCGTTCCCTTAACACTTCTACCATCAAAAACTGCGCTCGCCAACCCGCCTGCCAAGCGTGGCGAGTATGGCAAACACCCCCAATTTATTAAAATGGAAGATAAGAATAAAACCAGGCCCCTAGTCCCCGGCGGTCCTGTTCGTCCTGGCCACGGTAGCAGCTATGGTAACGACAGGACAAGGGGTGCTAAGAATCTCCGGCAGAGATTCGGCTACCACCAACATCGAAAATTGGCCCTGGTGACATACAATGCACGCACGTTAAGGACAGATGAGAAGCTTGTTGAGCTGGAAGAAGAGATAAACAAGTTGCGGTGGAATATTGTTGGTTTATCGGAGGTCCGAAGAAAGGGCGAGGACACGATAACCTTAAAATCCGGCAACTTGTTTTACTACCGGGAGGGTGAACAGCAGTCCCAAGGTGGTGTCGGATTTATCGTCCACAAGTCACTCATAGACAACATTGTGTCCATCACTAGTGTGTCGAGCAGGGTAGCGTACCTGATACTCAGAATATCCAAAAGATATTCGCTGAAGGTATTAAACAGGTCTACGCACCGACCTCGACATACTCAGATGATGACGTCGAAGTAATGTATGAGGACATTAGTAGAGCCATACATACTTCCAAAGCACACTTTACAGTGGTTATGGGTGACTTCAATGCGCGACTGGGCAAACGGGGCGATGATGAGTTGAGAGTGGGGCAATTTGGATATGGGCAGCGCAACCCCAGGGGTCAGAGGCTGGCCGAATATCTGGAGAAGGAGGGACTCTTTATGATGAACTCTTTCTTCCGGAAGCCGCCTCATAGAAAATGGACCTGGATGAGCCCTGATGGTTCCACAAAAAATGAGATAGACTTCATCATGAGCACCAAGCGACAAATATTTAATGATGTCTCCGTGATTCACAGGGTAAAAACCGGCAGTGATCACCGAATGGTCAGAGGCACATTAAATATTAATGTCAAAATGGAAAGATCGCGTCTGATCAAGTCTACGCTCCGACCTTCTTATGCACACATCCAAAACCCCGAGAACTTTCAACTCGAATTGGCAAACCGCTTCGAATTGCTAGACAGCAGCGCATCAGTGGACGAAATCAACAACAGGCTGGTAGAGACTGTCCATACGGTCGGGTCCAAGTATTATAAGCCCCACCGTAAAAATAGACCTCAAAAACTATCTAACTCCACCCGAAATCTCATGGCTGAGCGACGTTCCATGACGCTCCAAACCTCCGATGATGCTAAGTCCTATAGGCAGCTCAATGGACAGATACTGAAGTCCTTGCGTCACGATTTACGGTCCTTCAATACAAGGCGTATTGAGGAGACCATAGCACAGAACAAGGGCTCCAAAGTGTTCGCAAGAGACGCGTCTATTGGGCAAAGCCAGTTGACGAAGCTGAAGACGGAGGACGGAAACGTAACGTCGAATAGGTCAGAGGTGCTCAGGGAGATAGAGAGGTTCTATGGGCAGTTGTACACCTCAGTAGCTGAACCTGTTGTTGACTTGGTAATAGACCCAAGAGCCAAGCTAACCCGACACTACACTGAAGATATCCCGGACATCAGCCTGTACGAGATTACGATGGCTCTCAAACAACTCAAAAATAACAAAGCACCAGGCGAAGACGGAATTACCGCAGAGCTTCTGAAAGCGGGCGGAACGCCGGTACTTAAAGTCCTTCAGAGGCTGTTTAATTCCGTCTTGCTCGAAGAGAAAACGCCGGAAGCATGGAACAGGGGAGTGGTGGTACTGTTTTTCAAGAAAGGTGATAAGACTTTACTGAAGAATTATAGGCCCATCACACTGCTGAGCCATGTTTATAAGTTGTTTTCGAGAGTCATCACGAATCGTCTCGAACGCAGGCTTGATGACTTCCAGCCTCCCGAACAAGCCGGTTTCCGGAAAGGCTTTAGTACCATAGACCACATACATACGCTGCGGCAGATTATACAGAAGACCGAGGAGTATAATCGGCCACTATGCTTGGCGTTTGTGGACTATGAGAAAGCCTTCGATTCGATCGAGACTTGGGCGGTTCTTAGATCTCTCCAGCGATGCCGCATTGACTATCGGTACATTGAAGTGTTGAAGTGCTTATATAATAACGCCACCATGTCAGTCCGAGTACAGGGGCATTGCACGAAGGCGATCCCCATAAAAAGAGGAGTAAGGCAGGGAGACGTCATTTCTCCGAAACTGTTTACGGCCACCTTAGAGGACGCCTTCAAGCTCTTGGAATGGCAAGGACTTGGCATCAACATCAATGGCGAATACATCACTCACCTTCGATTTGCCGACGACATTGTGGTCGTGGCGGAGTCGCTGGAAGATCTAGGACGAATGCTCGGTGACCTCAACAGAGTATCTCAACAAGTGGGTCTTAAAATGAACATGGACAAAACGAAAATAATGTGTAACGTCCATGTCGTACCCACCGCACTCACCGTTGGGAACTCTACTCTTGAAGTTGTCGACGAATACATTTACCTGGGACAGGTAGTCCGGTTAGGTAGGTCCAACTTTGAGAGAGAGGTCAATCGACGAATCCAACTCGGCTGGGCAGCGTTCGGGAAACTGCGCAACATCTTCTCATCCAAAATACCTCAGTGCCTTAAGACTAAAGTTTTTAGTCAGTGTGTGTTACCAGTGATGATATATGGATCAGAGACGTGGTCTCTTACTATAGGTCTCATAAAAAAGCTCAGAGTGGCTCAGCGAGCTATGGAGAGAGCTATGCTCGGCGTTTCTCTACGCGATCGAATCAGGAATGAGGAGATTCGTAGAAGAACCAAGGTCACCGACATAGCCGTTAAGATTAGCAAGCTGAAGTGGCAATGGGCGGGCCACATAGCGCGTAGATCGGACGGGCGTTGGGGCAGAAAGATTCTAGAGTGGAGACCACGTATTGGCAAGCGCAGTGTGGGACGACCGCCTGCCAGATGGACCGACGATCTTGTGAAAATCGCAGGAAGTCGTTGGATGCAGGTGGCATCGGACCGGTTACGCTGGAAAGCGATTGGGGAGGCCTATGTTCAGCAGTGGACAAGTATAGGCTGAGATGATGATGATGATGATGATAGTATCATGGATATTTATACGAACTCTATTTAAATACAGCGTGTATCATTAGGAAATGGTTGGATAAAATATTCGCAGTTTGTAGACATCCAACAAATTTGGAAATAAATCGTATCATAAGACATGTTAATAGGTGATGTGATTTTCCCTTCATCTTGGGGTAGGTCTTGGGGTAGGGTATGACTTGACAAATAGTTTTCTTTCATTGTTTTCTTTTACTACTACTACTTACAGAATACCATTGGAGCTGCCAGCATACCAGCGCTGCACCATGATCCATCGTTATGGTGTAGCAATATGTTGAGGCAGTATCCTTTTCAACCTCTAGTGTCTGTAAATGTTTTGGCTAGCTTTTTTTTTGTTCTTTCTATCTCTTTGTTATTATTTTCGTTATTAATTTTACGTAGACGTGCCCAAAGGCGAGATTGCGGAACCAGAATCAACGGAGGACATCACTATGGAAGAAGTTGAATGGGCGATAGGAAGTATGAAAAACGGTAAAGCTACGGGAGTAGACATGATATCTGCCGAGATGATCAAATATGGTGGAACTTGCGTCCGGGACGCTTTCCGGGCCCTTGCAAACCTTTGCTGGAGGGCCGGTAGAGTCCCTACAGATTGGCGCCGCGCAGTCATAGTACCCTTGTATAAAGGCAAGGGTTCACAATATGACTGCGCCAATTACAGAGCCATCAGTTTGATCAGCTTGGCAGCCAAGGCGTATGGTAAAATTATTGAACGGAGAATGCGCGTGAAGTCCGATGGAATGTTGTGCGAGGCACAAGGGGGTTTCAGGTCTGGAAGAGGATGTTCGGATCAAGTCTTCTCACTCCGCAACATCGTAGAGAAGCATCTGGCAGTGGGCCGAAAGGTTTTCTGCGGTTTTGTAGATCTGGAGAAGGCATTTGACAGAGTTGTGCGAAAGAGACTTTGGGACATTTTGCCAGAGTATGGTATAGATGGCACTCTGTTGCGAGCCGTCCAGTCCACTTATGTGGACTGCAAGGCATGCGTACGGGTGGGTAGTAACAGGTCACCCTGGTTTGACGTTAAAATCGTTGTAAACTGTTTATAATATATCTGGATAAAAGTCTTCAAAGACTGAAAGCGATGAATTAAGGTGTACAAATGGGTGACTTAGTGGTAATCCATCTACCTTATGCAGATGACGCGGTTTTAATAGCGCCAACAGCCACTGATCTGCAAACACTAGTCACAGTTATGAGAGACGACTGCATGATCAATGGCTTACGCTTGAAGGTAAAGAAAACCAAAAATACACTGCTGACAGAAGAGTGAGTGCACGGAACAGAGTGAATGGTGCGATGGGAAAGCTACTTGGGAGTCGGCACTTAAGCCATAAGGCGCATCTGGTCATACATAACGGAGTTCTTGTCCCAACGCTGTTATATGGTAGCGAGAGCTGGGTGTGTAAGAAGGAGAATGAAAGTAGGATAAATTCGGTAGAAATGCGAGCTCTGCGGAAGATGTGCGGAGTGAAGCTGACCGACCGCATTAGCAACAGCGTAGTAAGAAAGCGAGAAGGTATGAAAGATAGTATCGGTGTAAAAATGAGAAAGGGCATGCTCCGTTGGTTCGGGCATATAGAAAGAATGCCAGAGGAAAGAATGACAAAACAGATATACAATGTGAAAGTGGAAGGTTGCAGGTACCGGGGAAGACCTAGACTATCTTACCACGACCAAATAAACCGAGTCTTATCTGAAGGTAAAGTCAAGTGTCTCCGTAACCGGCGAGCGTGTATGAGACGAACTATGAGAGTAGAGGAAGCCAGAGAGGTATGTAAGGAAAGAGCCTGTTGGAACTCTGTACTCTCTGCCTACCCCGTAAGGGATCTGGCGTGATGATATAGATAAAGATAGATAGATACTACTAATAGAAGCGCGACAGATCTTTTTCAACGAAAGCAGAAACTTGCAAAAAAAAAATGAATAACATGAAGTTGATGCTCCTCGACTGGCAGAACTGACTCAATTTGATAGTTCATTCAATTTTTTTTATCGGAGTTTGAAGAAGCGGTCTTGCACATGTTTCCACCAGTATAGAGAATACCAAAAGTAAACGTCTAGTCTGTCTAACACTCTACGTATTATATTATATATTATTATATTAAACGAACTATGAGAGTGGAGGAAGCCAGAGAGGTATGTAAGGAAAGAACCTGATGGAACTCTGTACTCTCTGCCTACCCTGCAAGGGATCTGGCGTGATGACATTGATAGATAGAGATTATTTTATATTATACTAATTGATTTGTGCCACTCGAATCGATTATTAATCAATATTCCCAAAAAAAACCACCGAGAAACACATACACCCAAGTTTTAAGACTTCAGTTTTTTTTTTCATAAGTAGGAAAACCTAAACGTAAAAAGGATACTTAAAAAAATATCAGTATTACGACCTACCCAGTAAGTAGCCACTTAAGCCGCTTAATGTTAAGCCAGTAGAATATTAATTTCCTGAGGATTATCAAGCGCAGACGGAAAAATACCCTCGTAAATTAATTACTTCGACCTCCCTTAGTTGTTTTATCAACTCACGTAAGAAGACAAATTTATTTAAAAAAAATACTGGATATACATATTCCGGGGACCTTGAACGTAACCAGGAATATAATAATGTTAACTTTTTCTTGTTGGAGTTGTCAGATACGGTACGGTACATACATAGTCTCAATAAACCTGGCCGAAGCTGCTCGCGTCCGTAAGCTTTTCTGCCGATTCCTGCGTGATCCCTGGGCAGAGCTATCCGAGAAGCACCTTGACCGGTGGTAGACTACGGCCGTGGCTGGTCACGACCCTCCCAGCAATGTTATGCCGCCAAGCACCTACCTCACAAGGAGGCGGGTCTAGCCCGATCATGCCGGTTCGGAGCATGGTCTAACTTATGTCTCCTCAGCCTATTTCAGAGTGAATAGGCTATTCGTCAGCAGTCAACATCTGCGGCCCCATCGTCACTTTCCGTCAGGAGCGATATGGTCAGTGATTGATCTTATTAAAAAACCTATCTAGTGATGTGGTTTGCAGCAGTTTTTGAAGAATGTACTCTGCAGATGTGATGATATTTACTGAAATGATACACAAAAAAATGCATCATTTGTATCTGAATCTACATCTTATATTGACCAGTCAGTATAAAAGGTGCTAATCTTACAGAACGAACAAAATGCTTCATACTTAATACCAATCCGAATCTGAATATCGATCTTACATTCGCTAAACTTACCGTCTTAGAGAACGACAAAATACGCGACGATGTATTATTCAGAATCAGTGGTATAATGTTCCAAATGAGGCATGTTGAGATTCGAATCTTGCACTGTTTCAGATACGAACGATCGAAACTGAAAGGTGAGGCACTTTTGCCATGTCTGAAATAAATAAACTGGGGTTGATATCCACGATCAGAGCAATAAAAGCTCTTCCCTCCCGTCCACAAACTGTTACACACTTACTGAGTTCTTAGATTTACGCGAATATTACACATGAAATAAAACTATTTAACCTCGTTCGAACGTCGGGAACTAAAAAACAAAAATTTAAAAATAAACCGCGATAAAATCTGTAAAATAGTTTTATTTCATGTTACACACTTGTTAAGAAGCGTGACAATTTGTATAACAGTTTTTGAAGAATGCGCACTGGTACGTAAACGATTTGGACAAAGTCGCGTCTGCGTATATTAAGTAATGTGGATTAAGTAACTAAGAATTTTTAAATAGAAAAACTCCAAACTCTTTTTCTAACCTGGAATTCGAACCCGAAGTCATTCGTGATCGTTACCTACACCACACATTACTAGATCAACAACGTAGTGTAATAGATGTGTCTACAAAAATTCCTAATAAAATAATATTTACAAGCCACCCAAAAAGCTTTTAGGCACCAGTGTCATATTTCTTCCCTTATTCACTCGAGTACTATTCGAGTATCTAGTTTCACCAAATAAAGTATTAAAAATATATGATATCACAAATATGGATTATATAGTCCTATATGTGTTTTACCCTATACCTACTTTGAATCGTAAAGGAAGAAACCTATAGAGGATTGTATTTTTTATATTTCACATGATAAAGAGGCATTTATACTCCACACTTCCGTAAGAAGGAATAAGGGATAGATTTTCTTGCTTCTTAGGGCGTGCCGCTTTTCAAGATTATATTGCTCATGAGTAGACATTTGTTGCCATTAATCCTATTGGCATTTGATATCCTAATAGTTTATAAATATGTATAGCATTGCATGGTTAGTAACCGATTCTTTTTTCAATATCTATCTATCTATCTATATCATCACGCCAGCTCCCTCGCGGGGTAGGCAGAGAGTACAGAGTTCCAACAGGTTCTTTCCGTTCGTTCGTTCTTTTCTTTTTTCAATATAAATGTCAAAATATTGAAGTAATGCCCTCATTCGCACGAGGGCTTTTTCAACGTGATTTTTTTTAACAAATGTACCGTTTACCTTTTCATTCTAGCGCTTTTTATGAAGTGTTGTAAACGCTAATGCGAAAGGCTTAGTTTCCATCGTAAAGACATACGCACATAAATTTAGAAGCTATAGCACCAGTTTAGCGCCGTAATAGGCCACTTGATCAACATCACATGATTTACTAGTCGCCTTTTAAGTGTCATATACACAGGAAGAATTTAAGAAATGCCCGAACACCTGCACGCAGCCGACTTGATGGATGCCTCCGACAATGCAGTCAATGTGGCCGCTTGCATAGAACCTTTACCGTCGAAAAGCTAAGAAGGAAGAAGCATCTAATTACAACGCTTTTCTACTGGCATGTCACTACGGAGCTAGGCACCACATATATGTAGGTAATGGTAAAAATAGGTATCATCAGTACAAAAATATTTTTTTTGTCTTTCCATTATTAAAACTAAACAAACAGTGAAATTGTTGACAATACCTTCTCGTTGTATATTTTGACTGTCCCTCTGTTGTCAGTCAGTGGACAGGCGGGACGGCTAATGAAAAACTAACAATACAGGGGACTTGACAATTGGATGCTTTCAAAATACGTTATTAGACGTCTGAAAAAAATATTTATCATTTTTATTATAAGTTTTTATTTAACTTCACTCATATGTTTGATCGAAATTTAGAAACCTTATTTAGACAACGTCCCATTTATAATTTATAATATAAATGACAATGCGTTTATTCGTTCAAGATGAACTGATTTACATTCAAGATCGTCTTATTAAAAAAAAATCTCCTGAACGCTTAACACTATCGGCTTGAAATTTTATATACAGGTTTTAATTGGCTAGCAAAATACAATTATGTCTAATTCTTATTCATCTGCTTTATTTTATTCGAGCATATGATTCAGCAAATAATATTAAATTGTTTAAATATTTATGCAAAGTTCTCATTTGTGATATTTTGTATTCAAAGATGTCTCATGTACTACAAAACTTTTTGTATAAGGGCCGAAGCATACAAAATACTTTAAGTATTTGGCAATTGTAATGGCATGACATATAAAAAGCTTTGTAATTCTTACAACATTTAATCTATCTATCTATATCATCACGACAGATCGCTTGCGAACTAGAATGACACGAAGTATGAGTGTGGAGGAAGCCAGAGAGGTATGTAAGGGATGAAAGAACCTGTTGGAACTCTGTACTCTCTGCCTACCCTGCAAGGGATCTGGGTGATGATTATACAACATTTAACTGCGTGAGACGTTTAAGTAACTATTCTGATATTATAGCGCTACAGGAAACTTGTCTTCTAACAAATGATGGCCCTTACCTAGGAAGTTTGCGCAGCGGCTTATCAGCCGTTGGTAGATCTGTTGGAGTACTTAAGGGGAGGCCGTACGGTGGTGTAGAATTGTAATGGAGAAAGAACGCGTTCTCTTACGTTTCGATAATACAGTGTAATAGTGAACGTATTGTGGCAATAAAGGTGGAGCAAGCGAGTCGTACGTTTATAGTTTTTTCAGTATATATGCCTACCAATTCGGCTAAAAATCTCGTTTCGTTTATGAGTTGCCTAAGTGAGATAATAACGATTACAGAGACCGTTGGGGTGGAATCTGTTTTTATATTAGGTGACTTTAATGCTCACCCTGGTGAACGTGAATGAAACAAATTAGTAAGTCTTTAAGCTGATCAGTTGTGGCTTGTGTTGACATAGAGCTGCTGCCTGTGAACACATTCACTTTTAGGAGTGACGGTGCACTTAGCTGGTTGGACCACTGTGTCGTGAGTACTGTGGCGAGATCACTGGTATCAAGTGCGGTACTTATGCATGCCGTTTATAAGTCTGACCACATTTCACTATCAATTTCAATTGATATCGAGTTAATTGTACCCAAATTAGTATCTCCTAACACGTAACAAGATTAATTGGGGAGAAAAGAAAAAGGAAGAGTCAAGAGTCTCCGTAACCGGCGAGCATGTATGAGAAAACTATGAGAGTCGAGGAAGCCAGAGAGGTATATGGAAAGAACCTGTTGAAACTCTATACTCTCTGCCTACCCCACAAGGGATCTGGCGTGAGGTTATAGATAGATAGAAGAATGTAAAGCAGACTGATGACTATAGAAATTATTGTCACTCTAGGTTAAGATTGTTGAACTTCCCTGTTGAATTATCCAAGTGCGCTGATTGTACGTGTTCGAACCCTAGGCATGATGAGTTGATAGATAAACTGTATGACAGCCTGATACGTATTTCAAAAGAAGGCGCTGAACATTCCTAATTTGATAGCCCTGTAATGCGCGGCGGTAACTGGCGTGAACAAACACGTCCATGGTGCTCACAGAGAGGCTCGAATCTCCTATCATACGTGGTTATTGCAAGTGCGAAGTCTGGACTTGTTTTTAATAATATGTGTAATACTAGATTTTGAGTTCTTAGATTTACGCGAATATAACACATGATTTAAAACTATTTTACGGATTTTATCGCGTTTTATTTTTTTATTTTTAGTTCCCGACGTTTCGAGTGCTTTGCAGCACCCATGGTCACGGGAGGGACTGAGGTGTTAGACGTCCAATAGGCATAGTTGTTCCGGGGTACCCTCAAACTTCTTAATTATTTTTGTTGTTGTTGGTCCGATCTACGCAGAATGAGCTCACGGTGTCTTGAGGTCTTGCAGTGTTATGCTTGGTTTTGGATTTGATTATATTAATTACCGGATCCCAAGACGATGGAGTTTAAGTACCTATCAGTATGGGTCTTTTTACGATAAACCGTATGTCTTAAGGTGTTGTTGGGGTTACGGATTACTAACACATCTAGGAAAGCTAGGGAATTGTTTGCCTCTAACTCCATTGTAAACTGAATTTTAGGGTTAATGGAGTTAAGATGATTTAGGAATACAGGAATTTTGTCAGATGGTAATATTGTGAAAGTATCATCTACGTACCGCTTGTAGAAACTTGGCTTTACAGGTGAGGTACAAAGGGAACGTCGGGAACTAAAAATAAAAAAATAAACCGCGATAAAATCAGTAAAATAGTTTTATTTCAAATACTAGATTTTTTTTAAATAAATTGAAGTTTTGTCAAGTCAGCAACAACAAGAACAGTAATCAACAACAAATCAAAATGAGCGTAATAGCTCAAATCTATTCTGATTAACATTTTAGAACTTTTTGAAAGTGGACCAATAAATTAGTTTATAAATCGAGTCCCCCTGTGAGTGTTGCGAGCGTGGCCGAGCATAGCCAACGCTTATTGAGAGTTTGAACCTTCTTCTGTGATAGCTGGTGGGCGATGCTGGGGTCAGTGTCGGCTTTATTAAGACAGCCAGCCAATTCACAGCCAAAGCGATAGCTTTAATCATTTACAACATGGTTAAAGGTAAGTCTCCTGGACTCAATGGTCTCAGCGTTAAACACCTGAACTACACGTAGTGCACCTGCCAAGAGTCCTCTCGTTACTGTTTAACTTATTTATGAGTCATTGTTACCTACCTGTAGACCTAATGTATAAGTTAGTAGTTCCCATTGTAAAGAATAAAACTGGGGATGTCTCCGACATTTCCAATTGCAGACCTATCTCACTGGCAACAGTTATAGCAAAAGTGTTAGACAGTCTGCTTGATAGATATTTGGAGCGACACGTAGAACTGCAAGACGCTCAGTTCGACTTTAGGGTTTGATTATCAACAGAGAGTGCAATCTTGTACCTTAAGCAGACCTTCCAATATTATACACATAGGAAAATACATATATTTGCCTGCTTCTTGGATTTGTCGGAGGCCTTCGATCTTGTCAGTTATAAGTTTGCTATGAGGAGGCTTTTCTTTATCTGCGAGTCATATGTGATGACTCATGGGTTCAAATACAATGTCAGAAAAAGTGGGGTAATGGTTTTAGGGTCGAAAATAAAACTTAGTCTGAGTTACGTCACTTGTCGCTCTATGGGATACCTTTATTTAGGGTGAACAAGTTTAAGTATTTGAGACATTGGATTACCAATGACTTGAGAGACGACCTTGATATAGAGAGGGAACGTATGTTGCTGGCTGTTCGTTGTAACATGCTGGCGCGCAGGTTTGCACCCTGTACGAAGTCAGTTAAGTTAACTCTCTTTAGGTCTTTTTGTCAATTATTCTGCACGTCCAGCCTGTGGATTAATTATACTTGGCGGACATAGAACGACCTACGTATACGTAGTCCCAACGACTACGTATATAACGACCTACATATACAGTATAATAATGCACTCAGGCTACTGATATTACGTGCTCCAGATGTTGTCAGCTGCTACTTAATGTGGTAGTCGTTAAGCCGAATTGGATTTCTCTGCTGATACTTAATGGAGAACGAGTCGTTATGCTGAATTAAGTTAGATTTAGACGACTTGATAGGTCCCAACAGCAGGTGGCAACAAACTTGTCATCACGAATCCGCACCAGATCTGCGTGGTGGAGGATGATCTAATCTCTCTCACCTTGAGTAAAGGCTCTTGCAGTTTATCTTTAGTGATACAACTGCGTGACACAATGAATCGTGAAGCAGCAAATTCGGTTACTGAAAAAAATAACTAAAATGGCGGTTGGGAGACCCCTGTAAGGAACGAAGTTCTAATCAGACGATGTATCTCACTATTCATTTTATTTAATGGAAGTATACTCTGCCCATCGAGCGCATTTAACTAACACGTATGGTGTATGTAGTATGGTGGCCAGCGCTGACGGTAACATCCGAACTACGCCAGACGGAACCGAACTGCCTCGTAACGTATTTTCGTTATGTTACGATTTCTACCTATCAACTCATACCGCAAGTCGTGTCTTGAATCTTGAACAATCTTGATGTACTCAATTCAGCCATCTTGTTTTTTACTTTAGAATTAAATAAGGCCCTTGTATATAAAAAGCAGAAAGATAATGAGATTGTGATAAAAAAAAAACATAATTACTCCTTCCATTGTTTTTAAAAAGCGTTTATCTAGCCAGCGAAATAAAAGAAAAAACATCATTCTCCTTTTGAAGCATTAAAACCCTTTATCATTTTGAATGGAAAATAACAAAACTATATTAAAGTAAGTAGAATAATGCCTCGTCTAGTACGCGTAACGATCACGATGTCCCGGGTTCGAATTTTAGTTTGGAAAAAAGATACATACGTCAAAAACATCCCACTATCAGCCCAGAGTCAGGTGTGGTGCCTGGCATAATGGCAACAGGCTCACCAATCTAATACCGTTTGCTAAAATTGGGTGTAATTCAATTCTAATACCGTTTGCTAAAATTGGGTGTACGAATACTTTTTTGTCCCGTGCTGTATACGATACGTTACCCTCTTTTTAGGGTTGCGGTTTTTTTTAAATAACAAAATTAATTAATTTTAATTCTTATTACAAAATTGAAGGACAAATAATACAAAGAACAGACGAAGTGAGAGATCTTGAGGTACTCTTCGATAGAAAGCTAACATTTGTTCCCCACATTAAAGGATAATCAAGAGGGTATCACGAATGTTAGGTTTCATTATCCGCAATACCAAAGATTTAAAAAAAAATATTATAAAATTTATTTTATATAATGGCTTGGTAAGGAGCCTTTTAGAGTACTGCAGCATTGTATGGAGGCCACACTTCTCTACGCATAGTCTTAGACTGGAACGAATCCAAAGAAAATTTGTCTCTCATCTCGCATTTAAAAATGGGATTGCAAGAAGGGTCCGGTCTTACGAAAAACGACTGAAATGGTTTAACATGATAGGATACACGTAGAGACTTATTGGATCTTACCTTCCTGTCTAAACTATTAAAAAACAGAATTGTTTGTCACACTTATGATTTATCTATAACACTGTCAAACTTAGTTGTAAGCATTAGTGTGTATAAGCGCTGGTAAACCGTAATAATAAATAAATAAACAAATAAATAAAATATAATTTAACTGTATATTAGAAGCCAAAAAAAACTTTTTATCTATCTAAACTTAAACTTAATGCAAAATTCACTAGTACCCAGTTGATCACAAGGGTTTGCTTAGTTTTTGTTAAAGAGAGAGCTCACTTACAACTCTTGACTTATTCAGTCTGAAATTTGTTTGTCCCGACTAAAGAGGTTACTTCTTGCTAAAGTCGGGTCCCGAGGGACATGTATACATTTAGTAGCTAAAGTTTAGATTGCGTTAAACTTGTAAGCAAGTACTCCAAGTACTTGCTTACAATGAATATTTACTGTGAAGCCCCGTTTTTACATTAAACTGTATTTATTAAGACTGATGGTCTAGTGGCAAATAATTCATGCAGTGATCACGAGGTCTGGGTTTGAATCGTAATTTACAGTATTTACTGTATTACACGACGACAATCAGTCGTGAAACTAGTTTAAAAACAAAAGTTTTGGTACAAAAATCAGTTTTTAAAACTAGATCCAGGACTGATTTACTGTCTGTAATACGGGCCTTAGTGGTGTTATTTTATTATTTTTAAGGTATTTATCGCTCGTGATGTTTAAAAACACAAGCAGCGCAGTATTTTTTTCACGAAAAATATTTATCACCAATTTTTGAACCGATGTTTTAAAAAATTAACATATTAACTCGTCAAACGTAGCAATTTAAAATGGTTTCCTGTGCGATGTTAAAAAAGAAAAACATTTTTGGGACTCTACTTTCAAAAATATACATTGGAAAAATATTCTGAATTCAAAATACCGTAAGCTACCGACATCCATTACTATGCTAATTTCAGGTTTCTAGTCTTACTGTTTTTAAAAACAAACAGTTGTGTCCCACAGACTGACGCAAGAGTCATCATAAAACGGATCTGTTTTTCCTTTAGAAGTACGGAATCTTAGAAATAAGACCAGTAAATCGTAGACTAGACAGTCACAGTACGTCCTCCAGTAGAACCATAAACTTACGTAAAACCACTCCCCTAAATTGTTCCAGTTCTAGTGCCTCTCGAAAAACAAATAGATCTACGTAGTGAAAGCAATAGCGTATTCTGTTTAGTCAACAAAGGGCTCGTTTCCCCTATGACTAAACGCGGCGAGGTACGATAACTTTGTGAAATAAGCGTGTAATGATATTCTGCATTTATTTGAAGTACATTATTTTTCTTTATTTTTAAATCGAAACCGCACACTGAGGACCGTATTACAGAACGAAAATCAGTCGTGAATTTAGTTTTAAAATTAACGTTTTTGTACAAAAATCAGTTGTTAAAAATAGATCCATGACTGATTTATGTTCTGTAATATGGGCCTAAGAAGGTATTCTTGTATCTTGTGTGCGTTTGCAAACGTGAAATTCACATGCGAAAACACCCAAACCGAAACAAATATTTGTGGGTCACATAATTTGCCCCGTACTGGGATCGAACCTGTGGCTACTCAAACCAGTAGGCGGAGCGGCTGAAACTCTTAACCACTGGGCCAAGCCGTCCGTCACATCGATCAATGAAACGATCATTCCACGTAGCTATCGTAACCCGCCACGTTAGGTGTTTTAGTCGGTCATAGCGAATAAGGGCTTTGAATGTGGAATTTCGTGTAAGACGAGGATTTCAGAATTGCAGAATAATTTTATAATATCTCAACTGGGACCGAGCGGGGTAGAGGCTAGGATACTTTGTACCTGCTATCACTACATTTTAGAAAACAAAGTCGCCTGGCCGTGTCTGTCTATCTGAACGCGATAAACTCAATAACGACCAAACAGATTTTCATACGGTTTTTCCCAATGGCCGAAGAGATATAAGAGGAAGGTTTATATGTATAATTCATGCGTGCGAAGCCGGAACTGCTCGTTAGTAAGTGAATAAGTCCCAAAAACACCATCATCCCTATGGATAATATTACAATGAGCGCATTACGATAACTTCTTTCACACCTCTGCCACCCTCGCTTTGGGGATACTATCGTCACGGTGTTCTTTTTTAACCGTGATCGGGAAACATTGCCGAAATTTGAAGTACTTTTTTGGAAGCGGCCAGGGCGGGCAGGGTCATTTCTTGCCGACGTTTGCAAAAAAATGATAATTCGAAAAGATTAGCGAATTTTCACTTGAAATAAAAAGTAAACGACTTTATGATAATGACATGTTTTATTTAAGTACACATTTACAAAGTTTATCACCTAATACTTTTAAAATTCCTACCTAAAACATACGGAGCCGAAAAATTTTTACGTAAACAAATATTTTTAGGAAAATTTACAGAATACTTTGACAAATGATTTATTGCACTTTCTAATTTAAATAACTAATAAATAAACCTGCAAATGTAATTTTAGGTCATCTAAACAAAAACATCTAAAAATACCTCGTAAACTACTAAAAAAAATAGCCTAACATTTTACTAACACATCCTAACAAGAATTCTTATATGGTTCATTCATCAATAACAATAACACATTTTAGTTGTTAACACTCATGGTACTGGACAGCCACTTAGCGGGCATGCGCGCTTATCGGATGTTTACGTTATCCATTCACAATATCACTAACATAGACTGCAAAGTATTATATACATCAACAGAACAAAAATAATTTCCCCTACATTTTGTTAAAACATTGTCTTTGGTTACGATTTAGTGTGTGTGTGAATGATGAACGCTGTTGGCCGCGAGGCCTTTACAGCTTCACCGGACTTAAAGGCGAGCGTGCAACCACTACGCTCTAGCCAGCCAGAAGGGCAAGAGGCGACATACTCGAGGGCGCCTCGAAGAGGTGCCCTCGGTTGGGACAGTCGCTGTAGGGGGACGGGTGCACTACTAAGTGCACCGGTCAACCGCCGGCTATGGGAGGGGATCTACTACTACTACGTCGTCGTCGTCGCCCGTATTCTGAGCGGAAAGAAGGGATGACAAAGCATCGGGGGGGTCGGTGAGAACATGTCGCGGCCGGCGGTGGCGGCAGGGGTCGGGGGGGAGATCGTAGTCGGCGGTGGTTACGATTAACGGATTCGCATGGGTAGATGCGTTCGCGAAGTGACGTGTTGACGCCTTTTTAATAAAGGCGCGAATAGGTTCGAGACCTAGATCGGAGTGGAGGTCGACGTTCCGTACGAACCAGGGGGCTCCTACGGCTTTACGGAGGAAGCGGTTTTGAACCACTTGGAGTTTATCGATGTGAGAGGGGGCCGAATGCCCGAACACAACACACGCATAAGTCATGATGGGTCGAACGCAAGTTTTGTAAAGTGTCACCTTATTTCTAAGGGACATTTTACTCCGCTTGCAGATTAACGAATGGAGACGACCGAGCACAAATGATGCTTGGTGACGGACCCGCTTGATGTGCGGGCCGAAGGACATGGTACTGTTTAGGGTGACCCCTAGATATTTGACGTCTTTGACCCAGGGAATGGGTCGGTCGAACATGGTCACTTGGCCGAGATTACTTCTAGGGCGGCGCAGGGAGTGGCGCGGGGTGGCACCTCTGGAGAAGAACACCGCAGCGCTCTTGTCCGGGTTCACCTCAATACGCCACTTCCTGAACCAATTCCCTAGGGAATTGGCGGATGCCTGAAGGTGTCTGGTAATGAAACCCTTATTCCTATGCGAGACGTAGAGAGCGGTATCATCCGCGAATAGGGCTAGATGCGCCTTACTCGAACGAGGAATGTCGTTCGTGTAAAGGCTAAACAGGAGCGGAGAGAGAACTGAGCCCTGTGGGACTCCAGCACTGATGGAGTGGGAAGTGGAGCGCGTCATTTCGACGCGATAACGGAAGGCGCGATTCGACAAGAAGTCTCGTAAGATGAGCACGAGTCTGTCCGGCACACCCAATTGGTAGAGCTTGTAGATCAAGCCGTTGTGCCAGACTTTGTCGAATGCCTTCGCGACATCTAGGAAGAGGGCGCCCGTGTAGATGGGTTTGGGTCTATTGAGACCGGAGAGGATGTGCTCCGTGATGCGGTGCACTTGGTGGACGCAAGAGTGTTTGGCTCGAAAGCCAAACTGCTCGTCGATAAGGATACCCCTGGACGTTACGAAGTCTTTGAGCCTCGCCAGAAGTAGGCGTTCGTATATCTTGGCCAGGGAGTTGAGGAGACTGATAGGGCGGTAGCTCGCGGGGAGATTGCGAGGTTTGCCGGGCTTGGGAATGCCTATGACGTCCGCCTCCTTCCACTTAGCGGGGAATACGATTTAGTGTTGAGCCACAAAACCAATAAAAAAATGCACTCGTCCAACGTATGAATTCATGCGTTCCCGAGATTACTAAGGAATGATAAACGTATGAATTCATATGTTCCCGAGTCAAGAGGTATAACACTAACCTAAGATTCAAACCCCCGATCTCGAGATCATCAGCCTCATCAAGCGCCACTACAGCAACGAGGCAGTCAAATAAAAATCTAAGCTTAAGTATTGTTGGCTTAGTCTATAAAATACTACTTCCCTCCTTTACTACTACTTCCATACCGCACACAGGGTCCAACAACGACCCCGTCGGCGAGGTCAACGAATTCCTTACCCGGTGGCCGGTATAGAGCACCACGGCAAGACATGCTCTCCCCATAGCGACTGCTCAATTTGAGGCTGTTCCTCCTAAAGGCGCCCTTAAGCTAGTTGCCCCTGTCTTTCCAGCTCGAGCGTAGTTTTTGTACGCTCGCCCTCTTCCCCGGTGAAGGTGTAAAGGCCTCTCGGCCAACAGTGTAGATCATTCACACACAACACACAAACATTTCAGTAATGTTTAATAATGTAAATAATGTACCTGGATATAATTGCTAAAAAAACTCATTATCTGTCACGTACTATAACGATATTTTATTTCGCGAAGGCACATTCTTTAGTGGCCTCGTGATATTAATTACTCTATGCTTCCTTGCAAGAATAATTTGAGTTAGCCACTCAAATTATTTTAGTAATTAAAATTCCTTTCTTTCTTCCCAAAAAGTAAACCTTAAATTTAGTTATCTATTCGGTTTTTTAGTTAATAACATTATCGTTTGAGGAGGGTACGTTATTTTCATTTTAAAGATAAACTAATTTAAAACTATAAATATTATACTACATGTACTCGACCAAAAAATTCTCGACACCGGCAAAAATGGCTCGAATTAGTAACCAAGTATCATTATCAAAAAAAAAAAATATTTTAACCTCTAAGTACCAAAAACAAAAATCGCCCTAAACATCGTGACAAAGCGACCGAGTGGATAAATCATAAAACGGAAAATGCGAATAACAGCGACTATTTTTAGCCTATACACAGAGCGGTTATCTCGAACCTTCTTCACCGTTAAAACCATAAATTGTCAGTGTACTTACCACTTTACTTTATGTAATCTATTTACACGGTCCCGCCTATATTCCCCAGAGGGGGTGGCAGAGGTGTACTGAGTACACCCACGTTTCGCTGACGATGTTATGTCCCACATAATAGGGGGCGAGCCTTTTGCCATATACCGGGCACTACTCCAGACTCCGGACTCATACTGGGAATTTTTCGTTAGAAAAACTACATTTGCCCGACCTAGGATTTGAACCCAGGCCCTCGTGATCACAAAGCGATGCGCTTTGCCACCTGACCAACGAGGCAGTCATGTAACCGACTTTATGTAATCCAGGCCATTAATCTTTATTTAATCTATAGTGTACAATCCCAGCCGGGTAAACCGTCACGTGAAGACATGTTTATTGGTTCTCGAGGTACGTGTGAGATGGTATAAGTGAGCAGTATTTTGAGGTAATTTATTCGACTTTTTGTTTTTTTTTTTTATGTCTACGGTATAGAGAAAAGATAAAGAAGTTGATTGAAAACTATGATCCCAAAAGATCTAGTAAGAAAGCTAATGTTCAATTGAAAATCTTACTTACGGATGAGGTGCCAGTTCATCAAAGTCCACGACCTTGATGTGGTAGACAAGCAGATTGCGGAGTGGCTTGGGCAAAGAATTATTGCACCTAGTTAATCGGATTATGTAAGTCCAATTGTTCTTGCAAAGAAAAAGAATGGTAAATATCGCTTGTGTGTTGATTAAAGAAAATTAAACAGGAAGATAATTAAGGAAAGATTTCTGCTTCCTCTCATAGAGGACCAATTAGACCGATTGAAGGAAGCAAGGATGTTCACGTCACTTGACTTTCAGAATGGTTTCCTACATGTGAACGTTAATAAACAAAGTCAAATGTGCATATCTTTTGTTACCCCACCAGGCCAATTTGAATTATTAAAAATGCCTATTAAATGCACCTCTTAAAAAAATACCTCAACTTTAATTACTTACACCGACACACGGCTCAGTTTTCTTAAATCTACTTTGTGCTGTGGGTATACAAAGCTTAAGAATCCTACTAATTTTTTATTATAAATTGAAAGTTTATATGTTTAGATGTTTGTTACGCCATCACGCTAAAACGGCTAAACGGATTTGGATGATATCTGGCACACAGATAGTTTATTACCTGTATTAACACATAGAATACTCTTTATCCCGAATATTTTTTGGGTTTTCTGTCTAAAGTCAACGCAGACAAACTCGCATGCAGAAAATAGCTTATAATATTAGTAGGATGTGAAAGTTTGTATGTTTGTTACTAAAACACGCAAAAACGACTGAACAGACTGGGATGAAATTTTGTACACAGATAGTTGGACAGTAAAATATTAGGTTCCTGTTTAAAGTTAACGCAGAAGAAGTCGCGAGCAGAAAGTAGTCTTTCTAAATAAAAAATGCTCACTCAAGTTTCACCGGCTAAAATTAGTATTTCTTTTCGAAACTTATTCTTTGTTTGTGAAAACAAATATAAAACAATATAAGAAAGTAATTTGTGAAGGTTCATAGCTTGTTTACCAGCTGAACCTTTATTCGCTATGACCAATTAAACAAGTAACGCGGCGCGTTACGATAACTTCGTGGCATGATAGTTTAATGGTGCTTCAGTGACATAGATATGACATCTTCTACGTGGATGAAATGAAACTTCTGCCTCTTCTTATTTAAAATTCAATACAGTTTTACAAAAAATCTTCTCTCTTCATTATTCTTATCATCTTCTCACCTTGCATGCTCGTCTACGTTCTGTTTTCTATTCACTCATTCCTGTCACTCCTTGTCGGCTCGTTCATACGTCTTCCTTACGCTCTTCCTATCACAGATATAAACTACCATTCCATTCAAATCGTACATAGAATACCATTGCACGATAATTTCCCGAAGTTATCGTAACGCACCGCGTTTTGGTCTTGGCGCATAAGGATCCCGCTCATGTACAATAATTTTTACATTCAGCGCAAACAAAGGTAATTAATGTGGGGTTCAGACCGTATTGAACTGGCTATATTTATACTAATCGGTTAATAATTTTGTTTAAACTTTGGAGAACTTTCTTGGGAGCCGGCACTTAAGCCAAAAGGCGCAGCTGGCCATGCATAACGGAGTGCTTGTCCCAACGCTGTTATATGGTAGTGAGAGCTGGGTATGTAAGAAGGAGAACGAAAGCAGGATAAATGCGGTCGAAATGCGATCTCTGCGGAAGATGTGCGGAGTCACGCTGACCGACCGTATTCGCAACAGCGTAGTAAGAAAGCTAGTAGGTATGAAAGATAGTATCGGTGTAAAGATGAGAAAGGGTATGCTCCGTTGGTTCGGGCATATAGAAAGAATGCCAGAAGAAAGAATGACAAAACAGATATACAATGCGAAAGTAGAAGGATGTAGGTGCCGGGGAAGACCTAGACTATCTTACCATGACCAAATAGACCGTGTCTTAGCTGAAGGGCAAGTCAAGAGTCTCCGTAACCGGCGAGTGTGTATGAGACGAACTATGAGAGTGGAGGAAGCCAGAGAGGTATGTAAGGAAAGAACCCATTGGAACTCTGTACTCTCTGCCTACCCCGCGAGGGAGCTGGCGTGATGATATAGATAGAGATATAGATAGATAGAGAGATAAACTTTGGAATTTAAGAGTTAATATCACACTCGTCTGCTGCGTTCGAATCCTAGTTTAATAGTGCGCTTTTTCTATCGAATTAATCTTGGTCGTAGTTCGGAATCTGGAATGATGCCTGCTATAATGACAATATGCTCCTACATCGGGAAACAATATTGTTGGTGATATGAGGGTGTTCTAAGTACATCTCAACCGCCCAGGCGTTATCATATTTTTCTGTAAAAAGATTTCCGCTATGTAACTAAGTTGCTATTCGTCACTCTTAGCAGCCACAAAAAGAGGAAAACAACATCACAGAACACCTGTATCATAATATAATATAAAAACTTAGGCCAAGGTATCTAGTCAAATATAAAGGCCGGCGTGACTTTATAAAAATATATTTATTTCACAATACAAATTAATAATAGATACTCAAAATATTAATGCAGTCAATTAATATTACTTAACGTTAGTGCGAACGGTAAGAGAGCTGAGTCGATATTAAATGTACTTTGCTTGGCGATGGCTTTTATAGGCATCGTCAAGTAAACAACTCCTTCTAGAATGAACCCACGCGTTATACGTCTTATTAATTGATATCTGCTTATTTAGCAAAACAGTTATGAGAATTGGACTGAGACTAAACAAGTAACCTGATATCTGTTTACATGATTAATACGCAGCTGAGGCAAGTTAAGCTGATTAAGCAAAACAGTACTTGGAATTATATTCTATGAGCAACAGTCTGTTTATATTGCATCATCTTTTAAAGTACTTGCACTGAGCTGTGTACTGGTCTAGTATACATAACTCCTCCCTCCATAAGTTCAAAATCAGCGTTCGATTTTTGAGAATGTTGATTTTGCTTATGTTTACATAAGGACAATATTTTAGACTTATAAATATATAAAACAATCAAAAGCACAATTAATAATATTACATAAATGATTATAGAACCTAAACTTATGCTATGCACATTCACTGAATATACGTGGTTTTCACTGAGATTTTCACTTTTACTGTTTAACACATGTGACAGGAACTGAAGATCTTCTAAGTTGACCTCATCTAGGCTGATTGGCTGCTTGTAGATTTTCTCTGCTGCTGTAATGCTTGGTAAATTTATAACTGGAACTTGATGGAAGACTTGATTAGTTAATTGAATGAGACGTTTCCTTAATGTGATGTTCTCTAATTTAGCTTCACATTCATTATCTAAGGTTAATATATAGGTGCCAAAAATGTTGAACTGGTTGAAATCATTTTCACAGTGCTCTGTGAGAAATGTCTGTTTTCCTGAATATAGTAACCATGTGTCAGGCCGAATAGATTTGACCTTGACTTTTGAAGATTTTACTGTAAGTGGAGAACATGATGTAATTTGTGAAGAAAATTTCATCAAATCTGTAATGCATAAGTCTTCATTAGTGACAGATAAATTATCTTCATAACACAGGAATTCTCCTTCGTCTATTTCTTTGCATGATTGTGATAGTGGAAGTATATCTGACCCTCTGACCAGGATTTGGGAATATTGAGGCGTTATTAGGAATGTTAGGTTTAAATGAGGATTATACATGGGAAAAGGATGAAGGTTGTAATAGTTATAGAAATCTAATTGGACAATTGGTATTGACATAATAAACGTTATTCGTTTGTCCTTAATATATGCTCTTATGTCTATACAATGTTCAATTTTTATCAAATTATCGGAATTTACTGGATACATTAATTTATCTATTTTCTCTATATCTTTAAGAGTTGATAACAATTCATCTATGTCTAAAATGGATTGATGTAAAATATTTAATCTACTGAAAGCAATAGCTGTTTCAACCTCATCTAACCTAGTTAACAAAATTTGAAAATTATGGATAATTAAATCGAAAGTATTCAAGACAATTTCCTTACTATGTTGGAATTGAGTTTTATTCAGAATGGATTCTATTTCGTTAATTGTTTTGTCTATTTTAATAAAATTGTTTCTCGTAGAGTTTGTCAGATTTACTAATACTCCAATTGTTTCGGAAACTAATGATATTTTGTTATCAATAGCGTTTTGTTTAGATTGAATATGACTTATTAAGGAATCGTATCTGATTGCGTCTTCATTATCTAAATTGCCTGTAATGGCTTTAACTATTGAACCTAGGGGATTTAAAATACCTCTTTTAATTCTAATTGTTGGGACTAATTGATTATAACGCTCTAATGTTAAACTCATAATATACTCAGTTTGCATTTGTGCATCTATGATATTTCCGTCTTTTTTAATTTTTCTTTTAAATAATCGTTAACTTCATAATACTTGTTAACGTTATATTCAATACTGTTACTAACAAATTTTAAATCTAATATTTTAATTATATTCCAATTATAAGTGCTAATGAATGCTTGTCCTTCCTTAACTGGGAAGATTCCAGGATTATCTTCAATTTTCTGAAGTTGAAGGGCCAGGTTTTGGGCTGCCTGTACGAGGATCAGGAGCGCGAACCTGCGGAGGACGTTTTAACGTCTTTTTAATGGGATTTTAAGAGTTTTATTAATGCAGTGTTTCTAATAACGTTCGCATCTTAAAACGTGTAATTTATTGTCAAAATATAAGAATTATTATTAAGCTTTGAATTTAATATTTAAAAAAAATGATTTTATTAATTTAAGTTGTTGACTGATAATATTTAGAAAATTTAGAAATTTTATAATCGAGTTTATAGGCTTTCATATCTTAAGCATTCAGGTTGTCAGGTTTGTATAACCAAGGTTTTAATTTATTTTATTTTTTTGAATCTGTCTTATTTTATCGATTTCATTCGGACTCTAATTTTATTATGCCTGAACCTTTTAATTAAATAAAAATACATATATTGAAGAAATGATCTGATTAATTTTGGGGTATTCGTATGTAATGTAGCTTTTACAGAAATAATAAGTATTTCATCTTCGTCGGAAGATGGAATATTTATTGAAGTTAGGATATGTCTATCAGGTGAGTTATTCGCTAATAAACTGTATTTTATTTCATAAAGTGAATCAAGTAGTATTTTTATCCTAATAGTTATATTACTATCCTCTTCACCAGGTATTAATTCGGTTAATTTTGAAGGATCGTTAAAATTTAAATTCACTATTACAGGGGGTTCTTCAATGTCAATTATAGGGACATCTTTTTGTTCACTCAATTTTGAAAAATCATTATTATTAATATTTATTATTTTGGGAGGGTTTTCAAGAAATCTATCGGATAAATTTAGCAGTGGAGGTATAATAATGTCGGGGCTTTCGTTTATGACTTCGTCGATTGCAACTGGCTCATAATCATATGAGTATTTATCAGTCTTAAGGTCAGTGTCATCTACGTAATCCTCATATAAGTCTTCTGTTCTAGGATCTCCGAAATGTTCTATGAGGAGTTCCTTTAGGCTATCCCAAGAATTGATATTAATCCATTTACTTACTAGTATCGCGGCTTTATCGGTTAATTTACTTGTAACACTATGGTAAATATACAATTGTTGCGCGGCATTATTTTCCCTTGAAAAGCTTCTAACTACATATTCACACCTTTGGATGTAAAGATTTAGTAATTGATCGTTACCGTCGTAACGCGGAATTATATCGAGAATTTCTTTCGGAATAATTTGAATTTCATTCATTTTCAATATCTTGAACACTTATTATTCAATTTTACTATTTGAAAAACACAATAAGATACATATTACACACAAACAAAATAATAAAAAATACAATTTAAAATAACACACAATAAAAAATACAATTTAAAAATAACACATAAAAGTTTACAATAAAAATTTTATAATAGAAAAAAGTTTATAGATTCGGCGATTTTTGTCCGAAAATATAACTCTTATCAATTATTATTTAACTTAGCCTTTATAGGCAGAACAACGTTTATTATTTTTTTATAATATTTAATTTCTTTTCATTATTTTACGTTCTCAAGTGGACCTTGTGATCACCCCACTGGAAGTAATTTTCTTTTCAATAAAATACGACAATGTTTTACGTAAGTTCAGCGATGCTTGTCTGATTCTTACGGCCCTAAGTGGTGATCTACGGCTTAGCGATGCGTGTCTAAATCCCGTGAGATCCTAAATTCTAATCACAAATTAGCGATGCTTGTCTAATAATGCGATATCCTTTTATCCAAATAATTCCCGTGATTTTTGACCGGAATTACAGGCTCGGGGTCTGAATGAAATTAGCGATGCTTGTCCAATTAAATTCAGAGTAGACAGAAAAATAGGAACATGTGGGAAAGGTCAGAACTCACACAATGCTGCAATTTTTCATGCCGAATATCCGCTCTTTGAGTATCAGCAGGCACTTCTTGACAAAATTTCTTTGTTCGAAGGTAGGGTAGGTCCTTTTCTAGGATTCAGCCAGGCGATTGTGGTCCGGAATCGATGCTTGTACTCCTACACGGCGTTGAGCTTGTCTGGTATGACTACTGCAACACTTATCGCGACTGAAATCCTACCGTTCGGCTGCGCCAGTCAAATATAAAGGCCGGCGTGACTTTATAAAAATATATTTATTTCACAATACAAATTAATAATAGATACTCAAAATATTAATGCAGTCAATTAATATTACTTAACGTTAGTGCGAACGGTAAGAGAGCTGAGTCGATATTAAATGTACTTTGCTTGGCGATGGCTTTTATAGGCATCGTCAAGTAAACAACTCCTTCTAGAATGAACCCACGCGTTATACGTCTTATTAATTGATATCTGCTTATTTAGCAAAACAGTTATGAGAATTGGACTGAGACTAAACAAGTAACCTGATATCTGTTTACATGATTAATACGCAGCTGAGGCAAGTTAAGCTGATTAAGCAAAACAGTACTTGGAATTATATTCTATGAGCAACAGTCTGTTTATATTGCATCATCTTTTAAAGTACTTGCACTGAGCTGTGTACTGGTCTAGTATACATAACTATCTAGACAAATCGGTAACAAAAATGGCGCCTAAAAACGGCCTCAGTTGTGATGGTAGAATTCGATTTTTTTTAAATATATCCAAAATCTGTCAGTGTATGAATGCGCATGCGTGTGCGTACTACAGTATATCTACCCTATGGGTAGATAAATTTAATGCATTTTTCGCGCACGCGATACTCTATCTAGACAAGTAATTCATCAAGTATCTAATCATAATATCTAATGTACAAATAGTCCCTTATTCGGGACTGCAACCTTGGAATAGTAACAGTATTCAATTTACTCCCAATAGATCGCTATTCCAAGATGACGTTTGAATATCTTTGAGAACACATGCTTTGTTCCTTGGCGTTATATAGTGAGATAACAGAAGGCCAAGTCACGTTTGTGTTCTATTTCGCTGTTGAAAGTTTTCGTTGCTTATGTACCTATACATACCTATACACTTACAATAAGTAAAAGTATTCAATGTGTTTAAGGCCGTATTGAAATATAATTGAAGATTGCATAATTTTAGAACCGTTGGAATTAACTGATAAATGGATTAAATTTTTGCTAACACGCGAACATTTCGCGGGTCTAATGGCAAAATTTTGTTTTGATATAAAAATAGTTTTCATCATTGTTGTAGAAGAAGCAGTAGTATCTAATCACGATTAACTAACACGTTTTACAAAATCGGTGTTATTAAAATTTGTGATCTAAATAACTCAAAATGTAAAAATGAATTAAACGAAAGCCTAAATTCTGACACACAGATAAATAAAATAAATAATAAACATCGTCACGCCTATATTCCCCAGAGGGGGTGGCAGAGGTGTACTAAGTACACCCACGTTTCGCCGACAATGTTAGGTCCCATGTAATAGGGGGCGAGCCTATTGCCATATACCGGGCACAATTCCAGACTCCGGACTCATACTGGGAATTTTTCGTTAGAAAAACTACATTTCAAAAACAAATCACTATCTGAAAATAGACCAAGCAATTTTTCATCACGAAAGTACGTACAGGATTTACTTCAGAATATAAAGCACTCGAAACATCGGGAACCAAAAATAAAAAAAATAAACCGCGATAAAATCCGTAAAATAGTTTTATTTCATTTATTTCATCAGAATATAAAACTAGAATTTATTAATTTCTTAATCTAAAAATACTCCCTATAAAATTCCCAGCAATGAAGTAATTAGGAAGATACTCTTAAAAGCTTTTTTCTATCATTCATTCCGACATTTTCAATCTTTGTTTCAATTACCGCTTTGAGATTCATTGAGAGAACCCTGGAACATTTTTTGTGTTAACATTTTACGGACAAAGAATAGTTTAATGAGGTCGTGAGTTTTATAGCTAGTTTGAGTAAACAAAAAACAATTTAAAGATGTTTATTAACTTTTCTAAAGGGAGTTTGGATCGTTACTACCGCCAATCATCCACTACCGTCACCCGCGGCATATTCTCATTGACTATCCCGATGCCGTTACTTCCCTTCTTTCTAATACAGTTACCGCACACATGATCAGACACCGACCTCACCGGAGAGCTCGAAGAATCCCTTGTCCGCAGACCGGTGCGGAGCACCACGGCGAGACACCTACTATATGCCCTCCCTCATAGCGACTGCCTAAGCCGAGGTCTTTCTTCCTTGAGGTGGCCTTGAGCTAGTTGCCTCCTTGCTCTTCTTGCTCGAGCTTCCTAAACAATCAGTTTCCCAAATATCTAGTTATAATTGAAGTAGTTATTGAAACTACATTTTATTTAAGGGAGATTGAGATCTCTTAGTATCCTTCTCGGAAATTGTTTTCGGAATAATGGTGAGCTAACGGTCGTTTCGAATAATCGAATTTTTGTTTTACGGTACCTCCATATACCGATGTAGTTTTGCAGACGAGGCTAACAGTTTACCAAAGGGACGAGAGAAAAACAATGGAGTGCCATGAAGCCAGAAAAAATAGTAACAAATAGATAGAATTGAATAATTAGTAAGCAATATTATAACATAATATATGTAATTACGTACCTTCTGATCCTTTTTTGTGTGTGTATTGTGAGTGATGATGGCCGCGCTTTTACAGTAAATTTGAATACGTTCGTAATAATTTAGCTTTGACAATATTTACCGAAATTTTTTTTTTAGAGTTTACTGATTAGAAAATCCGAGAATGTTAGCGACTTACGTTGCTGACCGTACTATGACTAACTGTACCGATGAGGTAATACAATTCATCAGGAAATATGTTTACAGCAATGATGTGAGTGTACGTGAGTTGTGTCTATTTTTTCAAGCAAAGCGGCGCTGGTGGTTTCGAACATCGAACGCTATTTTACTTCTAGTGCTTATTAGCACGATTTCAGTACGTTAACTAAACAAATACGGACGGACGGACGAATTTGCGCCGTGGCTAAAAGCTTGACTCGTTCTACCGACTGGGTCGAATAGTGGCGGGTACATTCCCACCCGGGACAAATCTTTGTGTGACCCACAATTATTTGTCGCGGTTTGGGAGTTTGTGTTTGTGAATTTTCGTTTGTGAACGCACCCACGATACAGGAGTGAATCCTAGTGTGGGGCTATGTTTTTTAGGAAAATAAAAAACAAAACCAAATATGGAACCAGAATAAACCTTAAGTACCTACATTTTTTCCATTTAGGCACAGTACTTTTCCTACATTAAATAATGTCGTGTGATGGATAGTGGGAACTAATAGCTCTAATGGATTAATTAATTAATGCTCCCATACCGGCTGGGACCAAGTGTTCATAGTGAGTAGCCTGGGAGTTGTTGAATGTTTTGATACAGATGTTGTTATGGGAAGTTGTAGATACAATCAATGACTCCTGATATCCTGATGCGACAGGTGCAAAAATGCACGTGCGTAAATTTTAAGATTATAGCCAAAAACGCCTGTATAACTACTCAAAATCGTGTTAACTTTCAATGTACTAATAGTGCAACAAGGATCTTTCTGCTCGTGGATGACATTGACAGGGGGCGTTGGTGTGAAATTAGGGTTATCATTTAGTAAAATGTTCCTTCTTCCAGGGAAATATTTCTTTAGGAAAGTCGGCACGGTTACTATTTAAAAAAAACACAGGGAAATTTCATAGCAAACGGCAACTCTGCGACCGTCCTGAAGTGACATTTTACTTGATGATGACGTTAGTTCCAATTTCGGCCGCGGGTCAAAAGATCCATGTTGGACTGTACTTGTCGTATTTTAGAAATGATGCTACATAGAAAAAATATTTAAGATGGTAGTGTTGACCTTCTTTTGTTTCTTCAAAAGAAGGTCAGCCTTGCCAGAAACCCATGCTATCCAGATGGAAAAAAGCTGGAAAGAACTGCATATAATGTGTCAAATAACTTAGTAAGTTTATAGGAGAGTGAAAAGGAACGATATTCATCGATGTTAGATTAATATCGATATTTAGCCGGGGCTTCTACATCGATATTAAATCTTCTAAACATGACACATCGATGGTATGAGTATAATATATATATATATATATATATAATAAAACTGGTGTCGTTGATATTTTGTCGACATCGATGTTTTTTTTTATATCGATCATCCCTTAAAGAGAACAGTTTTAGTACAATCGTACTTAGTATATGACATTTTATTTCGTTAATTTCTAAATATTTTTATGCTGCCTCGCGGGTCTCGTAGCGAATAATGCGCGTTGTGATCACGAGGTGCTAGGCTCAAATTCTAGGTTGAAAAAATGTAGTTTATCCATAAATAATCAGTACTAGTCCGGAGTCCTGGATTGTATCTGGTATATATATATATATATCTATCTGGTATATAATATACTCGCCCCCTATAACATTAGACCTAACATTGTTGACAAAAGGTGGGTGCACAGAGTACACCTATGCCATCCCCGCTTGAGGATATAGGCGTTACGATGTTTTTTATGTTTTGTCATCACTGTCATGCTTTATTTTCTCTTGAAAGCTACAGCATGAGGTCATTGTGGATATGAGTCCAGAGTTAGAAAGTGTAAATTCGTTTTATACTATACTAACTTAGATTTCGACAAAAATATTTGACAAACTTTCTGATTTGGGTTCCAAAGCGGCCTACTGCCGTTATGTACATCCAAGGAGATTTTTACAGGATCACCACAGAAAAAAATACGAGTAGTGATATTCTCCACAAAAAAATATACGTTCTTTTAAAGCACATTGACCCTTGGGAAGAAGCGGCGCAGCACGATGCCAACTGGCGCGGCTGCCGATGGCTGAAAAATTTAAGACCACGTTGCTATTAAACATTATTCTGAAAAGGAAAGAGCTTTTTCGTAATATAAAAGCGCAACTCATATGACCAGGGACACAGGACTTTCTACAGTCGTCAACGCAAATAGAATACGAAAAAAATTACGGGAGTGTTATTTTATAACGAAAAGTCACGTGGTCAGAACAATGCGGAATCGATTGCGGAAATATAATAGATACAAAACGGTAGCCACTAGATTAGATCCTCAGTAGCTATCATTAAAGGCGATTACAGGAATAAATAATATATTATATCGATCGATAAGCTGGTCACAGACATTGAATTTGTCAGCGGCTTCGTCTTGTACCCACAAGAGCGCAGGCCGCTTTGCCCATTAAATCAAGAAGTCACGGGTTCGATGCACTGGACAGATCTTTGTGTAACTCATATTTATTTGCTTTGGTCTGGGTGTTAGTATGTGAATTTTATGTTTGTTAATAGACCCACGATACTGAAATAATTCTTAGTGTTGGGCTAAGTTTAACCATACGTAACATTTTTATAAAAGAGGGTACTAGGCCCACCCCTGGGCTGTTCGAGATAGTATAGATAAATTATAGTTGTAGAAGTATGCAAGATCTACCACATGACTCTGGCTACTCCTTTTGGGATTGCAGCCAAGACGATATGTCTGAAATTCCTGGATTACCTTCAGGCCACTTGCGTAACCTTAAACAAAGGTGTCGCTCTGAATCTAACCAGTGCGAGAATGTAAGCCGCAGCCGTGAGCAGGGATTTCTCTGCCTAGATCTAGACATGAAAATGAGCAGAATAGTTATGTAAACTTTACAATAAACTGCTCGTTGTCATGTCCGATTCTCTGCTCACTGCCACACGGGTGAGTTGAATGTAAATACTTTAGTGTAACAACATTTTTTGTCTGTGACATTATACGGCAAGAGGTAAAGAAACACTATGTCACATCCACACATGGAAACTTAATACGTCTAGAAGTAGAATTCCTCACATTAATATTAAGTATTGCTGTCACGTTTGTCGCCGAACTTTAAGGAAAAGGAAACTTGTTAACACCTTTTTTCATATAGTTATTTTATATATACACACTAAATGGGTTGTGGCTATGTGTTCACAACTAACCACTCGGATATTGTAGCAAAATTGAGTTTCTATAGTCGTTAACTTTTAAAAAAAACGGAAATGACACTATTGCGGAAAGAGAATACAAAGAGAGAGATACAAAATGCTTGCAATTTGGCTAAGCCCCCTTATGTTTTCTTTTTTATTTTTATCTCATAGGAAAACCTACGGAAAATTTTATTCCACTGTAAGGAAGACTGAGGTTTGTGAGATCTTTACCACTAATGAAAACCGGGGTGGCCTCCCTACGAAAAACAGGAAGATTTTGGATGCAGAAAAAAATATTTGGAGCCAGTTGGCGTGCATATGAATAATCAGACCCAACTCATTGTCTTACAAGACTGTTTCCGTACAATGTAAATGCCCTTAGTAATTACGCTATTAGACAGTGGAAATTACAATAGAACAAGGTAGCACGAATATGTAGCTATAATTTAAACCCAAACAGTAAATACATAGGTAGAAACAGAACAATTAAAAAAAAACAACATGACCTCAAATGTTAAGTTTTAAAAATTGCATTATTATTCGTTATTTTTCTTAAATTTAAAGGGTTTATAGAAAAGTTTTTTTATTTCAACAACGTTAAGCCGGCCCGGAAAACCAAAGGTCTGCAAGCAGGACAGCAGTATAAAAAGGAAAACAATACGAAGTAGTGCCCTTGTACAGACTTAAGTTTTGTTTTTATCTGTGGCAACTTTTAGTTAGACTTGTTTTATACTTCTTTGGTTAGACGCGTTTTACAATACGGATAATAAACAGACCAGAGATTATAATTGCTCTGTGGGCCGGATGGAAAACGCTAATTAACCTTCTGTTATTGTTTTATTAGGGTTGGCTAATTCTTGTTTTTTTTTGTATGTATATTATTCGGAGTTTTGGCCTTAAATAGAATATTTTTTTAAATTTTGTTTCTAATTCTCAGAATTTGTTTTTTTTTTAAGAATAATGTTGTGCATTATTAATGGAATGTGAGTAAGTGACAAGTAATAAATCTTGATTCTTTAATTTCCTGCCAGACATCCATCGTAGTAACTAATTAGTAGCACTAGTAATGGTAGTAGTAGCGTGACAGATCTTTTTTAACGAGAGAGAAAAATAGCAAAAAAAACAACTTAATACCATTAAGTTGTTGCACCAGATGCAGGAAAAACTGTCTCAGTTTGATAGTTCATTCAGTTCTCTTTGTAATTCAGTTCACTTGCGCAAGTTTCCACCAGAAAAGAGAATACCAAAAGTAAGCGTCTAGTGTGTCTCTATGTATTATATTGAAATAGGTGGTTCCGTGCCACCCAAATCGTAATCAATATTCACAAGACAAACAACCGAAAAACACAATCCAAGTTATAAAACTTCAATTTATTATATTCAGAAGTAAAAAACCCTAAACGTTAAAAGCATACTTAAAAAACGCAATCGGCCTTTCGATTTACCCAGTTAGTAGCCACTTAAGCCGCTTAATGTCAAGCCCGTAGATTATTAATTTCCTGAGAAAGTATCAAGCGAACAGGGAAAAATACTCTCGTAAGTTAATTACCTCGGCCCTGAACTGTTTTATAAACTGTTGTAAGAAGTCAAATTTATTTAAAATAATACTGAATTTTAATTTTCAGGGGGACTTGGACGTGTTGGAGGAATGTGATAAAATCACCTTTTTCTTGTTGGAGTTGTAATATACGGTGCGGTACCTACAGAGTCGAAATAAGCCTGGCCAACGCTGCTCGCGTCCGTAGGCTTTTTTTCCCGATTCCCGATATTCCTGATCCCTGGGCAGTGCTAACCGAGAAGCACCTTCACCAGTGGTAGACTACGGCCGTGGTTGGAGACCACCCTCCCACCAATGTCATGCCGCCAAGCGACCCAGCCGTGTTAGAGTTGCTTTACCAAGAGGCGAGTCTAACACGATCATACCGGTTCGGAACTGTCTAACTTCTATCACAGCCTATCTCAGACTGAATAGGCTATTATTGAGTCAGCGAGTAACGTCTTCGGCCCCATAGTCACTTTCCATCGGGTGCGATATAGGTGTGGTCAGTATCTGATCTTATATTTAAAAAAATCATATTCAAGGTGTAATATATAACGCAAGACCTCAGACACCCTAATTAGATTATTGCTTTAAGAATTTAATACGAAAATGAGACTTCCAATTTTAAGAAGTTTCTACCATTTTTTAAGCTCTTTGGTGTCCAAATTAACCATAAAATATAATAATTATAATTCATTAATTCATTAACTTTTGTATACGTATTGAGGTGTGTGTAATAGAAATACATTTAAAATAGCCGTAATGCTTTAAATAATTATTACATTTTATTTAATACAGCAAACAGATCGAGTAGAAGATTTTTGAAAATTAAAAAAAAAAAACTAACTCTAACAATAGTTGGAATCGATTCAGTTGCCGATTTAGAACAAACTACTCTCAGGTCTTGCGTTAATTATGTTACAGCTTGTATATTTTACAAAATTATATATTTAAAAAGACCTTTTTTTAAAACAAGCCTTTACCGCAAAAACACAACGAGAAAGAAGTTCCTATGGCTACTTTCCGGCTCCGTCATCAGTCAAAAGTACTCGTCTAGTGAAGTCCAACGAGCTCAAACATCATATTGAGGGGGTTATGTTGAGAAGTCGGGTGGTTCCATTGACCACCTTTCGACTTCATCATCAGACCCTGAACACCATCTGGTTGTATAGTACTTGCCAGTACCAATCTAATGCCTAAACGGTTACATTATATATTTCACATGTTCCTACGGTCATCTTACCATACTATCAGCTCCATGGTATCATTTTATTGCATTGTCACCGAACTTACAAATGCTGGAAAAATGGGTCACAAGATTTGCACCGGAAAAACAAACGACAGACGAACATTGTAGGTTAAATAAATGCTTGAAAAAACCTATTCAGCGATGTAGTTTACAGGAGTTTATGAAGCATTTACTCTGCAGATGAGGCGCCTTTCCACGATCAGAAAAATATCAGCTCTACCCTCCCGTCCACAAACTGTTACACGCTTGTTACAATAACGTAAAAATTTGTATAACAATTTTTGAAAATTGCGCACTGGTACTGTACACGATCAGGAGAAAGTCGCGTCTGCGTGTATTAAGTAACTGAGAATTTTCAAATATAAACACTACAAACAATTTGTCTAACCTGGAATTCGAACCCGAGAATTCGTGACCTACACCACAGATTACTAAATCAACAATGTAGTTTAATAAAAGTGGCTACAAAAAATCCTGGTAAAAGAATATTTACAAGCCACACAAAAAGCTTTTAGGCACCAGTGTCATATTTCTTATTTAATTCACTCAAGTAATTTTTCGAGTAGTTTCACCAAATAAAGTATCACAAATATATGATGATTCAAGTATGGATTATATATAGGCCCATTTTATTTTACCCTACACTTCTTCACCGAATGTTTTTATTCAGCGATTTTTTTAAGAAGCGTTGTAATCGCTAATGCGAATGAGGGCTTAGTTTTCATGGTATACACCCATAAATTAATGTAAAAACCTTCACCAATTTAGTGCCGTAATAGGCCGCTTGATCAACATCCTAACACCTACACGCCGGCGACTTGATGGATGCCCCCTTGCATAGCACGTTTAAGGTCGGAACGCTAAGAAGCAGGAAGCATCTACTTACAATGCTTTTCTACTGACACGTCACTAGGGAGCTAGGCACCACATATATGTAGGTAATGATATAAATAGATATCATCAGTTCATAGAAAAAAAAATCTTTTCATTATTAAAACCCCGATACCAACAAACAGTGAAATTGGTGACAATACCTGACCGTTGTAATATTTAGATTGTCCGTCTGTTGTCAGTCAGTGGGCAGGCGGGACAGCTAATGAAAAACTAACAATACAGGGAACTTGACAATTGGATGCTTTCAAAATACGCTGGTAGCCCTTAAAAAATTCAGTTTTATTATAAGCTTTTATTTAACTTCACTTGTATGTTAAGTGGAAATTTTGAAACCTTATTTAGACATCTTTTTCTCATTTATAATTCTCATGACGATTTATTTGTTCAAGATAACATGATTTTACATTCAGGATCGTCTTATTACAAGAGAACTCTTAAACGCTTAACACTATCGGCTTGAAATTTTGTATACAGGTTTTGATTGGATAGCAAAATACAATTATGACTCTTATTCATCTGTGCTATTTTATTTGAACATATGATTCAGCAAATAATATAAAAATTTTAATTTAATTGTTTAAATATTTGTGGAGAGTTCTCATTTGTGATATTTTGTATACAAAAATGTCTCGTGTACTACAAACCTTCTAGCATAAGGGGCCAAGCATACAAGATACTTTGAGTATTTGGCAATCGACGATTTGATCACTGCACTGCAGTCAAGAAAATGCATGACTTTTGTATTACGACCGGTCGCAAAAAGTTTTTAAAACGCGATACAGCACTAAAGCAGACTCAAAATACCTTGTCGCTGATGCTGAGATCATCGTGTGTATTTTTGCTGTAACTGAGGAGCCGGAAAAAACTATATAAGTAAGTATATATGTATAAAGATCTCCAAGGATAACTCTATTGATGGCGAACAACAAAAACGTTTTGTTCTATGCGCTTCGCTATCTTATTTTTGTGAGCAGCTTAAGCAATCAATCTTGTTGCGAAACGTCTTGACTGCCGCCCCGTCGGGCGTAGGTAATTATTCCGAAAGACCTTACTGCCCTTGCAGACGGACAATTGTGCCAATTGTATTGTGAATCTGACTCAAATAAAATGAAACGTAAAATATTCTAACTTCACATTTAGACACTTTAATAGGTATTTCGACTCGTTGGTCGACTGCCTCGTTGGTCTAGTGGCAAAACACATCGCTTTGTGATCACGAGGTCCTGGGTTCAAATGCTAGGTTGGACAAATGGAGGTTTTCTAACGAAAAATTCCCAATATGAGTCCGGACACTTCTGCCACCCCAGGCGTGACGGTGTTTTTTTTAATAGGTATTTTTGTAAACCTATTGACACAAACTTAACATAGTAGTTTCGTTCAGTCCTATAACAAAGTGTACACAGAACAGCTTTTGTTTTAAAGGAGTAGCCGTGGAGCCAAACGATCTCGAAGTAATGCTCCTTTTGTAGACTTTATCTGACTGCACTCTGGGGTCTGGGATTGGTCATGCTCATTGGTCGGGTCACTTCCTTCCCTCTAATACTGTCGATGGAGGTGATAATGGCTCAAGTGGTTGTACTCGTGAACGGGTGCTGCTTGTGGAGAATGGTCCACTCAGAATCCTCTAGCTTTTCATTATAACACATATTTAAAAATATTATTATTAATCTTACATCTCAGTCGTAAGGCATCACACTCGAGCTAAATCGCATACATGATTTTGATACAGAAAATGATGAAATAAAATTTATTGGATAATTAGACAAAAAAGTCAAGTCCGCTGAGTTTGTCGCCGGATCTTTTGAGTGAAGGCCGCGTTCCGATCCGGTGGTAGATTAGTAAGTTAAAAAAATACAATATAAATATGAGAATTCGTAAATACCCCCGCAGGGCTTATGTAAAGTAAACGATTTGAGTTTGAAAACACTGTAGATTTTTATGGTTGATAAAATTGGTTACATTAGCTATTTAGCAATAGGATTGCCTATTATTACAATGGGATCTAACATCGTCTATCGAGCAAAATGTGGTTGCGCGCCGCCCCAGCTTGGGCAATTAGGGGTAATAGTGTTTACAAATATTCCAAATTCTATGAATTTGTCATTTTCATATTACATCGTTTTTTTTCAGGTGGATTTAGGGTGATAATGTAGCTTGATAGATAAGATCATTTATATGTGAAATACCTTACTTCCACGATGCCCGTCAATACCAATAGTCGCAACCTACGTTTCACTGCTGAACGTGAGAAAAGAATACATTTCACGTTCGAACTTATTTCTGCGAACAAATATTTGTTGCTGGTAATTTCTGTCGCTCTTCATTTACTTTTGTTTGGCAATTCTATTTAACAATGAAAATAGCTACCTCGCAAATCCATCCGTCAGAATTATGACATTGATATGACATCCTCGTCACACTAAAAATTGACTAATTAAACATAAATATGACAACACGATTACTCGCCAGTGTCACGCTAACGGCAATCTTTTCATTCTAAGCACTCTGTTACTTATTGAATTACAAAAAATCTGTATAAAATAGTTACTCTGTGGGAACGCGGAATTCTAGCGATTACAAAGGTAACGCAGTGTTCAGCTGGGTCGGCCTGAGAGAGGTGACTTTTTGTCGTAATACCATTTTCGAGTGCCTACGTGCTCCAGATGTTGTCAGCTCCTACTTATTGTGGTAGTCGTTAAGCCGAATTGGATTCCTCAGCTGATACTTAATGGAGAACGAGTCTTTATGCTGAATTGAGTTAGTCTTAGACGACTTGATAGGTCCTACCAGCAGGTGGTAACAAACCTGTCTTCACGAATCTGCACCGGTTCCGTGTGGTGGAGTATGATCTAATCTCTGATTGATGTGTGAGAGAAGGCTCTTGCAGTTTAGCTCCCGTGACCCAACTGCGTGACGCAATAAATCGTCCAGCAGTGAATCCGGTTACTGAAAAAAAAACTAAAATGACCCCCGTAAGGTTCTAATCAGACACACACTATACATTTCATTTAACGGAAGTATACTCTGACCATCGAGCACATTTAACTAACACGTATGGTGTATGTAGTATGGTGGCCAGCGCTTACGATAACATCCGAACTACGCCGGATGGAACCGAAGGTCTCGTAACATATTTTCGTTATGTTACGATTTCTACCTGTTAACTCATATACCGTAAGCCGCGTCTTGAATCTTGAACAATATTGAGTAAATACTCAAGATCGTTCAAGATGCAATCATCTTGTTTATTACTTTAAGTATTAAATAAGGCCGTTGTATTTAAAAATTAGGAAGGTAATGAGATTGTGATAAAAAAAACATAATTACTCGTTCCATTGTTTTTGCAAAGCGTTTATCTAGCCAGCGAAATAAAAGAAACAACATCATTCTCCTTTTGAAGCATAAAATCCTTTATAATTTTTAATGAAAAATAACAAAATTATATTAAAGTAAGTAAGTAGATATTGCTTCGTCTAGTGTCAAATAGTGCGCATAACGATCACGAGGACCCGGATTCAAATTTTAGTTTTGACAAAAGATACAAACGTATAAAAAAATCATTATTCGCCTAGAGTCAGGTATTGTGCCCGGCATAATGGCAACAGGCTCGCCCCCTAATACATTCAGACCTAATATCATTTGCTAAATAAATAAATATAATTAACTGTATTTTAAGCCCAAAAAACTTTAAATCTATCTAAGGTTAAACTAAATGCAAAATTTACTAGTACAAAGTTGATCTCAAGGGTTCGCTTAGTTTTCGTTAAAGAGAGACCTCACTTATAACTCTTGACTTATTCAGTGTGAAATTTGTTTGTCTCTACTAAAGAGGTTACTCCTCGCTAAAGTCGGGTCCCGAGGGACATGTAAACATTTAGTAGCTGAAGTTTAGATTGTGTTAAACCTTGGAGTACTTGCTTACAATAAATATTGACTGTAAAGCTCTGTGTTTAAATAAACGTTGTATTTATTAGGACTGCTGGTCTAGTGGCAAACATTTCATGCAGCGATCCCGAGGTCTGGGTTCTGTCTCCAGGTGTTCCAGTCTGGAAGTCTGGAGTTGATCTAATTTTTAAACGACCGTTTTAGTACATAAAACTGTTTATAAAATAGTTTCACGTCTTACTTACGTTCTGTAATACGGGCCTTAGTGGTGTAATTTTATTATTTTTAAGGTATTTATCACTAGTGATGTTTAAAACCGTAGGTAGCGCAGTACTTCTTTTACGATTGTTATTTTCCTAAATATTTTTCGCCAATTTTATAACCGATGTGTTAAAAAAAATATATCAAATGTATTCCTGTGCGATCTTAAAAAAGAAAAAACATTGGGAAAATATTAGATTCTGAATTCAAAATATCGTGGGCTACTTATATCCATCACTATGCTAGCTTTAGGTTTCCAAGTCTTACTGTTTTTAAAAACCAACAGTTGTGTCTCACAGACTGACACAAGGGTGACCATAAAACAGAGATGTTTTTCCTTTAGAGGTACGGAATCTTAGAAATAAGGCAGTAAATCGTAGACTAGACAGTCGCAGTACGTCCTCCAGTAGAAACATAAACTTAGGTAAAACCACTCCCCTAAATTGATACAGTTCTAGTACCTCTCGAAAAACAAATAGATCTACCTAGTGAAAACAACAGCTCATTCTGTTTAGTCAACACAGGGCCCGTATAACCTATGACTAAACGCGGCGACTTACGATAATTTTGAGAAATGATCGTGTAATAAAAACCTGTATGTATTTGGGATACTATATTTTTTTTTTTTAAACTTAACACACTAAGGGCCGTATTACGGAACGAAAATCAGCCGTAAATATAGTTTTAAAACTAACGTTTTAGTACAAAAATCAGTTATTAGATTCACGACTGATTTGTTCTGTAATATGGGCCTAAGAAAGTATTTTTGTTTCGTGTGTGCGTTTGCAAACATGAAATTCACATACACAAACACCCAGACCGAAACAAATGCCCCGTGCTAGGATCGAACCTGTAGCTACTAAAACCAGTAGGCGGATTGGCTTACGCTCTTAACCACTGGGCCAAGCCGTCCGTCACATCGGTTAATGAAACGATGATTCCATGTAGTTATTGGAACCCGCCGAGTGACGTGTTTTATTCGGTCATAGCGAATAAGAGCTTTGAATGTTGAATTTCGTGTAAGACGAGGATTTCAGAATTGCAGAATAAATACATAATATCTCAACTGGGACCGAGCGGGGTAGAATAGAGACTAGAATATTTTGTACCTGCTCATTGTAAAATAGGTGAATAATAAAATCATCACTATCACTACATTTTAGAAAACAAATTCCCCTCGCCGTGTCTGTCTGTCTTTCTGAACGTGAGATACTCAATAATTTTAGAAATAAATAGGAAGGTTATTTAAAAGACCTTTTAAAACCAAGCTTTTATAGAAAAACACAACGAATATATCTTGCTTAGTTGAAGAGTTCCTATGGCTTCCTTTCAGATATCATCAGACCTGGGTCCCCATACGGGTCTAAAGTTCTCATCAAGACAAATCTAGCAAGCCTAAACACGGCGGAGTTATATTGAGTAGTTGGCTGGTTCCATTGGTCATTGCCACCTTTCGGTTTCATCATCAGATCATGAACATTATCTGGTTAGTATGAACATTATATAGTGCTTGTCAATACTAATCTTACAGGTCTAAATACGATGGGATTACGTTGTATATTTCACATGTTCCTATGGCCACGTTCCGACTCCATGACGAGACCAGCTCCATGGTACCATATTATTGCCAAATTTCAGCTACATCGGATGCCCACAAGTGCTCGTAAAATGGATCACAAGATTTGAACCGGAAAGACAGACGAACAGACAGCAGACATACGAACATTGCAAGTTAAATAATAGCTTGTAAAAATTAGAGAGGCAACAATTAAGACTAGCACAGGGGAAGACCTAGACTATCTTACCATGACCAAATAGACCGTGTTTTTTCCGAAGGGCGAGTCAAGAGTTTGCGTAACCGGCGAGCGAACTATGAGAATGGAGGAAGTCAGAGATGTCTGTATCTGTTGGAACTCTGTACTCTCTGCCTACTTCGCAATGGATTTGGTGTGATGATATAGATAGATAATTAAGACTAAGGAAACAGGACAAGAATACCTAAATAACGGATAAGCTAGTAATCGTTTAATGATAATTTGACCAAGGCTTAGGACTCTAGTCTCTCTTAAGGTTTCGCCACATAGCTGACGCAGCGCGACGGGAGCGCGACGGGAGCGCGACGGTGGCGCGGCTTGGGCATTTGCGAGGTACTTAAATATAGTACGCAAATATCACAACCGAACGTAGCCGAGCGCAGCCGTCGAGCTCCAGTCGCGCTGAGTCGGCTATTTGAATAAAGCTTTAGGATCAATATGGTGCGGCTCGGGTCCCCGCATGGGACAACTTTATATGTGGGCCACAAACAGATTGTGTCGGTATCCTTGCATGTATAATGTAAGCTGTTTCGCGACACGTCTACCTCGTTAGTCTAGTGGCGAATAATGGTATAATGTTCATTGCGATCACGAGGTTCCGGGCTCAAATCGTAGGTCGAACAAATGCAGTCCTACTAATATTATAAATGTAAAAGTTTGGATGTTTGGTTGTTTAGATGTTTGGAAGTTGGTTGCTCAATCACACGAAAACGATTCAATGTATTTGAATGAAATTTGGCACACAGATAGTTTATTATCTGGATTAACACATAATATATTTTAACCCATAAAAAAATGTTAGGTTCTGGTCTATAGTCCACGCGGACGAAGTCGCAGGCAGAAACTAGCTTTTTTATAAAAAACTCCCAGTATCAGTCCGAAGTCCGGAATTGTGCCAGAGTATAAAGAGTTCCAACACGTCCTTTTCTATATATTCATCATCCTTTTAGACTTATTTTTATGTATTGCGCCCATCTTAAAAATTACCTGAACTTTAACTACCTGCTCAGACAGACGTCTAAACCTTGTTAATTCTACCCTCTGCTGTGGTTATAAAGCTTAAGAATCCTACTACTATTTTAAATGTGAACGTCTGTATTTTTAGATATTTGGATATTTGCTACTCAAACGCGCTAAAAAGAACAGATTTGGATGAAATTTGACAAACAGATAGTTTATTATGCATGCACTAACACATAGGGTACTTTTGATCCCGGAAATGTAAGGTTACGTATAAGTTAACGTATACTAAGTCACGGACAGAAGCTAGTTTATAGATTTCAAAATAAAGAAGACACTCCATTTACAGCGGCTAAAATGAAAACATGTGTTTCGAAGCTCAATTTTTGTGTGAGGAAACAAATTTAAAACAACATTAGAAAGTAATTTGTGGAGGTTCATGAGTTGTTTACCATCTGAACCCTTATTCGCTATGACCAATTAAACACGTAACGCACCGTTACGATACCTTCGTGGCACGATCGTTTAATGGTACTCCAGTGACATAGATATAGGATCTGCTACGTGGATGAAATTAAACTTCTGCCTCTTTAAATCTTCTTATATTAACTTTAGTACAGTTTTACAAAAAAATCTTCATTTTTATCATCCTTATTATCCTCACACCTTGCATGCTCCACATTCTGTTTTCTTTTCATTCCTTCCTGTCACCCCTTGTTGGCTAGTTCACTCATCTTCTTTACACACTTCCTCTCATTGATACAAACTACCATCCATCCATTGATACAAACAACCATCCAAATCCTACACTAGAATACCATTACACCATCATTTCCCGAAGTTATCGTGACGCACCGCGTTTTGGTCTTGGCGCATAAGGATCCTGCTCACACCCAATAATTTTTAAATTCAGCTCAAACAAAGGCTAATTAATGTGGGGTTCAGACCGTATTGAACTGGCTATATTTATAGTAATCGGTTAATAATTTTGTTTAGTCTTTGGAATTTAAATTGTATTACTGAATGTATATTCAGTGCCTAATTAAGCGTACCTATTGCGTATTAAAAATTAACTATAACATGCTTTAACGGTAAAGGAAAACATCGTGAGGAAACCTGTATGCCTAAGAGTTTTTTGAAGGTGTGTGAAGTTCGCCAACCCGCACTGGACCAGCGTGGTAGACTATGGCCTAAACCCTCTCAGTTTGGGCGGAAGCCCGTGCCCAATTGTGGGACAGTTTCATAACTGGGCTAATATTATACCTATTTAAGCTGAATACGTTCCGACCTTTCCTCGCGAGAAATTTGGCTCTTTTTCTGTGTTATGATTTAAGGTTTGGTCAAATAGCCGACATTGTCGCCGCGCCGAGCGGGGCTGCGCTGTGTGGCGTCTCCGTACATTTCAGTACATCACAACTCCCCAAGCCGCGCCACCGTCGCGCTCCCGTCACGCTGCGTCGGCTATGTGGCGAAACCTTTAATATCACACTCGTCTACCTCGTTAGTCTAGTGTTGCATAATACGGGTGGTAATCACGAGGTCCTGGCCGGGTTCAAATCCTAGTTTTGGTAGTTATAACTGTAATAAATTAACGGTTATTCTTTTAAATTTACATTTATTCCAAGCACCAAGAATGACATCCAAAGACAATCAACCATAAACCAAAACCACAGATAACTAAAACACTACATCATCTTTCCCTTTATCAAAAACAAATAAAGTGAGTGTAACATTACTATAAATATAATATATAACAAATCATAACAATCCTTAGAAAACTTAATACATTAATCACTTGTATATAAATATATCCTATAAGATCGCAAGCTCTTCGTGCCGCTTTCCTCTGAACCCGCCCTAAACGACTCATACCCTAAGAATCATCTGGCGATTCTGCGACCTCCAACTGTCCCGAGTTCATATCAACATCATCCTCCTTCCTCTCCTAGGAAGTAGAGGATGTGACTTGGCCTGAGTTCATATCATCAACATCATCCTCCTTCCTCTCCCATGAAGTAGAGGATGTGACTTCCTCCTGCTTATCATAATGTTGTTCCAATCTACGCAAATGCCTCCTATTGCGTCTTACTAGCTTACCATATCTATTTGTAAGAGTGAGCGACGCGAATTCCATGTCATAATATAATTTGCTTCGCACTTTATTCCGAACAATTTCCGCGTAATTCTCAAAATTATTCCGCTGAGGCCTCAATTTTTCCATATGCATCAGCAATCGAGTTCTGAACCTGCACATCTGGTAACTCCCTAATAACACCAGAATACTTTAAAAATATTGAAAAATGGTGATGCAATTTTTCCAAGCGTCGGTCGGCTCGAGCCGCTGGTCCCCCATCAAGATTCAATTCCGGCGGTGGCCGTGCGTGCGTCCATAATTCTATATTTTCCCGCACTATGACCACTAAAACACCATTAAATCAGCCATAGCTCTCCCATTTAATAAATTAACGGTTATTCTTTTAAATTTACATTTATTCCAAGCACCAAGAATGACATCCAAAGACAATCAACCATAAACCAAAACCACAGATAACTAAAACACTACATCAATAACGAATTATTCTTGGTCGTAGTCCAAAAGCTGTAATTATGCCAGCTATAATGATAATATGCTCCTCCATTGGGAATCAATTTTTTGGAGATATGAAGGTGTTCTCAGTACACCTCAACCAAAATTAGCTTAAAATTACCAGCCACAAAAAGAGGAAAACAAAATCATAGAACATGTGTACCATAACATAATATCTAATCTTAGACTAAGACTTCTCTAGACGAATCGCTAACAAAAATGGCGCCCAAAAACGGCTTCAGTTACGTACTTCGTGATGCCAGAGTTCGATTTTTTTTAAATATGTCCTAAAGCTGTCAATGTGTGAATGCACGTGCGTGTGCGTACTACAATATACCGCACGGGATTCTCTATCTAGACAAGTAATTCATCTAAGTATCTAATGTACATAATATGTAATGTGTATGACATCTAACGTACGTAATATGTATCATAATATCTAATGTACATAGTAGTCCCTGATTTAGGACTGCAACCTTGGGATAGTAACAGTATTTAATTCACTTCCAATATCCATTGGTATATTCCAAAAAGACGTATGAATATCATTGAGAACACTTGCTTTGATCCTTGCCGTTATATAATGAAATAACAATAGGCCAAGGCATGTTTGAGGTCCATTTTGTTGTAGTAAGACTTCGCTAAGACGTTGCTGGAGGAAGCCAGGGGCCTTTAAGGAAAGAACCTATTGGAACTCTGTACTCTCTGCCTACCCCGCAAGAGATCTGGCGTGATGATATAGATGGATAGATAGAAGTACCATAGTTTTTATCATGAATCATCAAAACTAGAACGTTTATACGTTTAATATAAATGTTCTATTTTTATGATTACATTGAGCGTATATATTGAAGCATAATTGAAGATTCCACACTGATTGAGCCATGGGAATAAAGACAGATGAATTAATAGAAATGTTTTAGCGAATACGTGAAATTTAAAATAATGTGAACAAGTTTAATTATCATTACACCAGAACATGCGAGAACTTATTCAACATTTTTGCGTGTCTCATAATTGCCTCGCTAAATGAATATGTACATTTTTATTTGAACGTAAAAATCCCATACCTACTCATGATTGACATATGCGTCGTACAAAATGGGTGTTATAAAAATTTGTAACCTAATCATTGGTGCTCCATCTGCGCCGTAACGCATTAATTGAATTACGCTCGCGTGCTACTTTAAGGGCCTTGCCTAAATGCATTTTGATGCAAGCACTAAAATTGGCGTTAACGCGGGTGCGGCAAAAGTATTACAGCAACTAATGAAACGAAAGATGAATGAAATTCTATGACACAGAATCCTCTTGTTTACCAACCAATAAGTCAGATAGCAGGCAGTCCTAAACAAATATTATCTTCTGCTATACTCTTATCTATTTCAATGTGTTGTTTGCAAGCAATAAATATCGACACGTCCTGCGGCCCTGCAGACCACGCCTCGCATCGGGTATTTTATTGCTTACGAATGTATCAGATGAGATATTGGATCTTGCAAGGTCTTCCACAAAGTTTCTCTATATCCATGCCACAGTATAAAAGTAAACAGCACTGGAACTCACTACACAGCATTATTGTTGGCCTTTTACAAGCTGTGACGGACGCTTGGTCCAAGAAATTGCCCTTGCTTAGGAACTTGCCCTACAAATGTTTGCTTCGGGTCTGGGTATTTGTAAATGTGAATTTCAAGAGCTCGTTTTCTTAAATAAAAAAAAGCTTCCAAGGCCGCACGGGCAGAATTGAAGTATTTTTGAAGGTGTCGCAATGATGGAACAGCGTAAAATATATTGCACTAAACACCCCCATCTCGACGCATGGTGCCGTGGATCAAGTTCTGTGGTGCACATTGAAGAAGGTGCACTGATTTACGAGATCAAGACTGCGTCTTTGGTCTAATGACGCAATTTTTCGCTCGCTAGCACGAATCCTATAGTGCGGTCTTATAGGTATCCTAGGTCTGAATCCGTTAGACAGTTATTTAGATTTTCCTATCCTACACAGTCTAGAATTGAGACGGTGTAAAAACAATAGGCTCGCTCCCTATCACCCTGAAACTAAAATGTTTGATGAAATGTGGGTGTACATTTTGACGGACGATTTGGCGTAGTGGTTAAGAGCTTAAGGGTTGAATAGTCGCGGGTTCGATTCCCGCATGGGACAAATCTTTTCGTGACCCACAATTATTTGCTTCGGTCTGGATATTGTGTATGTAAATTTTCATGTTACCAACGCACCCACGACACTGGAATAAATCCTAGTGAGGGGCTACGTCACCGCTGACAGCCCCGCTCGGAGCATCAAACATGACTTTGTTTTTTATGTGTCTAACCCACCACTTAAAATATTTGATTTTAAAAAGCGTTTACACGTGTTCATTTAAAGTCAGCCCAGTCCCTTATTATAGAGGCGGGTCAGATACATCGATATCAACCCTATTCCAAAGTATTAATGGGTTCCGTTATCGCTTAATTTATGATACAAACACTCGCTCTACATGCTAACGCCTCTGGTAAATGTATTTAGTGTGTAAACGGCTGTCGAACGCCCCGGGCCACCCCGTGCAGGGTTAGGAAACCTTCATACATTGAACATTTTCCTGAGAGCTTAGCTCTAAAACTGACTACTACTACTAACTCTAAACCAATGATCGTTTTTATAAAGCTGAGACCAAATTTTTGTGGAGCGTCATAAAAAAATACCTACGTACGTGAATAGAATATTTCGTGAACTGTGTGCTATTGAGAAAATTGAATTTCGCAAAATGGAGACTACGTAAAAGGAACGTTGTACTAGCTCTCAGTGCTTACTGAGAGCTTAGCACAAAAATATTGAAGTTTGTGTGACGCCAGCGAGTTGAACATGAACGTGGCAGCAAGCTTGCTAGCGTCGTGCTAACGTCAGATTTTCGTGCTACTCGTAAGAAGAACCCTCTCTTTAGTCTAGTACGGAACCAAATTTTTCTTCCAAATTCCACTCGTTTGGTATGTACATCAGTAGCGGGCCCAGTTGAGTGTCCGCTATAACGTACCTTGTGCATTAGCCAAATGACGTTCTGAAAACGGGCGCAGTGGACTGAATAAACCGCATGAACGTTTATTATGTTGAATTTCATCATACTTGTTGCAGGAAATTTATGGAGAATAAAGACAAATTCATATCGTCCGATCCGTTGGACTAAACATTCGGACCACGCGGTCACAGGGTAATTAATAACACAAATAAACAGCAATAAAATCCGAATCCAGTATTATCCATATTCCTTGTACCAAACTTTACAAAGAATGCAGAACGCAAATAGTTTAATAAGTATACGTCATAAAAATAAACACCATCACGCCTATATTCCATAAGCGGATGCGGCAGAGGTGAGCGGTTTCCTAATGTACCTAATTAGGGCGAGTCTATGTAACGCCGACCTAGACTACAGATAGCTACTGAGAAGTTTTTGCTAGTAAAACCTTAATGACTTTGTGTCCCGTGTAAAATTTGAGCCCTGGAACATGATCGCCAGCCCAACTAGACTGGAATAAGTAAACGACTGTATTATAATAATAATATCAGCCTACACTGTCCCACTGCTAGGCAATGGCCTTCTCCCACAAATTGAGGTGAGAGAGATTAGGTCATACTTCACCACGCGAACCCAGTGCGGATTGGTGGAAGCAGGTTTGTGGGCCATCTACTGTTGGAAGTTATAAAGCTTCCAACTTGGCTTAACGATTACCAAATTTAGTGGTAACCGAGACCAACGGCTTACCGTGCCTTCCGAAGCACGGAGACGCTCGAATATGCAAATGCCTCTAACAATCACCCATCTCAGGCCAACCGCGTAGAAAGCTGCTTAACCTTGGTGATCGCTAAGAACACCGCGGTCGCACAGCGCTACGAGAGCCGCTACGACTGTATTCTACTAATCATTAATTCATTCATATTAAACTCTATAATTTCTGTGCGCTCCTTACTTTGAAATGTAGTTATTTGGAAAGTCGTTCGGTTGATTTACGAGGAAATGCGAGTTCTATGCAGATCTTATTACAGAACCGGTTGAAGTACAAACCACACCAAATGATGTTGACGTAACTGCTGTAGGTTTAGAAAGTATGCATCACAAGGAATTGGAGAACAAGAAACTAAGTATTTAGTATAAATAATGATAAATCAGCGTATACTTTCCAGTCTTGGGGAATGGCCTCCTCTTACTAAATCGAGATGATTGGGTAGTACATACTCTAACGCACGGAGTTAGGGATATTGGTAGAGACGTGTTCGTAATTTTTAGCTGTTATTCCCTGCTGCTACTTATGTGGTAGTCTTCTAAACGTAACTTGGTCGGTTATGCGTTTGTCTTTACCAGGAGAGAGTGGGGAAGGTTATTTTTATTCCCATGGCACATGAGAGGGGTACAGCCGCGCTCTATTGAGTCAAAGAGAGCTGTTGCAGAAGTCTTTTTATTTGGTAAATATCCCATATAGGCCAACTGTCTTCTCTCCAGCTCATCGAGAAGCTTCTTTAGATTTTCCCCTTTAAAAGAGAAAAAAAAAGCAAAGTAGATAACAAGAATAATTTTCCAAGGACCTCTAGCTAGCCTCGCTAGTGTAATATTCATGCAGGCACATAATATTCCTCAAACACTGCTTGATACTCAAATACGCCAATATCAATAATATATTTTGAGTATAAAAACTTCTTGCTTGTGTAGAAGTATGTAAAACTTTTTAATGCATGTCAAAGCAGCCACCTACGGCATCAAGTTGAATTGTAAAACATAGCTATCGTTAAAGAACTTATAAACTTATAAGTATGAAGTGAGAAGGTATTCAAGAACGTAAAAGGTAAGACGTGCAGTTTTTGAATTCGTAGTATCTTTATACAAAACCACCACAAAGGATATACCAGATGTTGAGTATACCTATACAGGCTATTATTTTGTATTCTTATGGAATTTATGGATTATTTTGTATTCTTATGGAATTTATATTACGAAAATAGAACTACCAATTTTAAGGAATTTTCTACCATTTTTTGAAGCTCTTTGATACCCAAACCCTCAAACCCGGTAGTTTTTTGTGCATATTGAGGAATATGTATTAGAGATGCATTTAAAATAGCCGAAGTGTTTTGAACAATGATTAAATTTTGTTTAATACAGCGAACTGAACGAGTAACAGTAGTTTTTGATAATTAAAAATAGTTGGAATCGATTCAGTTGCCATTCATTATGTTACCTTGTATTTATTAGATAATCCACGCTATTGAAATAAAAACATACAGCAACAACACCTGATGAAGCACTAAACAAGATACAACAAACAGAATAGAAACTAATCAAGCAAAAGGTTTTCGTTAAAACCCCGTGTTTTCTAGAAACTACTCGATATAATTTAGCGTGTTGTAACCACTGATACCTGGCATTCAATTAGCTGAAACAACCGCAATAAATTCTCTTTGCCGGTATTTTTCTCTACTAATTCATTGTCACTAACGTATTCGAAACAACTACAGTCAATATTGTAGTAAGTTGTTCTCATGTAATTGAAACGAACGATGTGAAGCGACCAGCTTATTTGGTATGACCAACTAAACACGTAACGCGGCGCGTTACGATACCATCGTACTACACAATCATCATAGATTTAGTCAGTGCGGATTGGTAGAGACAGATTTGTTGCCACCTGCTGTTGGAACTTATTAAGCCGGCTGGCTATAAGGCATCGTACTCGGCCTAACAAGTAGCAGCCGGGACCAACGGCTTTTCATACCTTCCGAAGCATGTAGACGCTCGAACATAAAAAGGCCACATTCGATCACCCATCTCATACTGACCGACCGTAACGCTTCTAAACCTTGATAATCACTAAGAATACCGCGATCGCATAGCTCTATGAGCGTCTCTACAAAGAACAACTTCTATCAAACAATCAAATTAAGCTCAAAAGTTTATACCCAAAATCCCCTCGTGAAAGAATCAGATCTGCGAATCAGTGATGACCCTAAAACCTAACCTAACGTGCGAACTATCGGCATCAACTCAATAAATTATAGAACTCTCCCCAAAGAATAAGATATTTCCGAACATTTCTATTGGTTTCAGTCATGAATGTTTTATGCCCGTAAAGTTATTGATTGCGAACAAACGTGGTACATGTTTGTTCGCAATCAATAACTCAGCAATCAATCAATCAACAGCAGACGGAGTGACTCGAGGTTATTCATTCGTGACTTTGAGACAATACCTACTATAAAATACGATATGTTTAGAGCTACTAAAACTAGATCTCATTACAATTGTAGTAACAAAATACTGGACATCCCTGCGTTGATCTTTCTATTTACACGAGAGGATGTATCGTCTATTAGGAAATAATTAAAATATCTATTTTTCTACCTCAGTATAGACACAAACTTATGCTTATTATGATAAGTCCTAATGTGAATAATGGTCACATAACTGTAAACATTTCCGTAATATTACCCATCAATATTCAAAATAACACTATGTTTTGGAAATTGTAACAAAAATTGACAACCTCGCTTTCCTATTTCATGGCATTATTACAACAGTTCCGCAAGGATCTTTTGGCCGGCCAAAATCGTAACAAACGCTATCATCAAGTGGAATGTCACTACATGACAGTCGCACAGTTGCCGTTTGCCATAAAGTTTACCCAAATTCTTTTTTAATTAGTAATCGTGCGGCAGTGATAGCCTAGTGGTTAGACTGTTGGACTGCAAAGTCAGAGGTTTCGGGTTCAAACCCAGGCATGCACCTCTGTCTTTTCGAAAGCATGTGCGTATAAAATTCTTTTTAAAAAAAGGTAAACCGCCTTCAAAAGCAAAAAATAAATATTTGAAGTCGTTGCTGGTTGGTGCAGTCGGTTACTTGGCACCGACTTCAAATATTTAGTTTTTGCTCTTTGAAGTCGGTTTACCTTTTCTTAAAAAGTCAGTTTACCTTTTTATTGTACAATTTTAAGTGACGAGTGAATTATTTACTAATATTTATATACCGATATTATATTATTTTGCTGAGTTGCACAGTAAGGTACCTACAGGATTAATATAATAACTATATTAACGGAATCTATACATTCGTGCTGTTCGCCGTTAAGGAGTTCCCTGGTGTATCTTCAAAGTCTACACCTAAACCTACCCTAACCTACATTAAAATATGACCACCTCAAAACTATACTGAACTCAATGCAAAAAGAATAATCGAAATCGGTTCATAAGCAAAGCAGTTATAAAAAAACAGACGAATTATGAACCTGCTCCTTTCGGCTAACATACTGGTTAGTTCTATAGTCGGGTACCTATAGGATTGACGTAATACCCATAATATCTCAATTTACACATTCCTATGGTTTGTAGTTAAGGAGTTCCCTGATGTATCTTCTAAGCCCAAGGTCCAATGCTAATGAAATTAAAACAGGACCACCTTGGAGCTATACTGAACCCAATGCAAAAAAAATCATCGAAATCGGCCACAATTGACGGAAATATCGCTGAACATACATCTTGTAAGCTCCCTTTAAAAGTCTCTTAATAGTATCATCTGCCCCTATGTTACTTCCGAGAAGTTACGATAGTGCAGAACGATGACTGTTTAGAGAACCGCACGGCGCTCCTTTCTGAAACTGTTCAGATAGAAAGGACAATATTCACGGGATTGACTCTACGAATGTGTCAATACTTTTCGTACGTTTGCTTAATTGCCTTCGTGATGACTCACGGTCAACCCCCGAGCTAGCCGCGATCGAATTTTGAATCATGGCAGAAAGAACATGCTTTTTATCACACATGATATTACACTATGTGACATTTTGTTTTCGTGTTGATTCACGGCCAACCCCCAAGCTTGACATATTCAAATTTTGAATCAGGGCATAAAACCGTGCTTATTTTAATACCTACTTACCCATGTTCAACACGAAAGTAAAATGTCATTATGTGGATAATGACATTTTACTTTCGTGTTGACTCCCGGCCAACCCCCAAGCTTGTCGTGTTCAGATTTCGAACCGTGGCAGGATAAGTTATTTATTTCGTAGCAGTAAATATACTGACCATCAATAATTATGGCTTCAGAATTGGATGATGAGTCTATCACCCGCACTTTGCGCCGGTTAGGTTTTTTGTGTTTAGTTTAGAATTTATGGATCTTGCGCCTATAATAATCGATTTTCTCTTGAGCATTGCGGTTAGGCATTTTAATAATCGTCCACAAATACTAATTTGTAGTAAAAGGATAATTTTGTTAAATTTTTTTAACAAAAGCTCGGTATCTTCATTACCGCGTACGTAAAGAGAATGACGTTTGACAGATATTGTGTAGCTACCGACTTAAAGAATAATAAAATAAGTTGTAAGGGCCTGCGAAGTTGTAGGTAGGAGGACTACATGTAAATGTTATATCTGAAGACTGGACAAAGAATGAAAGAAATAAAGAAAATACATTTATTTCACCACACACAACAAATTATAAACAAAAGGTAAATCTACAAAATACAGCATATGCCAGCGGTTGTGTGGGGCTAAACAGGCTACTGCCTCAGCATATTGCTGCACCATAAACACTTATGGTGCAGCTCTGGTATTCTGGCAGCACCTATAAAAAGGGTTCGACGAAATATAATAATTATTTTATATCGTTATCGCAACACGCCGTTTACGTTTTCAATTGGTCATAGAGAATAAGAGCCCTAACGCCAACCTGTGGTTTAAGTGACTCAAGCGTTATAACTAAACTCATTAAGTATAATTTAGAATAAAAAAGTTTATCGGACGCCAGCAGTCTGTTCATGCTTCACAAGATAATGCTCGTCTATCGTAATAAAATTAAAGGCGCTATGGCGCTATATTTTCGAGAAAAATATGGGCTCAAAACAAATATAGCATTCTTGAGGTATGTAATGTTATTTAATTACTCCGTCTACTACGTATTCCATAAATTCCACGAATTAAAACAACAGGCTGCGCACAGGCTAAATTAGAATAAAAAGGCGATAAGTCATTAATATAGAAAATAGTTATAGTTATAGTTTCCGCCCGCGACTTCGTGTGCGTTGACTTCAGACAGGAATAAAAAGTATTGTTATAACTATTTGTTAATAAACTATTTGTTAATCCAGGAAATAAATCCAAATTTTATCCGAATCCGTTCAGCCCTTTTTGCGTGGTTGAGTCCATCCAAACATTTAAACATCCAAACAACTAAACCTAGAAACTTTCACATTTATAATATTAGTAGGATTTAGTGATTCAGAACGTGAATTCGTTCCCTACGTCCTAGTTTCGCAGCGAACCTCGCATTTCGAAATGTATTTGAAATGTTGGACACTTGGAGTGGCTCCAAACTCAATCTTTTAAACGATGTTGTTACTACGTTTTGAGTTATTCTTTCGAATATTTTAATGTTTCTCATATTATATTTAGATTTGCGCATTCCAAAAAACTAATGAAAGGTTACGACTTTGATTGCGGAATATAATTTCATTACTGACATGACCCTTACTTACGGAATAGGTAGAACATTATTGTAAAGAATAATAGTAGGAACCTGTAACCTGTTGGAACTTTGTACTCCCTGCCTACCCTGCAGGGGATCTGGTGTGATGATATAGATAGATAGATAGGTAGAGATAATAGTAGGGATATGACTGATAAAACCTATTATTTATAATAGGATCCCTCGTTCGCCTTAATCGCTAAATTGTGACTAAAATATCTTGAAACCTATTATTACAAAAACATTAAACTGATTCTCGATTGAAAGGGCTTGCACGATATTTGAACAAACTAACTAAACTCCTATATATTCTTTTTATAAGTCATCGACTTATAAAAAAAATTCTGAGTATTATTCTGGAGTTTGGAATTTTATCTGGGATAATGATAATATGCTCGCCCTCTAATTGGAACATCATATAATCGGTGACAACGCCGAGAAATGTGGGTGTACAACTCTGCCACCCCAGCTTAGATAAAATAGGCGTCGAAGTGCTTAATTTATTTATGCTACGTTGATCGTATATACTTAAAGTAAGCTAGAAAAATAAAGGAACCAGTATAATCACGTAATATATTTAGTTCTGTGAGTACAATAGTCGATTTGTACAATTGTGAGAACTTATTCCGGCAACCCGGCAATTTTTCATTACTATAAAATATTGCTAGCTGTCCACAAAACATTGAGAATAACAAGGACAGGGACATCATAAATTATGAATAAGGGTAATAGTAAGGGTTTTGCGTCCAGCACCATATTTCAGGTCACAGTAAATTGTGAGCAGACAGTGAGTCAAAACGGTATGCCTTAACGAATAACCGTCATTTCTCTTGTTTTATACGTCATATTGTTATGAAATATTGCCATGTACGAGTAATGTATGACAGATGACAGGCTAGGACGTGTTCATTTATTTAGAAATATAGTGCGACTAGGATATTTTGGGCCGCCGCCAAAATCGGAACTAACGCTGCCATTAAGTGAAATATCACTTCATGCCAGTCGCAGAGTTGCCGTTCTTTTTTAATTAGTAACTGCGCGGACCCACCTGTCGGAATATTTGCCTTGCTTGCTTTGCTTGCTTCCAAGCATACAAATTTTACTGAATGATAACCCTTATTTCACACCAACTGTCAATGTCATCCACGGGCCAAAATAGCCTAGTCGCACTATATTTCTAAATAAATGAAACAGTCTGTCGTCCGGCTAATTTTAAATAAAAATTGGCATAATGGCTGTACAGCGGTATGTCTTTGCCAGTAGGTTATAAGGGTTGCTCTCTGCACGACAAGGATCTTTGGACCCGTGGGTGACATTAACAGAGGGCGTTGGTGTGAAATAAGGATAACCATTAAATAAAATTTTTCTTCTTCCAAGGAGATATTTCAACAGGTGGGTCCGCACGATTTATAATAATAATATAGCCCTGTTGAGAAACCGCCCCACCGTTGGGCACGGGCCTCCTCTCAAATTGAGTGGGTTTAGGCCATAGTCCATCACGCTGGGTCAGTGTGGTGTGGAGAACCTCATACACCTTTGAGAAACTTTCACGATGTTTTCCTTCGCCGTTAAAGCAAGTGATACTTAATTTTTAACCGACTTCAAAAAGGAGGAGGTTCTATGTTCGGTTATATGTATGCTTTTTTTACCTAGCCTACGTCCTAGTCTACCTAAACATACTAGTTCATGGGACCCACAAACTGTACTTAACGCTGTATCCGAATGGTTCCCAAATCGAGATCTCTCAATAGAAAAAATTACGAAAAAGCTAGCTTGTTTGTTAGCCTTGTACGGCCCATAGGGTACAAACCCTGTCTTTAAGCAAAATTTGTAATATTAAAATTAATCGTAGAGGTGTAGATATAGTCATAACAGATATTATAAAAACCTTGGCAGCTGGCCGAGATCAACCGGTTTTGTTTTTGCCATATTTTACAAATAAACCAAGCATGTATTCTGCGACCATTTTAGAAGACTATCTTTTGTTACCAAAAACCAAAGACCACGGGAAGTGTCAAATTTATTATTAACATTTAAACGACCGTACAGGGGTGCTACCACCCAGGCTATTAGCCGGTGGGTGAAACAAGTATTAGATGAGAGCGGCGTGGATGTGGCGACCTTTAATTCTCATAGCACGCGATATGCCGCCGCGTCCACGGCGCACCGATCCGGTGTGTCATTAGACGCTATAAGAGTAGCGGCTGGATGGACACCCACTTCTCATACGTTCGCAAAATTCTATAATCGTCCATTAATCAGAGTAATTTAAAGAAAGAAATACAATTATATAACTAGTGGAATAACGGATTCCCGCACAAGACAAATAGTACTGTGATCCAGTTGTTTCCGCGAAGTACGAAATTCTAATCCATACTCTGTGATTATTTCTCACCAGGTGTGCTTGGAAGATAATATACCTACGCATGATCCGAGTATTTTTTTACCAACGTTGCGTCGTATTTTTTTTTCTAATTAATTATTTACTTAATTCAAAAAGAATTTCTAAGGTATACGGACTTAACCCTTATCATCGCCAGCGTTAAAAATAACCCAAGTAGGTAATTAACCCTTGCAGGGAAAACATGTGTAAATCTGTTAAAGAAAAGGGACCGCAATCTCACGTCAGATGAAGATCTTGATAATTTTTACTCGTCCATCCAATTAGATTATATCTTTTTAAAAGAGTGATGCGAGATACTAGTCGACTTTTGGATGATATTTGAAATTCAGGCAATAATTTCGAAGATAGTCAAGGTAAAGATAGATTGATCCTACGTACGCCACAAATGTATATAGCGCTTTATGATGACCTTGACTTTCACCTTCATCATCTCACATCTCCAGCCGAAAAACCACTGCACGACAAAGTCTTTCTTCTTCGGCTTTGTGATTTAGGCATACAACTTTTATCCATAATCTTCATTAGGTCTTTTGTGCATCTTGTACGGTGCCTGACTGCTTCTAGTCTTCCAGTACGTGGTCGCTACTAGAAAACCTTTCTGCCCTAACGGCCGTCAGTTCAACGATAGATTTAACCCGCCTACTGTTACTTAAGTATAGCAAGTCAGTGCTATGTCAGTTATTGATCCTCCTGCGAATCTCCTACTAATACTCACGGGTAACTTGACTTCTAATTTTGTATGAAAAAAATGCAAATCCAAGGAAAAATCAACAAAACTAGACGTATAGTATGCAATTGTGCGTACTGTTATTAGTGCGGTTCTCAAGCATTTGTTTTTATATAAATGGCAATGGCAGGACGATGTTTTCCAGATATCATAATACATTATATCAAGGATCACGCGTGATGATGAAGAGCAACGTAGGGCGAAAAAGCTACTAGTCTTCTGCGAAAAAATCTTTTACACTTTTTCTCGGAAAAAAGTGAAGAGTGGTGAATAAGCATAAGTAATTTATCATAAAGTTGTTTATTTATTTATTTGAAGTATATCAATAAATCACCTTTGCAATAAATTGTTGGGCAAAGGCCTACTCTCACAAATCGAGGTCGAGGTCGGTCATACTCCACCACGCGGAACTAGTGAGGATCGGTGAAGATGGGTTTGTAACCACCTTTTATTGGAATTTATCAAGTCGCCTATGAAGCTTCCAAATTGACTTAACGACTACCACATTAAGTTGGAACCAGTGGGACCAACGGCTTAGCATGCCTTCCGAAGCAAAGTGATGCTCGAATAAACCCACAAACAGTCACCCATCTTAGACGGACCGAGCCGATCGCTCCTTAACCATGGTGATCGCAAAGAACACCGCAGTCGCATATCGCTATGAACGTCTCCTGTACATCTGTTTGGAGCATATAGTAAGAGAAAACCCGCGAGTGAGAAACTCGCTTATAACAACAGATCTTTACGAAATCCTAAGAGTGGATAATACTCTTAATACAATCATAAAAAAAATATATCTACTCCGAAACTCCACCGGCAATAAAAAAGTCGCGACTTAGGTCCTCAGTTACGAGTGTTTACGTTCGCCGTTAATTTTCTTCTCCACGGGGTTTCTTTCAATCACGTTTCACATAAAATATTCACGATTTTATTCGTTACAATAAATATTGGAGACCTAACAAATATAGTGTTACGCTACTTTATTCCTTAAGCTAGTACAGATAAGGGTGTGTTCTGAAAACCGTGGTAAGGATTACGTATAAATTTGTTGAGTGCGTATTCCGAGGATTGAACGGATGCGTAAATTTGACAAGGATTGGGAGATAAAGTCAGCAGTTCGGAGGATATAGGTGCGGAAGAGCGTCGAAGTAATTTCGTCTTGGGTAAGTAACTGCGCCTTTAAGTACTAGTTATTGATGAATGGCGGCCGCCCGTAACTTTGTCTGCGTATGTATCTTTATAAATTATAACCCGTGTTATTCTGATGTATAAGCTATATTATCGAAAAGTTTTATCGAAATCCATTAAGTAGTTCTTGCGTGAAAAATTAACAAACATCCATAGTACATATATCCTCACAAACTTTCGCGGTTATAATATAAGTAGGGTAAGCCCAACTACTGATGATCTTGAAAGCAGTTTGGCTACAGTAACTACTACGTGTATATAAGTCCTAAGTGTAGTATTTTTAAGAAAATAATTTGCAAGCTTTCTCCAATGAAAGCTGAGGAAAGTGATAGAAAAGTAACTATCTACTAAATAGTTAAAATTAACTGGAATTGTTTATCATGGTGATATTTAACTAGTTAATTTTTACCCAACAAATGTATATTTATCATAAATCTATCACAAATTGAGTTGAGATTCAATAATGGCCGGTTTCAATATTTAACTCAAGGATAGATTTACTGACTGCCAGTAGAATTTTGACATATTTTCCGTACAAAATATATCAAAATTCTATCTGTAGTAGGCAAATCTATTCTTAAGTTATATATTGAAACCGGCCGTAAGTCATTTGGTGACAAGACTGGTGAAGGCGGGTATTTAGCCTACCTATTCTTACTACCTACTGTTGGAACTAATCAAACCACCTATAAGGCTTCCAATTTAGCTTCTGGATTACCAAATGAAGAAATAACCAAAACCAATGCCATTATTTACGACTCTAAAGAACAAAGACGCTCCAAAATGGAAATGACTACATAGCGTTACTAGCATCTCCCGTGAAGTTACTGCGGCCTGATATGTAGAAAACCTTCCAGCAATACTAAAAATGATTTAAGCACCTACTTAGGTATATATTTTGTTTCTACCGGAATCTGTTCAACTACTCTATGCGGAGATTGAATAAGTTTTTAAAGCGAGTACTGAGGAGAAACTTTCGGCCGTTGGCGGAAGTCTGTCCAACTTTGCTTTTAGGAACAATTCCCGAAGCTAAATGTTGCTCGAGCAAAAGTTTTTTTTTATTAAAACCTATATTGACATCGTCATAGCAGACTTATTAATTAATTGACAGAGAATTATGGCATCCATGGACTAAGGGAGAGCAATTTTTCTACTAGTTTTATTTACACGAGTTTTGATACTAGACAATATCACTTTCATAAACAGGTAAAATTTTAAATAACGTACGTTTGGTAACGTTATATTTTTTCTTTCCTTTTAAATTGGTTTGGTTCTATTATTATTGACTGTACGATGCTATATATCTACATAATAAAATGATATATTTCAGTAATAAATGAGCCTATTTTGTCCCATTGATTGGTAAACACCTCCTCTCACAGATGAGACGAGTGTCATACTTCAACACGTAGACTTAGTACGATTTATTTTGTAGCCACCAGCTGTTGGAACTTACCAAACCAACCGTAAGACTTCTAACTTGAAACGGTCGAAGGAAATGCCTCGAACATTCACCCATCTCATGACTGACCGTGCCGAACGCTGCTCAACCTTAACGATAACTAAAAACATCGTTCTACTATATCAATTCGACCGCTTGAGGAATTAGAAAAAGATGTAAGTCGCGTATATAAACCACGCTGTAATTTTCATTGTCCTGGAGTAAAAGCTCAGGTGATGTGCCCAATGTCTAATGTTCGCTTGTATTAAAAAAACTTAAGGAAGAACACTTCAATAAGAAACATCTCCATAACAATACTAATTTAATGCGTAGCTTGTCAGATGGCCGATACCTTCAGTGGTCAGGATTTTCACCCTAGCTATGATATTTGGGTAGGTCAGTAGGTAGATGTAACTTATGGAAGTGTTCTTTTTATTCATTTTTTAATAACCATTGAACAGTACGCATTGGATACATCACCTGTGCTTTCCCTCCACGACGACTAAAATTACACCATGTATGTAGTTATTTTAGAACCTTCTCGTAATAACCTCTGTATTTCTAATAACACAGATCTTAAGAACATTACATTACTGCGGTAAGGTACTATACATATATTACCTTTGATGCATCTATATAGATATATTGGAGGGCAATTTATCAATCATCCCAAGTGTCGTGGCCGCTGCGGCGCGGTCCTACGAGATGAAAGCTTTTCCTCAAATCTTGGGCTGACACACACTAAGTAATGTTCGGTTCGTATATTTTATTACTTGCTGAACTTTTTCAGGATACTAATTACTAATATAATAAGTAAGTGTAAACTAATTGCATAGGTATCTATTTGCATTTCGCTTAATATCATTATCAAATGTAAAAACGAACGATTTAGCGCAGTGGTTAAGAGCTTAAGCCGCTCCGCCCACTGTGTCTAATAATCGCGGGTTCGATTCCCACACGGTTAAATTCTCGTGTGATCTACAATTTTTTGCTTCGGCTTGGGTATTTGTGTATGTGAATTTTCATGTTTGTAAACGCACTCACGACACTGAAATAAATACTAGTGTGGGACTACGTCGTTTTTTTTTTAAAAAAAGAGATTTTTTTAGATATTTTTTGTTTAAAGATTGGTCTGCGGCTGACCCCCTATTACCAGAAGTGACAATAGGTTCAAGATGTGACTTGCTTCCTCGTTAATGGCTTATTCACTCTAAAATAAGCTAAGGAGACGAAACCACGATGATCTCGACCCGTCTCCTCGTTAGGTTACTCCGCGCAAAGGGCGTCAGATTCACACTCGCTTTACAAGTTTACCTACTATGGTTGGTTCTCCGTGCACACCGCCCGAATTCCTGTAGCGATTATTTGCGGTAGATTTCCTTTAACCCTGCCAAAAGCAAAAACTCAGTACGCCCCACAAATAAATACATCCGACACGCTGCACGTTCACCATAAACAAGACGTCATTGTTGTCAGACGGGGACGGTTGAAGAGGTGAGCCAATTTCGTGCGTCCATCATCATTCTTGTTTCATGAAGAATTTAGGTAAAAATACCTATACAAGGTGTAACATAATAAACGCAAGACCTGAAAGTAGTTTGTTCGAAATCGAAAACTGAATCGACTTCAACTATTTTTAAAGTATGTTACATTTTTTTTAAAGTTATCAATAATTGCTGTTATTCGTTCAGTTTGCAGTATTAATAAAAATTTAATTATTATTCAAAACAATGCGGCTATTTTAATATTTTAATTTTTCAATAATTTAAGATTGATTTGGGATCAAAAAATGGTTGAAAACTCCTTAAATTAGGAAGTTTGATTTTGGTATTGAATTCGAGAGGCAATAATCTGATTGGGGTGTCTGAGGTCTTGCGTCATATTTGTTACGCCTTGTATAGATGCTGTTGATTTATATTCTATTGGAATTTATAGAATACGTCATTTAAGAAGTACTTAATTATTCTATATTACTTAAAACACGCTATGTTTGTTTTAGCCCCTATTTTACTAATACTAGAGAACAGTATAAGTCTGGTCTATGTTAATATTCATTAGACAGTAAATCAGAATATTATTCGCGGTAGAGTATTCTTCAGCTCCACAACCCTTTGTCTAAGAATACCTCAACACGCGATAAAAGTGTAGATAGTGTTTTATGTGTAATAACTTTCCCTTCTTTTTCCTAATCCTCCTGTTATTATTTCTTTATAATTAAATGCATTGCGGGTCCCAACTGAAACACCCCAAGGTTTAAACCCCAGTGGCATCTAAAGAACTAAACTAAAGACCATTGTAGATCCTGACTCACAGGAGCTACATTACAATTGTTGAATTGTGTGGCGGGCGGTCTCAATAAAAGAAAACCTTCCTAAAATAAAATTAACGATAATAACCTTGTTACTAAAATGACGAAACACAACATACGAGTAATTACCGTTACCTTATCTCGGAGTTGTGTAGACCAAAATAAGTCGCATGTCGTCTGCAAAGGTACCGCGGACGTTGATAATATCGTTATGGATTGAAAATATCGTTATAATAATATGGATCGTTGATAATAAATTTCTTCGAGAAAGAACTTGCTTATATACTTACCTCTGCATATATCTAACTCGCTGGTTTACATGTGTAAAGAAATGGACATAAAACTGTTTAGCGCGAGAATGTAAACCGCGGTAGCTTGACTTGCCCTTCGGATAAGACAGTCAATTTGGTCATGGTAAAAAATACAAAAGGTCCACTTCCAGAATTAGTTTTACAAATGTTGAGAGAAATACCTATTTCAAATCTACTTATCGCACCCCCTTTGGAGCTGGGTCCAAGATTAATGGCGGCAACTCGCCAAGATTACTTCGAACAACTGAAACAAGATTTCAATGGCCATGGCCAGAAATATCTTCCATATTATTTTAGTCAGACATTTTTTTACATTAGAGGTTTACATTAAAGTAACAAACAATATTCTAAAAAACTTGGCTTGTATTCATATTTATATTTTATTTTGCGTTCCACAATATACTATTATATAATAAGTGATCAAACGAACTTACCTGAAGTGAAGTTCGATCATTATTATACGAAGTCCTTCGTTCGAAGATATAAACTATATTAGCAGCTCTCTCGAGTCCCTTGGCAACCGCGCGTCATTTAGACAATTGAAAAGTCAACGCCGCCTCTATGTTATCTGTGGACATAACTTCTGCAAGCATTCCTTTTAGAAGTAGTACATTTCAACTTTACCAACGGGCAGGGCGGGTTGGGTACTTATATCTTCGAACGAAGGACTTCGTATAATAATGATCGAACTTCACTTCAGGTAAGTTCGTTTGATCACTTATTATACTGTGTCCTTCGTTCTCGATATAAACTATATAAGCAGCTGTTTAGAGCTATAAGGGTAAAGTTGAAGTATACCACATAAAGGTTTTTTTTTTTTTTTGAGCGTGACCTCTAAAAAATAACATATCATTAGTATATTTGTACTATAACACATTCCCGTTCTTTGTTTTGCCATACAACACAAACAACAAATATATATACATATATTGTTTCTTGCAACCAGTCTGTCTAACTTATTTAAAATAAATTTATATAATTAAATTCTATAACATATTATGTTATGTAGTGTAGATCCATCCCAACAAAACCTTTAAAGCACCTGTTATATACCTTTATACCACACCTGTTGTCCAAAATTCATTAATACCGGGTAATATTAAGCAATCATTACTTATCAGATATCAGTGCAGTCTCTATCTGTTATGTCTTCTATAGAGATCTTTCTTCTATAGATATCTTCTATATAACAAGAGTTGAGGAATTGCCCATCTAGAGTTTTGTTTATATAAAATTAAATCCTTTATAATAATTCTTGTATCATTGACAACCATTATGAGACGGACTATGAGAGTGAAGAAAGCCAGGCAGGCATGCAAGGAAAGAACCCGTCGGAACCTTGCACTTTCTGCCCACCCCGCAAGAGATCTGGCGTCATAATATGGATAGAGATAGATAGATAGCTAGAAACCCTTACTGTGTACTAGACCTGAAAACAAAGTCTGTTAGTACCCAATATACCCCTATAACAATATGATACAAATATAACAGGGAAACCTATTTCCCCACTAATGTGTCTTCCAACTGTTTTTTGTCAAATGATCTCCTTTTGAGTACGGTACCAAACGAAGGCTACGAATTAACTTGGTGATTTTTTTTTTTTTTTAATATCAACATTCGGCTATATTTAATGTTAGTTATATTTTTAATCTTTAAAGATGTACATATATCAAAATTTAACTTTTTTTTTTTTTGTACTAGAGGCCTTTGTACTAATGAACTTATATGGAATTAAGTCCGGTGAAGCTGTAAAGGCCTCGCGGCCATCAGCGTACATCACTCACACACACACCTTATCTGGAGATATTCCTCCCATAAGGCTATGTGCTTTACCTATATTATCTCGCGCCCCCCCCCCCCCAATTTTAGAGTTTGGAACGAAGGGCAGTACTAATGCGTGGTAAACAAACATAACCTACCCCAGTGTTATTACTATACCACTATTATTAATTTAATTTAAATTTCGAATCTATCCCGGAATCATTTCCATGTTCTGAGTGTGCGCCGACAAATAAATCCTTGGCTACATAAATATTTATGTATTACTTAACGATTCGTTCTTGCGCAATAACGCCCGCGAACGTTCGTTTTGGCAATACGATTGGACCACTCCTGAACCAATTACATTACTGATACTAAAAATTACACTCCTAATTTAGTAATAACTTAAGAAGCGAATAAGTTACAGTCGACTAAACCGAACCATGGGTTACAACTGTATCATATTGGGAATCCTATTCATAACTGAATTATTTCATACCATGAAATTTTCATTTCATACCACACTTCCTTTGCTTCTTTGTATGTGACTGTATTTATAAGTAAAAACAAAAATTGCAATGGGTAACTTTCTAGTTAGTTCTAGATGTCCAACCGTGAGAATTGAGTGTTACTCAACTTATTATTATGTATCCCCCATTAATAATAAATAAATAATATCAAGTTCCTTAGGACTTAGATTATTGCTGATACTACATAATATTTATCATACCTGTGATAAGAATATACTTTTGATTATTCTTGTTTAAGATAATCCATAATTTCAAATACTGTAACTCAATATTTCATCCACCGTAGCTTGTCAACATAATATCATTAAATTTTCAAATGGATATTATTATCAAGTCATGCAAATGACTTTATTTTCTTTTTATATATAGATACCTATTTATAAGATACATGTAACATGTGGATGTAATAATTTAAGTATAACAATACCAAAATTGCAAATTTTTGTATGATATCTCAATCCAATATTTTTTACTGAAACACCTTTAAATAAATTACAACATATATAGTGCTCTAAAACCAACTTGTTACTTTAATGGTAGCAGTTTGTACTTGTGTTATCATAACTATACCAGAAAACATCACTGGTGTTCAAAATAACTGTACACATTCCAAACTAATTACAAAACTATTTTTTATAGTTATTAATTTCTTGAATAATCTTATTTAATTACATATTATTTATTAATTATCATATGATCAAACAAAAATACAGTAAAAACATCTAATTCTCCAAATCATGAATTGATGTATAGCTTTCCATTGTGTGTGCCTCAAATTTCTAATATTATTAAGTACACTATAATTGATGCAGGAAATAAGCAAGAACCCAAAACCATTGAACTCATTACATGATAGAAAACTGAATAGGTACTAATAAATTTTCTATTAGTATATTTATCATGACTGTAAGGTCTAGCGTGTTAGCATTAAGTTTTTATTTTATTTATTTTTTATTTTTTTTAATAAAAATAGCTATAAATTATATTTCAAATTATTAAACAATAGTGTTTCTAATAATAATGTTTCTATACATAATGTTAAACATATGTAGGACAAGACTCATTTGTCTGAAGTGCAAGTACTTGCACAAAAACCAATAAAATTATGTTTGTTGTTGAAGGCATTATTAGTGTCATAGATACATACCACCGTCTGTGAATACCTTTAGCCTCCAATATTATGGCTTCTTTGTAAAACCCATGTTGTATTCCTGATAGTTTTTCTGAATTTTTCAGCAACTTAAAAACCAAGTCCTTGTGAAAAATGCCTATCATGCTTTTTGTACCTCACTTTCTTTGGTAGGAGATTTCCAATGTCCAACGTGATGTTGTTTTTGGTGAACTGATAGGTACACTGTGACTTAATATTTCCATACCCAGGATGAGGATTGTTGTTCTATATTGGTTACAACGGTGGTCGTTTTATGAAATTTAACTACTGGCTATGACTAGCTAGTTAATAATTCCATATTGATAATCCACTATATTAACACTCATTTTATGCAAAATATATACTGCTGACCTTAAAGGTTCTTATCTCAATAAAGGTTTCTTGACTGTATTGTTAGGATTAATCTTTTCTAGCTACCCTGCAAGGAGTCTAGGTTGATAATATTGATAGATAAGTATTAGTTCTATGTTAACTGGATAGACCAGGTATTTTATATTATCTTTTAAGAATCTTTGTACATAACACAAATTATCCCACAACCTGCCTGCCGCAGCATCGGTAGGATAAGATATTATATTTGGAATGTATCCACAGTCCTGTTGCTTGTCAGTTACAACAGGCATTGCCATTAGTATATTACTTTGGCTTATTTGGTTATAAACCCTGTTCAGGAATAAGTATTGCTGGATTTAACTTTTTTAATACAAGTACTCATAATTTTGCACAATTCTTTGTGTAATAAGCTCCAGTTTGGGCTATTTCAGTATTATTATACAAGTATGTCTAATAATGAAATCAATAAAAACACTATGTTTCTGCAAAGGAGTGACTTTTGTTATTAATAATGTATTGTTATACATAAACAATGTCACTTTAATTACCCTTTCAGTAAGTCTCCTTTTGGAGATATAATATGACAAATTGCTTATAGTTTATAGCAATAGTCTTTGTATTTACTGTTTTAGGCATGTTTAAGGTATGTATTTTAGGTAACATTTTTGATTCTTACCATTGTAGAAATGTGAACTGCACAGGAACACCTCATGGATGAAACCTATGAGTAGTATGACCTTCAGCACATATCTCGTATGGGCCCCAAGTCTTGCGGATCACGCCGATGTATCTCGTACACCACTCGTGTCCTTGAATTATCGTCAAGTCTTGCGGACCACGTCGATGTATCTAGTACATCACCCGTGTCCTTAAAATGCCATCGATCCTGAACAATCATCATAATTGATGAACGTCCCCCTAATTTCTCTTATTGGAGGTATAACATTGCCAATTTATAGACGGTTAATAATCGTTTTCAGGTATATTTCGTGTTAAACTGTTTGTACACGAATAGGGACGTAGACTTCATAAGTTTACTTTTCGGACGACGAAGCTTTCCCAAATTTTAATATGACGAAACTCACGTCTCCAAATATTAGATATTATATAAATAAACAAGTTAAGCTGAAAAACACCACAAATAAACAACTATCGGTTGATCTTTTTAGAATGTACTTCTTTGCCAGGACGTAAACTTTTCTAAATTTGCCTATACGATGTTTTAAATTTATTTCACAAGGCACTTGAGTATATTACAACCTTTTTGTTATATAATTTCAGTGCCATAACAAGTTATTAAATTAAATGTCGACCAAAAACTTTATTACAAAGCGTCGGCTGCCGCGCTTTCAAAAGAATGCTTGCAGAAGTTATGTCCACAGATACCATAGAGGCGGCGTTGACTTTTCAATTGTCTAAATGACGCGCGGTTGCCAAGCGACTCGAGAGAGCTGCTAATATAGTTTATATCGAGAACAAAGGACACAGTATAATATATTCCACAATAAGCCAATGGCTCTTATAACAGCCATTAAACAAGTTAAGCTGAAAAACACCACAAATAAACAACTATCGGTTGATCTTTTTAGAATGTACTTCTTTGCCAGGACGTAAACTTTTCTAAATTTGCCTATACGATGTTTTAAATTTATTTCACAAGGCACTTGAGTATATTACAACCTTTTTGTTATATAATTTCAGTGCCATAACAAGTTATTAAATTAAATGTCGACCAAAAACTTTATTACAAAGCGTCGGCTGCCGCGCTTTCAAAAGAATGCTTGCAGAAGTTATGTCCACAGATACCATAGAGGCGGCGTTGACTTTTCAATTGTCTAAATGACGCGCGGTTGCCAAGCGACTCGAGAGAGCTGCTAATATAGTTTATATCGAGAACAAAGGACACAGTATAATATATTCCACAATAAGCCAATGGCTCTTATAACAGCCATTGGCTCAAATTCCTTTACACTCAAGAATTGATCGATGTTACATTTATATACGTTCAATATTTAACTGGAGGATAAACATGCCAACTACGAGTAGAATTTTGACATATTTTATATGGAAAACATTAGAATACTTAATACAGACAGTAATAAAATAAATCGCTGCCAAGAAACAAGAATATCAATAACTAAATTTTATTTATAGTGGTAAAGTTACGAACAATTTTATAAAAACCTGGTTTGTAAAATGGACATTGCCTATCTCTCATATATATTAGGACATGAGATCATCAGCTAAATGTTGCTATATGTGTATATGACCGCCTCGTAGGCCTATAGGTCTGTCAAATGTAGTTTTTCTAACGAAAACTTCCCAGTATGAGTCCGGTGGCTGGAATAGTGCCCGGTATATGGTAATAGGCTCGCCACCTATTACATGTGACCTAAAAGTGGGTGTACTCAGTACACCACTGGCACACCTGCTTGAGGAATGTAGGCGTGATGGTGTAAATAAATAAAAAATGTATATGTGCAGGTGTGATGCCCCTGCTTGCAAAATGTAGGTGTGGCGTCATTTTTTTGCTTCTTTGACACTAGCTAAACTAACCTTTTCCATGCTAGTTTTTCGTGTTGTACTTGTTATCGGTTTAGATACAAAGGTATAGATCATACTTAGATACAAAGTAGGATCTATTAATAAAAAATAAAGAGCAAAATTAATCATTCCATTATTTTTGCCAAGCCGAGATAATGTATATCCTCTGGCATATTTTCCTTCAAATAAAATTAAAGAATTACCTTTCTGGGATAAAGAGCTTAAAATATATTTTATTTTAATCATACTATAGAGAAATAAATACTCTACGTCTATATACTGTTTAGTAAAAAAATAACGGAACGGAAGCTAAGAGTACTTTTAAGTATTTTCTTTTTGAAATAGAGTGTTTCAAGCTGGTTTTTGAAAGAAAATTCTTGAATTTCTGAGCGCCATTCATGACTACTTGAACGCTATCTCGTGTTTCCATCAACTCTCTTTTCACACTTTGTAAGTGGCCTAGTTGAAACCAATTTTAATATTGCAAGTGGTGGCTTCATTGCCACGTTCTCTTGGCTCTGTGTTTGTTTTATTGTCTTGTACAAATTCTGAAATTGATTTCTTACTACGTTCCTAATGAGAGTTGTAACTTTAAATACGACTCAGAATTGAAAGACAATCCAATCTATATAGATATGTAGTTTTGGTGTTGTGTTTTACATTATCACGCCAGATCACTTGCAGGGTAGGCAAAACCAAAAACTAAAAAGCTAAATTAATTTCAAACAATGACTAAAATGAGGCAACATATTTAAAAACCTATTCTTTATAAAAATACTTTTTAGTTTACTTATAATATCATTGGATTAGTACTAGGATGGTACTAGGTGATATCTTATAGACCATACCATGAACAAAAATAATGAGCTATTGTCAAAAGTCACGAAAATAATTGCCAAATATTATTTTCCTTTCATCTTTTCTTTTGAAGTCTCGGTAAGTTAATGGTGTTTAAAAGATTGTAACTTCGACTTACTTTTACGAGTATTTACTTTCCTCCACAGAGTGTTTTTTTTTTTTTATTTGGCAATGAGACATTTTATTTATTTATAGAAAATATTTTTTCATTAATATAAGACTATAGCACCTGTTCTTGCTCAGGTATATCCTGCATATATTATTATTGTAAAACTTTGGATGTTTGTTACCTAGTTTAACACATAGGATACTTTTTATCCCGCAAAAATGTTAGGTTTCTGTCTAAACTTAACTCGGACTAAGTCGCGGGCAGAAAGTAGTGTATACTAGAATATACTTATATACTTGTGTGTATACTTGAATATTGAATTCCCCAAGCGGGGGTGGAAGAGGTGCACTAAGTACACCCACGTTTCGCCGACGTTGTTAGGTCCCATGTAATAGGGGTCGAGCATATTGCCATATACCGGGCAGAATTCCAGACTACGGACTCGTACTGGGCAGTTTTCGTTAGAAAAACTACACTTGTCCTACCTAGGATTTGAACCCAAGACCTCGTGATCACACAGCGATGCGCTTTGCCACCAGACCAACGAGGCAGTTTTATATTATTAATACAATGAAAGGTAGAGCAGACTGATTAACCTATATTCTGCCAACGTCCTGCCTATATTCCACAAGCGAGGGTGGCACAGGTGTACTGTGTAATCGCACATATCACAGACGGCCATAGATCCCAACGCAAGAGCGAACAAGCGTATTCCTATTAAACCGGACAATTCGGGACTCCGGACTATTATGATTAAGAATCATTCTACAGAAAAAGTACACATTGTCTTTCTTGAGATTTGAACTCACTTCGCGATCGCCAACCACACCACTAGGCAATGAGAAGAATTCAATATTATTTCTGTTTTGTCGTTTTTCAACACAGAATATAGATTTCTATATTGTAACACCAATAAGTACTTATAGTCTGTCAGATGAGGTATTTAACTAAAGTTAAACAATATAATGTAAAACTCATAGTTTCCAAATGAATTAAATTATTAATTCTTCAGTGAATTGAATCTTCTTCTTGATAAACTCTTTCTTTAAGAAACGGCCCCAAAGAAAGTGGACATGGCAAAGCCCCGACACTAGGACTAAAACTGAGATTGACTTCATCATAACGGACAAGAAGCACATATTCAGAGATGTCTCAGTGATCAACAGGTTTAATACCGGAAGCGATCACCGACTTATCAGAGGCTCACTGAATATCAACTTTAAGCTCGAGCGAGTCCGTTTGATGAAGGCCAGGCTCCGGCCCAACCTCCTCCAAACCGTAGTAGGATCTGAAGCGTTCCAGTCAAATCTGGAGAACCGATTCGTTACCATAAAAACCACAAATGACGTAGACCAGGCCCTCACAAATGTAGTTAAAATCATCAGGGAGGAAGGTACGAGATTTTGTGAAACGCGACGTATAAGTAAGAAAACGAAGCTTTCGGAGGAGACACTGCAGCTTATGAAGGAACGACGTGTAAACCCACCCAACACTTCGTTAGAGCAACGGGCACTCAACAAACGAATTAACAAACTGTTACGACATGACTTCCGATGCGCTAATACACGCGCTATTGAAAAAGCAATCCAGCAAAATCGGGGGTCGAAAGTTTTCGTTCAGTCTTTGGGGAGGAGCCATCTGACGAAGTTGTCCAAAGCCAGTGGGGACGTCATCACTTCTAAGCCGGAGATTCTTTTGGAAGTAGAAGACTTCTACAGCCGACTATACGCCTCGCATACATCTCGTCCTGATCCCGGAAACGAGGATCCTAGAGCTATATTAAGCCGCCACTTTACGGAAGACCTGCCCGAAATCAGCCTAGACGAAATCGTGATGGCTCTTGAGCAGCTAAGGAATGGAAAAGCCCCTGGAGAGGACGGAGTTACAACTGAACTATTAAAAGCAGGAGGTAAATCCGTGCTAAAGGAGCTCCAAAATATCTTTAACTCTGTCCTCTTTAATGGGAGAACTCCAGCGGCTTGGGGTAGGAGCGTGGTCGTATTGTTTTTCAAAAAGGGTGACAAAACCCTTTTGAAAAACTATCGACCCATATCGCTTCTGAGCCATGTATACAAGCTGTTTTCAAGGGTCATCACGAACCGTCTTGCGCGAAGGCTCGACGAATTTCAACCCCCGGAACAGGCCGGGTTTCGAAGAGGGTATGGAACCATAGACCACATCCACACTATACGGCAGATTATACAGAAGACCGAAGAGTATAATCGGCCCCTGTGCTTAGCATTCGTGGACTATGAGAAGGCCTTTGACTCGATCGAGACCTGGTCAGTTCTGATATCCTTGCAACGATGCCAAGTCGACTGGCGATACATCCAAGTGTTAAGAAGTCTCTATAACGCCGCGACCATGACCATCCAGTTACAAAACCAGCAGACCAACCCTATCTCAATGCATCGAGGAGTGAGACAAGGGGACATTATCTCCCCCAAATTGTTCACAAATGCATTGGAGGATATGTTTAAGACGCTGGACTGGGAAGGTCATGGCATAAACATAAATGGCAGTCATATCTCACACTTGAGATTTGCAGACGACATCGTTATAATGGCCGAAACGTTGCAGGATTTACAACAGATGCTGACCAGCCTAGCCGATTCTTCCAAACAAATAGGTCTCCGCATGAACTTGGACAAGACCAAGGTAATGTTTAACCGACATGTAGTACCGGAACCTGTTGCAATACATGGCGCTATTCTCGAGGTTGTCCAAGAATATGTTTACCTAGGGCAAACTCTGCAGTTGGGGAAAAACAACTTTGAGAAAAAGGTCAACAGAAGAATACGGCTGGGCTGGGCGGCATTTGGGAAATTACGTCGAGTATTTACATCGCCCATTTCACAAAGCCTAAAGACAAAAGTCTTTAATCAGTGCGTCCTGCCCGTTATGACATATGGAGCCGAGACGTGGACACTCACGGTTGGAATGGTTCATAAATTTAAAGTCACTCAGCGAGCTATGGAAAGGGCTATGCTCGGAGTTTCTCTGAAGGATAGAATCCGGAACGAAGTCATTCGACAGAGACCCAAAGTTATCGACATAGCCCACCGGATTAGTAAGCTGAAGTGGCAATGGGCCGGTCACATTAGCCGAACAACCGATAACCGCTGGGACAAACGAGTTCTTGAGTGGAGACCGCGGACTGGCAAACGTAATGCAGGACGCCCTCAGGCTAGGTGGAGCGATGACCTTCGTAGGGCGGCTGGCAGAAACTGGATGCGAGTAGCCGAGGATCGTACCCAGTGGCGTGCACTTGGAGAGGCCTATGTCCAGCAGTGGACTGCTATAGGCTGATGATGATGATGATGAATTCTTCAGTAATAAAATAAAATATTATCATATCTTTTAATACAGGTATGGTCAGTAAAGTGGTTTAACTTTCTCATTTTTCTAAATCACTTGCACACTATTACTTTGCATCAAATCCATTATTTTTGTTGATCTAAATATATTAAAATATTGTATATAATTTGGTTTTTAACAATGTCTACAAAAATTTGTAAACTAGAGAGTATAACTGATTTGAAAAACTAAGAATGCTAAACAACCTACGTTGCTGACTGTACAATTTATTTTGAAACGCCAAATCGACATTTAATCTTGATTTGTTTACATAAACTTAAATACCTATGTCGACAGACTATAACTTACTCTGTACTATAACTAAGGGTGAAACACAAAGGGTTTTACGGATTCGAGCATGCAATATTAAGGGTGCAACATGACATGAAGCCTAAGTAAAATTTCGGTAAAGATACAGGTGAATTCAAATCTGGTGTCGTGCATATATTATCTTGTGAGCTGTAGGTTTATGAGGTAGTATACTCGTATATGTTCTATCATTCATATTTCAACATACTGAGTACGTGCAGCCGGCGTTATACGGAAATGTGACATACATACATAAGTGGCAGAAACCATTGCCTAGGGTTCCGGAATTCAAAACGAATAAACGGAACCTTTTAAAGCCGCATTTTCTTTGGAATAATAACATAACATTACTATCATAATTCCAGATCGCATTCATATCCTAAACAATTATATTTCAGAAAATTAATCGAAAACAGACCAGGTAATATAGAGTGGGCCTATGACAGACTTTTGGGTCGAATTGAGGTAATATTTTTTCTTCCTTTATTCGCCTTTTCCGATATCTATAGGATAATAGGGTGGCTCTTTTCTACCAAAGATATCACAACAGAATTAGTGACTTCGTGATGGAGTTATAATCACCAGGTATTGTCCTAGTGCTGGGTAAAGGCATTCTCTAATAAATCGAGGTCGAAGAGAATAGGTCGTACGACGCGGACCTCACATTGCCGAAGGCCGGTATTCTGACCACTTGCGATTGACATTTGTCAAGCTGCTCATAAGACTACCAATTCGGCTTAAGTCATAGGTGAAACGATCGGCTTAGCATCCCTACAGATACATGGAGACGCTCGAAATTGGCAACACAAAAGGTCACTCATCTCGGACTCTCCGAATCTAACTCGGCTTAACTTTGGTGATCGCTAAGAACATCACGGTATGACTTCACAGTGAGGGCCTCAATGACGTCAAGGTATTATTTATTTAGAATTTAAATCACAATCTTCTTTGCTTCTAAACAAATTGTTTAATAAAGAAGGCCCTACTCATTATGAACAGATATTGTACCTTGTTATAATATATATAATGTCAGCTGGGCCCCGAAACGGTCGTTACCGAGGTTTAATTAGTGATCATTTGTAACCAATGATATTAATCTGAACGGTATTATTCCTTATAAATGTTTGTTTAATAGTGATAAGGGTTTGAGAGGATGGCGTTGTATTCCAACATTGAAATATGACTGTGGCAGACATTTCAAAGGGATGCCAACATTGTCTAGTAATTCGGACTCCTCCTTGTGAATCTTGGTGGTCAGAGACCAAATTTATAATGACTAGATGCTTTCTATCAAGCCTATTGTTGTGCTAAGCTTCTTGATTGCTGTTAATTGGTTTATAAACGTTAGCATCATGACACTGACCGAATAGTATCCACGGAAGGGACACCACAATCTTGGATGGCCAGTACAAAGACGGGTCGATAATGTGTTGAAGTGCATAGGTAAGTCTTGGTAAAGATTGATAAGTAACAAATCTTAGTTAAGCTTACTCATCGCCCCATTCTCTCTATTTCCTGAATTCACTCTATTCTTTGTACCAAAGGGGTTAGTGCGAAAAGATTGACGTCAGCGCTATGCTATTGAGTTGATATACCGTCGATGTCCTACTACAAATTTGCTAAATAAACACGATCGTGACACTTACTCAGTAACGTCACCTTAAAGTCAATCTTTTCGTGCTAAGCATTCAGTGGTGTTATTTATTTATTTATTTATTTATTTATTTAAGTGCATGGAAAACTTACAGCATATAAACAAAGTACAATACACAACTTGTATAGGTAATAGAAAGCCAATAACAAGTCTTCACTTCTAGTACAATTTGATACATAGCTAAAGTGTGAGGCAATCTGGTATTTAGTAGTTACATCAGTACGTTCAAAAGGAATTATCAACCCTATTCCATGGAAAATAAGTCATCGGAAAAAAGTGTGGCTTAAACACCTCCTCGCTAACGCTACATTAATTGCAAAGGGATCAAGATCAAATTGCTTACATAATTTATTGAAGTTTCTGCTTGCGCGCACAATGTAACTATTTTGCCTATAGTTTGTACTTGCATTTGGAATACGTAGAGGTGGATTAAAACGGGAAGATTTGCTGGGAACATTAAAATAAATTTTGGATAGGAGGTCAGGACAATCGATTTCATTATTGAGAATTTTTAATAGGAAAATATAATCCGCAATCTCACGACGATTTATGAGCGGCAACAGATGGTATTTTTTACACAACTGAAGGTAATTTTCAGATCTGTACGGGATCCTTTGATGAAAGCATAGGTATTTAATGAAGCGTTTTTGTATATTCTCTAATCGATCAATATATTTAATATATCGTGGGTTCCATATTTGGGAAGCATACTCTAAATTGCTACGCACAAAGGTACAGTAGAGAATTTTTAAGGTTTTAGCCTCAGTGAAGCATTTTGAAATTCGCATTATGAACCCAAGTGATTTAGATGCTTTTTTGACAATTGCGTCAACCTGTGTGTCAAATGATAACTTGGTATCGTGGTGTACCCCTAAATCGCGAATGGTATTGCACTTAGGTAAACTATGGCCTCCGATGATATAGTTACCGCCTAGGATGGTTCTTTTTCTACTATAGGTAATTACTGAGCACTTAGAGGGATTAAGGTCTAATTTATTAACCCGACAATACTCCTCTAGTCGATACAGATCTGACTGTAGTGCTACCGTATCCAAGATTGATGATATAGGAGCGTAAATTTTCATGTCATCGGCAAAGCATAAGATTTTTGATGACTGCAGGCATAGGTCGATGTCGTTGACATAGATGACAAATAATAACGGACCTAGCAAAGAACCTTGAGGTACACCGCTGGGGACGGAGACCCATCGTGATGTGTAATTGTTGAGCACTACAGCTTGTGATCTATTGTCGATATAAGATGAAAACCATCTTAATAGGTCTCCGTGTATACCTATGTGGTTAAGCTTTTTAATCAATATGTCATGATCAATTCGGTCAAATGCCTTACTATAATCAGTATAGACAACATCGACCTGGCTGCCATCATTCATAGCACTTGTGATAAAGTCATTGAAAATAGCGAGATTTGTGGCAGTTGATCGACCCTTCAGAAATCCATGTTGAAGAGGACTAAACGATGATGCAAGAGCAGGATATAATTGGTTATATATTAATCTTTCGAAAACCTTGGCTATGATACAAAGTTTAGATATTGGCCGATAGTTGTTAATTTCAGTTTTAGAACCTTTTTTATGAATAGGTACTATAAATGCAGATTTCCATATTCTGGGGACAATACACAAAGATAGGGATTTACGGAAGAGTAACGAAATAGGCAGCGAAACAGAAGATGAGCACTTTACAAGAAAGATGGGGGATATACTGTCCGGCCCAGCACCTTTAGATGTATCTAACTGACTGAGTAACTTGGTGACGTCATTAATTTTTACTTCAATACATGAAATGACCGATGATAAGGTGGACGGTGACGAATCACAAAGAGATGCTTGATTATGAGAGTTACAGGTGGTGTTCCTAAGGAAAGAAGAGTGAAAGTAAGAGGAAAATGCGTCACAGATAGAATTGCCGGTTACAAGATATTCATCTTCATATGAAAATGTATTAGGGACAGCATTAGAATTATAGCGATTTTTTATAAAGGTCCAAAAGCACTTGGGGTTATTAGCTATTGACTTTTCAGTTAAACTGAGATAATTGGTGTAGCATGTAGACTCCATAGATTTGACTCTTGCACGTAATAGTTTAAAGGTTGACTCATCAGATTTGTTACCGTAAGTTTTAAATTTTTTAAAGTATTTGTGTTTTTCTTTTATAGCTCTGATAAGTGCTGGACTGTACCAAGTGGGATAGGTCTTATTACGACTAAGCTTTTGTGGTATAAACTTTTTGTAAGTTACTTACAGTTTGAAGAAAATATTCAACTGAATCATCCATTGACAGACATGACAACTGCTTCTCCCAATCAACTGCACAAATCTCCTCATTGAGAGATGGGTAGTCCCCTTTATTGTAGACATAACGTATATGTGGAGCGCGGTCTAAGTCGGGCAATACAGAAGCATCAAAATTAATTAGTAAAGCTGGATGATAGGGATCGACTGGCACTAATGGATCAGTACACTCAAGAACACTGACTATATCATTTGAAATAACTAGGTCAAGAATTTTACCGAAACTATTAGCCACACCATTGTAATGGCTAAACCCTAACGTATGCAACTCGTCAGTAAGAGAGTACTCATCACCAGTTATCAGATTAACTGGATCATACGATAAATCATGAGAGAAAACCCAAGAGATACCACTCATGTTAAAATCTCCCAGTATTAGGAATTTGTCGGTAGTAGTATTCATAGCCACATAGTTCAGTTTTGTTAAAAAGTTTTCAAGTTGAGAAGTAAAAGATAGGCCTTTGTTTTGTTTACATAAATATACAACGCAGATATTGAGATTTAAACTAACGCGTTCATTTGATTTACCGAGGCGTATGCTCAGCCAAAGATCTTCAGCAGTAGAATGGAGAAGAGGTTGTGAAATAACTGGTAAGTCCTTTCGCGTCGCGATAAGCACACCACCACCTCGAGACTGCCCAGTCAGAGCGTAGTCTCGGTCACGGCGCCATACTATATATCGATCATCAAAATACTCCGAACTTAAAACACCATCTATTAGCCACGTCTCTGTTAAAACGATAATATCATAGCAATTTAGTAATACCTGGCGATAAAACATGTCAGTTTTAGTTCTCAATCCACGTACGTTTTGGTAGTACACAGAAAAACGTTTGATTTAAACCATTAATAGCCATTGAAATTGTAAACAACAACAGTATACCGAGAATAATAATGTGTAAAAGTAACCCAATTTATTGTTAAAATAGAAATTATGCATAAGAAAATCAATTTATTATAAAGTGGGTAAACATTCACGACTATTGCATTGTCATAAAACGATAATGTCGTGCGAGAGGGGCATAAATAGTTCACTAAGCGCGCAAGCACAAACGGGATAGACATATTCTTATGCTTTAAAGCTTCGCTGTAAGCAGTGCGATATGGAACGCAATAGTAGCCAGTGATAAAACAGTGGAGGGGTGTCGGACGTAATAGCGAGGCAGGGGTGCTTAACCCTAAGCACTGATTATATGATGAGGTATTAACAGAATAAGATGATTGTAACATTTTATCAGATGTGAAATATAAATTAATTAAATAAAGTCGAAAAACATGCAGGTGCCACTTTAGATAATTTTGTTTAAATCAGTTTCTTTTCTTATTATAAATGTGGTGGACGTACTGTTTTTACGGACATGAATTTTGCCGTGTTTTACCCAAACAAACTCGTAGTTATTTTCTTTTGCGACGTTTTTCGTTTTCGTTAGCAATTTCTTTGATTCCACGCTCAGATGATCATTGACATACACGCGTTGTGGTGCTCCCTGAAATCCTATGTCCGAGGTGGATAGGCCCTTAACGGCACGTGAAGCGGATATGAATTCCTCCTTCACATACCGGTTCAGGAAACTCACTATAATTAGTTTGTTATTGGAACTATGCATAGGAACTCTGGATATGTAGTTAATTTGATTCTTGGGACATCCGTATCCTATCTTGCGACCAATACTATCCATAATCGAAAACAAATTTTCGTCCTTCTTGAGCGGGACCCCCTTAATTTCAAGATTATTCAAACGAGACCGCTGCTCATGCGCACACAGTTCAGACTGCACTTTGATGAAATCAGACTGGAGTAAACTAATTTTCGCTTGAAGATTCTCATGTTTCGCCACATTCGATTCAAGTTTGACGAGTCTTGTAGAGAATTCTTCGAGTTTGCTACTGGAAAAGTCACAGGCCGCCCTAAGCTCAGTAAGCTCATCCTTGATTGTCTTTATATCTTGAACCAAAGTTGGTAGGCTTTGTAATTGGCGCTTCATATCGCGGATCTCGCTCAAGACGGTGTCAAGGGAGGCAGCTGGCTCCGAGTGAGGAATAGATGGCGAAGGAATTCTGCACATAGGGCATTTCCACTGCGCTCTTCTATCATTGCCCAGTTTTCTCCAACCGGACTCAGAGATGCTAGCGCATCCGAAATCCAGATTCTTCTTGCAGCTCCCACATTGCGTCCCGTCGCTGAATTGAATGCCACAGACATCACACGTCTTCATGTTTGATAACTTGCAAGTAACTTTCAATAAAATAAAAGGTAGTATATAAATTGGAAAAAAGGTTGGCGATATATTTCTCGAGACGCGGGCGCAACTACGCGTACCGTACAAGTGCGTGCTCACGCTGTACTGATCATGTTCACGATGTTATACGCATCTTTACTCAAACCGCATGTAAGAAACACAAACTCGTTCACTTGCTACCACAAATCACCACCTAGATACTGACCCTTATTACAACAGTTTATTATGAACTTTATGACCCTCATAAAAAGACGAAAAACTGCATACCTCGGCCACGTGCTTAGGCACGATAGGTGTCATCTTTTACAGGTCATTATGATGGGCAAAGTTGCCGGTAAAAGGCGTGTGGGTCGCAGAAAAAAGTCGTGGCTCCGAAACATCCGGGAGTGGATGGGAATTGCTAGCGCGGTACAGTTCTTTCGTGCCACACAGGATAAGGACGATTTCCAAAAATTGATAGCCAACCTTCACTAGTTGGAGAGGCACCAGAAAAAGAAGAAGATTATGAACTTTATCGAGAGCTCATCGTGATGTATAAGCCTCCGATCACAGGGCGCGCACCGATATTGAAATTTATAAGCCGATTTGTCGCTAGAATCCCTTTTGCCCCTGGATGCTTTATGTACTAGTTAAGTAGGACTATACAAGTATTATTCATTTGTTCATTGACGTTATCATGATAGTTTGAAATATAATATAAATGTTAGTTTAAACTGTCATGAGAACGAAAATGAAAATATTGGATAGAACTATTCTATTTGGACAGTGGCAAGGCGAAATTGTTAAAGCGATATTATTGAAATTTCTTATAATTTTTAATAAAAAGTTGCCCCCCATTAGGACGGTGTGTGCTATGATGTGCTCACAAACATGAAATTTACATACATAAAAATCCAGGTATGAAATTTGACGGTTTACGGACGGCTTGGTCCTTGGTTAAGAGCTTAAGTCGCTTCACCCACTGGATCGAGCGATCGCGGGTTCGATCCCCGCACGGGATAAATCTTTATGTGACCTACAAATATAAATTAAATCTACTAGTTTGGGTACGTGAAATTCATGTTGGCAAACGCATACACGACACAGGGATAATTCCTAGTTGAGCTACTTTTTGTGTAAAATAAAAAAAAAACATTTGTGGGATGCACTAAGATAAGTCCCGTGCGGGGATCGAACCAGCAAATAATCAATCCAGTAAGCGGAGCATCCTACGCTCTAAACTACTACCAAGCCTTCGTTAAAAGCTTTAAAGACTTGTTATATATAAAAAAATATGTTTGTTGTTAAGAATTAATTTTCCTATTGTGAATTAATTTTCTAAATTATTATTTTGTATAGATTTCTCAGTAGAATAGAGGCTGTTCCAATAGCCGCATTACTACGCACTTCGCATGCTAGGCAGTTGTGCCACGGAATCTGTCAGATGATCAGTGTTACCTGATAAGCATAAGTTGCGATAACTTATGGAACAAATTAAACACCTGTAACGTATAGATATCAAAACCTTAAATTTCGAACCTCAATACCGTGGGTGTACACGATACATTATTAACAAATTCTCGTCGCCCGATTACTACGTCTGCTGGGTTCGAGCGCTCGAATCAAACTAACTTATCCAATGACATTTGTACTTGAGTCAAATCAGATAATATTTGAATTCAGTGTTACCGTTGAATCAACAAATCAAATCAAGTAGTATTTCTTCTCTTTAACAGTTCTAATTCAGATTAAATTCTCTTCAAATTGAAATAAATAATATGCAGCTGGAAATCGTGACAACTACGACAAGAAGTGATACTATTACAAGATCATTCCACGGAGTTGTCGTAACACTACGTTTCGTCATAGCAAATAAGAGCATCAGTTCTCTAACGTACACGAATTTGTAAGTTTTACGGTTCCGGACAGGTCCTATATCGTCCGCAACGCGTGAAAACCTCATAAATCATTTTTTTACTAAAATAATAACTTAATTTATTACCAAAATAATAATAATATTTTACCAAAATGTTCTTATATAGTCACAAAAGCTTCTATCGCAAAATTTGAACGCACCCAAATTCAGTATAGTTTACAGAGCCATTTATGACTGTAAAGGCCAATCTAGTCAAAGCAAAAGTCTGTCATTTTGAAATAGGAAACTCTGCAAGTGTGTCTGTGTGTGCGTTTCATTTGAAACACTTGAGATTTTTCACTCGTCGCCGACCATATGCCACTTGAGTACGGTTTCTTATCGGAGCCTTTTTATCAATATCTTACTCTTATCGAGAAGTTATCGTAACGCGCCTCGTTACGTGTTTAATAGGCCTCCCAAAGTAGGCCTGCTCATAAATATCCATGACAATAGCTGTCACAAATTTGGGGTGCAAATGCGGTTTGCATGTTAACACTTGTATATATTAACGTTTATTTACAAATGGTTACATTCGTACTGCGTTACATTTTAGCTCACTCGTAAATAGTAAAATAAACATCAAACTAGCTAACGAGTATGTAAGTTGCGGTAGTGAGCAGGAAAATGGACACATAAAAGAGAAGAATTATTCAAGTAGTACAGAGCCAGGTATTGAGAGAGTACACAGAGTACAAAATTGCAAATGATATTCGCTTTGAAACTAAATATCACGAAAGCGGTATTATTTCCGACCCTTTTAGTTTGATAATAGGTATGTTTTTTAAACCAAATTTAGTTCCACCCGTATAGAATTGGGACCTTTGTATTAAAGTCAAGAAAGCTTTTTTCTGTGTCCATACAAATCGCAAAATGTGTGAATAGGGCCATTTTTTGAATTCAAAATATGCATTAGGTCAACTGGACCTCCGATTAGAATGGGTCTAGTTAACTAAAGAACCAGTAGTAGTAGAGGCGCTAATAAAGATATTATTTGCATTTATGTTTGTATTTCTGAATACGAAAATAAGTTTTAAAATGTGTGCATATGGTGTACATGAAACTATTTGTGGACTCAAAAAAAATGCAAAGCAAAAAAAATGGGAAATTGGATCTACAGTAGATAAATAAAATGGTATTTCAAAGTATTGTTACTAAATTAATTATAAGTTATCAGTCTTAATCAGTTAAAGAATTTTATGACTTATCTATCAAAACGATTCCTCGTACCTGAAGGGGACGTCGTACTATCGTATGAAAGTAGTCGTGAATAGAGGCCATTTAACATCAATCAAGAAAACTATTAAACTTTTTGTCCGACATCAAACCATCAAAAGGACTACGTAACAGAGGATAAGCCTACGTTTATCTCTTATTACGTGGTAAGTTCGAGATCATTTTGGTGAATAATGAATGAATATTCGTGTCTGAAATGTCTTTGATCACACGCTGTAGGATAACGGCCGTGATAGTGTCTACGTATGTACTGAATTTACAGCGAAACAGTTTCTGACGCGGAGTAATCCACTCAAAATTTAATCAAGTGAAGATCAGTAGACGCTCTCTTGAACCCTCAAGATTCAAATACCCCTATTTTGCGCGACCTTCGGACCCGTTCACACGATACTGTTCCGAACGTTACGAGTACTCCGGACGATGGCCTAGACAAATTGCAGGCATTTTGTATTTATTATTCTTCTTACCGCAATCGATAGCGATGTGTTCTGGTCCTGTGTCTAGGAGCCCGAGTTAATGCTAATTTTTAAATTAATTAATAATGAGGTGCTCGTGCCGTGCGACCGCGATATTTTTAGCGATCACCAAGGTTGAGCAGCGTTCGACAAAGTCGGTCTGAGATGGGTGACCGTTTGTGGCATTTTCATATTCGAGTGTCTCCGTGCTTCGGAAGGCATGTTAAGCCGCCGTTTTCGGGACCGACGGTTACCACTTAGTGTGGTAGTCGTTAAGCCAGGTTTGAAGACTTATAGGCAGCTTGATAAGTTCCATCAGCTGGTTGGCCACAAACCTGCTTCCACCAATCCGCACTAGGTTTGCGTGGAGAAGTATGACATTTACCCAGCAGTCGGTCAGTATAAGTTGATCTTAATATTATAACAATGAAACATTTCAATTAAAACACTAAGGTATTGGCTACATCTGCGTTTTGTGTTAGATAGTGCTTTGTTGAACACATCAAGGCGAAGGCGGAGAAGTAACATAAAATGGCATTTTCGTAAATTTTACGTTTTTCATTAACGTTAAAGAATAAAGATAGTCAATTTGGCTGCATGAGCTGTTTACACAACAACATTCAATTCGGGTTTTTGAGCTTGATCAACACAATTCACACACGCGCACAAATCAATTTCCAACAGCACCTTAAAATGCATTTTACCTTACACTTTTGTATTACGATGATCGAAAAACTGTGGTAAATCCCCTGATCGTTTACATTTAAATAATGCTATATGCTGGCTTTTCTAAGTTGCTTTGGTCCAGCGTAGGTAAAAATCGTATTAAATTTTCTAGAACCTAACACGTTAAAGAGTTTCGAGAACACTTCGGGATTATCGGGATACTGTAAACATGCTGTTTGCATTCCAGAATTGTATTTAATCAACTCCGCATGCATCGTGATCAACGACCACTCCTGGTTCCGATGTTAAAAACAATTATTTGTCTTATCCCAATCCGTTCAAAATTAAACCCCAACACAGTGGCACTAAGAATGTGATTAAGTAATTAAGTTAATATAGTAGAATTTGTTAGGCTCAAGATATATTCTTTTATAATTTGGATAGAGACATATGAAGAAGAGTTTTTATCCCTAGTTTAAAACAGTTATTTACTAGAATAATAATGATCTTTCGGTGCATATCGAGGCGAGATCAATGCGGAAGACTATCATGTAAGAAGGAAGTACTTTTAACCTTCTACGTATATAAAAGAAAGTTTGTAAAAATATTCCATGCCAAATTTATATATATATATATATATATATATATATAAATTTGGCATGCGTAGCCCTACACTAGGATTTATTCCTGTGTCGTAGGTGCGTTTACAAACATGAAAATTTCACATACACAAACACTATACATAATTGAATGGCTTTTGGAATATTAAGTAACCTATTGTACGAAGTTTTTATCAGCCGATATGAATTTGTTTGATGAAATTCTAATGTGGAAATTGGTTTTGGCCTTTTCATTATAATTTTTTTTTAGGAATTTGATAGAATGAAAATTAAAGCTCGATAGAGCGAAAAAAAGGCTGTGTGCAAAATATGGTTACCGCGAAATATTTTTTTGATATTTCTAGACACAAAATCTAGACTATGAAATATCACCCTCTTACGGGGTAGGCCAAATATACCATCTCTTTTCTAATGGGTAAGGCATAGTCGGGGCAGAGGGTTTCAACAGATTCTTTGAAACCCTACCCACCTTCACAAGAATCTTGAATTTGATGGACGATTTAGCGCAGTGGTTAAGAACTTAAGCCGCTCCGCCTACTGTGTCTAATTGTCGCGAGTTTGATTCCCACACGAGACAAATCTTTGTGTGATCCACAATTATTTGTTCCGGTCTGGATATTTGTGTATGTAAATTTTTATGGAACATGAAGAGATCCGAGTGAGGGGCTAAGTTCTATTTAAAAAAAAAAAAAATCTGTTTTACGCACTTAAAAGAGGAGTTTTTTCTGAAGTATAACTTAGATGTACCTCCGTTGACAAAAATAAAATAAATAATTGCTACTTGTTACTTGAACAAGACCAATTAATTAGCCAACTTTCCGGATTCACTGTTTGTTTGTGACACGAGATTGACGTCGAAGAGTTTTCAGAGAAACAACAGTACAAAGTCTTACAGAACTTTTACTGTCAAAGACCCAAACACGAATAATTTCTGGCATAATAACGTTGGGACGTGAGCCTGTAAAGTATAATTAGTTCCAAAACCAAGCATAACCCTGCCGACCTCAAGATACCGTGAGTACATTCTGCGTAAACTGGTCAAACAAAAATAATTAAGAAGTTTCAAGGTGACCCGGAATAAATATTATTTATGGACATCAACCATTTCAGTCCTTACCGTGAACATGAGTGATGTAAATTACCTTAAGCATCGAGAAACCCTGCCCCCTTTATTATATATGGACCTAACATCGTCGGCGAAACGTGGACGCACATGGTAATAAATGTAATATTCACAGGAAATACTCTATTTATACCATCAGCCAGATCTATTGCGGTGTAAGCAGAGAGAACATAAATACACACTTAGAGCATAAATACAATCTTAGAAATTAGAATTTTTATTCATACTCTAATATAAACACGCCGTCACACCTATATTTAACAAGCAGAAGTTTATTTTCTACACTCACTTTTCGCTGTGTTAGGTCTCATGTGATAGGCGGCGAGCCTATTGTTAATACCGGTCACAATTGCAGACTCTGGACTCTGATGCTGGAACGTTTTCGATAGAAAAAATCCATTTGTCCGACCTCGAGATCGCAAAGAACATTTTTCGCCACTAGAACGAAGAGCTAGAGAAAACGAGCCATCTAACTACGGATTCCGGCACCACTGGGATTGGACTGTTATGCGAAAAAGGCACATATATACATATATACATCCACGCTTGAGTTCCGTCTGTTTTTCGTTGTACAAATTAAAGGAATACAGGGTTTGTTGTCTGAACGTTCTGAATTTTCCCCACGCTAAAGTCTATAATATTATGCAGCCGCTTTTGCTGCATAATATTATAGACTTTTCCACAGGAAAAAAGTTTTTTTCACCACCCAGTGAAGTTGTATTTGTTTTATCTACAATCTTTATGGCATAAGTAGGTTGTACTTAGAACTTATTGAATGGATAGAATCTTAAATTTATCCTCAATGAGGATATTTTTTTCCTTATTTTACTTCCTAACTGAATCGGCCGTTTATAAGATGAAGTTTTAGCAAAAATTAAAAAAGTTAGAATATTCGGAAAAGCTATTAAACGAGAGTCACGTTTTTGACGAATAAAAAGTGACAAGTGAGACGGCAATAGAAGTATATTCCTCTATCTAAAATAATATTGCCCAAACATAATATCTTCCCGTATCAAGCAACGGGGCGTTTCCATGCACAACCAATTAGACCGAAGCTGTTTGTGGGTCACATAGATTTGTTCCGTGCTGGGATCGAATACGCGACGTCTCGACCCAGTGAGCGGCGCAGTATGCACTATTAGACCAAGTTATTATCAAAGATGTTAGTTATTGAAGTCAATCTAACTATATATCATCACGCTAGATCCCTTGCGCAGTTAGCTATTAAAGTGTTCTCTTTTATCCTTTTTTGATCACCAACTAGCTGGTACCTGCGATTTCGCCCGCTTGGAATTTAACAAAAAACATTTTTTTCTAAATTAAAAGATACCTAAATAACTCGATATAATAACAGCTATCTGCCAATAAAAGTTCGTCAAAATCGGTTCAACCGTTTTGGTGATTAGCCGAAACAAACAGACAGATAAAATTATTACATATTGTTATTTTGTTACAAGTATCCTATATCTTTATATGCATTTAGTAAAAACTGTTATTTTGAAATTAAAAACAGACTTCAATTTTATTTATTTGTATAAGTGCATATATTATATGAACCGTGACTAGGGAGTTCGACACATTAGCTTGGCTTTCTTTCTAATAAAAATTGCTCTATACCTATTTTGTTCCAATATGTTATGACGAAAGAGATAGAAAGATAATGGGGTTATAGGGAGTGGGAAGGCAGATAGATCCTCCAAGGATATGATTCAAACTCGGTTACTTAAGGGAATAAGAGATTTGTTCTTCTTTGAATCGGTACCGCTCTGGTATCTCCCGCGGCAGGTCCCCTAAAATGTTGTACTTAAATGATATTTCTTTATTGGGGGTTATCATATACAAATCGTCCACCAATTTAAACTCTGGCCGTGTAGTGTAAGTATGACGTATTACTTTAATTTGTGGGAGAAGACCTTTACTCTTCAGTCGGACACTATTCAGAATAATCTTATTAGAGCTGATAGAACTCTTAAAATTCTTTAGGAAAATCTTTGCCTTGGCGAATAAAATGCAAGAATATATTATATCATTGGTATTTTGGTTCTCTTGAAAAGACCTACCTACCTTTATCATTAAAAGTCAAGTCGTAATAGAAATCGACAGTTACACTTAGGCTTCCTAGCCATCTTACCAGTGGGGCTAAGTATGTTTTTGCACTCACCCCTACTAATAGTACTACGAAAATTTGATTTATACTAATCCCTTAAGTAACTTTAAAACACTCCTTAATTAATTTCATCGGAGTACGGTATATTTTGTAATTATACGGCGCATTTCACAAAATCTCGTACCTTCCTCCCTGAGGATTTTAACCACATTTGTGAGAGCCTGGTCTACGTCATTTGTGGTTTCCATGGTAACAAACCAGTTCTCCAGATTTGACTGGAACGCTACTAAGGTTTGGAGGAGGTTGGCCCGGAGCCTGGCCTTCATCAAACGGAATCGCTCGAGCTCAAAGTTGATATTCAGTGAGCCTCTGACAAATCAGTGATCGCTTCCGGTATTAAACCTGTTGATCACTAAGACATCTCTGAATATGTGCTTCTTGTCCGTTATGATGAAGTCAATCTGATTTTGAGTGCTAGTGTCGGGGCTTTGCCATACCCACTTTCGTTGGGGCTGTTTCTTAAAGAAAGAGTTCATCAAGAAAAGCCCCTCCTCCTCCATGATTCCTGCTACCAAAACCGTGAGATCCTACTACCGATTCGTTGCAAATTTGTACTCCCACTTTAGAGTTGAAGTTCCCCATGACAACGTTGTAGTGGGCCTTAGTGGTGGAGTGTAAGGCCTTCAATATGTCCTCGTACATATCTTCAACTTCATTGTCAGAGTGTGCCGACGTCGGTGCGTAAACCTGCACAACCTGTAGGCTATACCTAACGGGTAACTTAATAACAAGATACGCTACCATGTTTGACACACTAGACATTTGAGGGTTTTATTGACCAAGAACCCTACGCTGCCCTGGGATAGCTGGTCACCCTCTCGGAAGTACAAAAGGTGGCCTGATTCTAGGGTAACGGTGTCCTCTCCCTTTCTTCGGATTTCACACAGTCCCAGAACGTGCCACCTTATCCCTTCGAGTTCGGATTCTAGTTGCGCCATGTGCTCGTCAAGCTGTAACGTACGTCCATTAAACGTCGCCAAGGTCAGTTGATTTTGGCGGCCTCTCGTAGCCCGGGGATTCTTCGCACCCCCTACCCTGCCGTTACCGTGACCGCCGCCGTGATCCGTAATAGCAGGGCGGCCGGGAACTGGGGGCCGTGGTTTATTTTGGCTTGGCATTTGGAGGGTTTGCCCATAATCGCCACGCTGGGCATGCAGGTTGGAGATCGCAGTACGTAACTCTTCGCATCGGTGCCGCTGATGCCCGTCACCGATCTGCGGTATTTAGTCACGCAGTTTTTTGTTATAGTTATATCGCCATTTTTCGGTCGTCAGAGCCTCGTTCGTTGATTAGCAGGATGTACCACGAGTAAGTGAGGATGACTTGGAGCCATATGGTGATATTTGACTCCCTTAAACCCCTACTACTACATTATACTACATTTATAATTTTATACCTGGATTAACACTTAGGATACTTTTTACCCCTGACAAATTTAAGGTTCCGGTCAAATGTCCACGCGGACGAAGTCGCGGATAGAAACTAGTCAGTATATATTATAAATATTATTATGTCCGGTATATAGCCATAAGCTCGCCCCCTACCACATGGAACCTAAAATCTTCGGCGAAAAGTACATATATATAACGGAAATAAATAAAAGAAGCAGTTTCGCTTTACCTTTTTAAGAAGTAGATACTAAAGGGCATCAACAAAGGTCTGCTAAGGCTTATCACATCCCCACTATTCACTATTTTGATTGGCATTTTGGCGGGGCGTCGGGGGTGTGTCAACATGGCGGCTGGGTTCGGCGGAAAGCTATTGACAGTTCGGAGAATCGTGGCGTGTCTTGGCTTTAACTTGGTGTGGCTCGGCTTGGCAAGCGACTTTGAGTTACATACACGCCTGCCACCCACGTGACGGTGTGTTTATAATTATGTACTTTATTTCTTCTTAACATTGACACCCGTAGATATAATCCTCTCCGTAGTTCAGAAAGCATGTTAAAACACCGATTTTTATATGCAACCTTCCAACTGGTTGACACCAGTCCCGGCCGTCATTCCTCGACTGAAGTCACTAAGATAAGTCAGAGGTCGTCAAATAAAATAAAGGACTTAGGAGTCCTTCATGCTACACTACCCTGGCTACTTACAAAGAAAAAAGTACAAAGGGAGGCAATAACGGCGGTGGCACGGGGCCATGAAAGTTCTAGATACAATGCAGCCAGTCAATACCACAATAAACAATATCGAGCCTGCCATCACAACTTAGAAGTGTGATGCAATTTGGAGGAGATTGCGGATCAGCAATAGGAGTTATTTATATATTTTGAGACGCTTAGACGTTAGACTCATAAATTATGTTAAGCATATTATGTGACTAATGTCATCTAAAGTCAGATCTTTATTACGACATGCGAAACCATCTTCAGAACAACTCCACAGATGCAAGCTCCACAAATAAAATCCGCAGAAAAAAACAGTACCATGGCAACCAATATCGAATGTGTAGACGACAACTTGGCCTTGTGGTATGAGCATCAGTCGCTTTTCTCAGTAGCTTGAGTACGACAGCGAAGTAAGAATATTAATTCGCCTATATTGTCTCACTGTTGAACAAAAGCCTTCAAGGTGAGGGAGAATGGGTACGGGTATACTCCACAAACAGCACATAGCGCGGATTACTGCAAGAAGGTTTGTAGCCACCTGTTGTTGGATCTTATCAAGCCGCATAGGTCCCGCAACCGGGACCAATGGCTTAGCGTATCTTCCGAAGGGCTGAATTGTTCAAATATGAGAATAAAATAACCTGTTACCTATTTTAAATTAATCGAGGCGAAACCTTAAATTTTGTAGTCGCAATAACCGCGATCACGCATCGTTTCAAGTGCCTCAAAGTTCAGATAACTAATCAAATGGCAGGTCATCATCCCGTTGAAAGATATTATAGCCGCAAAGTTTCCCTCCAAATTTCGCTATCGCTTATGTTTCGGATCCATCAAAACTTGCAGTCGAACCAGTAACTGTGAAAGATAACAGTACCGTCGCATGTCACCGCAATTTATCTACTTTATAACTACATACAGTTACCTTTATTTTTCAACTTTGTTTTAGATATGACTTAGAACCAAACTTTTCTTAATAACTAGATGTGAGATCCTACAAATATGACTAATGGTAATATGAGAATAACTATTAATCAAGCACCTATCATTGAAATAGTGCTGTGTGAAAATTTTATAAAGTCGTTATGCAGCCTTATTTCTTTAAAATATTAATTTAATACTATTCTAAAGTTACTATTCTAAAACTTAAAAGCTCAATTGAGGACCATTGGGGTAGATAGGTTCTCGAAAGGCTACACACAAAAGCCGTGGATTGGGCAGGCCTACCACACGCTGGATTCGTATAGCACACATCCAATGTAGTACGATCTTTGGGGAGACTTATTGCCAGCAGTGCACTTATTTCGCCTGTTGTGTGATGGACATTCTTAAATAAGCATCAGTCGTAGTTTTAATAGTCTATTAACCTTGCCTTCAATAGTTAAATTAGTAGTTTACTAAAAATGTCCAAATTGATTTTTGTGAGAGGCCCCTGCCAGAAATGGTCGTGTTTCGGCTGATGATGATACATAATATCTTCTATGTTTGTCGAAGGAAAAGATTCCAAGAATAATTATTGGAAGTTCAATGTACTTAATTGATCTGTCTAAAATGTTAAAAATAAAATCGTTCTTCGAGCAAGTGCTTAAGAGTCAAGACTGAGGAATATTAATTTCTCAGCGTATCTCAGAGCGAAGTGGAAAATACAACGACTTAAATTGTTTAAGTACGGCTTTGTGGCCTTTCAAATTAGTACTTAAAAATCTTAAAAATATTTAGATATAATTTTCTCTATTAATGAGAACAAAAAAAATTTTTTTTTGAGTAATTATGTTCTATTTTAATTAGTTTAATTTTAGTGGTCAATGTAAGTCTTTCCGGTGGAGTGGCCAGGACTCATGTACTTATTTGTTTATTTTACAATTTCCAACAAAAGATTGACACACTGCATACATTATTGAAAGAGGATTACATATTTCTACTATTTACTTATGAGAGTGGAGGACGTATGTAGGGAAGGAACTTTCTGGAACTCTGTACTCCCTGCGGGATCTCTCAGGGATCTGGCATGATAATATAGATAGATACTTATGAAGAGCAGAAGTACTATATCTTCATTTTGTAGAATCTGTTAACTATAGGGGGTCAAAGTCGTGCGTACTTTTAGCATCGGCGTGTCGTCCTGGGTCAGCGACTTTCTGTATTCAACCGCGGTGTAAAAATCGCGTGTTTTAACAATCGCTATTTGTAATCACAAATGCAGAAAGAAATTTTGATAATGCAATCCCGTGTGACGTGCATGTTTTGCCACTAAAGAAATGATGAAAAAGAGTTTGAAAAATATTGAATAGTAACAATATCAATTTTGTTTCAATTTCAAAAGCTTGTATTGTTAACTATAGTAGTGATGTGTAAAGTTGGTGGTATATTCTCGACAAAGTGATATACCTCGATTTTTCACCGTCGCGTCTATATTCTCCAAGTGTGGGTGGCAGAGGTGTACTGAGTACACCCACGTTTCGCCGACGATGTTAGGTCCCATGTAGTCCCCATAGGGGGCGAGCCGTATACCGGGCACAATTCCAGACTTCGGACTCATACTGGGAATTTTTAGTTTAAAAAACTATATTTGTCCGACCTAGGATTTGAACCCAGGATCTCGTGATCGCAAAGCGATGTGCTTTGCCACTAGACCAACGAGGCAGTCATTAACCGTGATTTTTCAATTTTCTAAAGGCCCTTCGTAATTGGTCTGTAAAGTATCTACGACTTAACTGGTTAAAATAAGGATGTTTATCTATTTCAATATCATGGTTATCAATATGATAACCATGATATTTCATGATTTAAATAATTATGTTTATTGGTGCCTTTGATTACATCAACTAAAAGGTGAGCACGAAAATATTGGCGTGAGCTTGGCGCTAGCGTGTTGATGCCATCCTTGTCATACTAGAAATTTACTATATAAACATGAACGGGACAACACGATTACTTGCCAGCGTCCCGCTAACATCAATCTTTTCGTGCTGGGTCCTCTGTTACGCGTAATTCGAAATGTTTATGTGCAGATCATTCGAGGAACGAAACCACACATAGGTACTTTGGAATGAATGACTAATTGTTGTTGTTAATTAATTATTAGCTTAAACGATGATGAGTTACTTAAGTAGGTGTCTACTATTTATTTTCCGTTGTTGACATTCCTATAAATAGGTATAATAAATATATGTGTATTTCAAGCTATTTCGTAACAATAATGGTCGCACCAAAAACGCTTCGACGTGTGAGACGCTACCTACTCGCGGCCAAAATCGGAACTAACGCTGTCATAAAGTGAAATGCCACTTTATGACAGTCGTAGAGTTGTCGTTTGTTATGAAATTTACCGAAGCTTTTTTTTTATTTAGTAACCGTGTGGACCCACCTGTTGAAATATTTCGCCGGAAGTAGGAAAATTTTACTAAACGATACCCCTAATGTCACACCAACACCAAATCATGTGCCAATGTCATCTACGGGCCAAAATATCCTTGTCGCACTATACTCATTACTTCGTGAGGGCAACATTTTTTAATAATAAAAAAGAACATGTACTGGGTGACACAGTAGGGTATTGTGCCAAAATGCTTGCATTTGTACGAAAATCTAAATAAGTTTAGTTTTACAACTTTTTGTTTTATTCGCAGTTTTTTAAGAAATAAAAATGATTAAAAAGCAGAATTTGTTTAGTCTTACGTATAAATGCAACAACTTTCGACAAGTTACCCTGTGTCACCTTATATGATGAGGTTGACTTTTTTGATTCAAGTGGATCAATTGGATCTTTTCTTGAAAATGCTTTCATTTCACGTAACAAACGTCCAGTACTAATCGTAACCGGTACGTCATTAGCCCACTGTTGACAAACCCGCTGCGGCTCTGCCAATTATCACTGATTTCATCGCTTTAGCTCCTCGGCCAATATTTACTTTACAGACTGGCTACGAGTGACGACCTTCCTTTTACTTTGCGGGGGACTATTCTCAAAACATTCTCAGCCCCCTGCGGGTAACAATGAGGTACTTATATGGGACATTTCCCACACTGAAAACCCCATGCGATTTTTTCGACACAGCAAAAATATGCTCAGGGATTTTCAAACAAAACGCAACGATGCCTCACTCACAATTTTGTGATGCTCCCGACAGCATGGAACTAATCGTACTGTCGTGTCTTCCTTGGACTTACCATGTTCACTAGGTGCTATGGGCTCACTCTCCAAAAATCTACAATCTTTCTACGATCTTAAAGATAGTCAGTTCTTGAAGATAGATAGTACCGATCTATAGTATCACTAAATGAGTGTAACTACTCCGTACTATCTCAACAAGTAACACATTCTCTGATATGTTTCAAGCAAGAGATTTATAGTTTATATAGCAAATGCCACCCCAATTCTATATTGTCTAATAATATATTCTCGACTTGCTCTGAGATGTGAAATTGAAGAACCAGAATTTCTTGAAGGCAATTGCTTGGTTCTCAGAACTGGTGATGTGGCTATTGTGGCAATTTATAGATCTCCTGCATTTAAAGAGATCGACTCGTTTTTAAATAGTTTAAACCTTGTGCTCTCGTCTTTATCTACTTTCACCACAGTTGCAGTTTTGGGTGACATTAATACTAATATCTAGCTTAATAATAAAGACCGTCACGCCGATGACTATTTAACCTTTATTGCTTTTCATGGACTCCTTCCAGCGCACTTGTTTCCGACGAGAGAAAATAGCTGCCTTGACCATGTTTTGTTGAAATCAAATGGAAGTGCCACAGCGTTGGTCTTGGATAGTTTCATTACAGGCCATGCTCCAGTTATCTTGTGCATACAGAATAGGAACAAACTGCCCAAGACTAGCACTGTTATCAAGAGAATTAATATACCTAAAGTCACTCAAGAATTGAAGTCAAGATTTCTCAAATTTGTTCTCAATGTCGGATCCTAACAAAGCTGCCAATTTTTTAGTCAATGTTATAACTAAGGCAATAAATATGCACACAATAGTGGTTCAAATCCCTAACAGAAGGAGAATTATTAAACCTTGGATACCTGATCTTTTGAGATGCATCCGTAATCGTGATAGGCTACACATTAATTCAAAAAAACAACCAGACAATACAATTTTAAGAGTAACATACATACGTTATCGTAACTTTTGTAATAATTTATTAAAGAGAATCAAGCAAAAATATGAACAAAATGTGTTTCAGAAGGCCAAAGGTAATCCAAAAGAAACTTGGAAAATAATCAAGTCTGTTGCTAATATGGGACAAGCAAGCACACCAATTAAGGAATTGTTATCTATATCGGACAATCCGCTCTCCTCTGTTGATGCTGTGAACCATTATTTTGTAAACATAGGAAACAGCTTGGCAGCCGATATTGAAAAAAAGGTGTCTGATTTACCCAAAACTTCTCCTACTTGCAATCTGCAGCGTCAATGTAATTCGTTCGCTTTGCTTCACGTTGATAACTCTGAAGTTGAACTAGTTATCAAAAGTCTAAAAAATAACTGTGCTGTTGGCTGGGACAATATATCAACTAATATTTTAAAGAATGCCTCCCAATACTTAGTAAATCCTATCTCTTACTTAATAAATCTCTGTTTTTCAGTAGGATGCTTCCCGGTTGCTTTTAAAAAGGCTCTTATTTAACCAATATATAAGGGTGGACTTGGAGGCAGTGTCAGTAATTATAGGCCAATTTCAATCCTTACCAAGCTGGTAAGGATTGTTGAGGTTATCGAAAAAATTCTTCACTCTAGATTACTTAAATATCTGCAAAAATATAAAATCATATCTTCTCACCAATTTGGATTTACTCAAGGGAAATCTACAGAAGATGCAGTTGTTGAATTAACAGATACGATAGTGAAGAACTTAGATAAGCATAAAAAAGCCATTGGTATATTCTTAGACCTCTCTAAAGCATTTTACACTGTCTCTATACCCATCCTCTTAATGAAACTTAAATATATTGGCATCCGTGGAAATGCACTCAGCATGTTTCAAAGTTACTTAACCCAACGTACACAGAGTGTAAAAATTGATGATTTTGTGAGTAGAGAAGAACAAATTGTTTATAGTGTGCCCCAGGGGAGTATTCTCGGACCGACGCTATTCCTTATATATATCAACGACATGTGTCAACTTCAACTTCCGCATTGTAAGGTAGTTGCTTATGCGGATGATACTGCTCTTCTTATTCATGGGGACACATGGAGCGAGACTCGACGACTGGCAGAACAAGCGCTGACAGCAGTGGTGAAATGGTTACACTATAACTTACTAACACTCAATTTGAATAAAACGCACTATGTCACTTTTTCTTTGAACCTAGCTTCCCAGCCCTCATATGACTCTTACGTAATGAAAGCCCACCACTGCAGTTCCAATCAAACAGAAAGTTGCCGCTGTCCTACCATCATGAGATCTAATGATATTAAGTATCTAGGTGTTCAGATTGACAGCACTCTCAGCATGCACAAGCATATCGACTCACTTACTTCTCGAATCAGAAAGTTAATGTTCGCATTTAAAAAGTTAAGATCATCAGCTGACCCTATGACTCTATGAGAACAGTATACCTTGTGTTGGCTGAGTCTGTGTTATCGTACTGTATTGCAGCCTGGGGAGGAACATATAAAACATCTCTTATCAAACTAGAAAGAGCACAGAGAGCTGTCTTAAAAGTAATGTTAAAAAAGCATATTCTTTATCCTACATCAAGCCTTTACTTACAAAGCGACGTACTTACTGTGAGACAGCTCTTTATCCTTCACGTAGTTTTACGTGTACATAAATCCCTTCCCTTTAACTATAGTGCTTACCACTGCAAAAGGCGGAGCGATCTTGTTTGTGGAAGTAAATTGTCTAAAACTGCTCTAGCCTCCAGAAATTATATGGTGTTGGGTCCTAAACTTTATAACCTTGCCAACAAAAGCAATAATATTTATTGTTTACCCCTTTCGCAGTGTAAATATACGAACAAGGCCTGGTTGAAGAAACTATCTTACGATGACACTGAAAAATTACTCATAACGATTCTATTACACACTCTATACACACAAATACACACACACACACCCACATGCACACGCACGCACTTACAGGTAAGTATATCCGCATGTGAAATTTGTAATCATTATTTTATTCTGATTTGAAATTGTAATTTACTTTTATTTTGAATTTTCTTTGGGACAAGTTTTATTTTGTATTTAATATAAAAATAATATTTTGTTAATTATAATGTACCAATTGCACCCAATAATAATATTCTCTGTACTTATAGGAAGGCGAAGGTATCTGTCATAGTTTTTCTATAACTAGTACATATACCACCGCACCACAAAGTTGTTGCTCTTGTTCCCTATTATGTACTTATACATATAATAACTGTGATGTAAAAAAATGCCTCTGAAACATTGAATAAATTTATTATTATTATTATAAACGAAATTCCACCAAAACCAAAGCTTAACTGCCACTGGTTCTTGATTTCCTACTCTAAAGTATTCAAAATAGCTTAACGCCTTTCAAGGTAATTAAGATTCGATTTTAGCGGAATTTAAGAATTGAGGCCCTGATATCAGAGGGCTTAGCACGACGACGTGCAACGACGAGCTAATTTTAACGCTAGGGTGACGCTATCGAATTAATACGCCATCCTTTTCATGCTACTAGTATATTAAATAAAGATGAACGTGACAACACACTCTCTTGATGTCGTTACGATTACATAAAATTGATCGTGCTTAGCCCTCGATTCTCTCACGTTCTCCGATTCTTACGTAATACAGCTCAGGATAAGAGGCTTATCAGGTAGCACTGTGCATCTGGCCCGGATTACGTGGTACTACTGCATAGCCGCCGCATTGAGGCCAGATTTTATAAGACATTGAACTTATATGACACATTCAAATCGTTTGTAGTGTGGAAAGATTTATAACGTAACACTTTCTTCTCATTTTAGGCATACTTAAGTAAGAGCATTAAAGTATTAAAGTAACAAGCAAGACATATAGTACGTTTTTACATGGCGCTCTAAGACTTTTTTTTATATTGTGGATGTATTCGTTAACACACAATCTACAAACTTATTTTACGTGCCACAATCACCGGAGATCTGTGAGCCGGACAAATATGTTTTAGTTCCTAGCAGGTATCAAACTTAGCATTGTATCTATTAGATAATGGGAAAGGTAACTTTATTGTGTGGAACAAAGTTTATTAACTTTATTTTACATCCACATTATCTTTATGTAGTTCATTACCTTCATTTTTATCCTATTCTACATTGCCCCACTGCTGGGGAAAGTTCTCCCCCTTAACCTTCAAGACCAACTGTTATCAGCCATCGCCGGCCAGTCCTTCTGAAACGCATCTAAGTCGTCACGCTAACGTTTACTGCGCCGATACCTGTCCGCAGGCGCCCATTGCATGACAACTCTAGCCCACCTCTCAGGTTTCATTTGACAAACATGCCCCACCTACTCCCATAAGTGCTTTGCAGACTTATTACCAACATTAGCGATTCCTGTTTTATAGCGAATTGTGGTGTTACGAACTCTGTCTATTTACTTAATTCCCAACATGCTACATTCCATCGCTCTTTGGTAAACCTCTTGTTTGGACTTCTGGAGTCGATCAGAGACCACATCTGACATAGGTTAGGACGTGCAGGATAAACATATCTAAGATTTTTCTCTTAAGGCATATTGGAAGGTCTCCACACTTTATTAACGTTTCTAGCTTCTAGCTCTTCCAGGCGTTATTAGGGTTAGATTTCGTTGCCTTGCCTGTATTCGAAAGATACTAACTGGTTCAAATTGCCTTCATATTTAATATAATTGTTTTGATCCATATTGTTATTTAGTTTATCACCAGTAAAAAAATGTTACGTAGGCATTTGTAACGTGTAATCACTGTTGTCTCTAAATATTACTAATATACGCAATTTTGTGTGACTAATAAAAAAATACAAAAGACAGTAATCATACACAATTGATTTCATAATGTTTTCGCTCTTTCCACCCGATCCATTAGCTTTTTGTTTCTAAGTCTTTGTCACAAACAGAACGGAATTTACTTCAATTTGTTATGTTAAATGGATGCCCAAACGAGTTCAGGAATCTGGAATTAAAAATATTCTAAGTAACCGCGCGTGCTTTGAAATTCTGATCCGGAATGTGCTTACACACTATTACATTGGGAATACTTTAATGTAACAAATTGACGGATGACTTCCACTGATGACGAGCTTAAGTCGCTTTGCCCACTGATCGGTTCGGTCTGGGTGTTTGCGTATGTAAATTTCATATTTGTAAACACACCCACGGCACAGGAGTAATTCCTAGAATTGGTAATCCCTTACGTATTTTAAATAAATGGCACTGCACACTTTTAGGATGTTAGTGGAGAACTTTGTGGATCGAATGTTTATGCAATATACATTCGTGCTCTCGTAGCAATAATCTCAACCCTAAATATTGTTTCAATTCGCTTTAAGATCTATAATCCGTTTGGGCGATCTGCATTCCTCATTTGAAGAAGGGATTACTTACTTAGCGTTTGCTTACCGCAATGAACTTCGTGACTAACTTCGAGTGCTAAAATTGAAGGCTCCCATATTTAGATTGAAACTTTTTGATTGTAGTTTTAGTCGTAAGGACTTTGTTGAGCGAAGGTTTAATAAAAGTTAATTTTTGATAAAGTATATAAAATTGAACGATATACCAACGAATAACATTAATTTCTCTATCTACTTATCTATATAATCACGCCAGATCCCTTGCGGGGTGGGCAGAATTATAATCTTTTTCATCAGCAGAAATGTATGTACATACGTGTTTTTTTAATTTTTCACGTATTTTATTATCATTGTATTTCTTATCGCAGATGTCTTTTAAAGCACCTATATTAACTGACCGATTTATGTAGGTATCTGTTTAATATAGAAATATTTGCCCTTCGCGGGATTAGAAACCACTACATCGCGATCCGGTGAGTCCACACTCAGATCAAGTGCACATCCGAACTCATCATTAAATCTTCATTAAAGTAAACAATGAGATGACAGCTCAAAACTGATTTGGAAGACCTATGTCAGGTTTTTGTTTGCAATTACCTAATGTATACAAAATTTTATATAGAATTCATACTTGACCAATTGATACAAAAAAACGTAAGCAAAAGTTTTATCATTGTCACCAAAACATGTACTTACCTTCTTCGTACACTCCTTTAGCAACAGCTATTCCAATAAAACGTCATTAACAAACAACAAAATATTTCCTAAAATCCTAGACAAAATACCACGTCCCCTTATAAGCATAATTAATGTATAAATTTAATGGCTTAAGCTCCCGTTTTATTAGGAAGGGCAGCGTGCCTTTAATCTTGAAGATTAATTTGTATTCTGACAGTGTAAAGGATGTTAAAGTTCATTCCGTTGTCTAACGATGTCTAACGATACAGGGCGCAAGTACCATAACGACGGTATTTACCAGTAAACCTATTTATCCTGTCCGCTCACTTTTATTCTGAGCACATTCGTGTTGTAAGGATGGAATTAACGCCTGGGCGAGCTTAATGTCACAATTTGTTCCAAGCTGTCACGTGGGGCGTTAGACATTTGTGCAAATAATGAGTTATTTACAACAAATGAATGTGTCTATAAATAAAAATGTACTATACAAGACGCACTTATATTGGATTCTTAGATTAACGCAAATATTACACATGAAATATTTTTTTTTTTCAATTTTATCGCAATTTATTTTTGGTTTTAAAGTTCCCGAATTTTCAAGTGCTTTGCCGTACCCATGGTCATGGGGAGACAGGTATTTAACGTCCAAGTCTTATACACATGTATTTAATAAAACCGACGCTTGCCTTTGTGTCTCAATACTGGGCATGAGTAGTTTCATAGTGTTAGTACTGGAAAAACCAGCGGTAGCCTAGTGATGCCTGCCCTATATTCACGAGGTTTAGGGTTGAAATACCGGCTTGGACTTCTGAATTTTACGAAACCTATTACGATTGTCACTTGCTAACGGTCGAAATAAAAACTTAAAAATTAAAAATAATATAGAAGTTATTTACATACATTTTACTCATAACAGAATGCGAAAACAAAAAGAATGCATTATATCTCAAATACTTAGAAAGAATCACTAAAAACAAAACGATAAGGAACCCGAAAATTTATGCACGTTATTTCTAAGTGGACAGGCAAAATAGTTGAGTAGGTATTACGTGTCGCTTGAAAAAACAAGATACGTGTTTTGTGATGAATTTTTATTGCAATAAATTTTTAACGCGAGGTTTTTCGGTGTCTTTATTTTATGAAGAAAGAAGGACAAATATATTTTTATTTGTGGACTTATTTATAGGTAAATTCCAGGTTTGAGATAAGCATTTTCAGTATTATGTAGAGTTTTGAATTAGATTGTGTTAATATACTTACCGTGAAATTTGAAAATAAAGCTTGTGTTAATGTTATTATTATCTATAGATATATTTTACGTTTTATATCTATAGTTATAGCATTATAATTCATCTTTTGTAGGATTATTATACATACATATGCTACTATAAAAACAAAGAAGCTACTTCTTTATTTCGTGTATGTTACTGTGCCTCTTCGTTAAGGCCGCCTATATAACCTTAGATTCGTCACTAATTTATATGGAGTATTTTTTCTATATTTTGTGCTTACTGCATTAAATTGGCTAAAAATCAAAACATGAAATTCTAATAGGCAAATTGTTACAGAATTTCGACCAAAACGATTCCAGTTATAGGTTGTCAATAATGCGCTAAATTGAATACAACGAAATCCTTTAAAACCCGTTCAGGCTTAGTGCACACTTTGAAACTCGCTCCAAAATCGAATAAACGTAACACATTTGTCGGTAATATGGTTATTTCACGGGCGGGTCCTACCCATTGGAAGCAGTGACACTCTGTGGAGACTATCTGACGTTTAAAGGTAATGGAAAACTGATATTAGATGTATAAAAGCGAACAACATTTTGTAGAGTTCAGTGCAAAGAGTAGCGCTTGGATCTTGTAATCTGGTAATATATTCCCGCGTAAATAAAATACACTATAATTTGCGTTCCACAGATGCAATCTTTCAAAAAAGTCACTAAGCACTGAACATTTTTTTATGTATTTTGCCTATAGTTAAAAATTTATTAAAAATAAGTGGAAGTTACTAAACTATTTTAAAATAACTGCGATAATAACAACAACAAACATGTTTATAAAAAAGTTATCAAAAGTCGCGCCTAAATTCCTCAAGAGAGGGTGGCTAAATACTGTGGAAATCTACATCTCCCTGGGAGTAGGCGTGACACTCTTTTTTAAAATGAAAACCAAACTAACTTTCAAGTATTAAACTTTTTAGCTCTAAAAGTTACGGAAAGCAATATCAATAACAATTTAAATATCTGTAATGGTTTCAGTACGTGACTAGTTTCGAAAGTAGCTTCAAACGTCGTAGATATTTTCTAACATTCACTGGTTTATCGTTATAGTAACTCGTATCGTATATGTTTAACGTATTTTTAATGTAGTGTTGATAATAACTGTTAATCATTTATTGCCTCCAACTTTTGTCTGCACACAAAATTACCGAAAGTCTCTTGCATGACACAGTAGTTACCAACAAATCGCAAAAAAACACACACACACATACACACACACGCACATGCATGCACACACACACACACACACACACACATGCGCGTATACACATACCCACACCCACATACAAACACACACACACACACACATGACTATTTACGGGCTATATTGCTGTATTATGTTGTTATTTTGCGAGATAACGTACCTAACTTAAATCCAAAGGTGGGGCCTGGTAATTTGTAATATAGGCCTTGGCCTAATTCAGACACCAGCTCCTTACTACTAACACTACCACTAATTATGATAATATAAAAATTCTTACCTTACTTATATTATAATACTTGTATAATGTGACGAGAAATAAACGCTTACTATTACTATGTGGTTTTCTTTGTTTTTTCACCTTGCCAAATATACCAGCCTTTTATTATTATTGAGTTTTCACAATACGGAAATATTGGGTATGCAACATGTTCATAGCTATATTACTAGTAAATCCTTATTCCATTACTTGTTCAACAGTTTGATACGCAAATTCTGTTATTTTCAAAGTTTCCGTTCAATTTGACTTTCACGAGACGTAGAAGTATCTGAGATATAAAGTTTTTTCGATGAAAGCGTGTAATGAAACGGAAATTATGTTATGCTGAAGTCGCAAGCGCGTCAACTTTGAAAGTTTACGATACAATACGTGAACTTATTTTCCAAAACATCAATTAACAACACATTTTGTAAATTGCTATTTTTTTAAATATATATGGGCGCTATACTAACACTGAAACAGCCATCCAGAAAACCCAATTTTCTGGATAGCTGTTTCAGTGTTAGTAACGGGGAAAGGTGGGTTTATCGTCGTTTTCATAGTCGTCCGCATGGTGGCCGAACCCAAAGAAAATCTTGAAATAGCACTGGGGTCTCCTCCGGTACACTGATCTTCCTTGATATGCGAGGTTGCGCACAATAGTTGGAAATTAATATTGTCTCATGGAATGCAGTGAGGTTAGCTGCTCCGCAATACGTCCGACCACTTGACCCGTTGTCAATCGAATAATAACGCAGCGCCATCCGCCATCTTACATCGATTCGTCATCTAACAGATGTCATCTGTTATCGCTACACAACTAATCACACTCAAGCAATTATCAAAGTCATAGACTGTCTATATGTCTATATCTTGTATATAGACAAGATTAAAAGGTTAATAAAATAAAAACAACTGCTCGTCACTCCACCAACTGTGACTTTCAAACAATAGGATACGACATATATAACAAATATATACATTTAACAAATATATATAAAACTCGTGTTAAGTGCCTAGAAAAGACCATTATAAATATGTGGAGTTCACACTGTTTTCATGATTAAACAGCTTTCGTATATAACTATTTCATATTTTTTTTAAAATACAATTTTCAAAATGTGTTGTCGATTGTTGTTTTGAGCAATAAGGGCGCATATTGTATCGTAAACAAAAAACAAAGTCAAAGCGCTTACGACTTCAGCGTACATAAGTCGACATTGTGGACTTATGCGGCCTTAACACTTCGCGTTTAGAGAGGGTGTTTTCAATGGTAGTTGTAAGATGTTTCAACGTTATAATGTTAAGTAACCGTCTTTTGTTTGCACCACCTATCTCTGTAATATGCTTACCTTGCACAAGTCTTGTGATTTCTTTTATGTAAATAGCTGTCTGACGATGTCTTACTCCATCTGTGAGTCCGTGGTCCTGCAAGAAAAATACTATAAATACAATTTACAAAATAATACTGACTGCCTCGTCGGTTAGTGACGAATAATGCAATCACGAGGTCCTGGATTCATATCCTACGTCAGACAAATGTAGATTTTCTATCGAAAAAATCCCAGTATCAGTCCGGAGTTCGATATTGTGCACGGTGTATGGCAATATTAGACAGGCCTCCTATTATATGGGACTTAAATTCGTCGGCAAAAAGTGGGTGTATACAGTACACGTCTGCCACCCTCGATTGGGGTATATAGTCATGGCGATGTACGTTTCTTTCTTTTAAGTAGTAACAAAAGATCACGTATAAAAATGGCCGTCAAACGCTTTTACGAAATAGATAAAATGTGATGCTTACTTTTCGGGTAAGAATACAGATGGTTTAAATATGTCGAACATCTCAAGGGTTATAAATCTTTTGAAACTTGTAGGTCCGTGGCAGCTGTGAGGGAAAATGGACGAGCGATACGGTCCGACCATGGATATAAAACAAAGGATTGAGTACCATTAAAAAATTGCCAAAGAAGATTTATTTTCTATGATTTAAACAACTCGAGAAACCATGAGAAGCCCGGTGTCACGTTCGCGCCCATTACGATGCAGTAAGGTGACCATAAGGTAGAACTAATACGGACTATACCTATTTATGATGTGGTTTATATACGCTGTAAACCATTTATTACCGAGTTCAAAACGAACAAGGTTCTCAATTCGTCATTATATACAGAATGAATTAAGATAGGCCAGTAAGGGCAGCTATCTCAACCCTTGCAGATACAGAAAGAAGAACGGCTCTAGGGGACTATCCTAAATTTTTACGATATTTGGAGCTGAATTTACATATTCTGAAAAAAATGTACAGTCAGCTAGAAAATGGACAATTTAATCAAAAACTTTGACTACTACTCATTTAAGATGTGGCATATGCGTAGAAAGAATTACGGCATTTAACAGTGCCCAAGAATTATACGTTAATTATATGTCAACAAGTCCATAATCGTACTAATGTTTGGTCACCCTACTTAGAAAGAGACGTGGGGGCTCTCAGTGAGTATCCTTGTCATCCCGTATTTTTCGCAGAGTGCTCAATCGTATTATATCCATGGGTCCGACAGATAGTTATGCGAGAATCCTCTTTGCTTTTATGTCTATGAATTTCATATTACAAACTCGACAAGGTTTCGACGCGCAATAAATTTTAAATATTACCTATTCATAGAGCGTCATTAACATACATACCTATTCATGAGCCCAAACGTTGATCTCTTTGATACATAATTTTTCATAAACATATGCGCGTTTGGTTTAGTAATTTGTATATAGGCCATATGACTCAATGGGTTATGTGTTTGGTTGTTCGTTATTTGCACACGGAAAATTTTGGTGGAAAAGATATTTGTTTCGGTTACTTATTTATTTACAATATATTTGGTTTGGTTCGTGCAAGTAGAGTTAAAATGTTTCAAAAATCAACTGGGAAGACATTTATCCTTAGATTCCATTACTTCTCTCGCCTCATATACACTCGACGGTTACGGAGAATCTTGACTTAAGTATTCATCAAATATCACACGGTCTATTCGGTCATGGTAAGTATGTACATACGAGTAGGATATTCTTTCCCGTTACCACATATATATTTTCACTTTTACACTGTACCTATATTTGTTTCACCATTTTTTTCAAAAAATATTTTACCTTCCTTCTAGAACACTGAACTATCGGAGCATGCAAACTGTGTGCCAATTTTTATCCAAATCCGTTTAACCGTTGTTGCGTGATTAAGTAAGAACCATCCAAACTTTCACATTTAATAATATTAGTAGAATTTATGCCAATAAAAAATATGGCAAATGGTGGAATAGATTAGCATAGGACTGGAACGAATGGCATGATAGAGAAAAAGCTCACATTTAGCAGTGAGGAGATATAGACTGATTGATGGTGAAGATTAAACGATTATATTATCTTTACGGCTAGTATTCTGCCTCTACCTCCAACCAAAAAAATAATATTACAATATATCCACCACGTTTAGTTGCATTTCTCAAGATACTGGCAAACATGTTTCCGTTTTTACTTATCTACACAGTAATGCTGGATCCTGCGTCTCTGAGACCTTTGAGGACAGATTTCGTGACCGATACAGGTTTGATATTAGAGAAATTCCTACAGGTCTATGTAGAACGAGTAAATAAATCTTGTACTCGATTCCATTCTGAGGGCTTAGTATGAATAGATTCACATTAGCATGACGTTATCGTATCACCTTTATTTTAATTTATAAATAAAAAATTTTAAGTGTGTAAAGTATGGCAATCAACTTGATAACGCAACGTAACGTCAATTCGTTCGTGCTAAAGCCTTCAACACTCAGCGCTTTTTGCATGATAGTATCAGGGTAGGGGTATGTTGACACTTAATTGGAATCTTTGGTTAAAATGCTATTTTTAAACAAGTTGCAAGCGTTTTGATTCTATTCTCTTTCTGCAATCGATAGCGCCTTGTTCAGAGGGGTTAGCATAAACAGATCGATATTAGTGTGACGCCGTCAAGAAAGCTAGCTGTCATATTCATCTTTATTTAATACATTTTTAGTGTAAAAAGGATGGCATATTGAGGCACTCGTAGCGCTGTGCGACCGCGGTGTTCTAACCAATCACCAAGGTTAAGCAGCGTTCCACATGGTGGGCCTGTGATGGGTGACCGATTGTGGCATTTTAATATTCGAGTGTCTCCGTGCTTCGGAAGGCACGTTAAGCTATTGGTCCCGGTTACAACTTAATGTTGTGGTCGTTAAGCCGAGTTGGAAGCCTCACAGGCGGCTTGATAATTTCCAACAGCAGATAGCAACAAATCTGCCTCCACCAATCCGCACTGGGTCCGCGTGGTGGAGTATGACCTAATCTCTCTCACCTCGATTTGTGAAAGAAGGCCTTTGCCCAGCAGTGGGCAGTATAGGCTGATATTATTATTATCTATCTATCTATCTATAACCTCGCGCCAGATCCCTTGCGGGGTAGGCAGAGAGTACAGAGTTCCAACAGGTTCTTTCCTTACATACCTCTCTGGCTTCCTCGACTCTCATTTCGTACTCACAGTTCGTCTCATACACGCTCGCCGGTTACGGAGACTCTTGACTTTTCCATCAGATAAGACTCGGTTTATTTGGTCGTGGTAAGATAGTCTAGGTCTTCCCCGGTACCTGCATCCTTCCACTTTCACATTGTATATCTGTTTTGTCATTCTTTCCTCTGGCATTCTTTCTATATGCCCGAGCCAATGGAGCATGCCCTTTCTCATCTTTACACCGATACTATCTTTCATACCTACTCGCTGTCTTACTATGCTGTTGCTAATGCGGTCGGTCAGCTTCACTCCGCACATCTTCCGCAGAGCTCGAATTTCTACCGCATTTATCTACTTTCATTCTCCTTCGTACATACCCAGCTCTCGCTACCATATAACAGCATTGGGACAAGAACTCCGTTATGTATGGCCAGCTGCGCCTTATGGCTTAAGTGCCGGCGGCTCCCGAGTAGCTTTCCCATCGCACCATTCACTCTGTTCCCTGCACTCACTCTTCTCTCTATGTCAGCGGTGTATTTCCCATCCTTACTGAAGGCGCATCCAAGATATACAAACTCATTCACTTGCTCCAGCACATCGTTACCAACCACAATCCTTACATTCGTTCTGGTTTCTTCCCTTTCAAAAACCATAATCTTGGTTTTCTTCACATTCAAGTGTAAGCCATCGATCATGCAGTCGTCTTTCATAACTGTGACTAGTGTTTGCAGATCAGTGGCTGTTGGCGCTATTAAAACCGTGTCATCTGCATAAAGTAGATGGTTTACCACTAAGTCACCCATTTGTACACCTTCATTCATCGCTTTCAGTCTTTGAAGACTTTTGTCCAGATATATTATAAAAAGTCTAGCGGACAACACGCAACCCTGCTTGACGCCGATTTTAACATCAAACCAGGGTGACCTGTTACCACCCACCCGTACGCATGCCTTGCAGTCCACATAAGTGGACTGGACGGCTCGCAACAGAGTGCCATCTATACCATACTCTGGCAAAATGTCCCAAAGTCTCTTTCGCACAACTCTGTCAAATGCCTTCTCCAGATCTACAAAACCGCAGAAAACCTTCCGGCCCACTGCCAGATGCTTATCTACGATGTTGCGGAGTGAGAAGACTTAATTCGAACATCCTCTTCCAGACCTGAAACCCCCTTGTGCCTCGCACAACATTCCATCGGACTTCACGCGATATTATTATTATTATATTATAAATTGTCTTCATTATGTACTCCATTTACACTGTGCTACAGGCTAAACGCAGGTCGCCCCATATTACATTCTGACTTAAAATCATCGACGAAACGGGGCTGGAAACAAAAAAAAAATCTAAAATAATTGCTTAATATTTGTATGTGTACCCGATGAATGATTTAAGATGTACTATAATTAGTATTAAAACTTTTTTACAAGATAAAGACAAATTTTCAATTTTGGCATTGAAAAATAGTGTAGCTAAATAGCTACACTTGAATATAGTATAAGTATATTTACGTCTGGTTTATTTAAACACAATAGGATACAATAAAATAGATACATACCCGCCATATTGAACTTCTCCAGGGTTGTTAGATAGAACAATGAACTAATTATCGGCAATATTCTGTAGAGATTTATGAAGTCTGCGCAAGATGATGAATGTCCTATAACAGCCTATACGTAGATATCTTGGATATCTCTAGAACCAGTATCGATCGCGAAAACTGAAATAAAATAAAGTAAGATTGTTTTGTTTTTTAATGTGGCTGGCTCATCACGCGGTCCATAGATAAGTAACCAGCCAATGCGTATTTACAACGAACGTGAGAATAAAATAAAAATATAGCCCACTAGTTCAAACCGGCTTCAAGTATGCATGTCTAGTAAGACATGCATACTTAGGAGTATTTTCTCGAAATGGTTAGACACGTTCAATAGTTTCTGTAGTATTACAGAGGCACTGAAAATAATTATATAAATATAATTACAAGCCGACGTTTTGAACGTATTCATTTGGATCATAATTAGCAAGCTCAAAAAACTATAAATAAGTTATCAGTTAATTTGAACACACACACACATACACACACACTCGCACTCGCACTCACATTCGCACTCACATTCGCACTCGCACTCGCACTCGCACACACACACATACACACACGCACACACACACACACACACTTACACACACACACACTTACACACACACACACTTACACACACACACACACACTCACATACACCCACACACACCCACCCACACACACACACACACACACACACACACACACACACACACACACACACACACTTACACACACACACACACACTTACACACTCGCACACCCGCACACCCGCACACACGCACAGATGCACAGACGCACAGACGCACACACGCACACACGCACACATGCACACGCGCTCACGTGCACACGGGCACATACGCACACTCGCACACACGAGCATACGCGCACACGCGCGCATACGCGCACACGCACACACGCACAAACACACACACGCACACATGCACGCACGCACGCACGCACACACGCACGCACATACACACACACGCGGGCTTCACAGACACATACACAGGCGGCTTATAAAATGTTTTAATTGAAGCCCGCTTCAAGATGTAGCCAATCTTGTCCGTGACTCCTCTCATGTAAGGTAGTACAGCAGGGAGACGTTCAACTGTGGCTGGTTTCACTCGGTCACTGTAACGTTGGCGTGGGACTCGAAGCTTATTGTCGTGCAGGACTTGCTTGACATGTTGAAGCTCGGCAGCTAGATGTTTCTTGCCTTTTGGACGTCTAACACCTCACTCGAAACGTCGGGAACTTAAAAATCAAAAATAAACCGCGATAGAATCCGAAAAATAGTTTTATTTCATGTGTAATATTCGCGTAAATCTAAGAACTTAGTACATTGCAATTTATCATAGAGAACCCATTTAAAATTTATTTTCTGTAAGATAAAAGAAAATGTTATCCTTTTTTAAGATCCTTCTTATTTATTGAGTTCTTAGATTTACGCGAATATTACACATGAAATAAAACTATTTTACGGATTTTATCGCGGTTTATTTTATTTATTTATTTTTAGTTCCCGACGTTTCGAGTGCTTTGCAGCATCCATGGTCACGGGAGGGACTGAGGTGTGAGTGAGAGGAGTCACGGACAAGATTGGCTACATCTTGAAGCGTGCTTCGATTAAAACATTTTATAAGCCGCCGAAGAAGATCAGCCAATTTTTACCATCTGTCAAGTGTTAGATCCCTCTACAAGATGCAGGAGTTTACAAGCTTGATTGTGAATGTGGTCTCTCTTATATAGGACAAACAAAAAGACCGGTAAAAACTCGGGTTAAAGAACACATAGCTGACCTAAAACACCGTCGCTCAAAGAAGTCTGCAGTCTGTGAACATGTCCTTGACCGCACCCGCCATAACATCAGATTTGATAGACCACAAATCCTCGTGAAAGAACACCGATTCCTACCAAGGATGGTTTGCGAGGCTATTGAAATTAAAAAACATCCTAATTTCAATAGAGAAGATGGCTGGGTGCTTCCATCGTCTTGGGATCCGGTAATTAATATAATCAAATCCAAAACCAAGCATAACACTGCAAGACCTCAAGACACCGTGAGCTCATTCTGCGTAGATCGGACCAACAACAACAAAAATAATTAAGAAGTTTGAGGGTACCCCGTGAACAACTATGCCTATTGGACGTCTAACACCTCAGTTCCTCCCGTGACCATGGGTGCTGCAAAGCACTCGAAACGTCGGGAACTAAAAATAAAAAAAATAAACCACGATAAAATCCGTAAAATAGTTTTATTTCATCCTTCTTATTTATTAAACGTAGTTTAGTAGGTAAGGCAGAGAGCCGTATTAATAATTATAGATTTTTATATGCCTTTTAGTTTTTATATTCCTTATATCATACCGAAAGTCAATCAAAATAACCTTATTCTTCGCGAATTGTTTTTTTAATTTTGAATATGAAGTGACCGAGTGAACTTGTATAGAAAAGTAAAAAAGAAATGCAAAATCATCAACAGTTTACATGTTACCAAAAATGTATGTAATCTGTCATTATATACATGACCTAGGAACTGTACCAGGTCCATGGTGGTCGCGGTTTTGTTTAGATGATCATTGCAAATATAATTTTATCCAATCTACTTTTTTATTATTTACTTAGCATATATCACAGTTTTCACATGACTGGTGCACTTTATGAATTGTATACAATGCCTAGGGAAAATATACCCTACTAGGGTATATTTTCCCTAGGCAATGTTTGAATTTATAAACCTTTGACAATTTATTTCACACGTTTCCTAAATAGGTTCGGCGTTGTTTACATTTTCTAGGAATTGTATACTTACTTTACACCGTCACGCCTATATTCCCCAGAGGGGGTGGCAGAGGTGTACTAAGTACACCCACGTTTCACCGACGATGTTAGGTCCCATGTAATAGGGGGCGAGCCTATTGCCATATACATATAATTGTATACAATTTCTCAATATCATAAATTTCCGGTAACACATACATACAGGTTGATTTGTATTCTTGCGGATTTTATGGAATACTTTAATATACCTATAGGTGTAGTCATTCGTGTAGCGTGTATGTAGATTCAGAGAAAAGTTGAAGTTAGGAATACGTCTTGTTTCACATTTGTCTGCCTACTACTCCAAATATAAAGTCGTTAAGCACCGTCGATTAGATAATCTTCATACGCGCGTTAAGTCGTTTGCCACTAATATCTAGTGGTGTTCGTCGTTAAGACAATGTTAGAGGCGATTAAGGGCCTTGTTAATAGTAAGAAATAGCGGAAAATGTAATAGTAAGTAAATGCCCATAAGTAGCTTGTCTTACTATCTCACACATTTAATTTGAGTATAAAGGACATTATGTCTTATGAACTTCCTTTCAAAATAATATAACTATTTAATGCACGTGTTCGTATTCCCAGTCGCGCTCGAGTCGCTAAGCGGAGTGTGTGCGCATCTTTTACAATTACTACCGCGCAATTTTCCGTATTCTCACAACTTCGCCTGCGATACTTAATTAATGATTAGGAATAGCAATGGAGTGTCAAAAATGTAAAAAAGTGCTATCAAAAAAAGGATCGCATTTCACCTGCAGAGGACAATGCCAAGGAACATTCCATAAAGCGTGCGTCAAAGGACTTGCAGAAGATATAAAAGCGGGTAGACCGCGCTTATTCTGTAATAATAGTGAAGAAGATACTGATGTTGATACTGGTGATGAAGAGGAGGTTACTCCTTCAAAAACACTACAAGAGATCAACCAAAAGATTAATATTATACACGAGATAAAAAAACAATTGGATACCATTACGAAAAGCTGTGAGTTTTTATCAGAAAAGTATGAACAACTGCGCGCTGATCATATCGAAACAAAAGACAAATTAAACAAAGTTGAGAAGAGTATAGCTCATTTGACTAATAAATGTATATATCTCGAAAAATATAACATGGCCTTGGAACAAAAAATTAACGACCTTGAACACAATGCGCGAAAGAATAACCTTCAAATTGTAGGTTTGGAGCAACTACCGAATGAAAACATTATGCAATTAGTGAAATGCCTGGGAGACAATATAAAGGCTAACACCAAAGAAATAGAATGGGCGAGAAGAATTCCATCTCACAAGCAAGGCAAATCCTCCGTCATTCTGGTGGGTTTCCATTTCTACGGGACCGCAGCAAGAGATTCCTGGCTGCAACAACGCCGCAAAGTATCACAGATTACCAGTGATACAATTACAGGCGGATCTTTACGTGACAAGGTCTACATAAATGAGGACCTCGCCAAAGATACGCGTGAGCTGTTGTGGAAGACCAAGACGGAGCTTCGTGGCATCTATAAATACATCTGGGTGTCAAATGGAAAAATACTAGTCAAAAAAGTGGATGGAGACAAACCGGTTCGAGTGAGAGTGTTAAGTGATATAAATGAACTCAAAAAGTGAAGTGCGTATTTCTAAGTGTCAAAGATGGTGCTTAAAATTTTTAATAAAATTCACGGATATCCAAGATGTCAGCATGATAACGGAATGTTGTAGTACCGTAAGCGTAAATAGTTTACAAACGTGGTTTTCGTTATTTAATGAGGTAAAAGATTTACACTTATTCCATGTAAATATCAGATCAATAAAGAAAAACTTCGACGAACTATTGGCAATACTCAGTAACCACTTAGATAAGTTAAATGTCATAGTATTAACGGAGCCTAATATACATTTTAATTTGTTAAGTATGTATCAAATTCCCGGTTTTGATCAACACAGCTACACTCGTGAAGGTAGACGGGGTGGCGGGGTTCTAGTGTACACTCATTGCAACCTACGAGCTTGTGTGTGTATACCTGCTATTCAAATGCAGGCCGCAGAATGTGTTATGATCAAGGTGTGTATAAATAATACTGATGTGTTTATCATTTCATTGTATAGACCGCCAAGATATAACAACCAAAATAAAATTAAAATGTTCTTAGAGGAGTTACATACATTACTTATAGGTTTGCCTATGCATTGTAATGTGATAATTTGTGGAGATATTAATATAAACCTTTTAGATAAACAAACAAATTATGTGCAAGATTATTTGAATCTTCTGGCTAGTAATGGCTTTCTGCAATGTATAAAAGGAGTCACTCGACGTGAAATTGTAAGGCTTAGCGTTAGCGAGTCATGTATAGACCATATTTTTGCACGAATGCCGTTCATGTCTATTGATTCCGCCATAATAGAACACAAAATATCTGATCACTACTGTATTGCGATTGCAATGACTAATACAAACGGGCGTTTGGCTATCTTTGCGCCAGACGACGGCGCAGCGCGACCACGACCGAGTGCGCCCGCACTCAGTCCCCACCGCCGACACAGCCGTCGAGTATTAGACAATAACATGATCCAATCAAAGCTGCAAATTACTGATTTTAGTTTTTTATTGCATATGAAATGTCCTTATGAATTATATACGAACTTGCAATTAATATTTCAAACAATTTATGAATCCAGTTATAAAGTAATAGAATATAAAGAAAGTATGAGAAACAATAAGGGGTGGGTTAACAATCACATCAAGAATATGATAGAGGAAAGGGATAGATTATTCATCATATGGTCAAACGATAGCACAAATATGATAAAGAGGCTGGCGTATACCCGGTACAGGAATAAATGTACAAAACTTATAGCTAAAACAAAAAGCAATTATGATAAAAAATGTATTAGTGATTGTAAGGGCAATATTAGAAAGATATGGGAAAGAATCAACAGTTTGATAGGAAATATTAAACCTTCTCCAGATGAAGTAATTTTAAAATATATGAATAACATGTCAATACCTGATCTAACAGCTAAGTTCGCCTCTGAATTTATTAATGAGATTATAAAAATTAGACATAATTGTAATGATAAGTGGTTAGACAGGAATGAATATGTGAGTCAAGCTAGCGTGTCTGTGAGATGGAAGCCTGCTACTGCTGAAGACATTACACAAATCCTGAAAAACATGAGTAGCCGAAAATCTGCCGGCTCCGATCTCATACGCATGCGTGACTTGGTTTTGCTTAGTAAAGAAATCAGCCCAGTTATTGCCAAGCTTATTAATTTGTCAGTCTCTAGTGGAAAGTTTCCGCCAAAACTTAAGGATGCTGTGGTGCGTCCAATATACAAGAGGGGGGATCATAAACAATATTCAAATTACAGACCTATGACAATCCTATCTAGTATAGAAAAGATTGTTGAAAAATATATAGTAAACTTAATGAACAATTTTTTATCCAAGAATAACATATTGAATGATTGTCAACATGGTTTTCAACAAGGCAAAATTACTAATACTTTGTTGTCAAAATTCACTGATGAAATTAACGGACACCTTAATGATAAGAAATTTGTTATAGCAATATTCTTTGATTTTAAGAAAGCGTTCGACACCCTTCAGCACGAGACCCTACTACAAGCCATGAGCGAGTGCGGGGTGAGAGGACCTCTGCACCACTGGTTTCGAGACTATCTTGACGAGCGTACACTAAGAGTAAAAATATGTGATATATACAGTGCCCCTCCGACTGAGGTCCCTTGCGGTGTAGCCCAGGGATCTGGGTGCGGGCCAGTCTGCTACTTGATGCATGTAAATAGTCTTCGTAATGTCATTAAGAACTGCTCAGTGTACATGTATGCAGACGACCTATGTGTGTTGCGAGCTGGGCGAGACACTGCTGAAGTTAGTCGGCTCGTGCAGGAGGATGTCGATCGCATTGTTAAATGGGCCCATGATAATGGTATCATATTAAATAATAATAAAACACAGTTACTCATGATAAAATCCCCTTACGCTTGTATGCCAGATTCGCCATGCAACGTCATAACCCATTCTTTGGAATGTTTTCATGATAACAATGCTAATTGTAATTGTAATATAATCCAAAAAACAAGTGTAGTGACTTATTTGGGCATGAAAGTTGACGAAAAGTTTGGTTGGACTGAACACATAGAATATATAGTAAATAAATTACGAATACTTTTATCCAAGTTTTACCAACTTCAATATAAAGTGCCAAAAAATGTGTTAAAAAATTTGTACATGGCTTTGGTTGAAAGTATTGTGGGCTATGCCTTGGACTGCTACGGTCTTACATTTAAAACACATATAGATAAAATAGAATCACTTCAAATACGATTTCTAAAACTACTCGTAGATAACAAAACCAAAAGTAAATACAAAAGCAACTATAAAGAACTATTCAAAGTTTGTAAAATACTACCGGTTCGATTAAAACATAAATATCTATTAGCTGTCAACAACCATAGCAGTTTGGAGCATAGAACTCATATTCACCACAATATATGCACAAGAGGTGTAACACAAGGAAAATTCCAGACTACAAGTATTAATAATTATTTTGGGGGGAGAACGCTTAGCCGTAGACTTCCACTGTTGTATAACGAAATGCCTTCTGAACTACGATTAGAAAATAATAAAAAGAAATTTGCGAATATGTATAAAAAATATCTTTTTGAAACTTACGACACCAACACCTAACAAATGGGATTTATGTAATTAAGCTTTCTTAGATTTTAAATACCTGCAATTGTTTATTATGAATTTGTATTCATGTTCGAGTGTGACATCCTTCCACAGTCAAACCGATTAATCGGTTTTGTGGAACCTAGCAATTGTAAACTTTTGTTCTATGTAATAAAGTTTTTATTATTATTATTATTATTAATTAACTTCTAATCAAGTGATAAAAAGTATATTCAAGTGCTCATTCAAGTGGATAGTAATCAAGAGAGAGAGAGTATGTTGAGTGTACTTAATAATGGTGTAGTTTTATTTGGAAAAGAGCCTCTTGGAATTCTGTACTCTCTGTCTATCCTGCAAGGGGTCTTGCGGGATGATAGAGAGAGAGGGAGTCTTATTGTAAAACTTGCATAATTATGTAATTGAAATTTCACATTTTCGAAAACTACACTATCTTGGAGAATATATATACTATCTATCTATCTATCTATAACCTCACGCCAGATCCCTTGCGGGGTAGGCAGAGAGTACAGAGTTCCAACAGGTTCTTTCCTTACATACCTCTCTGGCTTCCTCGACTCTCATAGTTCGTCTCATACACGCTCGCCGGTTACGGAGACTCTTGACTTTTCCATCAGATAAGACTCGGTTTATTTGGTCGTGGTAAGATAGTCTAGGTCTTCCCCGGTACCTGCATCCTTCCACTTTCACATTGTATATCTGTTTTGTCATTCTTTCCTCTGGCATTCTTTCTATATGCCCGAACCAACGGAGCATGCCCTTTCTCATCTTTACACCGATACTATCTTTCATACCTACTCGCTGTCTTACTATGCTGTTGCTAATGCGGTCGGTCAGCTTCACTCCGCACATCTTCCGCAGAGCTCGCATTTCTACCGCATTTATCCTACTTTCATTCTCCTTCTTACATACCCAGCTCTCGCTACCATATAACAGCGTTGGGACAAGAACTCCGTTATGTATGGCCAGCTGCGCCTTATGGCTTAAGTGCCGGCTCCCGAGTAGCTTTCCCATCGCACCATTCACTCTGTTCCCTGCACTCACTCTTCTCTCTATGTCAGCGGTGTATTTCCCATCCTTACTGAAGGCGCATCCAAGATATACAAACTCATTCACTTGCTCCAGCACATCGTTACCAACCACAATCCTTACATTCGTTCTGGTTTCTTCCCTTTCAAAAACCATAATCTTGGTTTTCTTCACATTCAAGTGTAAGCCATTGATCATGCAGTCGTCTTTCATAACTGTGACTAGTGTTTGCAGATCAGTGGCTGTTGGCGCTATTAAAACCGCGTCATCTGCATAAAGTAGATGGTTTACCACTAAGTCACCCATTTGTACACCTTCATTCATCGCTTTCAGTCTTTGAAGACTTTTGTCCAGATATATTATAAACAGTCTAGCGGACAACACGCAACCCTGCTTGACGCCGATTTTAACGTCAAACCAGGGTGACCTGTTACCACCCACCCGTACGCATGCCTTGCAGTCCACATAAGTGGACTGGACGGCTCGCAACAGAGTGCCATCTATACCATACTCTGGCAAAATGTCCCAAAGTCTCTTTCGCACAACTCTGTCAAATGCCTTCTCCAGATCTACAAAACCGCAGAAAACCTTCCGGCCCACTGCCAGATGCTTCTCTACGATGTTGCGGAGTGAGAAGACTTGATCCGAACATCCTCTTCCAGACCTGAAACCCCCTTGTGCCTCGCACAACATTCCATCGGACTTCACGCGCATTCTCCGTTCAATAATTTTACCGTACACCTTGGCTGCCAAGCTGATCAAACTGATGGCTCTGTAATTGGCGCAGTCATATTGTGAACCCTTGCCTTTATACAAGGGTACTATGACTGCGCGGCGCCAATCTGTAGGGACTCTACCGGTCCTCCAGCAAAGGTTTGCAAGGGCCCGAAAAGCGTCCCGGACGCAAGTTCCACCATATTTGATAATCTCGGCAGATATCATGTCTACTCCCGCAGCTTTACCGTTTTTCATACTTTCTATCGCCCATTTAACTTCTTCCATAGTGATGTCCTCCGTTGATTCTGGTGCCGCAATCTCGCCTTTAGGCACGTCTGCGGCATCAGCATCCGGGTCATCTCCATACATTTCTCCAAAATATTCACTCCACCGGTTTAGCACAGCTTGTGTGTCTGCAAGAATGTCACCATCTTTAGATTTTATCCTTTCCATTCTGGAGCCTGACGAATCACCAAGTGTTTTGGAAATCCTGTTCTCTATTGCTTTTGTGAATAATTTGTAAACATGTGAAATTGAACTAATCGGTCTATAGTTTCAAAGTCTGTTATGTTACAATTTAAGGGAAGAAAATCGTTTAGAGGCAACTTAAGGATAAAAATCTAAAGAAACATGAAATCTGCATCTTTAGCTCAGCCTATATCCATCCATTGCTCAACGTAGGCCACCCCAATTGCTTTCCAGCGCAAATTGTCCGATGCCACCTGCATCCAACGACTTTCTGCGATCTTCAGGAGATCGTCGTTCCACGCTACGCTTGCCAATACGCGGCCTCCCCTTCAGAAACTTTCTGCCCAACAACGGGCGACTGATTTTCGCGTTATGTGGCCCGCCTATTGCCAAAAAAACATAAAAATAGAAATTCGAGAATGATGTATCATAAGAAGTAAGGGCAAGTTAGCATGGAAATTGGTTTAGGTATATTTTTATATAAGAATCATTACGGAGGAAAATAATCTGATATAAGATATGAAATTTTATGAAAATAAAGTAAAACATAAAGCTCTGTGTGATTTCTATGTCTTCAACCATTTAGATGAAAATTTCCATGAATATTGTGGTATATTGTTTTCTATATGTACATACATTTGCGCGCGGGCAGAATTGCGTTTTCGTAACGTTGTCGCAAAAGCGTGCTGCCATGTTCATATTTATTTAGTAATTTGAAGTGTCAAAAGAATAATACATTAACTCGAAAGCGTTACGCTATCGGCAAGCTGTTCGTGCTATCTATCAACCATTGCGAGGTAAATAAAGAGTACAATGGGTTCTTTCCTTACAGACCTCTCTGGCATCCTCCACTCCACACGGAGGCTCTTGTCTTGCCTTCAGATAAGACACGGTCTATTTGGTTATGGTAAGATAGTTTATATCTTCCACTTTCGCATTGTATATCTGTTTTGTCATTCTTTCCTCCGACTCATTCGGTCCGTGCTGATCCATCTATGCTACGTACAAAAGTGGTGGCAGTGGCTCAATAATGTAAATCCGGTAGATTCAATGCGAGATAGGCAAACGAGATCTATTTGTGTTCATTTTCTCGGCACACACGTGCTAGTTACAAAAGCTTTTGACCCCTAAATTACTTATACAAACTAGTATTCATTCTCACTGTGTTAATAGAATGAGTTATTTAAGAATAGTCATTATCTAATTAAAACAGTTTGAAATTTTGAATCTATACAATATATTATTGCAGGGTTTTGCGTAGGCAGTCTGAGCATAAAATATTCGGCTCAATAAATCGAATAGTCGGCTTCGATCTCTGGACTTGTCCAAGCAATAATTCTCAGTGTGTGCAATGTTTTTTTTGATCGTAACATTACTGCAATATTCCATGATGTATATATGACTAAGTACTAAAGTGATTACATACCATTGACGGACGATTTAGCGCAGTGGTTAAGAGCTTGAGCTGCTCCGCCCACTGTGTCGAATAGTCGCGGGTTCGATTCCCGCACGGGACAAATCTTTGTGTGATCCACAATAATTTGTTCCGGTCTGGGTATTTGTTTGTGAATTTTCATGTTTGTAAACGCACCCACGACACAGGAATAAATCCTAGTGTGGGGCTACGTTTTAAAAAAAGAAAGAATAAAGAATACCTACTGTTCGTGCCTATACAATACGGGTTAAAATAATACATTTAGCAGGAGATCCCATGTCGTAAGGACTCACAATACAACCAGGTTATGTATTGTGACCCTGCACGGCGGAGTAGATAATGTTCCTAACAAACTTTGACCCTCGCGCCTTGTGTTGACCTTAGCTTTATCAGCAACAGCTGGCACACTCCGTACTTAGAACTATGCTAGAAACGAATATTGTGCTCGTATGATCCCCGTATCATGGCGGCTCAAATACATAATAATGTTAGATTTTATGATGATTTATGATTTTCATTTTCCTTAGATTTTTTATTAAAAATTTCAGAGATATTTAATACAATCGCAATCGCTTATCTCTATAAAAATAGTGTGTTTTTTTTTGCATTTCTATAAAGGTATTGGCTATGACCAATCGCCGCGCGTTCCGATAACTTAGTGAAATAATAATGTATACTGTATGCCATTGATTATCACGGATCATGTATTATACGATCATTTTACCAGGTTATGGCCGTGTTACGTGTTCAATTGGTCATGGCGATTAAAGACTCAGATCGATAATTGTCCTATCCGTCTCATAATGCCAACCTTAGACAAGTATCTTTATGAAATTCTATAAATGCAACTTTTACAGTGCTTAAGATAAAAATAAAGTAGGTACACCTCCATTAAGGAACGATTTTAAAAAAGTATTTTCTTTTATTAAAACGTAGCCCCACACTTGGATTTATTCGGGGAAACGTTACGTGTAACAATTTTAGCTAATTTACGTATTGATAAAAAAACTCTCTGCCTACCCCGCAAGGGATCTGGCGTGAGGTTATAGATAGATAGATAGATAGATAGATAAAAAAAGGAAATTATATCAAAAAATATACTTTTAGGGTTGCGTTATTTACGTTACATGTTGTATAACAGTCATGCCCTAGGTGGAAAAATCAATATTATCATTAATCATTTTGAAACTATTTCACAATGAGGTTTTCTAAGTACCTACTTAAGATAACTTTCTAGATGTATAGCGAGATTAAATACACAATCTTTGTAAGAAGGACAATATTGAAATTAATTAACGACGCCGAAGGTTTTACACGACGTAAATTCACGGTAACGTTCACCAGACTTCGAACGAAAGCAGATAATAACGAATATAAGAGCATCTCTGTCGTTATAAATCCTGAAGTTGTTAGATCGCGATGGAATCCGTGTCAACTTGAATGTTTGGTAACAATGTTTATTTTTTAAATCTCGAGCGGCACTCCTGTTTTCCCTAAGTGGAGGTGGCAGAGGTGTTCTTGTTTTCACCAAATGTAATAGAGGAAGATCCCGGACGTGCGATTGAGGACTGCGCATAAAACCACACGTTGTCCAATCTAGGATTTGAACCCATAACCTTGTTGCCAGCCGTTTTATGTACTTCTAGACCAACAAGGCCGAATAATATTTAAAACATTTTTTAGTACTTTGCATCCGTCTTATACACATTCGAATACACCATCCAACATGAAATAATGAATATGGGAACATTTCATATATTGCTCTGTACCCATTCTAACACAAACAGTAAATTTTCTAATTAATACTCAGCATGTGTGAATCAACAATATGCGAGAATAGACAATTGGAAGATTACATTCTCGGAATTAATTAGAAAGATGTTTACTTAACACATCGGATCGTGTGGCAAGGGTAAGCTGTAGGGAAACTTGGGGGGAAATGAGACTGGGTCTTCATTAGCTATGACTAGAGTTGAGAAAAAAAATTGCGAAAACATTAATTTTCCATTAAGATTTTATCGCGGTTTATATTTTTATTTAAGTTCCCGACTTTTCGAGTATCCTACAGCACCCGTAATTACGGGAGGGGCTCAGGCGCTAGACGCCCAAAAGGCACTGTTATTCCGGAGAACCTTGGGAGGATTAATTGCAATTGAAATTTCAATTGATTGTTCGTATAAATGATTTACTGCCTTGTTGGTCCTGGGCTCAAATCCTAGGTCAGACTAAAATATTTATTCTCTCTAGAAAAATACCCAGTATCAGTCCGGAGTCTGGAATTGTGCCCGGTATATGACAAAATATTCTACCCCTATTATATGGGACCTAACTCCGTTGACGAAAAGTGTGTGTACGCAGTGAACCTCTGCCATCCCTGCTTAGGGAATATTGGCATGACAGTGTTTATTTTTTTGATTTCGCAAATTCATCTTAACGCACCGCGTTTGGTCTTAGCGAATAAGGTTTCTGATTGAATAACGTTTTAATATATCGCTCAATAACACGATCGATTTATTACTTGGGACCTATAGAAATTAGTATTAGTACTGGAAAACATTTTATATTCATTTCATAATCTGTAAAACTTAATACTTAGGCGTAAATTCCAATTATAAACTGGAGTTAACACAAAAAAAATGGAAGGCGTGTAAGGGAATTAATTGAGAAATTAGGAATTATTTGACGACGGCTTAGTTCAGTGGTAAAGAGCATGGGTCGCTCCGCTCACTAGATCGAGTAGCCGGGTTCACTTCTCGGGACACATCTCTGTGTGACCCACGAATGTTTTTGTCGGTCTGGTTATTCGTGTATGCGAATTTATTGTTTGTAAACGCCTCCACGATACAGGAATAATTCCTAGGTAGGACTAAGCTTTTCTGATAAAAGTCCCTTCTGGCTCTAGCGTAGAGGTTGCACGCTCGCCCTTTTGTAATGTCACTCACACACAAACAAAAAAAAATCTCCTGTAAGAACGCACATATTCTGACCAATCTAAGATTCTCACTCAGGGTCTTGTGATCACCACTCGCATCATACCCCACTAAGGTAATGACGCAGTCCCAAAAAAATACAAGACATAACTTATTATTAATATTCCCTTTACTATGATAATGAATAGGTAGCTATAATCGTCTATGGTGGTCGGCAAACGTGATATTTTTCCCCTTATTAATATACACCCTCGCTATGAGGGTGTTCAGCCAGAAACAAGATACTGCGTGTAAAGGTTACCTATTTTAATTGTCTGTAAATACGGGTTATTTTTGACAACCGGAATACAAAGGGGACTTACATGTGGAAATATCTTTGGTTTTTCCGTAAATAACTTTTTGAGCCTATACTCTCTGCCTATTCCGCAAGGAATTCAACGTGATGATGTAGATAGGAAACCTTTTTGAACGAATATGTCTAACCATAATTAATACGTAGTTTATGATTTTGTGGGACCCACTTGGCAATTATTGATGCCTCAGCAGCGTTAGATAGGCGCAGGTGTAGCCAGCCCAGTTTCTTTCTCAAAAGCCGAATATAGAAACGAATGGTAACATTGGAAGGAGGCCTTTGCCGAAAGATGAGACGATAGTGACTGAATAAAATGTACGTAAGTAGGGATCTCTTTGGGCTACTCACAAGTATAGTACGGCTGTCTGTCACAGGTAATTTTCAAAAAACAGCTTCAGGTAGTTCTACTTTTACCTTACGCTGTTTCTTGAGAAAGATTCTTCTCCTTCTTATTCTTCTGGTGCCCCTTAAACTAGTTAGGGTTGGCTATAAATTTTGCAAATTCGTCTTTTTCCTGTGCGACATGGAAGAGCTGTGCCGCGCTAGCAATTCAAAAGATTAAACTTAAAAATCAAACTATCTATCTATCTATCTATAACCTCACGCCAGATCCCTTGCGGGGTAGGCAGAGAGTACAGAGTTCCAACAGGTTCTTTCCTTACATACCTCTCTGGCTTCCTCCACTCTCATAGTTCGTCTCATACACGCTCGCCGGTTAAGGAGACTCTTGACTTTTCCATCAGATAAGACTCGGTTTATTTGGTCGTGGTAAGATAGTCTAGGTCTTCCCCGGTACCTGCATCCTTCCACTTTCACATTGTATATCTGTTTTGTCATTCTTTCCTCTGGCATTCTTTCTATATGCCCGAACCAACGGAGCATGCTCTTTCTCATCTTTACACCGATACTATCTTTCATACCTACTCGCTGTCTTACTATGCTGTTGCTAATGCGGTCGGTCAGCTTCATTTCGCACATCTTCCGCAGAGCTCGCATTTCTACCGCATTTATCCTACTTTCATTCTCCTTCTTACATACCCAGCTCTCGCTACCATATAACAGCGTTGGGACAAGAACTCCGTTATGTGTGGCCAGCTGCGCCTTATGGCTTAAGTGCCGGCTCCCGAGTAGCTTTCCCATCGCACCATTCACTCTGTTCCCTGCACTCACTCTTCTCTCTATGTCAGCGGTGTATTTCCCATCCTTACTGAAGGCGCATCCAAGATATACAAACTCATTCACTTGCTCCAGCACTCTTTAAGTTAATTAAACTTTTAAGTTAATTCAACTCTTTAAGTAAATTAAACTTTTAAAGAAAATTAAAGTTGACATTATTCTGATGCATCATTCGTTTAGTGGAGCATAATTCAGCTGGCGATCAGCAGGTCTTGGTTCCACTTCTAAGTCGAATAGGGTGATAACTCTATCGAAAACTTCTCAGTAGTAGTCTAAAGTCTGGAATTGTTCCCATGGAAATATGCCTGCACCCTATTACATAACGACCTCACATCATTGGCGAAATCTGAGTGTACACAATAGACTGCGCAATCCCTGCTTGGGGAATATATATAAATAATATTAATAATAGCAGCCTATTCTGTCCCACTGCTGGGCAAAAGGCCTTCTCTTACAAAGTGAGGTGAAAGAGATCAGGTCACACTCCGCCACGCAGACCCAGTGCGGATTGATGGAGGCAGGTTTGTAGCCACCTTGATAAGTTCCAACAGGAACTTATCAAGCCGCCACTAAGGCTTTCAACTCGGCTTAACGACTAATACATTACGTTGTAGCCGAGACCAACAGCTTAACATGCTTTTCAAAGCAAGGAGACGCTCAAATGTGAAAATGCCACAAACGGTCACCCATCTCAGGCCGACCAAATCGAACGCTGCTTAACCTTAGTGATCGCTAAGAAAATCGCGGTCGCACAGCGCTACGAGCGCCTTTTGGGGAATACACGGTGCAATTCTAATCGTTCTCGAGCGAAAGCCCTGTATGCATCCAATGCCTACTGTTTATTAGTAGTAAAAATAATGGAAAAAATAACACTTTAACATGTAACATCTCCATAACAGTACTAATTTAGTGCAATAAAAACACCTACATCAAGCGCAAAATGACATTGAGGGGCGGCTGGTAGATACCTTCGGTGTTCCGGATTTTCACCCTAGCTATGATATGCGGATAAGTCAGTAGGTAGATGTTACCTTTTTTTCGTTAACCTGTTTCGTCCTACTGCTGGGCAAAGGTCTCTACCATAATCTTCCACGTGGATCTGTGATTGGCCATCTCTAGACAATCTTAATGAAAAGGAGCTGGATCATGGCACCAACGTTTTATAGGGCTGCCCCAATGTACTCATAAACACTAGGCATTGAAAACGTCACCTGGGATTTCGCTCCGGGATGAATGAATGACTGGTTTATTAGTCAAAACACAGGTATTAATACAGGCTTTCTTTAAAAAAAAACGTAGCTCCACACTAGGATTTAATCCTGTGTCGTGGGTGCGTTTACAAACATGAAAATTCACATACACAAATACCCAGACCGAAACAAATAATTGTGGATCACACAAAGAGCGGCTTAAGCTCTTAACCATTGCGCTAAATCATCGTCAAATAAAACATTAATCACTTATAAAAAATATGAAAACAATCAAATGATAACCGAAATACATCAAAATAACGCGTAATAATAACCTTAATCGAGAAATATCATGTCAACAACAACAAATCATTCTATATAAAACTAAAATAATTTATCTGCTAATGTATATGTTTTGTTGCAAACTTTCAGCGTGGTCGAGTAGCTATCTAACAAATATCCAAACACGCTAACTTCCACATTTTCCAGATATTATCCCAGTAGGTTTTCGAACTAAACAACTTCTCGGTAAAGTAAGCGAAACACTGAGCGGAAAATTTATTCTTGACGAAATTTCGTTCACGATAACGAACGAATATTACTTAGCAATTTAAGTTTGTCAGTTGTTGCTTTCTGTTGTTGAATACTCAATATCAGATATTTTGATAAACTAGAGGTGCTTGGAGATGCGAGGAAAAGCAAGTCTACAATATAACTGGTAACTCTTCACGATTTAGCCTGTCTAATATATAATAAATAAACTATGGACTAACGAATACATGGATTAACGCGTATATACGTGTACGTTCCCGGTTTTAAATGTAGTTTAGAAAAAACCTTCTTACCAAATATCTTTTATAAGAGACACATATATTTGTCAATATCATCACGCCAGATTGTATGCGCCACATGCAGAGAGTAGGAGTTGAGGACCTAGGTTCTTTCCTTAAAGATCTTTTAAGCTTCATTTACTCTTATGATCATATACAGAATGCAAATTACAGGGGTGTTAAATCTAAAACAGGTGATATTATCAATACACACAATTTTTACTATCTTTACACTTACTGTAAAGTGGACGGCATGGCCCAGTATTTAAATGTTTAAGCCGGTCACACTAGATCGAGTTGTTGCCGAGTTCAATCCCCGCCCCGGATAAATCTCAATCATCATCGCAAAATCATCTTGTGCATGTGAATTTTATTTTTGTAAACGCACCCACGACACAGGAATAATAACGAATTCACACTAGGTTATACAATAGGCTACTATTCCTGTGTCGTGGGTACGGTAGTGCTGGGCTACGTTTTTTTTAAATCGCGCGTGTATGTATACAGTCTATCTCTGCGACCCCCTTTCGGGGATACAGGGATAGCGGAGTTTTTTTTTACTTATATTCAAAAGGTTTGTATGTATTTAGCTGGGACACCCTCAAATGAATAAAACGAGAAATAAATTAGCAATGGTCGTCGTTGTCATCCGCACATTGAACACGATACGTTCGGATGTGCGCGCCATATTGTTAGCTGACAATCATAATACATTCGCGATATATCATCACGTATCCGCTAAATATGGCACTTGCAGTAAATGACTAGGATTCTTAATTGCTTTGACTAACGCGGCTGTAAGTGACATAGGCGCACATTGGACACGTTCGGACTTTCGCGCTAACAGCTAACAATACATTCGTGATTTATCATTCCATATCCGATAAATATGGCACTTGTGAAGTCAATGACAGGGTCCTTATTCACTTTAATCAAACGCGGCGCGTTACGATAACTTTGTGAAATGATTGTGCTACAAAGCATGTATGTGACCAACCAGAAAGCCAGAGGTTGGAACTCTATACGAGAAGTAGAGATACCTACCCCACAAGGGATCTGGCGTGATGATAGATAGTGTAATAGTATTTTATGTGTGGCTGAAGTACTACTAAACATAATTTCACGAAATTATCGTAACGCACTGCGTTATGTGGTAAATTGTCACAGCAAATAAGATGTTATATTGTCCATCCGATAAACGAGGGTAATGACTGGCGTTATCGCAATATGGAATCAAAATCATTGGTGTTTGTATATCACTTGTATCCTTCTAATATTATAAATGAAAGTTGGTATGTTTTTTTCCGGTTCCGGTGGTTAAAGCGACAACACGTACGTCAAAGGTCTCCGCGAGAAATAATTTAGAAACAGTGTAAAATAGTGAAAATTTCATATTGTTAAGAGCAATTCTAACAAAGCAAAGTCTATTACTTATACAGAAGCAGTGATCACAGTGCGGGTGATAAATTTCACGAGAAAAAACTAAATTTTTCGTCGTCATCCTAACCTAAAAAAGTAAACGTCAAGTCATTTCCATAGACAGCAGACGCGTTAAGTACGAAGTGCCAACCGCACGTCATCTGTCAATGGGCCAACATCATCGGGTTGCCAACAACAGAAATAAAAGTTCCCACAAAGAGAAGCAAAGTGTTGCCACAACAAAACTCGAAAGCTACCAAAATATTCAGTCGCTATGGATAAAAGTATGGAACTACTCCTACGAAAGCTCGATGAAAAATTAATCAGACAAGCCGAACAGATAACGCAGTCGGTGACCAGGAACGTCATGGAAGCGATAGACGATAAAATGAATACAATAATTTAAGAAAACAAATATCTCAAAAACAAGGTATCTGAACTTGAGTCGAAAATTAAATCGATGAATAGGGAGAAACGAAAGAACAACCTGGTTTTCTTCGGAGTAGAGGGGGAAGGAAAAGCAGAGGCAGAACTGGTAGACTATATTAAAGAAATCGTAGAAGATACAGGAGTTCATATGAACAGCCAAGAGATTAGTAACGTTTACAGAATTGGAAGAAAGACAGAAAACAAAAACCGACCTGTTGTAGTTTCCTTAACAACAATCTGGAAAAAACATCTTATACTCAAAAACAAGTCAAATCTCCCACCCAACATCTATGTAAAAGAGGATTACTCTAAGGACACCCTAGAAAAACGTAAACAACTTAAATCCCAAGTAGAGGAAGAAAAGAAAAAGGGAAATATTGCCTACTTAAAACAGGACAAACTCATAGTGATCAAACCGAAAGACCATAATAGAGAAAAGAGGAAGAGAGAAACTTCGGGCTCTCCCAACCAAACAACTCAGAAGAAAGCTAGCATAAATAATCTCTCGAAAAATCAAACCCAATCTCCTACTAAAGCCCACAGGAGCGAAATCATTAGACCAAACCTACTAAACTATATAGAGAAAACAAGATCCGACCCACAGCTACATAATCCAAAAAACTAATCAAGGCCTAGGTAATCCGGAAACAAACACAAACAAAAAACTTTACATCAAATACCTACAAACAAAAACAACAAACAAATCGTCTTCCACCACGGCTGGTCCCCGCGGGAGCACTAGACCAAACCCCTCCAGAAAAAAGAAATAAAACATTTAACATTGCAACACTTAATACGAGAACCCTGAGAAAACAAGAAAGCTTACTGGAATTGGAAGAGGCGCTACAGCACGTAAAATACGACATCTTAGGCATAAGTGAAATGAGAAGATCAGAGGAAAAAATAGTGGAACACAACGACTATATATTATACCAAAACGGCGAAACAGCAGGCCAAAGAGGAGTAGGCTTCTTAATTAGAAAAACAGTGAAAAACTACATACAAGAGCTGATAGGAATCTCAGAAAGAATAGCAATACTCAACATCAATATGCCAAGATATAAGAAGCTGTGGACAATCATACAAGTATATGCTCCCACAGAGTCAGCACCTGATTGCGAAAGTGAAGGCTTCTACTCCATTCTGTCAGACACAATAAAAAAATATCACAACAACTACCTCATAGTCATGGGAGACTTTAACGCACAGGTTGGCTGTAGGGAAGCCGGCGAGGAACTGATAATGGGCAAATATGGGTATGGCAAGAAAAGTGATAACGGTCATAGAATAATTGAACTTTTACTGCAAAACAACCTAACGTTACTCAATTCTGTCTTCAACAAAAAACCCAAAACCAAATGGACCTGGCTGTCACCTGATGGAAGATATAAAAACGAAATTGACAACATAATAACTAACAAACCAAAGTTTTTCAATGATGCACACATAATACAGAATTTAAATTTCAATACGGACCACCGTATGGTACGTTGCTGTTTCAAAAAGCTCCCAACTCAAAGAGGCAGAAACAAAATAAATAATAAATTGCTGACATTAGAACATTATGAAAAAAACATTGATTCTTAATTTAGCAAGACATTGATAGAAGTAGTAAACTCTAATAGAAGTGTCACCGAAAAATACGACCTTTTGGCCAAACAACTATCACAAATAAGAAAAGTTAAGGCAATCACAAATACAAAGTTTAGCGAGAGGACAATAGAGCTCCTAGAAGAAAGAAAAGCATCGATCGCCGACAAGTCAAACAGAAAAGAAAATCGTATCACAATATCCACACTGAGTAAACAGATTCGAGAAAATATAAGAAACGATAGGAAAAAAAGAGAACGAAAAAACTAGAAGACGTAATCCAAAAAACAGGGGGAACAAGTAAAGCTTTTAAAGAACTAAGGGAGCATGGAATGGAATGGATACCTAAATTAAAAAGTAACAGATCCAAACAAGCAACAACCAGGAGAGAAATCCAGAAACTGGCTACAGACTACTACAGAACCCTTTACTCCTCCAATAATGCCGAACAGGAATATAACACCTACAAGAATCCAATCCCAAGATATAAAGATGTCCCACAAATACTGGTGCAAGAAGTCCAGCAAGCCATCATGTCACAAAAGCTAGAAAAGGCTCCAGGACCTGACAGTATAACAAACGAGCTGATGAGAGGCACAGTAGAAGAAATAGGCCCAATTCTAACCAAGCTATTAAATGACATTTTAACAACAGACACCATCCCAAAACAATGGAGCGAATCTCATATTATTCTCCTCCATAAGAAAGGAGACAAGGACAACATTGGCAACTATAGACCAATAAGCCTCATTTCAAATGTGTATAAAGTTTTTGCAAAAGTAATTCTGGAAAGAATAACAAGGGTCTTAGACGAAAACCAACCAATTGAACAGGCGGGATTCAGAAAAAACTTCAGTACAATAGACCACATCCACACAATCAAACAAATCTTGGAAAAATATAACGAATACCAGAAGCCCCTATATATCTGCTTTATAGACTACTCCAAAGCTTTTGACAGCCTAAACCATAAATTTATCTGGTTGAGTTTAGAAGAACAAGGAGTGGATGAGGCCTATATACAAATAATTAAATCCATCTACAAAAAATGCAAAAGTCGCATTAAATTGGAAACAAAAGGAGACCCATTTCCTATAAACAGAGGTGTGAGACAAGGAGATCGGCTCTCTCCCAAGCTGTTTAATGCTGTACTAGAGTACATATTTAGAAGATTAGATTGGGAAAACTACGGTATCAACATCAACGGTAGCCGCCTAAACCATTTGAGATTCGCTGATGATATTGTCCTGCTAGAAGAAGACCCTAAAAAACTAGGACACATGCTAAAAGCCATAGCGGAAAAAAGCACAGTTGTAGGATTAGAAATGAATGCAAACAAAACGAAACTGATGAACAACTCCACAGAAGTCAACATAGAGGTTTACGGAAACAGGCTAGAATATGTGAAAGAATACGTATACCTAGGTCAAATTATATCCCACGAGGACTCTATGTCCAAGGAAATAAATAAAAGAATAGCCTGCGGGTGGAAAAAATACTGGTCCCTAAAAGAAATAATGAAGAACGCAGAGCTAAGTCTGCATATCAAGAGAAAGACTTTCAACACCTGCATCCTCCCGTGCATGACATATGGCTGCGAATCATGGGCGTTAACGGACAAGCACAGAGAAAGACTAGCTAGTACACAAAGGGCAATGGAAAGGAGCTTGTTGGAAATCAGACTCAGCGATAAAATCAGAAATTCTGAAATAAGATGGAAAACTAAAGTAGTAGATATAATAACTCGTATTGAGCATTTAAAGTGGGGTTGGACAGGACATATGCTACGTTGCAAAATTAACAAATGGAGCAAACAAGTAACCCTATGGTACCCAAGAGAAGGCACTAGAAAACAGGGGCGTCCGAAAACAAGATGGAAAGACGATATCCGTCTAACCTTGGGGCCATACTGGACCAGAGTAGCTGAGGATAGAGATCAATGGAAAGATCTGGAGGAGGCCTATGCCAGGAGGCACACCGATTTGCGAGACATATTATAAAAAAAAAAAAAAAAATAGTTTGAAAATATGTATTGTTAGAGCTGTAGTGAAATCGGAATAAAAGCGCTTTATTATATTATTATTATTATGTCACTTGTATCCTTCTAATATTATAAATGAAAGTTGGTATGTTTAGATGTTTATCACGCAAAATAGCTGAACGGATTTAAATGAAAGGTGCCCACAGATAGTTTATTACCTGGATTAATAAAAAGTATCCTATGTGTACAAATAGGATACTTTTTACCCGGGGAAAATGTAAGATTTCTGTGTAAAGTCAACGCGGACGAAGTCACGGGCAGAAACTAGTTTATTATAACGCTTGTATTTCTACGAGAAGCATTTCTCGAGAGAGATATATCTCTATTTATCTTTCTATATCGTCACGCAAGATCCCTTGCGGGATTGGCAGAGGGTACAGAGTTCCAACCGGTTATATCCAGCGAGAAAAATGTGCACTAAAATTGGCTGTCGGAATTCAAGAAGCTTTCCTTATGGGTTAATTAAATATATCAATATATGACTAAATTCTAATGTATTTTCTTAATTCTTTCTTAAGAAATTAATAATTAAAGGAAATCAGAATCATATGTTTGAATGTATGTTTAATTAAAAATAAATAAAATTAATACAACGTAACCCTCTCGTGTTTAGGCTTGTAGATTGGTATTGACAAGCACTATACAACCAGATAGTGTTCAGAGTCTGGCGATGAACTCCATCGGTAGTCAGTGTAACCACACAACTATTCAATATAACCCCGTCGTGTTTGGGCTCGTTGGATTTGACTTCAGTACTTTGGACCCGGATGGTGGCCAGAGTCTGATGATGAAGCCGAAAGGGAGCCATAGGAACTCCCCAACTAAGCAAGATATTTTTGTTATAAGAGCTTGTTTTTAAAAACGTATTTTGAAATTATTTTTTTTCAATTAGTGATAACACTGACTGAAATATTTTGTTTGCAAATGTATTTATAGCAATCAATAAAAATGCATGCATCCAAAATTTAAAACACGAAAAATTAAAATGTGGATGAGAAATGTGAGAACATTAAAAGTATCAAAAGCAACTAAATTTGCTTTCCCTCCTTATTTGATCATAGTTATAATAGCATAACATTCCATTGTTCTTCATTAATCTTGTAAAAATTGTAATAATTTTGACGTTTTTAAGAGCTGTTGTATTGGCCTATACATGTGAATAATTTTAACTTTGAATCTGATACTAGGAATTTTTCGATGGAAAAACTACATTTGTCTGACCTAGGATTTGAACCCAGAATCTCGTGATCGCAAAGCACATAATCCGCTACTAGACCAATGAGGCAGGCAGTAATGTATTATTAATAATAAATTAAAGCTATATTAACAATAAATTAATGTATTTTTACATACTTTATTTTTTAACTCTACGAGTGTTGTACACTTTTTAAGTGTAATAATGTCAATTTAAGTACGTAACTGGAAGGTAGCTGAGGTGCCTCTTATAAATAAATCCTACAAGAATAAAGGTTACTTCGCCGACATTGTCTGGCAGTAGAAGGGCATTCACAAAACTCATAACCATTATTCTAAATTTCTGGCACAAATGAAACCAATAAATTTGGGGATTTTGTCGATACGAATAAATAAATGGGGGCAAATAACATCTATTATTATTGAAATTACGGTTTACGGTTTGTTGAGGTTCATAAAGATGGCACATAAGGGTAAAATATATTGTCTTTACAAAAAATGCGTATAGCACGTAAATATTATATTTTAATACTGAGATCTAAGCACGAACATCTTGACGATAGCGGTAGGCTATTGAGTTGAAATGCCATTCTCTTCACACTACACACTCATTAAATAAAAATGAACGTTACAGCACACTTTCTCTATGACGGTAAGATAACGACTAATAGTTTGTGCTTAGCCCTCTTATCGTAAGAGATTAGTCAAGTGCTTACTTAGTAAGTAATAAGGAGGCCAGGTCATTTATTTTGAATAATCCTTTACAAGTTTACAGGTAAATTATTTTAAACTAGTTTTTACCTGCGACTTCGTCCGCGTTCACTTTAGAGATAAAGCTTTCATTATTCGGGATGAAAAGTATCCTATGTATTAATCCAGGTAATAAACTAACTGTGTGCCAAATTTTATTTAAATTAGCCGTTCAGCCGTCTTTGCGTGATTAAATAACAAACATCCAAACATACAAACTTTCACTTTATAATATTAAGTAGGATTTGACAACACTTTTTCTTCACTGGGAAGAACCAGCGCCATATTTAGCATATTAATTTTTCCCAAAAATATTTCACTTTTATGCAGCCTCTTGACTTTTGGAAGAAAACCTAGTATTCGATTGTAGAAGATATACTTACCCACTTCAGCATAAGAAAAATATGTTATTTCTGTTTGGTAGGCGATAGATTCCAGAGTGTTATTTCGGTCTTGTCGAGGTACAGGTGCGACTGCTAAAAGTGGAGCAGACTAGTGTTCTTAGTCACTTGTACAAAAATAACCAGCGCTCAATATAGTAGATACGATATAAGTAATATAAGTCGTTAAACAATGTTAGCCGCGTTACGATGAATTTTCACAAAGCTATCGTTACGTGTTTGATCATAGGAAATAAGGGCCTTATGGATAATATATCCAGAGTTGGAGAAAGAGCTTACCCTATATTTGTAAAGGACCGCGAAAAATGGCTCAAGAGGGCTTATGCCCTCAGTGGGTTTTAGAAAGCTGATGATGATGATGATAAAATGCTTGACATGGATTTTTAAAAGACGTTGCACCTATTTATTGGATTGTTTTGTATCAAAAAACATGGGTAAAGTAATATACGTCAGTAATCGTCTTCTAAGTAGTTATTGTTATTTATTCCACTGTAATTGTGTTGTGGTTGAATAAATACTTTTCCTTTCTTTCATCTCTCTTAATCCGATATATTTTATTTTATTCATTTATTTGGTAAGGAAAACCAACAGCTGCACTTATATATACAATATAGAGTAATATAAGCAATATAAAGCCAATTACAGGTTTTCACGAATAGCTGTAAATTTGTGATAGACTTTAGCAAACAGTAGTAATACACAAATTCGCGTTACTTAGGTCTGAAAAAATTTGAAGTTCATCAGCACTCTTACCTTGTCACTCTTAATAGTAAATGGATCAAGACAGAACTCCTTGCAGAACTCCTTGCGAGCTCGTTCCTTCGTTCTGGGTGTTTGTGTATGGGAATTGCATATTAGCAAACGCACTTAAGACCAAAAAAAATATGTAATGTTGGACTGCGTTTTGTAAACTTGATATTATGTTAAAAATAAATAAAAGAGAGTTAATTTTTTAACTTCAATCATAAATGAGCAATTTCCTGCGGAAATCCAAATGAACATCTAGTGCAAATGGTCGTTACTCTGGTTCTGTCTTTTTTACGTCGAGAAGGAACATTTTTTGTACGATGTTTTGCTCTCATCAAATTATTCTACGACTTATGAAAGATTGCGTTTCACGAAATATAACATTGTGGTTCTTTTTTATTAATTTAGGCTGGAATAAAAAAGATGGCTACAGACTATATAAAAGTATTGGTACAATTAAATACCTAATTATGTATGTAACTGTTATAAGTATTCCGCTGCCTCGTTGGACTAGTCGCAAAGAGCATAGTTTTGTGACCACGAGGTCCTGGTTTCAAATCCTAGGTCGGACAATTAATGTAGTTTTTCTATCGAAAAACTCCCAGTATCAGTCCAGAGTCTGGAATGATGCCCGGTATATGGCAATAGGCTCGACCCTTATAACATGGGACCTAACATCGTCAGCTAAAGTGGGTGTACGCAGTACACCTCTGCCACCCCTGCTTGGGGAATATAGGCGTCACGGTGTTTATTTTTTTATAGTTGTTATTACTGCAAACTAAGGACCATTTTACATTTTCTTTTGGCTGTGGATGAGTTTAAGTAACAATCTGTCGAAAAATTTTAAGTGCGTAAACAAATAGAATTTCTTATTCAGTTCGTACATAAGCGATAATAAGTTTATGACTGCTGAGGTGAACTTATGTTGTTTTTAATTAACAAGCCAATCGTGAGGGGCATTCAGTATTTCGTTATGTATTTGCAATATTTTTGTTATATTTTATGAACCTCTAATACTAGGTTCATATAAATAACCACCACCCATAGCAGTAAACTATCAAGATAATTAATAAAATTTTCACTATCGCCTTATTTCGGATTTCTTAAAGAATATTTTACTACAATCCCTTTCGTCACTTCTCTATGCCATTTAAGCTATTCTACAGCCTCGCTCTTGAACCTGATGTTCCTAAAGCCATTTTTTCAAGCGCACTTCATATATCTTTTTGGCTCAATTCTTCCATTTTTGGATCCAAAGATAGGCAAAATGTAAACAGATTAATGATTCCAATTGCATTTTGTAATATTCAATCACGAGTGAAGAATAAAAGTGTATTCTTAATCGTCGTAGATTATAAAATGCAATTGTAACCGTTAATCGCCTCGCCTATATTTCCCAAGCGGGGGTGGTTAATCAATAATCTGATTACATTTTGCTCATATCGTCGGATTCATTATTTGTCTAACAGCTGCGCAAGTTTATATCTAAAAGCCAAAACGTGCTAAGCTATATAACAATGATGTTTTAGAAAAAAACTGTTTTTTTGTAAGGATCTGAGGGCTTATCATGAAAACTTTGTGGATAGCGTGACGCTAGCAAGTAATCGTACTGTCACTTTAACTCGCTAACGTCAATATATTCGTGCGAAGACCTGTGATATCATCAGTGTACATTTAAGTTACCGTGGTTCAGTTAATATAAGCGTTGTTTTCCACCCATTCCATTAAGGTTAATAATAATATGTATATATGTATTTTTTTGATCCTACAGACATGATCAAGTAGCCTTGCACAAAAATAGGCTCCTTCTGTTACGTAGGTACATTTCATTCAGAAAATCGCTATCTCAATAAAATTAAAACTTTGGTTTTAACCGAAATCTCCCATTTGATGTAATTAAGAGTTCGAAAGAGATATACCAGTATAACTGAAAAACAAACTGAAGCGTTATTCTTGTTCTTCTTTAAGTTACGGCTTCACACTAATGTTATATGTATTTTGCCAGTGTCCAGTGAGATGCATATTAGTGTTTGTATAAATTAATTCAATTCCCCAGTTAACTTGACGGCAACGATGATAATGAAATTGATAAAGAAGGTACCCCGCCCTGGATAGTAAAGCGATGGATACTTTACATACCAATTGCGACGGCCGTTTTGAGGGAAATCAATAGGCACGTTTTATCACTTTGTTACAATTACCTTCACTCTTACATACATAAAAATACATAATGGTTAATATTCCACCAACATTATACATTATTATTCGAAAAAACAGAAGTTTTGGAAATTAAAACAAATTGACGACAGCACTCTTCGACTTCCCGCTAAAAAAAAACTGAAGCGTTATTACCGAACAGTATAAATCATATTCTGAATTCCAAATAATTCTCCAACAATTCAAAAAAGTAAAAATCACATATGAATTGTCAATACGGGCACAATATATTCGTATATAGTTTTCAAGGTATCAATGCCAGAGCGATTTCGCTTTATATTTATAGCGGTTCAGTCAATATTTCCATTGGGGGTGTGAGGGGTACATCACCATCCTAGTGCCCCAAGCCAACCTCACCTGCTCGTGGTGCACCCTGCCAAACAGCAAACGAGGCTCTGGCGACCGGCTAATGGCGGTATATCCATTGTCAAACTGCGCAGCTAAATGACAGACTGGTGACGGGCAGCAGCGCCACTGGTGCGAGAAGCCGCGCTCTGCGATCTCCAATCCGCCTGCCCAGCGTGGAGATTACGTACATTACCTCCTTATGATAAGCCAAAACAACCCACGGCCCCCAGTTCCCGGCAACCCTGCTATTCCTGACCACGGCGGCGGTCACGGTAACGGCAGGGTGGGGGGTGCTAAGAATCTCCGGGTTACGAAAGGCCGCCAAAACCGACTGACCTTAGCCACGTATAACGGACGTACGTTGTGGCTCGACGAACATCTGGCGCAACTAGAAGAGGAACTGAGACACATAAGATGGCACGTCCTTGGATTATGCGAAATCCGAAGAAAGGGAGAGGATATCGTAACCTTAAAATCGGGCCATCTTATGTATTTCAGAGAAGGAGACCATCAATCTCAAGGCGGCGTCGGGTTCCTTGTCAACAAAGTCCTCTCTGACAACGTTGAAGAAATGTCCAGTGTATCGACAAGGGTTGCGTACCTTGTGATTAAATTAACCGAGAGATATAAGCTTAAGGTCATCCAGGTCTACGCACCAACACCAACACACTCGGATGATGAAATAGAGGATATGTACGAGGACATATCCAAAGCCTTACACGACACCTCCAAGGCTCACTTCAACGTTGTCATGGGGGATTTCAACGCAATAGTGGGAGTACAAACATGTAGCGAATCGGTAGTGGGTCGACACGGATTCGGTAGCAGGAACCATAGAGGACAAATGCTCGTCAACTTCCTGGAAAAAGAGGGGCTATTCTTAATGAACTCTTTCTTTCAGAAACGGCCCCAACGGAAGTGGACGTGGCAAAGTCCCGACGGTAACACTAAAAACGAAATCGACTTCATCATAGCGGACAAGAAGCGCTTATTTAGAGATGTCTCAGTGGTTACAAGGTTTAAAACGGGTAGCGACCACCGGCTTGTGCGAGGCACTCTGGATATCGATTATAAGCTGGAACGTATCCGTTTGATGAAGTCCACACTCCGACCTAACCTGCTCCAACACGTAGTTGGGTCCGAATCGTTTCAGTTGAAACTAAAGAACCGATTCGCTGCTCTGGAAAACACAATTCATGACGATATCGATGAGGAACTCGACCAGGTAGTTGACATCCTAAGGGAAGAGGGAACAAGGTTCTGCAAGATGCGGCGCAACGGAAAGAAATCGAGACTTTCAACGGAATGTCTGCAACTCATGGAGAAAAGACGCAAAGACCCCGCAGTCACATCGTCAGAACAACGGGCATTAAATAAAAAGATCACGAAGCTGGTAAGACGAGACGTCCGAACGCTCTAACACATGCCAAATAGAAAGAGCGATTGAGCGGAATCGGGGGTCAAAAGTCTTCGCACAACAGCTTGGCCGGAGCCAGCTGACGAAGCTGACCACTCTAAGCGGAAGAGTCGTCGTGTCGGTGCCAGAAATTCTCGCGGAAGTCGAAAATTTCTATTCCCAACTTTACGCCCGGCAAGTTAACCAACCGGAACCCGACATAAGGGATTTAAGAGCCACCCTAACACGCCACTACACAGACGAGCTGCCAGAAGTCAGCCTTGACGAAATCGAGATGGCTCTAAGACAACTTAAAAATGGAAAAGCCCCGGGTGATGACGGAATTACTACGGAGCTCCTAAAGGCAGGAGGTACTCCTATGCTCAAACAACTTCAGCGTATATTTAATTCCGTTATCTTCTCTGGGAGAACTCCAAAGGCATGGAACAGGAGTGTAGTCGTTTTGTTTTTCAAGAAGGGAGACAAGACCCTTCTGAAAAACTATCGACCGATTTCCCTCCTAAGCCATGTCTACAAGTTGTTTTCTAGAGTCATCACAAATCGCCTTTCGGGAAGACTTGACGAGTTTCAACCAACGGAACAGGCTGGTTTCAGGACAGGATATGGCACTATAGACCACATTCACACAGTGCGGCAGATTATGCAAAAGACCCAGGAGTATAATCAGCCCCTGTGCATGGCATTCGTGGACTACGAGAAAGCCTTCGACTCCATCGAAACCTGGTCTGTTCTCGAATCCCTGCAACGTTGCCAGGTCGACTGGCGATACATCCAAGTGCTGAGATGCCTGTATGACGCTGCAACAATGACCGTCCAAGTACAAAATCGGCGGACTAAGCATATCCCCTTGCATCGAGGTGTGAGACAAGGCGATGTTATCTCACCTAAATTGTTTACGACTGCACTGGAGGATATGTTTAAGACGCTGGACTGGAAAGGACGCGGCATTAACATTAACGGTGAGTACATCTCGCACCTAAGATTCGCGGATGATATCGTCATTATGGCAGAGACATTGCCGGAATTACAACAGATGCTGTGCGACCTAGCTGATTCTTCCCAACGCATTGGCCTCCGGATGAACATGAATAAAACCAAGATTGTGTTCAATGAGCATGTCATTCCGGAGCCAGTAAATGTAAATGGAACTACTCTCGAAGCTGTACGAGAATACATCTACCTCGGACAAATACTACAATTAGGTAGAAACAACTTTGAGAGAGAGGTCCGCAGGAGGATACAGCTGGGCTGGGCAGCGTTTGGGAAACTACGTCAAGTCTTCTCGTCGCCTATACCTCAAAGTTTGAAGACAAAAGTCTTTGATCAGTGCGTCCTACCTGTCATGACATACGGAGCCGAGACTTGGACACTTACGGTGAGACTAGTCCACCAAATGAAAGTTGCTCAGCGGGCTATGGAGAGAGCTATGCTCGGAGTTTCTCTGAAAGATCGAATCCGGAATGAGGTGATCCGACAGAGAACCAAGGTCATCGACATAGCTCGCAGGATCAGCACGCTGAAGTGGCAGTGGGCTGGCCATATTTGCCGAAGGACCGATAACCGCTGGGGTAGACGTGTTCTCGAGTGGAGAACGCGGCTTGGCAAACGTATTGTGGGACGCCCTGTAGCTAGATGGAGCGATGATATACGGAGGGTGGCGGGCAGCGGTTGGAGGAGAAGAGCCGAAGATCGGGCTCAATGGCGTGCCTTGGGAGAGGCCTATGTCCAGCAGTGGACTGATACGGGCTGGTGATGATGATGATATTTCCAACAAAAAGTGTATTTAGAATTTTTTGATTGTGTTATTTTGTTTGTGTGCACGGCTTCACGGGTATCGGGTATCCGCGGTCCAAAATCAGCAGTGAAAAAAACACGTAGCTGTTGATAGCATTTCTGTTGTTAAGCTGTTTATATTTCAACTGCGACGAATTCTAACACGAGAAATAAATTAATTTTAATTTAACTTAACACCTAAAACCCTCAATTCATGTTTGCTATTGTCGATCGGACTTTTAAGACTTCACCCATATATGCATGTGTGATGTACATGTAGTATCTCTATAGTTTTGTAATAATAGAAGATTCTCTTATGAAAACCAAAGCCACGAAGCCAAAGAAAAGATGGCCGTCAATTTTAATAATACATCAATTTATAAGCAGCGCACCTGCCGCCGTGCCGCGCCGTTCAAATCATTAATATATCAGAATATTGGGACCTTTTTTGGGGAAATACAATTGTAGTGTTAAAGGTAAGCTATTATTTTATTAAAGGTTTTTAAAATATTTACGTTATTTTAAATTGACGTAAATCAAAGTTTGAGAATGAATTGAGAATCCGATAATGCTTTTATGCTCCCTGTACGATCAATTTGATCGTGTGAGTGTGTAAAAAGAGAAAGAAGATTAATGATTCTTTTCTTTAAAATGTCGTAACTGCATAACTCTACAGAAATATCGAAATATCAATTTGAAAGAGAACTTGATTTATAAGTAAATGAGGTAGGTACGTATATTTCTACTTTATCATTATTTCATTTTGTTTCTTTTTACTTTAATTAATTATTATATGATTCAAATTGTGTTGGTAGATTTATTTAAATACAAATCACACATACCTAAGCACTTTTAGTTTTTAATTATTGGTATATCGAAAAGAGACTGCCCGTAACATTACCTAACATGGCGTTGCCGGAAGATCAGCGCTGCAGCATAATACAGCTGCGGCATTAGCTGCAGCAGGGACCAATTTTGAGTCTCACACAATTACTTTTCATTTCTACTTTATTTCCATTAATACTTGTTGTGATATCAATAGACATTTGTTATTTATCTCTTTCTTTTGATATTTAGTTGAGTGAGCACAAAATAAATTACGTTTCTTTCTTTCTTTCTTCCTTTACTAAGCGTTGATCTGGAATTCAAAATAATATACTTTCCATGTCTATATAGACAGTTATATTAATAAGCAGTAGTATTACTGAGTACGGATGTCGTCCAGTATAATAGTCATAAGTTTGCGCCTTAATATATTGGAACCTAATATCATCGGCAAAATGTGGGTGGATTCAGTATACCTTCTCCCACCTACATTTAGGAAATGGTATTGTGTCACGGTTTTTATCTTATTTTTTTATTATACCTATGGTTCATAGGCTATGGATACATATTTCTTTCTTCCGTACACGATCGAACTATCAATTGTACCAGCTGTTATCGTCAAAGTTTTTACACAATGTAAAGTTAAACGTATTCTCTCAAAATTGTTCATAATATTTCCTTCGAAGAGACCCATTTCTCTTTGTAACATTTTATCGCGTTCATTTTCACGTTGGGACCAAGATTGATGGCTCAGTTCCGCCGACTAGACGCTTTCGTCGAACAACTAAATCGAAAATGTCAATCTAAAACGAAAACGGACCACAATGTTTTACGTGGTGTCCTTTTAGATTTATTTTTGGGATTCCTTAGACAATCTGGGCCCCAATACTGTAGTGAAATTCCGCTGAAGCCTAATCCTAACCGCTTCATACAAACGAGAAAAAACATGTTAGTAGTAGTTCGAAGACTGGAATTATGTTTTATATAATGGCAATGGGCTTATGGATCATTATATCGGACCAAACATCGTTGGTGGAATGTGGGTGTGTACAGTATACCTTGGCTATCTCTTCTTGGGGAATTTATGTATGACGGTTTTTAAAAATGAACATTGTGTAGATAGCGAGATCTATTATGACACCCGAACACTGTTGTACGGGGATAACAAACTTTTTTAGCGATTTTCACGTTATACAAAAGCGACTTTGAAAATACAATATATATTTTTGGCGATGCCAAATGCTTCCTATCTAATAGTATATATCGTCACGCTTATGTAAGGTGTAACTTTCAAACAAACGCTTGGGGCATGTATGTAAGCTTGGCGATGTTTCTGTATTTATCTAAACTTACCCCCTCTTGCGATGGCTGATTCCCATCACTTTGGTCATGTGAGATAATGATCCTCACAGTATAATATTAATAATGTTTATACTGAAGCTCGCGGATGTGAATGATGATGATGATGTGAATTCTGCCCAAGAGTAGGAAGGTTTGCCAAAGAGTATCACGGACGGATGCTTCAGGATCATCGCGCTGCTTGCTTTGATAGAACTTATAGATTTATCTATCTTTATCATCACGCCAGATCCCTAACGGGGAAGCAGAGAGTACAAAGTTCCTCCAATTCATGGGAGGCTTCCTCCACTCTCATAGTTCGTCTCATACACTCTTTGCGGATTGATTAAAATCAGCCAAGCTAAAGCACAACATGTTACACGTATGAACCATAGAGCATTTAAGCACCTTAAGGTATGGACAAAGGAAAAGGTTAACAAACTTCGTGGTCCACAGAGGTAAAGTTGGCGTAAAATGCTATATTCCTTATAAGCCCATCATGAAATTAGCTTCAAACATCAAGAGACTCATTGTTAAAATTCGGAGAAAAGATTCACGTATTCATATTTCGAGCTAAGTTTTAATTGCATTACTCATGCTACGGAACGTGAACTGTTGAAAGATGTCGCGAACATCTGCACTTTGCTAGTACATTGCATCTGTCTCTTGAATCTCATAAATAATTCCCTGGCCACGACTCGCTTCAAAGTTTATTACGTGTCTGCAAAGTGGTTTGGGTAAACGCGAAGGGTAGAGGTAATATTATGTTGCGGTCGTTCATTATAAAATATTATTATTTTGTAGTTCAAGTTAACTCGTTAAAAATTTGTATTTTGTTTTTGTTAATATACACTAGTAGTTTCTTGTGGCATCGCACCAGGCCGACTACAGCGCCATCTACCAATCCCTACCATTATAATAATGCAGGTAACCCCACAAGTACAAATATATCAATATCAGTCGAGCCGTTTAGGACGAGAAGAATCACAAACACACGCACACCAGAATTTTATTTATAATTATTTATTATTTGTGACTAGCTGTTACCCGCGGCTACGCACGCATTTATTTTGTAATTTGACATAGGTCTCTAAAGCGCAAACTTATTTAACGCTAACGCCGTCTTATAAAAAAAACATATACAATACTTGGGTACTTTTAAATCTTTTCTACCTACCCTGTCAAATATCGTAATCAGGCGAAACAATATTTAAAAAAGATACATTGCGAGCTTAATATGTAACAAAATTTTTTCAGTACATGTCGTGTCAGCCATCTCGTAAGAATATATGGTTCATCTTAAATAAATGATCATACAAAGTTTCGTGTACGAGCCATTCATCGTTAACGATTTTTCTTCAGAAGAGACAATGCTAAACACATCGGTTTATCCACCAAGCATCTATAAACTAAGTTTAAGTGTTAAAATGAAACGTGTATGTACAATTTCAGGTGAGTTCTACTAACCACCGGAGAGTTTCTCGTGAGGAGAAGAACCTGAGTCCAATATCAGTTCATGGGGAATCCATGTGTAGGCAAAATCACGCATCACGCATTTTAACATAATATTGCAGTTCGAGACTAACAATAATAAATATAATAAATTTTTATGGTAAAATTATTGAACGGAGAATGCGCGTGAAGTCCGATGGAATGTTGTGCGAGGCACAAGGGGATTTCAGGTCTGGAAGAGGATGTTCGGATCAAGTCTTCTCACTCCGCAACATCGTAGAGAAGCATCTGGCAGTAGGGCGGAAGGTTTTCTGCGGTTTTGTAGATCTAGAGAAGGCATTTTACAGAGTTGTGCGAAAGAGACTTTGGGACATTTTGCCAGAGTATGGTATAGATGGCACTCTGTTGCGAGCCGTCCAGTCCACTAATGTGGACTGCAAGGCATGCGTACGGGTGGGTGGTAACAGATCACCCTGGTTTGACGTTAAAATCGGCGTCAAGCAGGGTTGCGTGTTGTCCGCTAGACTGTTTATAATATATCTGGACAAAAGTCTTCAAAGACTGAAAGCGATGAATGAAGGTGTACAAATGGGTGACTTAGTGGTAAACCATCTACTTTATGCAGATGACGCGGTTTTAATAGCGCCAACAGCCACTGATCTGCAAACACTAGTCACAGTTATGAAAGACGACTGCATGATCAATGGCTTACACTTGAATGTGAAGAAAACCAAGATTATGGTTTTTGAAAGGGAAGAAACCAGAACGAATGTAAGGATTGTGGTTGGTAACGATGTGCTGGAGCAAGTGAATGAGTTTGTATATCTTGGATGCGCCTTCAGTAAGGATGGGAAATACACCGCTGACATAGAGAGCAGAGTGAGTGCAGGGAACAGAGTGAATGGTGCGATGGGAAAACTACTCGGGAGCCGGCACTTAAGCTATAAGGCGCAGCTGGCCATACATAACGGAGTTCTTGTCTCAACGCTGTTATATGGTAGCGAGAGCTGGGTATGTAAGAAGGAGAATGAAAGTAGGATAAATGCGGTAGAAATTCGAGCTCTGCGGAAGATGTGCGGAGTGAAGCTGACCGACCGCATTAGCAACAGCATAGTAAGACAGCGAGTAGGTATGAAAGATAGTATCGGTGTAAAGATGAGAAAGGGCATGCTCCGTTGGTTCGGGCATATAGAAAGAATGCCAGAGGAAAGAATGACAAAACAGATATACAATGGAAAAGTGGAAGGATGCAGGTACCGGGGAAGACCTAGACTATCTTACCACGACCAAATAAACCGAGTCTTATCTGATGGAAAAGTCAAGAGTCTCCGTAACCGGCGAGCGTGTATGAGACGAACTATGAGAGTCGAGGAAGCCAGAGAGGTATGTAAGGAAAGAACCTGTTGGAACTCTGTACTCTCTGCCTACCCCGCAAGGGATCAGGCGTGAGGTTATAGATAGATAGATAAATAGATTTATGGTTTATCCCGCGATTATCCCGGATTGATTGTTGTTTCCGGAATAAAAAGTATTTATTATTTTAAGTTAGTTATATTACCATACCGTATTTCATTGAATTCCGTTCGGTAGTTTTTGGGTGATTAAAACACCAAGAGACAGACAGACACACAGACAATAATTCCAATAAAATTGTTTTGGCCTCTATATCGATAAGGAAATTTAAATTTTCCACAAATATTCAATGTACAGATTCGGCTCGGTTACAATTTTATTATATGTATAGATAGATAGAAAAAGAAGCTTTAATTAAACATATGAAGAAGTAAATGAATAAGAAAATAAGTATCATCATTATATATGTATTTACCTATTTATAGAATTCTGCACCAGGTCCAAAGCGGCTGACGATTATTAGATCCAAAGTTCGAGCAAGTAACGGCAATGTTTACGCTCGCTCGTACTCGCGTTGTCAGTGTAAGAAACTGTCAAATGGATTTTAAGGATTTTAGTTTTCTGGAATCTCAATTAAAAGAAGCGAACAATTTATTTTTTAAGGCGTAGGTGCAATAGACTGAGTTTAATGTTGCACATTGAAAAATCTAAAAAAGTATGTGTTGGGTTGAGAATAGTCAGTTTTTAGTCTCCCAAAAAACAATCGACAACCAAGGGAGCGCCGGGCAGTTGTGGTGAGGGAAGAGCGATTCGGCAGAATATAAACTCAGTTTAAAGCGTTCATGAGTTAGGGTAATGTGTGATATGTAGGAAAGTTTTGTCATTCGCAGACACGACAACCATTACTATCATCTGGGGCACGCCAAAGTCACCGACGCCGATTTATCCGGATCTAAGCTTAGATGTATTAGCGTCAATATGTCAGCATAATTAAGTTTCATTATCTAAACCATATTCAGTGGAGCAATTAAATTATTGTTACAATTACAACGTTAATTAAGGGTAACTTGTAACGCGCGATAACAATTACGACCACATTATAACTCGCCAATGTCAGATTAAATATGATAAATTACATATGTATGAATAAATATCGCATGTTTAACGGTATTCACCACATGTGGCTGTAAATTTGTAAGTTTTATATATTCGTTTATTTATTTATCTAAATAAATCATTACGTCACATTCTTTGCCAGATAGACCATACAAAAACCCAGCGGGTTCTGTCAGTTCTGCGTTTTTCGACATCTTTAAGTGAAAATATCTTATCTGAAGGTCAAGTCTGGAGTGTCCGTAACCGGCGAGCGTGTATGAGACGAACTATGAGAGTGGCGGAAGCCAGAGAGGTATGTGAGGAAAGAACCTGTTGGAACTCTGTACTCTCTGCCTACTCCGCAAGGGAACAGACGTGATGATATAGATCGAGAGAGAGAGATAGATTAAGTGAAAATATGATCATCGGCTCTCTGATGCCCACTGCAGAATATAAGCATTTAGAACCAAGGTGGCCAAGTCAATAACTTTGTGCTATACAAACAGGTCACAAAATAAATATATTACTAAAATGAATGTGAAAGTGGAAGGATTCTGGTACCGAGGAAGATCTGGACTATTTTGCCATGACCAAATGTTCGTGTCTTCTCTAAAGGGCAAGTCAAGGGTCTGCGTAACTGGCGAACGTGTATGACACGAACTATGGAAATGGCGGAAGCCAGAGAGGACTCTAAGGAAAGAACCTGTTCGAACTCTGTACTTTATGCCTACTCCCCAAGGGATCTGGCGTGATGATATAGATAGTTAGATAGAAAATAACAATAGAACTGGTTGAAATTTACTTCCAGTTCACACTCGGAATAATGAATTATATCGTGTATGTACATAACGTCTGTATTACCACACATCAATTTTAACGCAACTGGCGTCCATCGCTCCTGATGGAGTCGTTACCATGTCTCGAGTTCCGCTATCAAGCATTATGTTATTTTGTTGTCCCCTTTTTTATCCTTTTTATTGGCTCAATAAATCAGCCTATACTGGAAAAAAGGGATCGCCGCCTCTATATAAGCTGAAATATAATAAACGCAAGACCTGAAAGTAGTTTGTTCTAAATCGATAACTGAATTGATTCCAACTATTTTTAATGTAACTTACATTTTTTTTTAATTTGCAAAAAATACTTTTACTCCTTCAGTGCGCTATAAAAAAATAATTTAATTCTTGAATCATAGCAATAAGGAGATTACAAATGCATTCCTAACCCGTATTTCTCAAAATACACTCATACAGGTACAAGTTTTATTGTTAATTGGGGTATAAAACTGCTTAAAAAAGGGGTAAAAACCTTTAAATTTGGAAATTTGGGTTTCGTTTCGAATTTATGAAGCCATTCTCTAATTGGGGTGTCTGAGGTCGTGCGTTTATTATGTTACATCTTGTATATTTTTTAGTGATCGCCAATATGTATAGAGATTTTTATTTTAGTTTTCGATACTTATTGAGTCGATTGTAACCACAAATAATGTAAAATTAATTATATTCTAGAGCCATTTAAAATTCATCCATTTTCTAATCAGGGATCTATTTATCTAAGCGACATATTTTATGGCACACTATATGAAACTTTACAAAAAGAACGTTGCCCTACACAAAGAATTTTTCTGTGACGCCTTTAAAAATATGATATTCACTGACACAAATACTTAGACTGAAAAATATATTTGTGGGTCACACAAAGATTTGTCCCGTGAGGGAATTGAAATCGCGACCATTCGATCCACTGGACGGAGCGACTAAAGCTCTTAACTCCTGGACCAAGGCGTGCGTGAAAATTTAGAGTTGGTAATTAAAGCCAAAGTTTTCAGACTGCCTCGTTGGTCTGGTGGCAAAGCGCATCGCTTTGTGATCACGAGGTCATGGGTTCAAATCCTAGGTCGGACAAATGTAGGTTTTCTAACGAAAAATTCCGAGTATGAGTCCGGAGTCTGGAATTGTGCCCGATATATGGCAATAGGCTCGCCCCCTATAACATGGGACCTAACATCGTCGGCGAATCGTGGGTGTACTCAGTACACCTCTGTCACCCTCTCTGGGGAATATAGGCGTGACGGTGTGTATAATTGATAAAGTCAAATTATCACATTAAGGTAGTTAACAGGTTCCGGGTCTTCTCACAAATTGAATAAAATTTGCCATCAAATATTTTTTTCTTGTTCCTCATAAAACATTTGATTCAAGGGTTTTTACGATGTCAATTGAAATAGGAATATTATACGTTGTAAGGATTTTGATTCGCATCATTAAATATGACACTAGTTGATAACAATGGCGCTATATTATGGTAAATGGTAGAGAGGATATCCATATATTTTATTTGATACACTACTACTGTGTTTCAGATTTTGTTAAATGCAGCTATTAAAAAGTTAAAACTGCGCCCGTAACAGGTGTTTCATTGAACTATAATATTTTTTTAAAGTTAAGCCGTCATAGTCCCACACGTTTCACGTAAAAGATGAGAGAAAAAGAAACTTGTTTGTTCCAAGTAACACCTGCTGCATTATTTACAAGTATTTATGAGATTCCAAAAAACTTCCTTCGAAATGTTCCTTTATGCGAAAACTCCTCGAATACATATCACCGTAACCACCGCATGTTGGTATTTAATAAATAAATTAGAGTGTTTTAATGCAAAGTATTTTGCAATATAACATAACAGAAGGCATGCTGCTCGTTTTTTTATTTAAAGATACTTTCAAATGTATTTATACGAACTCTATTTAAATAGAGCGTGTATAATTAGTAAATGGTCGGATGAAATATTCGCAGTTTGTAGACATCCAACAAATTTGGAAAAAATACGTATAATAAGACATAGAAATAGGTGATGTGATTATCCCTTTATCTTAGGATAGGTCTTGGGGTAGGGAATGACTTAGGTCTTTCTTGGGGAAACTTGTAAAATTTCCTCAGACATGCAGGTTTTCTTTCATGTTTTCTTTTACTTAAAGCACGTAATATATACATAAAATAAATAGATCTTGTATGTAACGTGCATTTAAGTGCACAATATTATTACCCTAATTATTATCTACATAGCTATGGCTACGTCGTAACATCGTTACGGCGTAGATCGGCTACGCCGTAGCGCAATGTGTTCACCTAAGCTTACGGTAACGGCTCAGTTAATGCGAGAATACGTGTATTGGCCCAAATAATCACTTATTAAGCCACTTAATGGTTTCTGGGCGCTCAAAGGTAAGGGACCAAATTATTGGTAAGCCTATATAAGCTGGACGCAAAGACGGTAAAGGTCAATTTAAGATCTAACTTACTTTAGCCCGAGATATTAAGTTAGAAGTAATTTTGTGATTAGATTGATACTTGGTGTGCCCTTATCTTGATTAATTCTTAATAATTTAAAACCAACGGACAGTGGTAAACCCTTTGTTATTGCTTTTAAACTTTAATTTTGAAATTGCCATGACATATGATAATAGAAATGTTCTAAACGCAATAAAGCAAACGTTACTAATACAAGTTATGCTTTACAATGAATAAAACAGCTCAATTTAATAAAAGTGTATTCTGTATATCACCTCGGATATACAATCATCTTCCCAGTCATATAACAAACAGTTGTCCAGAGTTCAATGAATTTAAATTTCACTTGAAACATTTTCTACGGGATAAGGCTTACTATAGTATCAATGAATACCTTAATGATAAACCGAAGGTAAATTTATTTTAGCAATTGCATTGACATAAACTTTATTTCAATAAAAACATTATATCAGTAAATTAATGACATGCCTAATTTTATAATTATGTCTGTAATAATTATAGGGGGTAATTATAGTTTTATACAAAATTTTAATTTAAGTATTTATTTATATTTAATTTAAGTACGCCTTATATAAAGCCGGACGGAGAGGGACTATAATATTGTATTATCTCAATATGTAGCTATGTTTCACATAATAAACTCATTGAATCTTTAAAAATCATCAAAAACATCAGGTTGTTAAAATTTAAATCTTACGAAACAGCGCCACTGCTAATAAGGCCATACAAATTTTATACGTCGTTAATTTTACAAAAGGTTTTAACCTGGGAAGTTAAGATGGTAGGAACAGTGGGTTTCGGGTGTAATTATGTTTTAGGTTACAGTTTTCATATAGTAGCGGTGAGTTTATATAGTTAGCAAAACACGAACGGACAGTTAAGCGCAGTGGTAAAGAGCTTAAGCCGCTCCGCCCACTGTGTCTAATAGTTGCGGGTTCGATTCGCGCACGGCACAAATTTTTGTGTGATCCAAAATTATTTGTTTCAGTCTGGGTATTTGTGTATATGAATTTTCATGTTTGTAAACGCACCAACGACACAGGAATAAATACTCGCGTGCGGCTACATTAAAAAAAGAAAAGAAATAGGTTATAGTTGTAGTGTTAAATATAATTTGTTTTAATAAAAAGGTAATTAAGGGTCTTATTTTTCCAGATTAATCACTAGCAATAAGTAAGAACTTTACAATATTTATTGTCATTCTTGCTTTTTAGTTTATTAAGTTTTACCTTCTTAGTCGGATTAACCTACAAGTTAGTTGGTATTTTTGATTCATTTACTAGGTAGTTACACATCATAATTTCATAAATTATTGTGTAAAAGGCTTAAAGCCTTCCTAAAATAAATAAATAAATTTTAGTCACAGTGTACAATCCTAAACCGTACACTTGTGTTGATGTTTGAATACAAACACACTTATAGGTTGATGATAAATCATTATTAATAATAATTGTTATGATAAATGATATGCGAGTTCACGCTTTTGATTTTATGATACTAGTTGCACACAGCGCGTTGCGTTACAGCTTTTGACGGACGATTTAGCGCAGTGGTTAAGAGCTTAAGCCGCTCTGCCCACTGCGTCTAATAGTCGCGGGTTCGAGTCCCGCACGGGACAAATCTTTGTGTGATCCACAATTATTTGTTCCGGTCTGGGTATTTGTGTATGTGAATTTTCATGTTTGTAAACGCACCCACGACGCAGGAATAAATCTTAGTGTGGGGCTAATAAAAAAAAAGTTATTTTTAGTATCACGTTGCTTTTGTTTCTATGTAGAGACTGTAGAGCCAACATTTAATTCAGACATTTGGAAATACTAGTCAAATATCACCGTTTTCTTAGGGAACCACACCTTTAGTAATTACTAGTACTGTGGTTATGGAATATTAATACAGACCTAATTATATACAACGGTTTAATTGCATTTAGCACTTAGAAATATACACGGATATGTAAGACTCAAGTTTATATTGTATTCGAAGAATAAGGCCGCATACTCATTTATTTGAATACTCAGTGTGCCATTATGAGTGATATTCTTATTTAAACTTTAAATCAGATTATAGAACATCGAACTATATACAAAAAAAAACACTGTCTGGCTTATATGCCCCGAATCGCAGTGGCTGAGTTGTTTAATAATAATAATAATAATAATAATAATAGTCCTTGTTTCTTTCCATAATTTACAATAGTCCTTGCACCTGCCGGGGTCAGTTCGCTGGTTATGTTTCTTCATTTTCAGCAAGTGATCTCAGCAGGTGGCTTACATAACATTAACTTCTCGCAAAGGGCCTCTACGTGTTGGACCCATGTCCCCATGCAAGCCTTTCAAAGGTCCGGGTAAAGCCCGTGAATCTCAGCGAGATACATATATAATAATAAAAACTTTATTACATAGAACAAAAGTTTACAATTGCTAGGTTCCACAAAACCGATTAATCGGTTTGACTGTGGAAGGATGTCACACTCGAACATGAATACAAATTCATAATAAACAATTGCAGGTATTTAAAGTCTAAGAAGGCTTAATTACATAAATCCCATTTGTTAGGTGTTGGTGTCGTAAGTTTCAAAAAGATATTTTTTATACATATTCGCAAATTTCTTTTTATTATTTTCTAATCGTAGTTCAGAAGGCATTTCGTTATACAACAGTGGTAGTCTACGGCTAAGCGTTCTCCCCCCAAAATAATTATTAATACTTGTAGTCTGGAATTTTCCTTGTGTTACACCTCTTGTGCATATGTTGTGGTGAATATGAGTTCTATGCTCCAAACTGCCATGATTGTTGACAGCTAATAGATATTTATGTTTTAATCGAACCGGTAGTATTTTACAAACTTTGAATAGTTCTTTATAATTGCTTTTGTATTTACTTTTGGTTTTGTTATCTACGAGTAGTTTTAGAAATCGTATTTGAAGTGATTCTATTTTATCTATATGTGTTTTAAATGTAAGACCGTAGCATTTCAAGGCATAGCCCACAATACTTTCAACCAAAGCCTTGTACAAATTTTTTAACACATTTTTTGGCACTTTATATTGAAGTTGGTAAAACTTGGATAAAAGTAGTCGTAATTTATTTACTATATATTCTATGTGTTCAGTCCAACCAAACTTTTCGTCAACTTTCATGCCCAAATAAGTCACTACACTTGTTTTTTGAATTATATTACAATTACAATTAGCATTGTTATCATGAAAACATTCCAAAGAATGGGTTATGACGTTGCATGGCGAATCTGGCATACAAGCGTAAGGGGATTTTATCATGAGTAACTGTGTTTTATTATTATTTAATATGATACCATTATCGTGGGCCCATTTAACAATGCGATCGACATCCTCCTGCACGAGCTGACTAACTTCAGCAGTGTCTCGCCCAGCTCGCAACACACATAGGTCGTCTGCATACATGTACACTGAGCAGTTCTTAATGACATTACGAAGACTATTTACATGCATCAAGTAGCAGACTGGCCCGCACCCAGATCCCTGGGCTACACCGCAAGGGACCTCAGTCGGAGGGGCACTGTATATATCACTTATTTTTACTCTTAGTGTACGCTCGTCAAGATAGTCTCGAAACCAGTGGTGCAGAGGTCCTCTCACCCCGCACTCGCTCATGGCTTGTAGTAGGGTCTCGTGCTGAAGTGTGACGAACGCTTTCTTAAAATCAAAGAATATTGCTATAACAAATTTCTTATCATTAAGGTTAATTTCATCAGTGAATTTTGACAACAAAGTATTAGTACTTTTCCCTTGTTGAAAACCATGTTGACAATCATTCAATATGTTATTCTTGGTTAAAAAATTGTTCATTAAGTTTACTATATATTTTTCAACAATCTTTTCTTATAAGATTGTAATAGGTCTGTAATTTGAATATTGTTTATGACCCCCCTTCTTGTATATTGGACGCACCACAGCATCTTTAAGTTTTGGCGGAAACTTTCCACTAGAGACTGACAAATTAATAAGCTTGGCAATAACTGGGCTGATATTTTTACTAAGCAAAACCAAGTCATCATGTTTTTCAGGATTTGTGTGATGTCTTCAGCAGTAGCAGGCGTCCATCTCACAGACACGCTAGCTTGACTCACATATTCATTCCTGTCTAACCACTTATCTTTACAATTATGTCTAATTTTTATAATCTCATTAATAAATTCAGAGGCGAACTTAGCTGTTAGATCAGGTATTGACATGTTATTCATATATTTTAAAATTACTTCATCTGGAGAAGGTTTAATATTTCCTATCAAACTGTTGATTCTTTCCCATATCTTTCTAATATTGCCCTTACAATCACTAATACATTTTTTATCATAATTGCTTTTTGTTTTAGCTATAAGTTTTGTACATTTATTCCTGTACCGGGTATACGCCAGCCTCTTTATCATATTTGTGCTATCGTTTGACCATATGATGAATAATCTATCCCTTTCCTCTATCATATTCTTGTATGTGTTGTGAGTACATCCACGATATTGGATTGACATTGAGGACAATATAAGGTTTGAAGATAAATTACATCGAACATATATTTCAGACTTTAGACTGCTACCTAAGATTGGAACTAAGGATCGTCAGTCACCAAATTTTTTGCCTGTTAAACAACTACACGATAAAAAATATCAATATATACCTATATTTTTAAATAATAAAATAGAAATATGCTAAAGAAACTTTTAAGACCATAGTTATTATGAGTCATACCAGTTCTCTTTCGGGTAGCAACTTTCTTCAGATTTTATAAAATATACTTCCAAACCAAAATAAGTGCCGCAGCCCGATCAAGTCACAAGAGTTTTGTTTTTATTTTCTTCCCGCAATCGATAGTCAAAGTCAAAAGTCAAAAATGCTTTATTTGTATAGCGTAGCCAATACAATAGCGCTCACAAACGTCAAAATTATTACATTTTTACCTCTACCACCGGATCGGAACGCAGCATCCACTGAGAAGATCTGGCGAGAAACTCAGCGGGCTAGTCTTTTAAACTAATTTGTTTGGCCTTTCTGAGAACAATTCTTTTCATTTTCAAAAATGATAGCCCCCAAACACGTGGCCTTTCCTAGAGAAATATAATTTCCGCACATCTTTCCGTTTTCTATCAGGATTAACGAAAAAATAAAGTCAACTTGACTACAGAAACAGGACTGCTTAGATGCTTTAATAGTTAAATCTGCCGTTAAAATACATGAACAACTCCAGATTAAATACCGATTACATCTCGCAAGATTCAAGGACGCAAATGATTGAAGAGACGTTTGGATCGTACCAAGGTTGTTAGTTCATTGTCCCAACATTTAATCATAAATAACAAATATTAAACATGACCGCGAGACGAATCGATAACTCACTGGTTCACCAGAAGGTTTAGTACGAATAGATTGACGTTAGCGTGATGCTGTCGAATTAATATGCTGTCCTTTTGTAGGGTGTAATAGTAGAAGTAAGGTGACCAAACATTGGTACGATTACGGACTTGATGACATATAATTAACGTATAATTCTTGGGCACTGTTTATTGCCGTAATTCTTTCTTTCTACACATATGCCACATCTTAAAGGAGTAGTAGTCAAAGTTTTGGATTAAATTCTCCATTTTCTTGCTGACTGTTAATTTTTTTCAGTATCTGTAAATTCAGTTCCCAATATCGCAAAAATTTAGGATAGTCCCCTAGAGCCGTTTTTCTGTATCTATAACCGTTGAGATACCTTAGCCCTTTATGCCCCATCTCAATCCATTCTGTATATAAAGACGAATTGAGAACCTTGTTCGTTTTGAACTCGGTAATAAATGGTTTACAGCGTATTTAAACCATATCATATATAGGTATAGTCCTTATGGTCACCGTACTGCATCGTAATGGGTGCGAACGAGACACCGGGCTCCGGGCGATAGCCCTTACTCATCATAGTTTCTCGCGTTATTTAAATCATAAAAAATTCAGTGTTGTGTCTGTGAGTAAGAGTTCAATTTTCTTTGGCAATACTTTGACAGTACTCAATCCGTTTAGGGTTGTAAATTCATGCGTTAAGCCGGCCTGGAGTATTAAAGGTCTACAAGCCAGAAGGCAGTATAAAAAGACAAAAACGAAGTTGTGCGCTCGTATAGACTTAAGTTTTGTTTTTATCTGTGGCAACTTTTAGTTAGACCATAGAGGTACTAGAAGCATAGAGGGAGCATTTACAAGATTATATATTTGCACTGCTTTAAGTGTAAGCAGTCATGTCAGTGATAAGAAAGAGGACAAATCCATCGTTACCAGTTACACCCTTGTACATTTTTTTAACATTAATGATATAGACCATACTTATGTTTTACAATAGATATAGTATTAGTACTTTCCCATATAACTGCGAAAACTTTATCGATATAATAATTTTGTATATAAGCCGATTTTTTTTTACCATATAAAATATCACTGTATTCCATAGTGCCTATTATAGATGCGCAACTTACTTAAGTTTTATAGTAATAATAGTAATTCTATCTAGCTATTGATGATCTAAAGAATCTTGACATTCACTATGTAATAATTTCAATTTAAAAATATCTTTTTAAAAACAAGCTTTTATAGCAAAAACACAACGGGGACCGATAAGTAATATAGTACTTGTCAAAACAAATGTAACGAGCCTCAACACGTCAGGGTTATGTTGAGTAGTTGGGTAGTTCTATTGGTCACCCTTCGCCTCCATCATGAGACCCTGGACACCATCCGGGTGTAAAGTACTCGTCAAGACAAATCCTACGAACCCAAACACAGCAGGGTTATATTGAGTACTTGTGTGCTTACATTGGCCACCTTTCGGCTACATCATCAGATCCTGAACACTATCTGGTTACATAGTACTTCCCAATACCATATTAACCCGCTTAAGCATAAGAGGGTAACCTTATATAGTTCACATGTTCCTATACCTTCTGACTATATCATCACACCAGCTCCATGGTATCATATTATTGCATTGTCAGCGGACTTACATACGTATGCCAAATTTTAGCTCAGTCGGATACCCGCAAGTGCTTGAAAAATGGATCACAAGGTTTGAACCGGAAAGACAGACAGACATATGATACGAGACATATAATACGATTGTAAGTTAAATAAAAGCTTGTAAAAATAAAATTGAACCTTTCATAACGTTTTCATTTATTTCAATATAAGCGCGAACAAAATATTTAGGAAAAAACCTATTGCAAAAAATATAGTTAATTTAAAAGAGAACAATTTGAAGTTCATTTTACGTTGAAACTGCTACTGGTTATAATCTTCGCTATTTGAGTCCAACATCGAAGCATTCTTTTATAAAATATTGTGAAAAGATGCAACTATTCTTAGTTCAACTTTAATGTGCTCTTAGTATTGCATAAAAACACTATTCATTTAGGCTGCAATATCTGTAGGCATACTTAAACAAAAAAAATGCGTTAACAATGATATAATTACCAATTTATTTACCGCAATTGCTATCGATATCGATGTAATTTTTTCCATCATTATGACTAATCTCTCTGGGAATACGATCATTAAGATTCTATCTAAATCTAATCATTTATGCTCAAGGAAAACAGTCAATCTGGTGTAGTTATTATACATCTTCAAACTAGTTAGTTCTTTTTTAGAAAATACACTTTATCTTTACCATTATACAGCAAAACCAAGTCACCGGCCGAAGCTTACATAATTTAGCGTCATCTGCTTTTCTAGACCAATAACATTTGCATTCCAATGTAAAGCACGGAATTGTAGTTGGGTGGCATCATGTTTTCACAAACATTTTAACTATATATATTTTTATTAATTGAAAACAAATTAAAAGTCTCCGAGAACACAGTCACTAGACAAACAAATATTAACTGATAAATTTGCGTGGCGCCTACGCGAAAATGACAAGTCATAAATTTTGAATAAAGAAGAAGGTCGAACCATGTTGGTTACCTAAATTGTACCAAGTGTTCAGAAAAAGTGTACGGCTAAACTGTATGTTTTTAATACCTGTATGTTTTTAAATCCTACCTCTATGAGTTAGACGCGTTTTGCAATACAGATAATAAACAGTCGGAGACTGCTCTGTGGACCGCATGAAAAACGCTCGTCAACCTTTTTTATTGTTTTATTAAGGTTGGCTAATTCTTTCGGTTCTTTTTTTTTATGAATACAAATATATTATTCGGAGCTTTGGACCAAAATAGATTGTTTTTTTTTATTTTGGTCCAATTTCCAAGAATTTGTGTTTTTTTTTAAGAATATTGCTGTGCAATATTAATGGAATGTGAGCGAGAGACGCTAATGATAAGTGATACATCTTGATTCTTTAATTTTCTTCAAGACGTTCATCGTAGTTAACTAATTAGTAGTACTAGTAGGATTAGCAGTGCGACCAATCTTTTTCAATGAGAGAGAAAACTAGCAAAAGAAATAATAAATGAAAAAACTCAATTTGATAGTTCATTCAGTTTTCCTTGTCGTAGTTTGAAGAGTCGGATTGCGTATGTTTCCACCAGTATAGAGAAGACAAAAAGTAAACCTCTAGTTTGTCTAACACTACGTATTATATTGGAATAGGTAATTCCGTGCCACCCAAATTATTAGTAATCAATATTCCCAAGAAAAACAAGCGAGAAACACATACAATCAATTTATAAGACTTAAGTTTATTTTTTTCAGAAGTAGGAAAGCCAAAAGTAACAAGGATACTTAAAAAAAAATATCGGTCTTACGACTTACCCAATAGGTAGCCACTTAAGCCGCTTAATGTCGAGCCTGTAGAATATTAATTTCCTGGGAAATTATCAAGCGGAGAGAGGAAAACACTCTCGTAAATTAATTATTTCGGCCTCCCTGAGCTATTTTATCAACTGTTGTAAGAAATCAAATGTATTTTAAAAAATACTGAACTTTCATTTTCCTGGGATCTTGGACGTAATCAGGAATATCATTATGTCACCTTTTTCTTGTCGGAGTTGTAAGATACGGTGCGGTGCAGTCTTATAAACCTGGCTGAAGTTGGTCGCGTCCGTAGGCTTTTCTCCCGATTCCCTACACGTGATCCCTGGGCAGTGCTAACCGAGAAGCACCTTCACCGGTGGTAAACTACGGCCGTGGCTGGTCACCGCCCTCCCAGCAATATCATGCCGCCAAGCGACCCAGCCATGTTGCGTGGACCTAGCTTACAAGGAGGCGGGTCTAGCCCAATCATGCCGATCCGGAACTCAGTCTAACATATATCTCCTCAGCCTATTTCAGGGAGAATAGGCTATTAGTCAGCGATCAACATCTGCGGCCCATTGTCACTTTCCGCCAGGAGCGATATAGGTATGGTAAGTAATTTATATCATTAAAAAACCTATCTAGTGACGTAGTATGGTGGTGTTTTCAAAGAATGTAGTCTGCAGATGTGACGCATTGGCGGCGGCGAAAAAAAATACATGTGTCGATATTTACTGAAATGATATATAAAAAATGCCTCATTCGTATCTGACTCTCCATCTTACATTTACCAGTCAGTATATAAAGGCGCTCATCTTACAGAACGAACAAAATGCTTCATAGTTAATTTCAATCTGAATCTGAATCTCGATCTTACATTCGCAAAACTTACCGTTTCAGAGAACGACCAAATACGCGACGATGTATTATTCAGAATCACTGATATAATGTTCCAAATGAGGCATATTGAGATTCGAATCTTCCACGGTTTCAAATACAAATAATTGAAACTCAACAGTTTAGCACTTTTGCCATGTCTGGAATAAATATACTGGGGGTGGCCACGATCAAAAGAATAAAAGCTCTTCCCTCCCGTCTACAAACTGTTACACTCTTGTTAAGAAGCGTAACAATTTGTATAAAGTTTTTGAAAAATGCGCACTAGTACGTAAATGATTAGGATAAAGTTGCGTCTGCGTGGATTAAGTAACTAAGAATTTTCAAATAGTAAAACTCCAAACACTTTGTCCAACTTGGAATTCGAACTCGGGCTCATTCGTAATCGTTAACTACACCACACACTACTAGATCAACAACATGTAAAAATTCCTAATAAAATAATATTTACAAGCCACACAAAAAGCTTTTACGCACCAGTGTCATATTTCTTAATTAATTCACTCAATAAAGTATTACAAATATGTGATGTCACAAATATGGATTATATAGTCCCATTTGTGTTTTATCCTATACTTACTTTGAATCTTAAAGGGAGAAACCTATAGAGGATTGTATTTTTTATCTTTCTATATTTCACATGATAACGAGGCATTTATACTCCACACTCTCGTAAGCAGGAATAAGAGACAGATTTTATTGCTTCTGATCACTTGCCGCTTTTCAAGATTATATTGCTCATCTGTAGAAATCTGTTGCCATTAACCCTATTCATATTTGATATCCTTATAGTTTATAAATATGAGTAGCACTGAATGGTTGGTAAACGATTCTTTTTTCGGTTTCAATTTCAAAATATTGAATGAATATACATAATAAATAAATATTCAGTTTACCATTTGTTTCATTCTAGTGCTTTTTTAATAAGCGTTGTAAACGCTTATGCGAAAGAGGGCTTAGTTTCCATCATAAAGATATACACAAATAAATTAATGTAGAAACTTTCACAAGTTCAGTGCCGCAACAAGCCGCTTTATCAAAATTTAATGATTTACTAGTCACCTTTTTTAGTTTCATATATACAGGAAAAACGCAAATAATTCCCTAACACCTACCCACGTAGTCGACTTGATGGATGCCTCCGACAGTGAAGTCAATGTGGCGCTTGCATAGCACGTTTACCGTCGGAACGCTAAGAAGAAGGAAGTTTCTAATTACAACGCTTTTCTACTGGCACGTCACTACGGAGCTAGGCACCACATAGATGTAGGTACAGGTATAAATAAGTAAAACCCCGACAAACAGTGAAATTGTTGACAATACCTGACCGTTGTTCCTTTGATTGTCCGTCTGGTGTCAGTCAGTGGACAGGCGGGACGGCTAATGAAAAACTAACAATACAGGGGACTTGACAATTGCATGCTTTCAAAATACGCTATTAGACCTCTAAAAAAATTCATTCACAGTTTTATTATAAGCTTTTATTTAACTTCAATTTTATGTTTGGTCAAAATTTGAAACCTTTTTTATGTAACTCTTTCGTTCTTTCTCGTCAGGGTCGTCTTATTATAAGAGAATGCATGAACGCTTAACACTATCGGCTTGAAATATTGTATACAGATTTTATTTGGCTAGCAAAATACGATTATTTCTAATTCGAATTCATCTGCTCTATTTTATTCGAGCATATGATTCAACAAATATTATTAAGTTGTTTAAATATTAATGGAAAGTTCTCATTTATGTCTCATACCAAACCTTTTTGCATAAGAAGAAGCGTACAAAATAATTTGAGAGTTTGGCAATCGGCAATTTGATTGCTTTTAAAAGGCTTGACACTACAGTCAAGAAAACGCGTGACTTTTGTATTACGACTTATTGCAGAAAGTTTTTAAAGCACTATACAGTACCAAAGTGAAAGAAGAAGTGATAGCCTAGAGGTTAGGCCGTTGGACTGCAAAGTCGGAGCTTACGATAACATCTGAACTACGCCAGATGGAACCGAACGTCTCGTAACGTATTTTCGTTATGTTACGATTTATACCTATCAACGCAACCCGCGTCTTGAATCTTGAACAATCTTAAGTATATACTCAAGATTGTTTAAGATTCAAGATGCAGCCATCTTGTTTTTTGCCTTTAAGAATTAAATAAGGCCGTTCTATTAAAAAGCAGAAAGATAATGAAATTGTGATAAAAAAAAAACATAATTACTCCTTCCATTGTATTTGCAAAGCGTTTATCTAGCCAGCAAAATAAAAGAAAAAAAATCATTCTCCTTTTGAAGCATAAAAACCCGGTCGCGAAGTCCCAGATTCAAATTTTAGTTTGGACAAAAGATACAAACGTTAAGAAAATCTTATTTTCAGCCCAGAGTCAAGATTGTGCCCGGCATAATGGCAATAGGCTCACCCCTTTATACATTCAGACCTAATATCGTTTGCTGAAATTGGGTGAAGGAATACTTATTTGTTCCGTTCTGTACACTATACGCTTATAATTTGTAAAGAAATAAATATAATTAAACTGTATTTTAAGCCAAAACAACTTTAAATCTATCTAAGCTTTAACTAAATGAAAAATCCACTAGTACCCAGATGATCTCAATGGTTTGTTTAGTTTTGCTTAAAGAGAGACCTCTCTTACAACTCTTGACTTATTCAGTCTGAAATTTGTTTGGCCCGACTAAAGAGGTTACTTCTTGCTAAAGTCGGGTCCCGAGGGACATGTAAACATTTAGCAGCTGAAGTTTAGATTGTGTTAAACTTTGGAGTACTTCCTTGCAATGTATATTTACTGTAAAGCCCTGTGTTTACATTAAACTGTACTAATAAAAAATGCTGATCTTGTGGCAAATAGTTCATGCAGTGATCACGAGGTCTGGGTTTGAATCGTAATTAACCGATGTAGGCCCGTATTACACAATGAAAATCAGACGTGAATCTAGTTTAAAAATAAAAATTTTGGTACAAAAATCAGTTTTTACAACTAGATTCAGGACTGATTTACTGTCTGTAATACGGGCCTTAGTGGTGTTATTTTGTTATTTTTATTTTTACGGTTCATAATTGGTAAAAATAGTTTTTACCAATTATGAACCAATGTTGAAAAAATAAATAAACGTAGCAATTTAAAATGATTTCTTGTGCGATCTTAAAAAAGAAAAACATTGTTGGGCAAAACTTTCAAAAATATACATTAGAAAAATATTTTGAATTCAATATACCGTGCGCTACCGACATGCATCACTATGCTAATTTTAGGTTTCTAGTCTTACTGTTTTCAAAAACAAACAGTTGTGTCCCACACACTGACGCAAGAGTCATCATAAAACGGATCTGTTTTTCCTTTAGAAGTACGGAATCCTAGAAATAAGACCAGTAAATCGTAGACTAGACAGTCACAGTACGTCCTCCAGTAGAACCATAAACTTACGTTAAACCACTCTCCTGAATTGATCCAGTTCTAGTGCCTCACGAAAAACATATTTGGACCGAAGAGGACCGTATTAAAGAACGAAAATCAGTCGTGAATTTAGTTTTAAAACTAACGTTTTAATACAAAAATCAGTTGTTAAAAATAGATTCATGACTGGTTTATGTTCTGTAATATGGGCCTAAGAAGGTATTCTTGTATTGTGTGTGCGTTTGCAAACGTTTCACATGCGCAAACAACCAAACCGAAACAAATATTTGTGGGTCACACAATTTGCCCCGTGCTGGGATCGAACCTTTGGCTACTCAAACCAGTAGGCGGAGCGGCTGAAACTCTTAACCACTGGGCAAAGCCGTCCGTCACATCGATCAATGAAACGATCATTCCACGTAGTTATCGTAACCCACCACGTTAGGCGTTTTAGTCGGTCATAGCGAATAAGGGCTTTGAATGTGGAATTTCGTGCAAGACGAGGATTTCAGAATTGCAGAATAAATTTATAATATCTCAACTGGGACCGAATGGGGTAGAGACTAGAATATTTTGTACCTGCTCATTGTCAAATAATTGAATAATAAAATCATCACTATCACTACATTTTAGTAAACAAAGTCCCCTCGCCGTGTCTGTCTGTCCGTCTGAATGCGATAAACTCAATAACTACCAAACAGATTTTCATACAGTTTCCTCCAATGGCCGTAGTGAATCAAGAGGAAGGTTTATATGTATAATTCATGCGTGCCAAGCCGGAACTGGACGTAAGTAAGTGAATAAGTCCCAAAAATACCATCATCCCTATGGATAACTTTACAATGAGCGCAATACGATAACTTCATTCACACCTTTGCCACCCTCGCTTTGGGAATACAAACGTCGCGGTGTTCTTTTTTTAACTCCCGTGATCGGGAAGCATTGACGAAATATGAGGTACTTTTTTGGAAGCGGCCAGGGCGGGCGGGGTCATTTCTTGCCGACGTTTGCAAAAAAAATTATAATTCGGAAAGAACGGATTAGGTGTACCTACAAATGTAATTTTAGGTCATCTAAACAAAAAAACATAAAAATACCTCGTAAACTACTAAAAAAAATTGCCTAGATTTCGGCCTAAGTAAACCGTAAAAAAAAAACAGTTTTTACAATAATGTTAAAGTTCACCTATGGTTTTGGCAAAATTATTCAGCAGTATTATACATCAACAGAACGAAAATAAATTCCTCTACATTTTGTTAAAACATTTACTTTGGTTACGATTTAGTGTTGAACCACAAAACCGATAAAAAAATTCACTCGCCCAATGTATAAATTCATACATTCCCGAGGTTACTAGGGAATGATATACGTATGACTTCATACGTTCCCGAGTCAAGAGGTATAACACTGACCTAGGACTCGAACCCACGATCTCGAGATCGTCAGCTTCATCAAACGCCACTACAGCAACGAGGCAGTCAAATAAAAATCTAAGCTTAAGTATTGTTGGCTTAGTCTATAAAATACTACTTCCCTCCTTTACTACTACTTCCATACCGCACACAGGATCCAACACCGATCCCGCCAGCGAAGTCAACGAATTCCTTGCCCGGTGGCTGGTATAGAGCACCACGGCAAGACATGCTCTCCCCCATAGCGACTGCTCCATTTGAGGCTGTTCCTCCTAAAGGCGCCCTTGAGCTAGTTGCCCCCTGTCTTTCCGGCTCGAGCGTAATTTTTGTACGCTCGCCCTATTCCCCGGTGAAGGTGTAAAGGCCTCTCGGCTAACAGTGTAGATCATTCACACACAACACACAAACATTTCAGTAATGTTTAATAATGTAAATAATTTACCTGGGTATAATTGCTAAAAAAACTCATTATCTTGACTGTCACGTACTATAACGATATTTAATTTCGCGAAGGCACATTCTTTAGTGTCCCCGTGATATTAATTACTCTATGCTTCCTTGCAAGAGGGCTAACTAAAATTATTTTAGTAATATAAAATTCCTTTCCTCCTTGGCGAAAGTTCCAAAAAACAATTTACTCATGATTACTACAAAAAGTAAACCTTAAATTTAGTTATCTATTCAGTTTTTTAGGTATCTATATGGTCTGTAAATAACATTATCGTTTGGGGAGGGTACGTTATTTTCATTTTGAAGATAAACCAATTTAAAACTATAAATATTATGCTACATGTACTCGACCAAAAAATTCTCGACACTGTCAAAAATGGCTCGAAATCGTAACCAATTGTCATTATCAAAAAAAAAACTTATTAACCTCTAAGTACCAAAAACAAAAATCGCCCTAAAATATCGTGATAAAACGGCCGAGTGGATAAATCATAAAACGGAATATGCGAATAACAGCGACTATTTTTAACCTATACACAGAGCGGTTATCTCGAACCATCTCCACCTTTAAAAACCATAAATTGTCAGTGTACCTACCACTTTACTTTATGTAATCCAAGCCATTAATCTTTAATTAATCGATAGTGTACAACCCCAGCCGGGTAATCCGTCACGTGAAGACATGTTTATTAGCTCTGGAGGTACGTGTGAGATGTAACTACTGGTATAAGTGAGCGGTTTTTTTAAGTTCTTTATTCGATTTTTTTTATCTCTAGAGCAATTATTTTTGACTCAAGCGTAGATCAAAAGAACACACATAAGAAAGTGCATGGGTGAGGATTAAGACAAGAGGATGAAAAAAAAATTACGCAACAAATCGTGAGTATACTACTATACTTCATGCAGTGCAAACCACCAATTTTTAATTAATCTTTAATGTACGACTCCGACCGAGTATATATATTTGTGAGGTTATTCATTTACTTTTTTCTGTCTTTTTATCTCTACAGAAGTATTTTACATCTGACTACGTTGGATGATGAGGAAGAGGAAATGTACGATGTTGGAGATGTACGATATAGAGACCAGATAAAGAAGTTGATTCAAAAATATGATCCCAAAAGATCTAGTAAGAAATCTAATGTTTAATTGAAAATCTTACATACGAATGAGGTGCCAGTTCATCAAAGTCCACGACGATTGTGGCCCTTAGAGCTTGATGTGATAGACAAGCAGATTGCGGAGTGGCTTGGGCAAAGAATTATTGCACCTAATAAACCGGATTATGTAAGTCCAATTGCACTTGCAAAGAAAAAGAATGGTAAATATCGCTTGTGTGTTGATTAAAGAAAATTAAACAAGAAGATAATTAAGGAAAGATTCCCGCTTCCTCTCATAGAGGACCAATTAGACCCATAGAAGGAAGCAAGGATGTTCACGTCACTTGACTTTCAGAATAGTTTCCTACATGTGAACGCTAATAAACACCGTCAAATGTACATGTCTTTTGCTACCCCACCAGGACAATATGAATTTGTAAAAATGCCTATTAAGTGCACCTCCTAAAAAATATCTAAACTTTAATTACTTACACCGACACACGGTTCAGTTTTTTTAAATCTACCCTGTGCTGTGGGTATATAAAGCCTAAGAATCCTACTAATATTATAAAATTGAAAGTTTGTATGTTTAGATGTTTGTTACGCAATCACGCTAAAACGGCTAAAAAGATTTGGATGATATTTGGCACACAGATAGTTTATTACCTGGATTAACACATAGCTTACTCTTTGTCCCGGAAAATTTTTGGGTTTTCGGTCTACAGTCAACGCAGACGAACTCGCAGGCAGAAAATAGCTTTTAATATTAGTAGGATGTGAAAGTTTGTATGTTAAGATGTTTGTTACTAAAACACGCAAAAATGACTGAACAGACTGGGATGAAATTTACACAGATAGTTGGACAGGAAAATATTAGGTTCCTGTGTAAAGTTAACGCAGAAGAAGTCGCGAGCAGAAAGTAGTATTTAAATAAATTTCTAAATAAAAAATGCCCACTCAATTTTCACCGGCTAAAATTAGAGTTTTTTTTCAAAGCTCATTCTTTGTTAGAGAAAACAAATTTAAAACAACATAAAAAAGTAATTTGTGGAGGTTCATAGCTTATTTACCAGCTGAACCCTTATTCGCTATGACCAATTAAACACGTAACGCGGCGCGTTACGATAACTTCGTGGCATAATAGTTTAATGGTACTTCAGTGACATAGATATGACATGTTCTACGTGGAGGAAATGAAACTTCTGCCTCTTCTTATTTTAAATTCAATACAGTTTTACAAAAAATCTTCTCTCTTCATTTTTCTTATCATCTTCTCACCTTGCATGCTCGTCTACGTTCTGTTTTCTATTCACTTATTCCTGTCACTCCTTGTCGGCTCGTTCATACGTCTTCCTTACGCTCTTCCTATCATAGATACAAACTAACAATCCATTCAAGTCGTAAAAAGAATACCATTGCACGATCATTTCCCGTTATCGTATCGTAACGCACCACGTTTTGGTCTTGGCGCATAAGGATCCTGCTCATGTACAATAATTTTTAAATTCAGCGCAAACAAAGGTAATTAATGTGGGGTTCAGACCGTATTGAACTGGATATATTTATACTAATCGGTTAATAATGTTGTTTAATCTTTGGAATTTAAGAGTTGTATTAACTTCATGTATATTCAGTACCTATTATTGCGTACCTATTGTGCGTAATAAAAATTAACCATCACTTGCTTTAACTGTGAAGAAAAACATCGTGAGGAAACCTGCATGCCTAAGAGTTTCTTGAAGGTGTGTGATGTTCGCCACCCCGTACTGGGCCAACGTGGTGGACTATGGCCTAAATGCTCTCAGTTTGGGAGGACGCCCGTGCCCAGCGGTGGGACACTTTCTTAAGATGAATACGTTTTGATCTTTCTTCGCGAGAAATCGGGCTCTCTTTCTGTGTTATGACTTAATATCACACTCGTCTGCTGCGTTCGAATCCTAGTTTAATAGTGCGCTTTTTCTATAGAATTAATCTTGTTCGTAGTTCGGAATCTGGAATGATGCCTGCTATAATGACAATATGCTCCTACATCGGGAAACATTATTGTTGGCGAGAACACCCTTAGGTGTTCTCAGTACATCTCAACCTTCCACGCGTTATTATATTTTTCTGTATAAAGATTTCCGCCATGTAAATAAGATTTCCGCCATGTAAATAAGATTTCCGCCATGTAAAGTAAGTCTTCCGCCATGTAATTTCCGCCATAACAAAAAGGGCTCCTAAAAACGGCCTCAGTTACGTACTTTGTGATGGCTGAATTCGATTATTTTTTAAATATCGCCAAAATCTGTCATTGTGTGAATGCGCATGCGAGTGCATACTACAGTATATCTACCCTATAGGTAGATAAATTTAATGCAGTTTCCGCGCACGCGATACGCTATCTAGACAAGTAATTCATCAAGTATCTAATGTACATAATATGTAATCTATATGACAGCTAACGCACGTTATAAGTATCATAATATCTAATGTACAAAATAGTCCCTTATTCGGGACTGCAACCGTGGAATAGTAACAGTATTCATTTTAGTCCCAATAGATCGCTATTCCAAGATGACGTTTGAATATCATTGAGAACACATGCTTTGATCCTTGGCGTTATATAGTGAAATAACAGAAGGGCAAGTCACGTTTGTGTTCTATTTCGCTGTTGAAAGTTTTCGTTGCTTATGTACCTACCTATACATACCTATACACTTACAATAAGTATCATTATATTAAAACGTGAAGCAAAAATGTTGTACCCTGTTTTACGAAAATTGCGCAGACGTAGGAGTATGAAATTTCCCACACTTATAGTTTATATCGAGAAGGAGTGCAGAATGCTAATATTTTTCTTAAATTATGCATAAAAATACATTAAATCAATAAAAACACATTACACACACTTCCATGTATTTGACACAATACACTTTAAATTGAGAATAGATTAATATCGTTTGTTTTTAATATTATTCGTCTATAGTCTTACTGAATGTCAAACATAACCAGCAAAAGGTGAAAGAGTTTTTACAAAAAACATCGTTTACAGAGAAGTTTTGTATCATTAATTAAATTATCGAAATATGTATGTCAAGATCATTGGACAGCATTTTATTTTTGGTTTTTTGTTTCCATAAAAAAAAGGTATTCTTTATTTTAACCATTTTTTGTTTATTTTTTTTTCTTTTTTTTTAATTATAATTTCATATAATTTGTTTAAAAAAATAGACAAATTAATAGTGTAGCCAAGGCGAAATCTGTTATAATAGAAATATTGTCTTTGACAATAGAACCTTAATAATGTTCAAACTTATAATTTCAATAAGTATGGTCGAATTTCGACCAATGGGCGACCACTAGAAAGTATTCAATGTGTTAAAGGCCGTATTGAAATATATTTGAAGATTGAACAATGATAGAACCGTGGGAATTAACTGATAAATGGATACACTTTTTTCTAATACGCGGAAATTTCGCGTGACTAATGGCAAAATTTTGTTTTGATATAAAAAAGGGTTTTCATCATTGTTGTAGTAGAAGCAGGAATATCTACACATGATTAACAAACAATTTGTACAAAATCAGTGTTATTAAAATTTGTGATCTAATTAACTCAAAATATAAAAATGACATAAACGAAAGCCTAAATTCTGACACACAGAACCTCTCTTAAAACCAAGTCCTCCAACTAAGTCCAGTACCGTACAGTACCAGGCAGACCTAACCAAATTTTACCTTCTGTTAAACTCTTGGCTATTTATCAACTTTAATTGTTCTTAAAAAACTAGAAAGCATAGGCATACGAGGGCTTCCACTTCAATGGTTTAAAAGTTATTTGACTCTCAGAAGACAATGCGTAAACGTTAATGATTTCTTGAGTTCAGAACTTTCTGTTGATTATGGCGTCCCACAGGGTAGCATTCTTGGTTCAACACTCTTTCTAATCTACATCAATGATATTTACAAAATCCTCAATGACTCTAGCTCGAATATTATATGTTTTGCCGATGACACAGTACTAATTTATCACGGCAAGTCGTGGTCTGAAACTGTACAAAATGCTGAAAATGGTATGACTAAAATAGTTTCTTGGTTAGATAACAATTTGCTGACCTTAAATACTCTAAATACCATATTTTTATATTTCCATAAAACTAAAGTAACTGACCCTGTAGCGATCAAGCATATTAAAGTCCATGTAGCCTGTAACAACCTGACACATTGCAATTGTGAAACCATAACTAGAGGATATAACATAAAATATCTGGGCGTGACAGTGGATGCAAAGCTCTCTTTTAAGGATCATATATCTGCCTTGGCAACTAGAGTCCGCAAACTTACACATGTCATGTGTCGGCTCCGTGAGGTCGCTGACCCCTAAACTTTGAATTTAGTATATACATCGCTTTATGAGTCCATTATCTCTTACTGCATCACAATTTGGGGTGGATGTGGTGTGACTACTATGATCGATTTAGAGAGAACTCAAAGATCGGTTTTGAAAGTTTTCCTTAAAAAACCTCGCAGATATCGTACACATACTCTATATAACGATTCTCAAGTTTTAGGAGTAAGAAAACTTTACAATTATAAAGTAGTCCTTTTACAGCATAAAAATACCTTAAGCTCTAACGTTTAACTGCATCTATTAAACAAAAGAACATTTAGTGTCCCTACGTCCGTAGTGAATTCTGTATTTGCTCAGCATCATTTACACTTTTTAGCCCCATACACATATAACAAAATAGTTCTCAAATGTGACATCAAAAAGAATTTAGTTAAAGAAGCCAAGGTAAAACTGAAACACTGGCTTTTACAACTATCATACGCAGAAACCGAAAATTTATTATATATTGTTACGTAATGATTGATATATACACAGCTCTTGTCGCAAGTCACAATATATGTACAAATACTATGATTTTAGCACACGTATCCATACATACACATATACATCTTCCGAGGCGCATACAGATACACACACACGCAAACACATACACACACACGCACACACATACACGCACACATAGACACACACACGATGGTACAAATAGGTACTTAATTTTATAATAATATTTGTATTCCTACTCTTAAGACTTACTGTACTGCCAATACCTATATATATGTAAATCGGTCAAATTACGGTCTTCACGATACAGGCTGCACCTAGTGTGAAGGCTACAAGTATATACTATGTACTTTTTGGTAAATAAATAAAGTTATTATTATTATTTCGATGTGTTGTTTGCAAGCAATAAATATTGATACGCCTTGCGGCCCTGCAAACCACGCCTCGCATCGGGTGTTTTATTGCTTATGAATGTATCAGATGAGATATTGGATCTTACAAAGTCTTTCACAAAGTTTTTCTATATTCATGCCACAGTATAAAAGTAAACAGCACTGTAACAAAATACAGAGCATTATTGTTGGACTTTTACAAGCTCTGACGGACACTTGGTCCAGTGTATAGGAACTTGCCCTACAAATGTTTGATTCGGTCTGGGTATTTGTGTATGTGAATTTCATGTGTTCGTTTTCTTTAAATAAAGCTTCCTAGGCCGCACGGGCAGAATTGAAATATTATTGAAGATTTTGCTATGATGGAACAGCGGATATATTGCACTAAACACCCCCATCTCGACGCATGGTGCCGTGGATCAAGTTCTGTGGTGCATATTAAAGAAGGTGCACTGATTTACGAGATCAAGACTGCGTCTTTGGTCTAATGACGCATTTTTCCGCTCGCTAGCACGAATCCTATAGTGCGGTCTTATAGGTATCCTAGGTCTGAATCCGTTAGACAGTTATTTAGATTTTCCTATCGGAAAATTGTTGGTCAGTAGCAGTACGAAATCTAGAATTTAGCCGGTATAAATCAAAAGGCTCGCTCCCAATTACCCTGAAACGAAAATTTTTGGTGAAATGTGGATGTAAATATTACACCTCTGCCACCCACACCCGCTGAGGGAATATAAGCATGACTTTGTTTTTTATGTTTCTCACCTGCCACTTAAAATTTCTGATTTTAATAAGCTTTAAACATGTTCATCTAAAATCAGCCTAGTCCCTTATTATATAGACAGGTCAAATACATCGATATCAACCGAACCGAACCTATTCCAAAGTATTAATGGGTTCCAATATCGCCTAATTTACGATGCAAACACTCGCTCTGCATGCTAACGGCTCTGGTAAATGTATTTAGTGTGTAAACGGCTGTCGAACGCCCCGGGCCACCCCAAGCAGCGACTGGAAACCTTCACACATTGAACATTTTCCTGAGAGCTTAGCTCTAAAACTCATCGTTAACGTGACGCTAATGAGTAATCGCGTTGTCATGTTTATATAGTAAATTCGTAGTGCGACAAGGATGGCACATCCACTCGCTAGCGTCACGCTAACGTCAATCGTTTCGCACTAAGCTCTTTGATATAAAAGACTAGAACAATGCAAACAAACAAGATGCAAAGACAGGCCTGAGTAAAGCACTATGTGTCCAATGACCTATGTGTACCAATTGTCCAAAAGCTGTCAATGTATACCTACGTTCTTAGACTAATACTTGTCTAGACACGCCATTGTTTACAACAATGTCACCGAAAGGCAGCACGGTTGCCATGGTTACCTACCATGTCATACGTGTTCTAGGGATTTCTAGGGAGCTTAAGGCTTTTTTACCCGACTTTTTATGAAATGTTGAAATATATTAAGTTATTATTTTTATTAAAGCTTCTTGAGCTGGAAGAAGAGATAAACAAGTTGCGGTGGAATATTGTTGGTTTATCGGAGGTCCGAAGAAAGGGCGAGGACACGATAACCTTAAAATCCGGCAACTTGTTTTACTACCGGGAGGGCGAACAGCAGTCCCAAGGTGGTGTCGGATTTATCGTCCACAAGTCACTCATAGACAACGTTGTGTCCATCACTAGTGTGTCGAGCAGGGTAGCGTACCTGATACTCAGAATATCCAAAAGATATTCGCTGAAGGTCATACAGGTCTACGCACCGACCTCGGCATACTCAGATGATAACGTCGAAGTAATGTATGAGGACATTAGTAGAGCCATACATACTTCCAAAGCACACTTTACAGTGGTTATGGGTGACTTCAATGCGCGCCTGGGCAAACGGGGCGATGATGAATTGAGAGTGGGGCAATTTGGATATGGGCAGCGCAACCCCAGGGGTTCTGACCCAGAGGCTGGCCGAATATCTGGAGAAGGAGGGACTCTTTATGATGAACTCTTTCTTCCGGAAGCCGCCTCATAGGAAATGGACCTGGATGAGCCCTGATGGTTCCACAAAAAATGAGATAGACTTCATCATGAGCACCAAGCGACAAATATTTAATGATGTCTCCGTGATTCACAGGGTAAAAACCGGCAGTGATCACCGAATGGTCAGAGGCACATTAAATATTAATGTCAAAATGGAAAGATCGCGTCTGATGAAGTCTACGCTCCGACCTTGTAATGCACATATCCAAAACCCCGAGAACTTTCAACTCGAATTGGCAAACCGCTTCGAATTGCTAGACAGCAGCGCATCAGTGGACGAAATCAACAACAGGCTGGTAGAGACTGTCCATACGGTCGGGTCCAAGTATTTTAAGCCCCACCGTAAAAATAGACCTCAAAAACTATCCAACTACACCCGAAACCTCATGGCTGAGCGACGTTCCATGACGCTCCAAACCTCCGATGATGCTAAGTCCTATAGGCAGCTCAATGGACAGATACTGAAGTCCTTGCGACACGATTTACGGTCCTTCAATACAAGGCGTATTGAGGAGACCATAGCACAGAACAAGGGCTCCAAAGTGTTCGCAAGAGACGCGTCTATTGGGCAAAGCCAGTTGACGAAGCTGAAGACAGAGGACGGAAACGTAACGTCGAATAGGTCAGAGGTGCTCAGGGAGATAGAGAGGTTCTATGGGCAGTTGTACACCTCAGTAGCTGAACCTGTTGTTGACTTGGTGAAAGACCCAAGAGCCAAGCTAACCCGACACTACACTGAAGATATCCCGGACATCAGCCTGTACGAGATTAGGATGGCTCTCAAACAACTCAGAAATAACAAAGCGCCAGGCGAAGACGGAATTACCGCAGACTTTCTGAAAGCGGGTGGAACGCCGGTACTTAAAGTCCATCAGAGGCTGTTTAATTCCGTCTTGCTCGAAGAGAAAACGCCGGAAGCATGGAACAGGGGTGTGGTGGTACTGTTTTTCAAGAAAGGTGATAACAGTTTACTGAAGAATTATAGGCCCATCACACTGCTGAGCCATGTTTATAAGTTGTTTTCGAGAGTCATCACGAATCGTCTCGAACGCAGGCTTGATGACTTCCAGCCTCCCGAACAAGCCGGTTTCCGGAAAGGCTTTAGTACCATAGACCACATACATACGCTGCGGCAGATTATACAGAAGACCGAGGAGTATAATCGGCCACTATGCTTGGCGTTTGTGGACTATGAGAAAGCCTTCGATTCGATCGAGACTTGGGCGGTTCTTAGATCTCTCCAGCGATGCCGCATTGACTATCGGTACATTGAAGTGTTGAAGTGCTTGTATAATAACGCCACCATGTCAGTCCGAGTACAGGGGCAGTGCACGAAGGCGATCCCCATAAAAAGAGGAATAAGGCAGGGCGACGTCATTTCTCCAAAACTGTTTACGGCCACCTTAGAGGACGCCTTCAAGCTCTTGGAATGGCAAGGACTTGGCATCAACATCAATGGCGAATACATCACTCACCTTCGATTTGCCGACGACATTGTGGTCGTGGCAGAGTCGCTGAAAGATCTAGGACGAATGCTCGGTGACCTCAACAGAGTATCTCAACAAGTGGGTCTTAAAATGAACATGGATAAAACGAAAATAATGTGTAACGTCCATGTCGTACCCACCGCACTCACCGTTGGGAACTCTACTCTTGAAGTTGTCGACGAATACATTTACCTGGGACAGGTAGTCCGGTTAGGTAGGTCCAACTTTGAGAGAGAGGTCAATCGACGAATCCAACTCGGCTGGGCAGCGTTCGGGAAACTGCGCAACATCTTCTCATCCAAAATACCTCAGTGCCTAAAGACTAAAGTTTTTAGTCAATGTGTGTTACCAGTGATGATATATGGATCAGAGACGTGGTCTCTTACAATAGGTCTCATAAAAAAGCTCAGAGTTGCTCAGCGAGCTATGGAGAGAGCTATGCTCGGCGTTTCTCTACGCGATCGAATCAGGAATGAGGAGATTCGTAGAAGAACCAAGGTCACCGACATAGCCGTTAAGATTAGCAAGCTGAAGTGGCAATGGGCGGGCCACATAGCGCGTAGATCGGACGGGCGTTGGGGCAGAAAGATTCTAGAGTGGAGACCACGTATTGGCAAGCGCAGCGTGGGACTACCGCCTGCCAGATGGACCGACGATCTTGTGAAAATCGCAGGAAGTCGTTGGATGCAGGTGGCATCGGACCGGTTACGCTGGAAAGCGATTGGGGAGGCCTATGTTCAGCAGTGGACAAGTATAGGCTGAGATGATGATGATGATGATGATTTTTATTAAGTTATTATTAAGATATTGATTGTAATAGCAGCCGGTTCAGTATATAAAAAACAATAATGAATATTTTATATTAAAATGTTCTAGCCTAATAGCACAAAAAGACGAAATACCTATTGTATATTACGTTAATAAGATAGACCTATTAAAAATTATAAAAAGTAATATTAATTATTGAAATAAAGTATACTTTATCTTTTATTTATCTAGACCGTAAGGACTAAGATGTTGCAGCGTTTATATTTACACTTAGCTAGTACTCTAACATCATTTCAAACACGTGACCCTTTTTTCGATGTATATTTACTACTATGTAGTTAGATTTCTATGTTAATGTGATATTTTGTAGAATATATATGGTTAGTTTAGGATATTCTATTTAATTCTACTGTAGGTATACTTGTTGCTATCCTCTACTCTATTTTCATCTCTCTATCGCTCTAAGGTTTGCTGGAAGAAAACTCAATATTGAGTTAAGCTCGCCTTTGTACATAAACTTTCAGTTAAATTGTTATTTGTCAATATATGTGTACAATAAAGAATTAAATAAAAAATAAATAAATAAATAAAATAATATTAATTCATACCTATACAAATTTTAAGCAAATTTCCCATTATTTTGATAAATTACCCCATTTCTTAATTGGCAACACCGGGCAATTTTAGCAACCTACAAATATCGTAATTAATATAATAATCTTCTTGTTATAATTATGTTTTACCTCTGCGATTGTGGCATAATTGCACAGCACAAACCAGCACTTTTTATTTTTTTACGAGCTCAACAATGTGTAGCTGCCAAAGTGACACTGACGTAAGAGGAGAATTTATTGACCATTTTGGTGCATACATTTTTTGCCGTTATCGCGCGTGGGATCCTCAATCTAGACAAGTAATTCATCTGAACCTACGTATTTAGAGATCCTAACGTACAGTAATGTTTCCCCACTTTTTGTCATATTAACTACATGTCGCCCCCTTCAAAGATCGTAACTACGAACGGCTGAAATTTAATTCTTAATAGCGTGAAAATCGAATATGTATCACGATGGCTTCATGCAATAGTTTAATGAACAGCTCCAGTTACTAGATCTATATCACGGGTTTGAACGGCATGTTCAATATTTTTGTACCACAAACAGTTATTTTTTGGTTTAGGTGTTTGTATATGTGAATTTTATGATTGCAAACGCACTACACAGGAATAATTCCTACTGCGGGGCTACATTTTCTTTTTCAAATTGAAACATGAAGACAAAGTGGCCTCGCTCAGACCTCTAGACCAAGTGGTCATGTATCACTATTTATATGTAACCATTGTGTGGCAGATAGTGTCGGCAGATATCTTAGATTTTTCTTAGGAAGTTGTTTATTACTTTTACTAGTCATCTGTCATTCCAACTTGGTTGGCGAGCAAGCAGGAAGAATCAAAAAGATTTTTAATCCAAGGGTTGGGGACGGACGGTATTATATTATATCATTACACCCCTTCATATTCATATGTTAACGACACAAAACGAAATAAAAATATCGATAGGCAAACGAAACCCCCATTTTTGCGGCCCTTAATATTCCATATTTTATTATCAGGGGTCGCGGTTTCTGCTAAATATGGTCAATTATTTGGAACGTTAAAATATCCAATAAACAAGAATATATTTATATGTTCGTATTTTTTTGAGATACGGTTGTAAAAATTATCGACTTTCACAATACGTGACACATATTCTGCTAGTTCAAAATTCTCAAAATAAAAAAGGTGATAACGTCCGTAAATTCTACATTCCTCAAGCGGAGGTGAAAAATGAGTACTGTGTATAACCACTTACTGCCCATTATGTAAGGTCCCAATGTGATGCGAGACTATTGCCATTATAACTGCCACAATTCTAGATTCCCAACTGATACTGGGTATTTTATGATACATAAATAATCTATACATATTTTATCGACTTGGGATTCAAACAGACACTCGAAAATGTTATTTTCACAAATGGTCACCTAGACTCATCAGACTGACCAAGCCTAACACTGTTTCATAATTCCCACAGATCTACGAATGAATCGTTACGTTTCATGTTATGGAAGGAGAAAAGACAACAATACCTGACCGGCAACAACACCTGATGAAGCATTGAACAAGACACAAACAACAAACTGAATAAAAACTTATTAAGCTAATCCCGGACATCAGCCTGTACGAGATTAGGATGGCTCTCAACCAACTTAAAAACAACAAAGCGCCGGGTGAAGACGGAATTACTGCAGAGCTTCTGAAAGCGGGCGGATCGCCGGTACTTAAAGTCCTTCAAAGGCTGTTTAATTCCGTCTTGCTCGAAGGAAAAACGCCGGAAGCATGGAACAGGGGTGTGGTGGTACTCTTTTTCAAGAAAGGTGATAACACTTTATTAAAGAACTATAGGCCCATCACACTGCTGAGCCATGTTTACAAGTTGTTTTCGAGAGTCATCACGAATCGTCTCGAACGCAGGCTTGATGATTTCCAGCCTCCCGAACAAGCCGGTTTCCGGAAAGGCTTTAGTACCATAGACCACATACATACGCTGCGGCAGATTATACAGAAGACCGAGGAGTATAATCGGCCACTATGCTTGGCGTTTGTGGACTATGAGAAAGCCTTCGATTCGATCGAGACTTGGGCGGTTCTTAGATCTCTCCAGCGATGCCGCATTGACTATCGGTACATCGAAGTGTTGAAGTGCTTGTATAATAACGCCACCATGTCAGTCCGAGTACAAGGGCAGTGCACGAAGGCGATCTCCATAAAAAGAGGAGTAAGACAGGGAGACGTCATTTCTCCGAAACTGTTTACGACCACCATAGAGGACGCCTTCAAGCTCTTGGAATGGCGAGGACTTGGCATCAACATCAATGGCGAATACATCACTCACCTTCGATTTGCCGACGACATTGTGGTCATGGCGGAGTCGCTGGAAGATCTAGGACGAATGCTCGGCGACCTCAACAGAGTATCTCAACAAGTGGGTCTTAAAATAAACATGGACAAAACGAAAATAATGTGTAACGTCCATGTCGTACCCACCGCACTCACCGTTGGGAACTCTACTCTTGAAGTTGTCGACGAATACATTTACCTGGGACAGGCAGTCCGGTTAGGTAGGTCCAACTTTGAGAGAGAGGTCAATCGACGAATCCAACTCGGCTGGGCAGCGTTCGGGAAACTGCGCAACATCTTCTCATCCAAAATACCTCAGTGCCTAAAGACTAAAGTTTTTAGTCAATGTGTGTTACCAGTGATGATATATGGATCAGAGACGTGGTCTCTTACTATAGGTCTCATAAAAAAGCTCAGAGTTGCTCAGCGAGCTATGGAGAGAGCTATGCTCGGCGTTTCTCTACGTGATCGAATCAGGAATGAGGAGATTCGTAGAAGAACCAAGGTCACCGACATAGCCGTTAAGATTAGCAAGCTGAAGTGGCAATGGGCGGGCCACATAGCGCGAAGATCGGACGGGCGTTGGGGCAGAAAGATTCTAGAGTGGAGACCACGTATTGGCAAGCGCAGCGTGGGACGACCACCTGCCAGATGGACCGACGATCTTGTGAAAATCGCAGGAAGTCGTTGGATGCAGGTGGCATCGGACCGGTTACGCTGGAAAGCGATTGGGGAGGCCTATGTTCAGCAGTGGACAAGTATAGGCTGAGATGATGAAGCTAAAGATTCTCGTTATACCTCTGAGTTTTCTAGAAACTACTCGATATAAATGAGCGTGTTGTAGCCACTTACACCTGGCATTCAATAAGGTGTAACAACCGCAATAAATTCTCTTACACGATCATCATAGATTTAGTCTGTGCGGATTGGTGAAGACAGATTTGTTGCCCATCAAGTGGCAGTTGGAACATCTCAAGCCGCCTATAAAGCATCGTACTCGGCCTAACGAGTGGGAGCCGATATCAATGGTTTTTCATGCTCTTGAATATGAAAATTCTACAAAAGTTCATCAATCTGAGTCTGACCGAGCCTAACGCTGCTTAGGCCTTTCAGTTCGCTAAGAAGGCCGCGGTCACACAGCGATACGAGCGCCTCTACAAACAACCTCTACGAAACAATTAAATTAAGCGCAACGCTTTACATCAAAAATCCCCTCGTGAAAGAATCAGATCTGCGAATCAATGCTTTCGATCAAACTATCGGCATCAACTCAATAAATCATAGAACTATCCCCGAAGAACAAGATATTTCCGAACATTCCTATTGATTTAATTTATAGAAATCGTATCGACGTCGAAAATAAGACACTAGAAGTGAGCATAACCGCGTGAACTTGTCGCCACACATGTGTGAAAATTATCACAAATTGTCTCAGGACTGCGTGGACTAATATTGCTGAGTATTTAATACAGTGCGGAAATTGGTATGAAAGTCTTCCAAAACTTATTATTGTACGTTTATAAGGTAACACAATTCTTAGGAAAATATTTTTACAGCATGTATAACCGTGCGTGTATGAAAAACGGCGAAAGTTTTTGAACAAAATTGTACGCTATTTCACTTCTAGTGTTTCATTATTACGATTTCTGTGGTTTCAGTCATGAGTTTTATATGTCTGTAAATCTATCGATTGGAAACAAACGTATAACGATAGACGAAGCGACTCGAGGTGATTCGTTCGCGACTTTTAGACAACACCTACAACATAAGTGTAAAATATATGTTCATCATCATCATCATCTCAGCCTATACTTGTCCACTGCTGAACATAGGCCTCCCCAATCGCTTTCCAGCGTAACCGGTCCGATGCCACCTGCATCCAACGACTTCCTGCGATTTTCACAAGATCGTCGGTCCATCTGGCAGGTGGTCGTCCCACGCTGCGCTTGCCAAAATATATGTTGGTTGTTACGAAAACTAGATCACAGTAGGAACAATTTCATTTGAAAAAGTAACAAAATATTAGACATCCCTGCGTTGGCCTTTCTGTTTATACTGCAGAATATTTCGCCTATTGAGAAATAAAAAATATAATATAATATATACGTCACATAATAATGAGATGAACCATTACATAAGTAGTCAGTCAGAAGTCAGTAAGGATAGGAAATACACAGCTGACATACAAAGAAGAGTGAGTGCAGGGAACAGAGTAAATTGTACGATTAGAAAGCTACTTGGGAGCCGGCACTTAATCCAAAAGTCGTAGCTTATATCGGCGAAGACATGAAGCTGTACAGCCATTATGTTGAATTTTATTTCAAATTAGCCGGACGTGACGGTTATATTTATTCAGAAATACCTGCCCTAGTCTGTCATACATTACTCGTATATGCCAATATTTCTTAACATTATGACATTTCTCTTACTTTATAAAGCAAGAAAAACGGCGGCCATCTGTCAGGATATACTGTTGTTGTCTCATGTCTGCTCACAATGTACTGTAACGTGTAATATGGTGCTGGACACAAAACCCTTACTATTTCCATGACATGAACATACATGACATGAACATACTGTTAAAAATCTTTGAAATATTATTAATAGTTAAGTATGAGATGCGCTCACTATGTGAAAGACATGAGCTCTATTCTACCGAATTTGATAGGGTTCCATTAATTCAATATTTGTGTATACGAATTAAACGAGGCGTTGAAGCGAATTCCTTGTGTAGATGCCGGGTAAGAAGTTTAAATAGGGTCTTGCTCATAAGGATGATAAAACTTTTTATTGTAAATTATACTTACTGAGTATAGTAATAACGCTTAAGTCACTTAAACAACAGGATGGCGTTAGGGCCGTTATTCTCTATGATCAACTGAACACGTAAACGGCGTGTTTCTATAACGTCGTGAAAATATAATCATCAAATGGTACTCTTTGTTGGTCAAGTGGCAAAGCGCATCGCTTTGCGATCACGAGGTCCTGGGTTCATATCCTCGGTCGGACAAATAATTTTTTTGTAACAAAAACTTCCCAGTGTGTGCCCGGAATCGGAATTGTGCCCGGTATACGGTAATAGGCTCACCCTCTATTACATGGAATCTAAAATCGTCGGCCAAAAGTGGGTGTACTCAGTACACCTCTGCCACCAACGCTTAGGGAATATAGGCGTGACGATGGTACTTCAGAGGCATACAGAATACCAATGATAATTCCTCGAAATTATCGTAACGCGCCGCGTTTAGTCATAGCGAATCATAACCATGATTCTGCTAATATTCACGATATGACGTACAAATTGCAATCAAAGTTTGGTTTTCATATAAACTTTTATAAAACTAAGTTTGGATATGATGACTTTGATAACAGTGTCATATAATTATGGCTTATTATGCTTTACTTTAAAAAAATGCCCAGGTATAATTATATCTAAGTAAGTAAAATGGTATGTTATGTACATACATCTATGATAACGCCGGCTTCGGGTATTTGTCATTTCCCTTCGACGCCATCATAAGCGGATTCTATTGTATATTATGTACATGAAATACACCGGTATCTCAAGTAGGAAAGTGTACAAATACAAGAGGGCGAAGCCTGTTGTAATCCCCGGCTTAGTGCCGAGCCCGTCTTGGCAAATAGCAACACTTCCCAACCCGCCATTCGCGGTTAATGTTCCTAGTTATAACTAGGACTTAAAGTATTATTTGGAATCTGATAAAATATGGATAGAATAAACAAAATTATGTTTTTATATCACAGTTATTTTTTAAATAAAAAGAATATATATTATAACAGGATACGCAGAGGTATACTGCGTCGACAGTTACCATATAGATTTATATAAAAACATTTATACAAAAGAATAGTTCAAAATGTAAACTAAATGTAGGTAAATAACCGAAATATTATTTATCACTGACACCTTTTTCCTAATGGAAGTATTTTTTTCACAAATAAAAATCATTAATAGGATACCAACTCGCCTAAAAAGAAGGACTTAAAACTAAAATACCCGGTTGAATATCATTGGAAGAAATTAAAATCAAAAAGTTTGTAGTTTATATACCTATAAAACCACATTCAAACCTATCTACATGTCTGTTGAAAACAGCCGCTGCCCGAAATGCGAATAGTTCCGTTAAATCAGCGCCTTTATTCACATGCAAATGATTTTAATTCGCGAATATAGACTTCGTGGATATAAAACTATTCATTCCATTGTTATACAATTCCAATTGACTCCTTTTGTATATTAATAAAAGAATAACCATGCAACCAAGTAATTAGAAGATTTAAAAAACATTATTATTTTAAGCCATTAGGCATTTTATTTGCAACTAACCGTTGCGGATGTCTCTGAAAGAGGAAAAATAATATGTTAAACTTTTTAAATCCTTACATTGCATTGTCATTAATCAATTTGATGTGCCATTCTGGCCAGACTACAAATTTAGTCAATAAACTTGAACGTGACAACACGCTTTCGCGATAGCGTTATGCAAACGTCAATCTGATCAAACTTCCTTCCAGGGATCCAAGCCTTCTGATCTCCCTGCGGCACTCTCTATTACAGTCATTTTAAACAATCACTATTAGCGACATGAACATACTGTTAAAAATCTTTGAAATATTATTAATAGTTAAGTATGAGATGCGCTCACTATGTGAAAGACATGAGCTCTATTCTACCGAATTTGATAGGGTTCCATTAATTCAATATTTGTGTATACGAATTAAACGAGGCGTTGAAGCGAATTCCTTGTGTAGATGCCGGGTAAGAAGTTTAAATAGGGTCTTGCTCATAAGGATGATAACATATCTCAGTTAGAATATCAAGACTTATTTGCTCTGACCAATTAAACCCGTAACGCGGTGTTACGATAACTAAGTGATATGATCGTTTAGTAGATCGATTCCGGTAGCATACAGAATACTATAATACGATCCATTCACGAGGTTGTCGTAACACGCAGCGCTTGGTCATAGAGAATACAGACCCTGCGTGGCTAGCACAGGCGGCGCAACAAGACATATGTTACGGATTGCGTTGCCCTGCGCGTGAGATAACCGTTTTGTATATGAACTAGCACGTCGTGCTGTTACAACAATTAGACACGAGAATCCCACTAATCTTACTTCCTAATAATATTACAAATGTGAAAGTTTGTATGTTTGAAATAAAACTATTTTACGGATTTTATCGCGGTTTATTTTTTTTATTTTTAGTTCCCGACGTTTCGAGTGCTTTGCAGCACCCATGGTCACGGGAGGGACTGAGGTGTTAGACGTCCAATAGGCATAGTTGTTCCGGGGTACCCTCAAACTTCATCAACTAAATCATCTTAACTCCATTAACCCTAAAATTCAGTTTACAATGGAGTTGGAGGCAAATAATTCCCTAGCTTTCCTAGATGTGTTAGTAATCCGTAACCCCAACAACACCTTAAGCCATACGGTTTATCGTAAAAAGACCCATACTGATAGGTACTTAAACGGTGAATCTCACCACCATCCAACACAGTTAGCTACCGTGGGTAAATCTTTGTTTCAGAGAGCACAAGGGATCTGTGACAAGAAACATCTGGCTGCCGAGCTTCAACATGTCAAGCAAGTCCTGCACGACAATAAGCTTCGAGTCCCACGCCAACGTCACAGTGACCGAGTGAAACCAGCCACAGTTGAGCGTCTCCCTGCTGTACTACCTTACATGAGAGGAGTCACGGACAAGATTGGCTACATCTTGAAGCGTGCTTCGATTAAAACATTTTTTAAGCCGCCGAAGAAGATCAGTCAATTTTTACCATCTGTCAAGTGTCAGATCCCTCTACAAGATGCAGGAGTTTACAAGCTTGATTGTGAATGTGGTCTCTCTTATATAGGACAAACAAAAAGACCGGTAAAAACTCGGGTTAAAGAACACATAGCTGACCTAAAACACCGTCGCTCAAAGAAGTCTGCAGTCTGTGAACATGTCCTTGACCGCACCCGCCATAACATCAGATTTGATAGACCACAAATCCTCGTGAAAGAACACCGATTCCTACCAAGGATGGTTCGCAAGGCTATTGAAATTAAAAAACATCCTAATTTCAATAGAGAAGATGGCTGGGTGCTTCCATCGTCTTGGGATCCGGTAATTAATATAATCAAATCCAAAACCAAGCATAACACTGCAAGACCTCAAGACACCGTGAGCTCATTCTGCGTAGATCGGACCAACAACAACAAAAATAATTAAGAAGTTTGAGGGTACCCCGGAACAACTATGCCTATTGGACGTCTAACACCTCAGTCCCTCCCGTGACCATGGGTGCTGCAAAGCACTCGAAACGTCGGGAACTAAAAATAAAAAAATAAACCTTGATAAAATCCGTAAAATAGTTTTATTTCATGTGTAATATTCGCGTAAATCTAAGAACTCAATAAGTTTGTATGTTTATTACCCAATCACGCAAAAACGGTATTGGATGGAATTTGGCACACAGTTTATTATCTGAATTAACATGTATGATACTTTATATCCCGGACACATAATAGGTATTTTTCTGTCATATATCTCTAAGGATCCATAAAAAGTATATAAAGGATCTATAAAAAGTATAGAAGTATTAATACTATCCGACCTGATTACCTATTACTGAAGTCAAATATAAGGCTCCCAAATTTGATTGGTGCTTTACAACTGGGTTTATCCTAGTTAAAGTCTCTTTTTTTTCTATGGCTGATTTGCCATTTTTTGTGTCTCCCGCTTTGCAAAGGATGGAAATGGATTTTTTACTTTTTCCTACTCCGTCTGTTATTTTTTTTTCTAATTAAATTTGTTTGGGAAAAGACAATTAAGGAAAGGGACACACACCCCAAGGCTCCACCTTGGTGTCATCTAAGGAGGACAATTTTGGATCCTGGCTTACAGGAGTTATAGTGGTGGGAATGTGTGGTGGACTTAGTCCCAAACAAAAAAAAACACTATCTGAAAATAGACCAAGCAATTTTTCATCACGAAAGTACGTACTGACTTACAGGATATAAATTATTATTAATTTACTTCAGAATATAAAACTAGAATTTATTAATTTCTTAATCTAAAAATACTCCCTATAAAGTTCCCTATAAAGTAAGCAATGAAGTAATTAGGAAGATAATCTGAAAAGCTTTTTTCTATTCTTCATTCTGACATATTCAATTTTTGTTTCAATTACCGCTTTGAGATTCATTGGGAGAACTTTGGAAATTTTTTTGTGGACCCCTCGTATCAGCCACTACCGTCGCCCGCGGCATATTCTCATCGACTCTCCCAATGCCGTTACTTCCCTTCTTTCTAATACAGTTACGGCACACATGATCAGACACCGACCTCACCGGAGAGGTCGAAGAATCCCTTGCTCACCGACCGGTGCGGAGCACCACGGCGAGACACCTACTATATGCCCTCCCTCATAGCGACTGCCCAAGCCGAGGTCTTTCTTTCTTGAGGTCGCCTTGAGCTAGTTGCTTCCTTGCTCTTCTTGCTCGAACGTAGTGGTTGTACGCTTGCCCTCTTGTCCAGTGAAGCTGTAAAAGCCCCGCGGCCTAAACAACCAGTTTCCCAAATATCTAATAATTGAAATAGTTATTGAAACTACATTTTATTTAACCGAGATTGCGATTACTTAGTATCCTTCTCGGAAATAGTTTTCATATTGTTTTGGGATAATGGCAAGCGAACGGTCGTTTCGAATAATCGAATTTGTATTTTACGGTACCTCCATATACCGATGTAGTTTTGCAGACGAGCCTGACAGTTTACCAAAGTGAAGAGCGGAAAACAATGGAGTGCCTTGGAGCCTGAAAAAATAGTCACAAATAGTTAGAATTTAATAATTAGTAAGCAATATTGTAGCATAATAAATTTAATTACATACCTTCTAATCCTTTTTTGTGTGTGTGAGTGATGTTAGCCGCGCTTTTACAGTTGCACCGGACAAGAGGGCGAGCGTACAACCACTACGCTCGAGCCAGAATGACAATAGGGCAACTAGCTCAAGGGCACCTCAAGAAAAATCGCCTCGGCTGAGGTATTCGCTATATGGAACCAATCATTCTAATCCATTCAGCTTTCAGCCATCTAATAACGATTAAAAACAAGATCCAAACATGTTCAAATTGGTGTATATTAACGCATAATAGTACTGTATGAAGACTTTTGAATAATTCTGAAGAAAGACTCTTGGGCTTAGTTCTCATTTTAAACATGTGTATATTACTCAAATTAGGTGTGATATCGTTGATTTGTAAAAGACCGGCCTCAGAGATAGAAGAACAATTTTAAAGACTGATGAACGATTACTATTATGTTATCTTACTATATCATCACGCCAGATCCCTTGCGAGGTTGGCAGAGAGTACAGAGTTCCAACAGGTTCTTTACTATGATGGTATAAAGATTTAGTTAATTCATTAAACAAAGAAGACTTTACAGTGATAATATTGTTTTCCTCAACCCCTCGATTCTCTATCCCACATAGTATATTATTAGTAATATCTCCTATCTCTTTTTTTTCTTTAGCCGAAAGACATCCATTGCAGGACATAGACTTCTCCTAAGATTGTCACGAATATCGGCTTCATGCTGAACGTATCCAGTTCTTACACAAAATCTTCCAGTAACACTTCCAGGTAAACAAAAGAGGCACACCAATTATCTGAAATGTTTAAAGAGAAAACGAACTAAAGGCTTAGCATGTATAGATCGCCGTTAGAGTAACGCTTTCGAATTGATTCGACATCCGTTTCTCTCTTCAAATTCACTGAACAAAGACGAACATGATAGCACGCTTTTTTGCTAACGTTACGATAAAGTCAAATGATATGAGAGCTTAGTATAAAAAGATTGACGTTAGCGTGATACGAGCGAATTGATATACCATCCTTGTCACGCTAGAAATTAACTTTCTATCTTTCTATTGCATCACGCCGGTAGGTAGGCAGAGAGTACAGTGTCCCAATAGGTTCTTTCCTTGCAGACCTCTGGCTTCCTCCACTCTCATAGTTCGCTTGCTTCATTACTTGCTAGCGACACGCTGTCGTCAAAATTATCGCGCCGTTCGTTAAGCCCTCTGTACCTAGCCTTATTATAGTTTCCGAGGCATGTCGTATAATTATGGCAAGCGTTTTTGTCGCCGGCACGTAATTACGTGAGGCGGTCGCAGCATACAGTAATCGCCTTGGACGTTTCAAAAAAGATCTCATTATGTCCTCGTGCCGTAAGTTAAAAACCTTTCTGAAATTAGCCACACGTAAAAGTGGTGACCCGGGAAGTTTTGGCGGGAAGTCGAAGAGTGATGTTGTCAATTTGTTTTAATTTCCAAAACTTGTGATATTTCGACTAATAATGTGTAATGTTGGTGGAATATTAACCATTATGTGTTCTTATATGTGCATGAGTGAAGGTAATTGTAACAAAGTGACAAAACGTGCCTTATTGACTTCCCTCAAAACGGCCGTCGTAATTGGTATGTAAGTATCTATCTATCTATATCATCAGCCAGCTCCCTCGCGGGGTAGGCAGAGAGTACAGAGTTCCAACAGGTTCTCTCCTTACATACCTCCCTGGCTTCCTCCACTCTCATAGTTCGTCTCATACACACTCGCCGGTTACGGAGACTCTTGACTTGCCCTTCAGCTAAGACACGGTCTATTTGATCATGGTAAGATAGTCTAGGTCTTCCCCGGCACCTACATCCTTCCACTTTCGCATTGAATATCTGTTTTGTGATTCTTCCTTCTGGCATTCTTTCTATATGCCCGAACCAACGGAGCATACCCTTTCTCATCTTTACACCGATACTATCTTTCATACCTACTCGCTTTCTTACAACGCTGTTGCGAATACGGTCGGTCAGCGTGACTCCGCACATCTTCCGCAGAGATCGCATTTCGACCGCATTTATCCTGCTTTCGTTCTCCTTCTTACATACCCAACTCTCACTGCCATATAACAGCGTTGGGACAAGCACTCCGTTATGCATGGCCAGCTGTGCCTTTTGGCTTAAGTACCGGCTCCCAAGTAGCCTTCCCATCGCACCATTCACTCTATTACCTGCATTCACGTTTCTCTCTATATCAGCGGTGTATTTCCCATCCTTACTGAAGGCGCATCCAAGATATACAAACTCATTCACTTGCTCCAGCACATCGTAACCAACCACAATCCTTGCATTCGTACTGGTTTCTTCCCGTTCAAAAACCATAATTTTGGTTTTCTTCACATTCAAATGTAAGCCATTGTTCATGCAGTCGTCTCTCATAACTGTGACTAGTGTTTGCAGATCAGTGGCTGTTGGCGCTATCAAAACCGCGTCATCTGCATACAATAGGTGGTTTATCACTAGATCACCTATTTTTCCCCCTTCAGTCATCGCATTCAGTCTTTGAAGACTTTTATCCAGATACACTATAAACAGTCTAGCGGACAACACGCAACCCTGCTTGACGCCGATTTTAACGTCAAACCAAAGTGACATGTTACCACCCACCCGTACGCATGCCTTGCTGTCCACGTAGGTGGACGGGACGGCTCGCAACAGGGTGCCGTTTATACCATACTCTGGCAAAATGTCCCAAAGTCTCTTTCGCACGACTCTATCAAACGCCTTCTCCAGGTCCACAAAACCGCAGAAAACCTTCCGGCCTACTGCCAGATGCTTTTCTACGATGTTGCGGAGGGAGAGAGAAAACTTGATCCGAACATCCTCTTCCAGACCTGAAACCTCCCTGTGCCTCACACAACACTCCATCGGACTTCTCGCGCATTCTCCGTTCAATAATTTTACCATACACCTTAGCTGCCAAGCTGATCAAACTGATGGCCCTGTAATTGGCGCAGTCATATTGTGAGCCCTTGCCTTTATACAAGGGTACTATGACGGCGCGGCGCCAATCTGTAGGGACTCTACCAGTCTTCCAGCAAAGATTTGCGAGGACCCAAAAATCCACCGCTTCACTATCCAGGGTCGGGTACTTCATTAATTTTATTATCATCGTTGCCATTAAGTTCATCGGGGAGTTGAATTAATTTAAACAAACACAATTATATATCTTACTGGACACTGGCAAAATACACTTAAAATTTTTGTGAAGCCATAACTTAAAGAAGAAGAAGAAGTGACCCTTTGACAAGTTTACCGTCTGCAATTTTGGCTGTTTAATTTTGAGTTAAGCTTGATGTTGTCGGACTAACAAACAGCGGCAACGTTTATGTAAATGATATCTTGCGAGATAAAACTTTCAAAAAAGATCAGACTGCAAAGTTTACAGCTTGATCATCGCAATATTGATGTATTACCTTCTAAGTAAATACATACATTACGTGTCGTGTGCTCAATCTAAAGACTATAACAAATTTATGTACCAGCAATTCGATCATCTTACTACTGGTTTAGATGACTTGGACCAGTGCTTAAAAGCTTAGATCGCTCGGGTCGCAGGATCGAGTGGCCTCAGTTTCGATAACTCTGTAAAAATCTTTGTGTGACATTCAAATTTTTGTTTTGGTCTAGATATTTGTGTATTTGAATTTTAAGTTTCTAAACACACTCACGACATAGGAAAATTTCAAGTGTGGGGCCACTTCTTTTTAAAGACATACATAAAATTATATAACTACGGAAATAACCGATTCCCGCACAAGACAAATAGTAGTGTGATCCAGTTGTTTCCGCGAAGTACGAACTTCTAGTCCATACTCTGTGATTATTTTTCACTAGGTGTGCTTGGAAGATAATGTACCTAAGCATTATCCGAGTATCTTTTTAACAACGTTGCGACGTATTTTTTAAATTTATAATTTACTTAATTCAAAAAGAAGTTCTCAGGTATACGGACGTAACCCTTATTATCGCCAGCGTTAAAGATAACCCAAGTAGGTAATTAACCCTTGCAGGGAAAACACGTGTAAATCTGTTTATGAAAAGGGCCCGCTATCTGACGTCAGATGAGGGTCTTGTTAATTTTTTTCTCCCAATCCAATTAGATTCTAGCTTTTTAAATAAGTGATGCGAGATACCTGTCGACTTTTGGATGATATTTGAAATGAAGGCAATAATTTCGAAGATAGTCGAGGTAAAGATATATCGATCCTACGTACGCTACAAATGAATGTCGCTTTATGATGATCTTGTCACCTTCATCATCTCACATCTCCAGCAGAAAATCCACCGCAGGACAAAGGCTTTCCCCAAACCGGCTTTGTAATTTAGGCATACAACTTTTACCCGTAATCTTCATCAGGTCATTGGTGCATCTTGTACGGCGCCTGACTGCTTCTAGTCTTCCAGTACGTGGTCTATCTATCTATTTATCTATATCATCAGCCAGATACGTGGTCGCTTCTAGAAAACCTTCCTGCCCTAACTATTACTTAAGTATAGCAAGTGACTGGTCCTACTGTGAATCTCCTACTACTCACGGGTAACTTGACTTCTACGTTCATATGAAAAAAATGCAAGACCACGGAAAAACAATAAAACTAGACTTATAGTATGCAATTAAGCATACTTTAATTAGTGCGGTTCTCAAGCACTTGTGTTTATATGAAATTGGCAGAAGGATATTCTACAGATGTCATAAGACATTATATATATTGAGTTCTTTCGTACTAAGGACTTTAGATAGTACTTGAATCAGTCAAAGTATCTTGAATATCAATGGCATCTTATTAATGTCATAACTTGGAATTTGCAATGCCAATACTTCCGCTTACAAGAACTCCCTTATAGATGCTCCCCACAAGAAATTTTTAGCAGCGATTACTTTCTCCATTTTGGGTAAACTCTACTAGGATTTTGACAGCTCCTCGTACTTCTCAAATTCTCAAAAGAGCAACGTAGGATGTAAAATGTTTTTTCGCAGAAAACTCGTAGCGAAAAATGTACACTTTTTGTTGGAAAAAAGTGCTGAGTGGTAAATAAGCATATGTACTAACTATATCATTAAGTTGTTTATTTATTTATTTAAATCTATCTATCTATCTATAACCTCACCGCCAGATCCCTTGCGGGGTAGGCAGAGAGTACAGAGTTCCAACAGGTTCTTTCCTTACATACCTCTCTGGCTTCCCTGACTCTCATATTATTTATTTAAATCATATCAATAAATCTTAAAACAAACTGCTGGGCAAAGGCTACTCTTACAAATCGAGGTAAAAGAGAATAATAGGTCATACTCCACCACGCAGATCTAGTGAGGATTAGTGAAGACAGGTTTGAACCACCTTTTATTGGAACATATCAAGCTACCTATGAGGCTTGCAATTTGGATTAACGATTAATATATTAAGTTGAAACCAGAGGGACTTAGCATGCCTTCCGAAGCAAAGTGAGGCTCGAATAATGCCAAAAACAGTCACCCATTTTAGACGAACCGAGCCGATCGCTAAGAATACCTGTATATAACTATTTGAAGCATGTAGTGAGAGAAAACTTGCAAGCGTGAAACTCGCTTATAGAAACAGTCCTTTATGAAATCCTCAGAGTAGACAATATTCTTGATACGATCATAAAAAAAATATATCTACGCCGAAACTCCTCCCTCGTGCAATAAAAAAAAAATGCGACTCAGTTTCGAGTGTTTACGGTCGCCGTTAATTTTTTTCTCCAGGGGGTTTCTTTTAACGTTTCTTTTATTCACGATTTTTTATGACGAAAGATAGCGTTTCGGTATTATATTCTTTAAGCTAGTGCAGATAAGGTTTTGTCCGAAAAATGTGGTAAGGATTATGTATAAATTTGAAAAGTGCGTATTCCGAGAATTGAACAGATGCGTAAATTTGACGAGGCTTGGGAGATAAAGGCATCGGTTCGGAGGATGTAGGTGCGGAGGAGCGTCGAAGTAATTTCGTTTTGGGTAAGTAACTGCGCCTTTAAGTGCTAGTTATTGATGACTGGCGGCCGTCCGAGACTTCGGCTGCGTAGGTATCTTAATAAATTATTACCTATGTGTTATTCTGATGTAGAAACTATATTACCGAAAAGTTTTATCGAAATACATTAAGTAGTTTTTGCGCGAAAGAGTAACAAACATCCATTCATCCATCCTCACAAACTTTCGCGTTTATGAAATTAATAGCTATCCACCAAATAGTTTAGTTTTTCTTTAATTGTTTATTGTGGTGATATTTAACTAGTTAATTTTTATCCAACAAATATATATTTATCATAAATGTATCACAAATTGAGTTGAGATTGAAAAGGTCATTTGGTGACAGATTGGTGAAGGCGGGTATGTGGATTACCAACTGTTACTATCTACTGTTGGAACTAATCAAGCCACCTACAGGGCTTCCGAATTAGCTTATCGATTACCAAATGAAGAAATAACGGAGGCAAACGCCATAAATAACGTCTATAAAGCACGAAGACGCTGTAAACGGCTCTATAACGCTATTAGCATCTTCCACGAAGTTACTGCGGCCGGATATGTAGAAAACCTTCTAGAAATACTAAAAGGGATTTAAGTACCGACTTAAGTATATATTTTATTACTACCACAATTTGTTCAACTATACGAAATTAAATTAGTTTTTGGTAAAAAGCGAGTACTGCGGAGAAACTTTCGGCCGTGGGTGGAAGCCTGTCCAACTTCGGCATTGGGAACAATGTCCGAAGCTAAATGTTGCTCGAGCAAAAGTTTTCTTTATTAAAAAATATATTGACATCGTCATTGCAGACTTATTAATTAATTGACAAAGACTTACGACATCCATGGAATAACGGAGAGCCTTTTTTCTACTAGTTTTATTTTGCACAAGTTTTAATACTAGACAATTTCACTTTCATAAACAGTATAAATTTTAAATTACGTTTGGTAATGTTATAATATTTTTTCGTTTAAATTTGTTTGCTTCTATTATAACTGGCTGAACGATACTATATATCTATATAATAAAATAATATATTTCGATAATAAATGAGACTATTCTGTCCCATTGCTTGGCAAAAGCCTTCTCTCACATTTGAGATGAGTGTCATACTTCAACACGTACGATTTGTTTTGTAGCCACGAGCTGTTGGAACTTATCAAGCCGCCCGTAAGGCTTTCAACTTGAAACGGTCAAAAGTGGAAATGCCACAAACATTCACCTCTCTCAAGACTGACCCTGCCGACCTTAATAATTATATCACTTCGACCACCTAAGGAATTAGAAAAAGATATTGTTAAAGTCGAGTATGTAAATACATGATTTAATTTCAGTTATTCTGGAGCGAAGGAAGGAATTCTGATGTATCCAATGCTTAATGTTCGCAGTTATTAAAAAATAAATAAAAAAGAACACTTCAATAAGAATCATCTCCATGACCTGTATCATCACACCAGATCCCTTACGGGGTAGGCAGAGAGTATATAGTTCAAACAGGTTCTTTCCTTGCATAACTCTATGGCTTCCTCCACTCTCATAGTTCGTCTCATACACGCAAGCCGGTTACGAAAACTCTTGACTAACATCGACATCTCCATAACAATACTAATTTTATGCGAAGCTTGTCAGCTAGCCGGCAGATACATTAAATGATCTGGATTTTTACCCTAGCTATGATATTCGGGTAGGTCAATAGGTAGATGTGTTCTTTTTTTTTTAATACTTGAGAACAGTAGGCACTGGATACATCACCTGGGCTTTCGCTCTAGGCTTTCGTTCCAGGACGACCAAAATTACACCTTGTATGTAGGCATTTTAGGACCTTGTCGTAATAACCATTGTATTTATAATAGAACATTACATTACTGCGGTAAGGTACTATACATATATTACCCTTGACTATGCATTTATATAGATATATTGGAAGGCAATTTATCAATCATCCCAAGTGTCGTGGCCGACGTGCCGCGTGTTAATGGCGGTCCTCCGAGATGAAAGCTTTTCCTCAAATCTTGGGCCGACACACACTAAGTAATTTTCGGTTCGTATATTTTATTACTTGCTGAACTTTTTCAGGAAGTGGAAATAGGTACCTATACTAATATAATAAGTAAGTGTAAAGTAATTGCATGATTTTACGGACGATTTAGCACAGTGATTAGGAGCTTAAGCCGCTCCGCCCACTGCGTCTAATAGTCGCGGGTTATGCTGCTGCACTGCGTCTAATTATTATTATTATTATTACGAGCCATTTGTGTCCCACTGCTGGGCAAAGGCCTCCCTCCACTTTTTCCACTCCTCTCCGTTCGTTGCCATGTCAGGCCAGTCCCTCGAAAAGTGCGTCTAATAGTCACGGTATTTGTGCATGTGAATTTTCATGTTTGTAAACTCACCCACGACACAGGAATAAATCCTAGTGTGGGGATAAGTTTAAAAAAAATTAAAAAAAAATCTAAATAACTAAACCTAAAGACCATTGTGGATCCAGGCTTACAGGACTTACATTACAATTGTTGGCATGTGTGGCGGGCTGTCTCAATAAATGAAAACTTTCCCAAAATATAATTAACGATAATAATCTAGTTAATAAAACGACAAAACACAACATAATAATGTTACCTTATCTCGGAGATGTATAGACCAAAATGAAGTCGCAAGTCGGCTGCAAAGGTATCGCAGAAGGCGCGAATGGCTCGGAATATCGTTCATAATAAATTACTTTGAGAAAGGACTTGCTTATATACTTACCCCTGCATATATCTAACCCCCTGGTTTACATGTGGACATAAAACTGTCTAGTGCGAGAATATAAGCCACGAATATAAGACAATAGAACCTTAATAATGTTCGAACTTATAATTTAAATTAATTATAGTCGAATTTCGACCAATGGGCAACCACTAGTACAAACAACTTGACAAAAATGTGAGTGCGCTGTATACACTTTTGACTACTTTGGGAAATATAAGAGAGTTTTCACCGTCATTTTCTCCGAAGGGATAAAAGCAGGGTAATAGTAATCAGTATTAAGTTATATCTTGCCGATAAGACGTGATTACGATTTTCGTATACTACAAGATGAGGTACTAAAACGTTATATTATATACGGGCATGATACGCGTATTATGTCATAAACGCATACTTTATGAGAGATAGCACATCATAAAATGCGGTCAAATTAAGACGGTGCTCTGTCTCAGATAAAGTTTTCCCTCTTAGCTCCCTGAAGAAGAAACAGAATTTAGTATAATAAAATGTAGGAACATTTAAGCATCATTGTTGAAAGTTATTACATTGAGATGAAACTCAGAAAAACGTTATAAACGTGAGAGTACAATATTAAATTGTTATGATAAGAAATGCGTGAGTTCAACTAACACACGAGTTTAGATTCTTTCTTTACAAAAAAATTCTAGATTATTTTTTATATATTTTACGTGCGTAACTGGAATTTCATTAACAATTTTAAAAGAAAATTTTATATTTTTACTTGAACCACCTTGTTGGTCTAGTAACGTATAGTGTACCTGGCGATCATGAGGTCCTGGCGGTTCGAATCTTAGGTCAAACAAAGTGTGATTTTTCCATCGCAAAATTCTCAGCAGTAGTACGGAGCCTGGAACTGTACCCGATAAAATAGGAATAGACTAGCCCCTTATATACATATATCGCATTATTCGCTGGCGTAACTCTGGTGTGTATAAGTTTATTCCTACTAAAGCATATAAAAGCTGCGCTGGATCGTTAGAGTCGGTCGAGTAATCTCATGTACTATCAATATGATTACGCCAGATCCCTTGAGGGGTTGGCAAAGAATACATAGTTTCAACAGGTTCTTTCCTTGTAGAACTCTCTGGCTTACTTATTTCTCATAGTTCCTCGCCGGTTAAGAAGACTGTTGACCTGCCCATCAGGTAATAAGTACTTATGTACTAGGAGACTAATAAAACCACAATCAATATCCTGGCCTTTTACGATCATGAGCACCACTACTCCATGGCAGTCAGACACCAGAACATTAATTACACTCCAAATTATAGAAACATTGGCAAACGTTGTCATAACTAAATATTAGCAGTTTATTATTGAGATTTAGAAACAAACGCTTCAAGTGATTTGAAAAAGTGAGAATATGTCGCTAGCAGCCACACACGTCAACAGCGTATTGTGAATGAGAGGCGCTGTATTGTTAGAGTCGACGAACAAAGCAGGCTAATAGCGGATAATTTCATGTACTAGGAGATTCATACAATCACGACTGAGGACGTGGCTTACTACAATCATGAGCGACACCACCCTTGGCGGCCTAACACACTAAAACATTATTCACATTCCAAATTTTACAAATATAAGTACTCGTTGTTAAAACGAAATAATTTTCTATTGGAAAAAGTTAAAATATGTCGTTAGCTGCGACACATATTCGCGTAGTGTAAATCGGTGGCGATGTATTGTTAGAATCGGTCGAGTGATCACGCACTGTCGAGCTCACGTCCGTACAATGAGCTGCACGGGGCAGCTGAGCGAGTAACAAATCGGGATAATAGCGGATAATCTCATGTGCTCTAAGTTTCATATTAACTCACTACCACGATCACGGGAGAAGTGACCAGAGATACATAGAACTTTTATCATTCACACTTGAAAATTCACAAACAGTCAGATATTCTTTATTTTACAACGTTGGTGAACATTATTAAAACAAAGTATTTAAAACATGATAAGCAGTGATAGCCTAGTGGTTAGACCGTTGGACTGCAAAGACTCGGGTTCAAACATAGACATGCACCCCTGTCTTTGCGAAAGCATGTGCATATTAACAATTAAATATCACTTGCTTTACCGGTGAAAGGAATCATCGTGAGGAAACCTGCATGCCTAAGAGTTTCTCGAAGGTGTGTGGAGTTCACCATCCCGCACTGGCCCAGCGAGGTGCACTATGGCCTAAGCCCTTTCAGTTTGAGAAGAGGCTCGTGCCCAACGGTGGGACAGTTTCTTAACAGGGCTAAAAGTATTATATTCAAAGCATATTTAAATATTACTCAGATCAAGAAAAAAAGCGTACAAGCGATTTGAATAAGGGGGAACATGCTGCTGGAATACTTCTGGCGTGAGCAAGTTTATTGCAATTAGACTATATAAAAGCTACACACATCAGCGTAGTGTGAATGAGCGGCGCTGTATTGTTAGAGTCGGTCGAGAAATCACGCGCTGTCAAGCTCGCGCCCACACATTGAGCTGCTTGCGGCAGTTGAGCGACGAACAAAGCGGGCTAGTAGCGGATAATCTCTTGTACTCGCAGTTTCATATTACTCACGACCATGATCACGAAAGAAGTGGTCAGAGATACATAGAACTTTCATCATTAACACTTCAAAATTCACAAACAGATAATCTTTATTTTACAGCGTTAGTGAACATTATGAAAATAAAGTATTCACAACATATTTAAATATTACTGAGACCAAAAAAAAAGTGATTTGAAAAAGTGGGAACATGGTGCTGGCATATTTTTAAGTGTGAACAATTTTATTGCAACTAGACTATATAAAGGCTGCGACACACAACAGAGCAGTGAGCATGAGCGGCGCTGTATTGTTAGAGTCGGTCGAGTAATCACGCGCTGTCAAGCTCTCGCCCACACAATGAGCTGCTTGGGGCAGCTGAGCGACGAACAGAACGGGCTAATAGCAAATTATCTCATACGCTAGGAGTGTTATATAATCACCGCCATGATTGTGAAACATTTTAACGCTATCTTTAATAAGCTTATTAGGTGTATCCATAACTAGCTCGTTCGTCGCCAATACATATGAACTTCTTAATTATTTTTTTCAGAATTTCCATATGTTTTGTCATAACTTTCAATTTATCTTAGAAGTTATTTATGTATAATCGAAAGTTATGCGTGTTCTTTTTGTACTTGGTGGTTTCAGTTTCTAATTTTAATGGCAAAAATAAACAATAAAGCGGTAGTCAGACACCCAGAAAATTATCTCTTAAAACTTACACAGTCAACGATATACTAACATCCATATATCATAACAAGATACACAGTCCCGTTCAAAAGTTACACTAATAACGTCCCCAAATCCACGTTAGCAGTTATATTTATGATAAAAACATTAATTGTACCTTACTCGTATCACTTAAAGTTGTATTTGCAAAAAAGGGGACGCCCGTTAATTTTTTAGCAACGTCCACTTTTGCCTGCCTTTTGGCGGTACCATTTTTCTTGCGGCGAGCGTGTATATATGATATGCCTATATTTGATCTATAATTACTAGTTACTATGTCCTGTCTATACATCGATATATTATCTGTACTAGATTTAAGGTGACAGTCCGAAAAATGGTCCAAAAAATGGGGCACAACTGGGTAGAAGTACGCAAAAACGTGTCGGTCTCATTCAACGTGACATTTGAAACACAACTTTAATTCAAAAGTAATACATTTCAAATTATCATTGCAATATTTGAATGATTGAAACATTGTTGCCCATCTCTGTCCAAGTATGAGTGTGGTATTATTCCGATCCAACCCTAGCCAACGTGAGGTCGCGTTAAAATGGTACACTAATAATATACAGTTTGCTAAAACTACCATTACGAAAACATCTGCGGTCATAATAATTTAGCGCGGGACAATTTAGCGCAGTGGTTCCGCGCTTGAGCCGCTCCGCCCACTGTGTCTAATAGTCGCGGGTTCGATTTCCGCACGGGACAAATCTTTGTGTGACCCACAGTTATTTGTTTCGGTCTGGGTATTTGTGTATGTGAATTGTCATATTTGTAAACGCACCCACATCACAGGAATAAATCCTAATGTGGGGATACGTATAAAAAAAAAACTAATATTGACGAGAACCGGTGTATTCAACGTGGTATGGACATTGGCTTAAGAGTAATACTCACAGTTCCTAGTTATGAGTAGATAATAGGTATATGTATGTAAGTTTCTGCAATCGTGGGCATATTTTGGCTGCCATTTTATTTGTGATCGTAAAATTTTATGCGAATAATATATTAATAACTAGTTTCCGCCCGCGATTTCGTCCGCGTTGACTTCAAATAGGAACCTTGGAATTTCCCGGAATAAAATTTATCCTATTTTTAATCTAGGTAACAAACTATCTGTGTGGCAAATCTCAACCAAATCCGTTAAGCCGTTTTGGCGTGATTGAGTAACAAACATCCAAGCATATAAACATACAAATGTTCTATCTATCTATCTATCTATAACCTCACGCCAGATCCCTTGCGGGGTAGGCAGAGAGTACAGAGTTCCAACAGGTTCTTTCCTTACATACCTCTCTGGCTTCCTCGACTCTCATAGTTCGTCTCATACACGCTCGCCGGTTACGGAGACTCTTGACTTTTCCATCAGATAAGACTCGGTTTATTTGGTCGTGGTAAGATAGTCTAGGTCTTCCCCGGTACCTGCATCCTTCCACTTTCACATTGTATATCTGTTTTGTCATTCTTTCTATATGCCCGAACCAACGGAGCATGCCCTTTCTCATCTTTACACCGATACTATCTTTCATACCTACTCGCTGTCTTACTATGCTGTTGCTAATGCGGTCGGTCAGCTTCACTCCGCACATCTTCCGCAGAGCTCGCATTTCTACCGCATTTATCCTACTTTCATTCTCCTTCTTACATACCCAGCTCTCGCTACCATATAACAGCGTTGGGACAAGAACTCCGTTATGTATGGCCAGCTGCGCCTTATGGCTTAAGTGCCGGCTCCCGAGTAGCTTTCCCATCACACCATTCACTCTGTTCCCTGCACTCACTCTTCTCGCTATGTCAGCGGTGTATTTCCCATCCTTACTGAAGGCGCATCCAAGATATACAAACTCATTCACTTGCTCCAGCACATCGTTACCAACCACAATCCTTACATTCGTTCTGGTTTCTTCCCTTTCAAAAACCATAAGCTACAAATACAAATGTTCACTTTTATAATATTAGTAGGACTTACTGTTATATTGTGAGGTACTTGTTGTTATATTGTTACAAACCTTATTATAATAACCAAAATACTATACGAATAATTTTACGTATCTCCTATTACTTCTGAGTTGCTTGTAGTTACAAACCTAATTGTAATAACCAAATTACTTACTATATGAATAATTTGACGTACTCCTACATGGTGCGGCTGAAGATATCGACGACCTAGAATCTAATTCGGGGGCGAACAAAGTGTTATTGGAGTTTTTCTATCAAAAAATTATCAGTGGCAGTTCGAAATCTAAAATTGTGTCTGGTAATCATACTAGACGCAGTCTGAAATTGGACTAAACATTGTCAGAAAATGTAGGCGTACACAGTTCACTTCTGCAAAAAATATATTTCGACTATCTGAATGACCGTTCTTAAATAAAGTTCATGATAATATTCAATATTATCAATCTATCTATATCATCATGCCAGCTCCCTTGCGGGATAGGCAGAGAGTTCAAAGCTCCGACAGGTTCTTTCTTTACAGACCTCTCTGGCTTTCTCAACTCTCATAGTTCGTCTCATATACGCTTGCCGGTTACGGAGACTCTTGACTTGCCTTTCAGATAAGAGAAGGTCTATTTCGTCATGGTAAGATAGTTAAGATCTTCGCCGGTACCTACATTCTTCCACTTTTGCAGCATTCATTATATTGTAGCAATTACTTAAGTAGATCTCTTCTGTCCCAGAACATATTTTATAGGCTCATAATCGTAAAGATTGCACCTAAACACGAATCGCTGACTTTATGTCAAGCCTCGTCAAATTTATACGCGTTCGATTCTCGGAATGTGCACTTTATTCGTCCACAATTTTTATCAAACCTTAATTTTAAAGAACACTTTAAGTATAAATACTTAAGAGTTAGCTTATTTGGAAATGAGGCAACTCAATTCCGGGCAAGTTGAAAGGATGCGATTTTATTGGAGAAAAGTCGTAAAATATTTAAATATCTTAGTCCGACTTTGAATTACATCCGGCTTTTAGATCATCATCATTTTCCTTAACATTTTCTATTATTTGGAACTAGCGTAATATATCATATACGTTAGAAGATAAGATAACATTGTGTCAAGATATTGGAAAATGAAATTAAAATCTAAACGCATATAAATAAAATTCAATATTCAAGAGCATGCTTTATTGATTAGTACTTTATTGTTTATTTCTGTTCAATTCCTACTAAAATTGTAAATGGGATAGTTCTTGGGGATGGATAGTGGTAAGTCCTCGAGGAGGGACAGAGAAACATAGGTAATCATCTGGAGATATTTATTTTGACTGACGCAACCATAAACTTGACCAGAGAATTATAAAAACGTTAGTGTGTGTGTTCTCAAAACACTACAGAGGGATGTATGTGTGTTCTTTGCACTTTCACGCGAAAACTACTAAATAGATTTTGATCAATCTTTACAGTCATATAGTTTATAGATCAGAATAATACATAGGCTATAATTTATATAGCCTATGTATTATTCTGCTGGTCTGCAGCCGCGAGTAATAGCTAGTGATAAATAATTCATTAAATATTAAAATACATAAAATGAACAGCAGTTATTAGAAAAATATGGCAACATAGTTTTGTTTTTAAAGTTTTTTTAAAAGAACATACGCCCACACTGGGTTTTATTCCAGTGTCGTGGGTGCGTTTACAAACATGAAAATTAACATATACAAATACCCAGACCGGAAAAAATAATTGCGGTTCACACAAAGATTAGTCCCGTGCGGGAATCGAACCCGCGACTACTAGACACAGTAGGCCGAGCGGCTTAAGCTCTTAACCACTGCGCTAAATCGCCCGTCAATAGTCCGATATGGTTACATACACTTACGAACTTGCTAATATAGATGAAATCACCTACCATTTAAAGTGCAATTGTAATAACCCAAAAATACTGTTCTCTGTTAATATATTCGTTTCAAGAGGTCTCCGTCTAGTTCGATATTGTCCTATATTTATAAATTGCCTCTATACCACGATACATCATGCTATCTTCTAACGTATTGCTAATTAATCTTTAGCTGTGCTGTTTTGCGTGCGTACCGAAGTTGTAACCATTTTGTATGTATTCGCAATTGATAATATATAGTTTAAATATAGACATACAGTGCGACAAAAATCTTTTGGCTCGTGGCCAAAATCTTAAGAATAAAACTAAGGCTGTCATAAATGTGAAATGTCACTTCATGACAGTTGCAGGATTGCCGTTTGATATGAAATTTACCCAAATCTTTTTCAATCCTCCCGACAATGTCATCCACGAGCCAAAAAATCTTTGTCGGACTATATGTTTATTGTGATAGCGCCTTATTATGACCACGTGACTTTTCGTTGTAAAATGTCATTTCTGTACATTTTTCCAATTTCTATGAGCGTTAAAGGAACGTAAAAAGTCACGTGGCTTCAGGAGCAAACTACAATGGTTTATTATAAAGGCCATTAGCATAGGTAGGAGGTACATGTAGTTATAAAGATTCCTAATACATATCAAGTATGTCTGAAAACAATATCTTAATATGTTTTGTAGGCACTTAACACTTACATGGGTATGTTTATTATTGCAGATAAAAGACTTTGGATTAACAATTTTCTTTCTTTCTTTACTCTTTTAAAAAACGTGATCATGCACTAGGAATAATTTCTGTGTCGTGGGTGCGTTCTCAAACATAAAATACACATAGGTACATATAGCTATGAAATGTTCATTTGCTAAAATTATAAAAACTATCTTTATTACCAGAATATTTCTTTTTAAATTACTATACTAATAATAGCTAGGTAATGTGCTTAAAATTATTAGACAAAAAAAGCATTGTGCAAAATCTACTTATGATTAAAATATCTGAATCATAAATTTAAACATTTCATAATTAGAACTAATCCAATTTTATTTTTTATTCCATTGTGGCCTGGTAATTAACGATAATCTCTATGGCTTGTTAGGGACTAAAGAAAGTTCAACCTAATCTGACTCAGATTACAGTAAGTTATTACGCAAGCTATGCCGCACTCTTGCGGATCTGTAGAGCTTAACTAAGTGAAGACTGATTAAATTAGGTTATGAAGAAAAACACTCTACCTGACTGGCTTAGTAGCCTGCTTCTGTTTTGTGGGAAAGAAATCTTCTAAAGATCCCCAACCTCGTAAATTAAAATGTAAGAACAGTTGATATAATAAATAGATTGACATCTTAATTAATTTTGACGTAAGTATAGTAAATACCTTTTGATCGAGGTTAAGAGGGGAAGTACCATGTCTATATTATCTACCAAGTGACAAAACCGGATAGTTTTACGGAAAAAATGCGACCATAACCAGCCGTGAATCGATGTTTGTGAAAGGGAAGGCCTTAGTCTAGTGGATGGTGACTTAAATAAGCTATTAAAAGCTAGATATGTCTTTGGTTAAACTAAAATCTTAGATTTCTGTAAGTTATTAAAATGATCATCGAATGCGATGCCATTTTGACCGCTTACAGTTAGTATCCATGGGGCTTGATGAGTACTATACAAATCTCAAACTGTCATCCATGACTGTGCATTACCGATGTAATTTAAAAGAATTCTTCCTATGCCGTGAGTGCATTAAATAAAATCGCATACACAACAGATCAAAACAGACACATTTGTAGCTTACACAAAGATATGGCTCGTACGGGGATCAAACGCGTGCAATCCATTGAGTCGAACAGCCTACGCTTTAATCTCTAGATAAGCTATCATCTGTATCGCCGTCGTATAATTATTTTTTTTTTTTTTTATAAACGTTGCCCCACACTAGGATTAATTCCTGTGTCGTGGGTGCGTTTACAAACATGAAAATTCACATACACAAATACCCAGACCGGAACAAATAATTGTGGATCACACAAAGATTTGTCCCGTGCGGGAATCGAACCCGCGACTATTAGACACAGTGGGCGGGGCGGGCTAAGCCCTTAACCACTGCGCTAAATCGTCCGTCCGTAAAAGTGTGATCTATGATGCATACGATGACTTTTTGACAGTTTAGAATAGTCAATTTGGGTCTATTCTCAAATTCACTTTTTATTTTTTTAAACCTTATTACTTAACAGTATACCGTATTTTTGTATGGACTGCTCGTGAAGTTAAAATAAGATAAACGAAAGCTCATTTTTGTAAAATCCATATTTATAAAGTATCAATGAAATTCAAGAAATAAACTGGTCTACACACCTAGATCAAACTGACGTAGACAAAGCCGCAAGTACCTTTATGAACATTTTGAATGATACTATTAATAAACATACTCATGAAATAACAATCAGTCGATCAAAATTTAATCTAAAGCCATGGGTAACACCGGGATTACTGCGCTGTTCGAAACATAAAGATCGACTCCATATGCGTACAAAATTAAAGCCAGATGATCCAATTGCTAAGTTAATATACACACGTTACCGCAATTTTTATATTCAAATTATGAGGAAAGTTAAATCCGACTACGACAATACGACACTAACTGAGTGTAATGGTAACCCTAAAAAACTGTGGAAGACCATTAAAAATATTTGTCATATCTCAGCAAAGAACAAAGAGCCTACAGAATTACTCAATATTCCAGGCTCAAGTGACTGGAAAGAATCACTTAATAAATGCAACACACACTTTTCTTCTGTGGGCCAAGGTTTAGCTGACATCATTCTGAAACGGACCAAAACAGATGAAAAAACTCTGACAGCTGCCATAAATTCCCAGAAAGTTTCTCCTAACTCTTTTTTCATGGAACTGACAGACATCAACGAAGTGAAAGCTATGATCATTAATTTAAAACATGATAAGTCACCTGGTATCGATGGAATCAATAATTATCTTGTTAAAGCTATTAGTAACGTTATAATTGAACCTCTTACTAATATTTTCAACTTAAGCATGACGACAGGAAAATTTCCGAAAAATTGGAAAACTGCTGTTGTTTGTCCAATATATAAAAATGGTCCTAGAAATTGTCCTGATAATTATCGTCCTATTTCTTTGTTAGGAGTATTTTCCAAACTTTTGGAAAAAATTGTTAGCAAGCGTTTAGTCAAATATCTAGAACTCAATAATCTGATTTCTACAAAACAATTTGGATTTCGACAGGGCATATCAACTAATGATGCTGTTATAAATTTAACATCTTCCATAGCAACGAAACTTGATAACTCTATTAATTGTGTTGGAGTTTTCTTAGATTTGGCAAAGGCCTTCGACACTGTCTCAGTTCCGATCCTCTTGAAAAAATTACACCTAAAAGGTATTCGAGGCATTCCGTTAGAATGGTTTCAAAGCTATCTAACGGATAGGAGACAGTGTTTAAGAGTTACTGGCCGACTAAGCGACTCGTATTGTGTGAATTATGGGGTCCCTCAGGGTAGTATCCTTGGACCTACTCTATTTAATATTTATATGGACGATATCCACAATTTACACATTGGAAATGCAGAGATTTTATGCTATGCAGATGACACTGTTATACTTTTTCAAGGTTTGACCTGGCAGGAAACAATTTATAATGCAGAGTTTGGTATGACTGAAATATTAAACTGGCTAAATAGAAATCTTCTTACACTCAATACCAAAAAGACAAATTACATCTGTTTTCACAAAACCGCAGCCTCCGCACCTCCTTCCTCAATTAACCTTCGATTACATACATGTAATAGTATCTCTAATGCAACATGCTCCTGTGAATGTTTGAACAAAACTGCATCAACAAAATATCTGGGCGTGATGATAGATCAAAAACTTAATTTTCAGCAACATATTGATCTAAAATCTAATAGGGTCCAGAAATCAGCAAATATTATTAGACAGCTGCGCAATTCTGCTACTATGGACACGCTCAAATTAATATATTATGCCCTTTGTCAATCTGTGTTGACTTATTGCATAGTATCCTGGGGCGGTGCGGCCAAAACCCATATATTACAACTAGAGCGTGCCCAAAGGGCAGTACTAAAAACCATGCTCAAAAAGCCTCGAAGATACCCAACCGAACAACTTTATAACGAAGCCCGATTATTGAGTGTCCGTAAACTTTTTGTAGTCACATCCTCTCTTGCCACGCATAAGTCAGTCCTTCAGTCACCATTTTATCCTGAAATGCTTACGCGACGATTCTTCCGTATCCCATTGCCCACCATTCGTACTTCCTTTGCAAAAAGACTTCACCCATATATCTCTGCAACTGTTTATAACCATGTGGTTAAATTTATTGATCTCCGACGTTGCTCAATAGCTCAAGCAAAACAAAAAATCCTAAACTGGATTGCGGAACAATCATATGAGGATACCGAAAAAATTATACATAATGCTATATAACTCTGATATCTATATGATAACTTTAAACAATATATTTTATATATGTATTATAAATAAACAATTATATATAGTATTATTAGTATATAGTATTAAATATATACATATATTACAATACAGGATACTTTAAAATGTTTTTATATTGTACACATATTTAATATTATCTTAGGCACTAATTATACTTACTTTAAACTAAACCAAAACGATAAAGTTACAGTAATTTTAGTTATGTTAATTTTTACTTCTTTACTTTATTTCGCAAAGGTACGATTTTTGTTTTATTTTTAATATGTAAGATACAATGTTTTTTTTTTTATTTTATGTTCTTTATTTTTTAAATTACTCTATGCCTTGTGTGTGTAGTACTGGAGTTAGCGTGTGCTAGATTAATCAGTGTATGGGACCCCACGATACAGGCTTGCCTAGTGTGGGGACCATGAATAGAGTTTCACTTGTAATTCCTACAATGTACAAATAATATTATTTTTTGTGATCTCACTATTAAGTTTGAACATTATTTGTATGTACAATAAATATATTTTCATTTTCATTTTCATTTTTTTTCTCTAACCTCATTTGAGCCGATTCGTATTCTAAGCAGACGCTTAATTCATATATCGTTGGACACACATGTTTTGATCTTTGCTTATGTGTTTAAGTTAAGCCGTAGTCTGTACATGCCTAGTTTTTTAATACACAACTATTATGAGTAATTTTATATTTGTGTATATTTATTCAGCATAAAATATTCATCAAATAAAACATTGTTTTTCGGATTTTGTTGTCGTTAATTTTCATGATAGCTTCTTCTAAAAAGGCGATGGAGTAATCGGATTCGTAGTATATTCTATTAAGTTATTCTATACCAACGCATACACACGACGCATTATTTTCTGGAATAAAACACAATTTGTCATACTTTTCTTTCTTTCTGTAATTTTTTTGTATGCAATAAAGTATATTGTTTACAGAGAATTTTAAATTACAGGGAATTATATAAGTTTACAGACAAAAAACTGCCATTCGTGATGTGTCGATTAAATCATCATAAGACGTATACACATTAGATGTTAAATTTAACATTAAATTTAGTTTGAGAAAATTAATGCATCACAAGTATGTGAAAGTATAGAACGGGAATAACTTGTAGAGACCGACTAGGGCCGTCAAGTAAACCGTCGTTCTCATAGCCCTAGCTTTATGCCGTCAAATATCTAAATTTCATTACCATATTGACATATTTGGATAGAAAAGCCAATACAGGACCCTTATTCGCTAAGAATAAACGCGGCACGTTACGATAACTTCTTGAAGTGATCGTGCAATGGTATCGTATATGCCACTCTTCAGTGGCATATAAGATACCATTGCCATTACCTTTAAACAGTCTATATCATTATGGCAGATCCCTTGTAGGTTAGGCAGAGAGTTCAGAGTTCAGACAGGTTCTTTCCTTACAGATTTCCTTACAGATTCCTCCACACTGCCGTGGTTCCCGCTGGTCAGTTTCCGGTATATTTCTTTGTTATTATAAGTAGATAGAAAATCTTCCAATTTCCTGGTTTGTCTTAAATAAACATTTGCATATTATGGGTATTTGAATAATTTTAATTTATTATATATGATTCTAAATTAGTCTCTAACAGGTGCAAGGAGTATATGTGACAAAGAATTTAGAATAATTCGTGTATGAGGTTTCGACGAACAGAAACTGGTAGGTTTATTTTATATAATTTATTATAACTCAAATATTGTAACTGTACGGTTCCAATATGATAAAAAAATATAGAAAGAAAAATAATGAAAAACCACAAGGCCGTTGTTTCTTGTCGCATCTTCTCAGTGGAGGCCGCATCAAACAAATTATGTAAAATTGACATTTGTAAGTACCCCGTTAGGTTTAGAAACAAATATTTGAGTAACAAAAAAAATATAGTAGGTCTTTATAGAAGATACTTAACAACGTTATATATAATCAGCCACAAGGAAAGTAAGCCTAATCTGGTGGCCCAATAAAAATTGCCTTGTTCATCAGATTGATGATTCGGTTTAATTAGCGGACAGTGCTGTATAGGGCGGGAGGACTAGGGGTGCCGTGTGGCGATGGCAAGAACTGTATTAATGTTTTGTTTCGGCCTGCCGCTTGATTTGGGATAATCCGCATTGTTTTTGTTAAAGTATCTGTAGTTTTTGTTAAAGGATATGTGTTTGGAAAAGTATAAGGTGTTTTCCTCTCCTAAACACACAGAGGTAGAATATTTGGTTAAGGAAATGGAATATTGGAGCATGGTACTGGTTTTTAAAGAAGATATTAATTAAAAATAAATAGTATAATTGGACTTACCTAAAATAAACTGTTTGGACTCTGAAAATTTCGAAAGACTAAGTTTTACCGATCTCCTTCAAACACTCGCCTCCTATCATATTGAGATCTAGCATCCATGGCAAAATGTAGGTGTACGTAAAAACTCTACTAAACTCGCTTGGAATCTACGCATGATGATGTTCATTTTTTTACGGCTATACTTATCGATTCATTGTTTTAATTTCACAATGCGTAAAAACGCATTTCGAGCTTAGGGTACAGTGACTAAAAAAACAACGACCTAAAAGGTACGTCAAATTTATTTGACATTCATGATTATTAAGGTTGAAATCTAAGTGCCAATATAATTGAATTCTACATCAAAATCCTACGACCAGAATAACGATGTCTACTTAGATACCAAATACTAGACAATAATTCAATTTGGGCTGTTTAATATTCAGCGATTCATTTATTTAGGCGTTTCTCCTTACGCAACTGTTTCTAAGTAAGTAGATCATATAGATATGTACCTAGATACTGTAATTTCAAGGTCGTAAAGTTGTTGTTTATTCGATGTGTATTATCATAGAAGGATGTTGTGTTCTTCTCATTACTCTCTTGCCTCTTTAAAAACACACCAGTCCTTTGAATATTGGTTAAACATAGCAATAAGATCGCCGGTTGCGCTGGAGAGCGCAGACAGACGATTTGGCGCTTAAGAGCTTAAGCTGCTCTGCCCACTGCGACTAATAGACGCGTGTTTGAGTCCCGTACGGTACAAATATTTGTGTGATCCACAATTAAGTATTTGTGTATGTAAAGTTTTTCGCAGGAAATTTAGCAAGTTTCTCACTTGATTTATGCCCCAAGATGGGAGCTCTATGCAAATCTTATTACAGCGCAGGTCTGGCGAGCTGTAGACATTGTAACTGCTGCGGAGTAAATTACGGAGTCCAATGGAGATAATCATTTGTCGTAAGATTTTATGAATTATGGATGTCGCTTAAAAATTTTGGTGTAGAATTAAAGGGTCGGTAAAATTTTAGTGATACATTGACGTCTATTTGATGAAATATGAAATAATCATATACAATATAGTTCTAATTTAGTCACACACTATTAGTCTCGTAGAAAGATTAAAGTATCATAAAACACTTTTGCAGTTTTTGGTGTGATTGTCATGTGTCCATGAACGCAAGTCTCTTTAACCCATCAGTCCCAATGAAGGTCTAAAGAACTCTAAAGATCTATTATTGCCTGTTTGGAAAGATAGGCGGTACTGTTAAGTCACTTGTGCTAACATTGCTTTCTTCACGGTCACTATCTATCTGCAGCCAAAAGACGTCTGCAGGACAAAGGCCTCTCCCAAAGACAGCTATGCATTCACCTTCTACGTGCGACCTTCACTAGATCATCGGTCCATCTTGTAGGGGGCTTGCCTACTTCACGTCTACCATCTTCCGTCTATGCCCTGCGCGAAAGAATTTGGTGCTTACATAGTTTGTCAAAAAATTGGCGCACAAAAATACGAGCATGGTTAAGTATTAATATGTCGCTCACTTGATCAGTTTGTGTTACAATTTATTTATTATTATTATTTATTATCTAGCCGTTGGTGTCCTACTGCTGGACAAAGGCCTCCCTCCACACTCTCCACTCCACTCTGTTTAAAGCAATTGAGGGCCAATCACTCGTAAAGACGTCCAGTTCGTCCCGCCATCTCTTCCTGGGCCTGCAACGATGTCTTTTAAAATTAGGAGGCACCCAGTTGGTTATTATTTCAGCCCACGATGTATCTGGCATGCGGCAGACATGGCCAGCCCAGTCCCATTTTAATTTGGCGGCTTTTTGACCAACATCAGTTATTTGTATCATGGAACGCAGTACACCATTTTTGACATAGTCGGTAAGTTTAATACCTAGAATACTGCGCTCCATGTTGCGCTGGCAAACCGCGAGCGTAGACTTCTGTAACTTTGTCAAAGACCAAGTCGGTGCGCCGTAAATGAATATAAGGAGAATGCACATGTCCATTACTCTTTGCTGTATTTTCCATGGAAGATCACTCTTCATCAGCTCTTTCATGGACCAATAGCTTTTCCAGGCATTTTCTACACGACGTGTGATTTCTTTGTCTTGTCTTGCCTGGAAGGAAACTATTTGACCCAAGTAGATATACCCCTGGGCATATGCAATCTCGACACTCTCAACTTGAATGTGGCGTTTGATCATATTTTACATTATCTTAGTCTTTGATATGTTCATTTGAAGTCCGACCTCGCAGCTTGCAGTGTTCAGTTCTTCAAGCATCCTTTGAAGACCAATAGCTGAGGAGGAGAAAAGGCAATATTGTCGGCGAACCTGAGATTTGTAAGTCTCTTTCGAGCCTACCGCGATCTTCTTAAAAACCTCTTATAGAGCGGATATAATGAATTCAGGAGATAGCGGGTCTCCCTGTTTTATGCCTCTTTCTATTAGAAACGATGGTTCTACATTATGTATTTTGATAGCAGCTGTGCTATTATTGTATAGGGTTTGTAATAGCTGGATGTATGTATTATCTATTTTTTTGGGATTCGAGATTTTAAGTAATGGAGAGTGATAGATGCTATCAAAAGCTTTTGAATAATCGACAAAAGCTAAGTGGTAATTTGTATTCCTGATGTTTTTCAATGATTTGGTTTAGCGAGTGGAGGTGGTCGGTAGTGCAGTCCAATCCACGTCGGAAGCCGGCTTGTTCAAAAGGTTGATGTTTGTCAAGTCTATCTATCTATCTATCTCTATCTATAACCTCACGCCAGATCCCTTGCGGGGTAGGCAGAGAGCACAGAGTTCCAACAGATTCTTTCCTTACATACCTCTCTGGCTTCCTCGACTCTCATAGTTCGTCTCATACACGCTCGCCGGTTACGGAGACTCTTGACTTTTCCATCAGATAAGACTCGGTTTATTTGGTCGTGGTAAGATAGTCTAGGTCTTCCCCGGTACCTGCATCCTTCCACTTTCCCATTGTATATCTGTTTTGTCATTCTTTCCTCTGGCATTCTTTCTATATGCCCGAACCAACGGAGCATGCCCTTTCTCATCTTTACACCGATACTATCTTTCATACCTACTCGCTGTCTTACTATGCTGTTGCTAATGCGGTCGGTCAGCTTCACTCCGCACATCTTCCGCAGAGCTCGCATTTCTACCGCATTTATCCTACTTTCATTCTTCTTCTTACATACCTAGCTCTCGCTACCATATAACAGCGTTGGGACAAGAACTTCGTTATGTATAGCCAGCTGCGCCTTTTGGCTTAAGTGCCGGCTCCTGAGTAGCTTTCCCATCGCACCATTCACTCTGTTCCCTGCACTCACTCTTCTCTCTATGTCAGCGGTGTATTTCCCATCCTTACTGAAGGCGCATCCAAGATATACAAACTCATTCACTTGCTCCAGCACATCGTTACCAACCACAATCCTTACATTCGTTCTGGTTTCTTCCCTTTCAAAAACCATAATCTTGGTTTTCTTCACATTCAAGTGTAAGACATTGATCATGCAGTCGTCTTTCATAACTGTGACTAGTGTTTGCAGATCAGTGGCTGTTGGCGCTATTAAAACCGCGTCATCTGCATAAAGTAGATGGTTTACCACTAAGCCACCCATTTGTACACCTTCATTCATCGCTTTCAGTCTTTGGAGACTTTTGTCCAGATATATTATAAACAGTCTAGCGGACAACACGCAACCCTGCTTGACGCCGATTTTACGTCAAACCAAGGTGACATGTTACCACCCACCCGTACGCATGCCTTGCTGTCCACGTAGGTGGACGGCTCGCAACAGAGTGCCATCTATACCATATTCTGGCAAAATGTCCCAAAGTCTCTTTCGCACAACTCTGTCAAATGCCTTCTCCAGATCTACAAAACCGCAGAAAACCTTCCGGCCCACTGCCAGATGCTTCTCTACGATGTTGCGGAGTGAGAAGACTTGATCCTAACATCCTCTTCCAGACCTGAAACCCCCTTGTGCCTCGCACAATATTCCATCGGACTTCACGCGCATTCTCCGTTCAATAATTTTACCGTACACCTTGGCTGCCAAGCTGATCAAACTGATGGCTCTGTAATTGGCGCAGTCATATTGTGAACCCTTGCCTTTATACAAGGGTACTATGACTGCGCGGCGCCAATCTGTAGGGACTCTACCGGTCCTCCAGCAAAGGTTTGCAAGGGCCCGAAAAGCGTCCCGGACGCAAGTTCCACCATATTTGATCATCTCGGCAGATATCATGTCTAGCAGCTTTACCGTTTTTCATACTTTCTATCGCCCATTTAACTTCTTCCATAGTGATGTCCTCCGTTGATTCTGGTGCCGCAATCTCGCCTTTAGGCACGTCTGCGGCATCAGCATCCGGGTCATTTCCATACATTTCTCCAAAATATTCACTCCACCGGTTTAGCACAGCTTGTGTGTCTGCAAGAATGTCACCATCTTTAGATTTTATCCTTTCCATTCTGGAGCCTGACGAATCACCAAGTGTTTTGGAAATCCTGTTCTCTATTGCTTTTGTGAATAATTTGTAAACATGTGTAATTGAACTAATCGGTCTTTAGTTTCAAAGTCTGTTATGTTACAATTTAAGGGAAAAAAATCGTTTAGAGGCAACTTAAGGATAAAAATCTAAAGAAACATGAAATCTGCATCTTTAGCTCAGCCTATATCCATCCATTGCTCAACGTAGGCCACCCCAAATGCTTTCCAGTGCAACTTGTCCGATGCCACCTGCATCCAACGACTTTCTGCGATCTTCAGGTGATCGTCGTTCCACGCTACGCTTGCCAATACGCGGCCTCCCCTTCAGAAACTTTCTGCCCAACAACGGGCGACTGATTTTCGCGTTATGTGGCCCGCCTATTGCCAAAAAAACATAAAAAAAGAAATTCGAGAATGATGTATCATAAGAAGTAAGGGCAAGTTAGCATGGAAATTGGTTTAGGTATATTTTTATATAAGAATCATTACGGAGGAATATAATCTGATATAAGATATGAAATTTTATGAAAATAAAGTAAAACATAAAGCTCTGTGTGATTTCTATGTCTTCAACTATTTAGATGACAATTTCCATGAATGTTGTGGTATATTGTTTTCTATATGTACATACATTTGCGCGCGGACAGAATTGCGTTTTCGTAACGTTGTCGCAAAAGCGTGCTGCCATGTTCATATTTTTTTAGTAATTTGAAGTGTCAAAAGGATAATACATTAACTCGAAAGCGTTACGCTATCGGCAAGCTGGTCGTGCTATCTATCAACCATTGCGAGGTAAATAAAGAGTACAACGGGTTCTTTCCTTACAGACCTCTCTGGCATCCTCCACTCCACACGGAGGCTCTTGTCTTGCCTTCAGATAAGACACGGTCTATTTGGTTATGGTAAGATAGTTTATATCTTCCACTTTCGCATTGTATATCTGTTTTGTCATTCTTTCCTCCGACTCATTCGGTCCGTGCTGATCCATCTATGCTACGTACAAAAGTGGTGGCAGTGGCTCAATAATGTAATACCGGTAGATTCAATGCGAGATAGGCAAACGAGATTTATTTGTGTTCATTTTCTCGGCACACACGTGCTAGTTACAAAAGCTTTTGACCCCTAAATTACTTATACAAACTAGTATTCATTCTCACTGTGTTAATAGAATGAGTTATTTAAGAATAGTCATTATCTAATTAAAACAGTTTGAAATTTTGAATCTATACAATATATTATTGCAGGGTTTTGCGTAGGCAGTCTGAGCATAAAATATTCGGCTCAATAAATCGAATAGTCGGCTTCGATCTCTGGACTTGTCCAAGCAATAATTCTCAGTGTGTGCAATGTTTTTTTTGATCGTAACATTACTGCAATATTCCATGATGTATATATGACTAAGTACTAAAGTGATTACATACCATTGACGGACGATTTAGCGCAGTGGTTAAGAGCTTGAGCTGCTCCGCCCACTGTGTCGAATAGTCGCGGGTTCGATTCCCGCACGGGACAAATCTTTGTGTGATCCACAATAATTTGTTCCGGTCTGGGTATTTGTTTGTGAATTTTCATGTTTGTAAACGCACCCACGACACAGGAATAAATCCTAGTGTAGGGCTACGTTTAAAAAAAAAAAGAATAAAGAATACCTACTGTTCGTGCCTATACAATACGGGTTAAAATAATACATTTAGCAGGAGATCCCATGTCGTAAGGACTCACAATACAACCAGGTTATGTATTGTGACCCTGCACAGCGGAGTAGATAATGTTCCTAACAAACTTTGACCCTCGCGCCTTGTGTTGAACTTAGCTTTATCAGCAACAGCTGGCACACTCCGTACTTAGAACTATGCTAGAAACGAATATTGTGCTCGTATGATCCCCGTATCATGGCGGCTCAAATACATAATAATGTTAGATTTTATGATGATTTATGATTTTCATTTTCCTTAGATTTTTTATTAAGAATTTCAGAGATATTTAATACAATCGCAATCGCTTATCTCTATAAAAATAGTGTGTTATTTTTTGCATTTCTATAAAGGTATTGGCTATGACCAATCGCTGCGCGTTCCAATAACTTAGTGACATAATAATTTATACTGTATGCCATTGATCATCACGGATCATGTATTAAACGATCATTTTACGAAGTTATCGCCGTGTTCCGTGTTCAATTGGTCATGGCGATTAAAGGCTCAGATCGATAATCGTCCTAACCGTCTCATAATGCCAACCTTAGACAAGTAACTTTATGAAATTCTATAAATGAACTTTTCCAGTGTTTAAGATAAAAATAAAGTAGGTACACCTCCAATAAGGAACGATTTTAAAAAAGTATTTTTTTTATTAAATGTAGCCCCACACTAGGATTTATTCTTGTGTTGTAGGTGAGCATACAAACATGAAAATTCTTATACACAAATACCCAGAGCAAACCAAATATTCGACTCACCTGTGCATCTTAAATATAACAACTACATCTATAAAGATAGCCAGCTGTTTTGAGCTGTGGATTGGGGAGAACGGAATTTCCCGCTGGAATACTATTGTAATTTGTACTAGAAGCTTTTCCTTTGTACTGTTAATCTTTTTTCAGAGATAGGCGTTTTAAGTAGATAGAAGGCGTTAATTCATTATTTATTTTTCTTTTCATCTGGCCTAATTTTGCATACAAAAAGTAGGGTTCTCTTTTCGCTTAGATATTTTTGGTCAATGTTTAGCTATATATGGTACATTGTTTGTTTGTATAAACGATAATATATACACTCAATTAAAAAGATAACGTGCTCACACCACACATGGTTATAAGAGTTTGAAATGCTCTATAAAATATAGCAAACATTTTACCTCTTAGTTACTGTAGCCAACATTTTTTCTTTAGCCGGTTTTTTTTGTTATGTTACAATTATGTTCAAAAACTTTTGGACGTTATAAATCGAATATTGTTTAAAACAGCACTTTGGCTGTGAATTTTTTTAGCTATTCAGGAAGTTTTCAATTAAACTTTTTGTTTAGTTTAAAACAATAAATCTACCAGTGAGAGGTTAAGTTTGAAGGTAACAGAAGTAAGATTTATACCTCTATTTATATCATGACTTCAATTAGTCATCACGACAATTATCATAATAAAAGCCCTGTTAAGAAACCGTTCCACCGTTGGGCACGGACTTCTTTTCAAACTAGGAGGGTTTCGGGCATAGTTCACCACGCTGGTCCAGTGCAGGTTGGCGAATTCACACACGTTTGAGAAACTCTTAGGCATAGAGGTTTCCTCATGATGTTTTCCTTCTCCGTTAAAGTAAGTGATAGTTAATTTTTAATACGCACATGCTTACGAAAAGACGGAGGTGCGTGCCTAGATTTAAACTCAAGACTTTTGATTTAACCACTAGGCCATCACTGATTCCGGACACAATCACGACCATTATTAAAAAAAATTGAGTTGCGGTGATAAATCTTAAAAAATAGTCACTGTTAGAGATAAGGATCGTACTGGTGTACGCCCATCATAATTTCAATCAGAAACTATAACGGAGTCTTTACTATCAGAGACTTTTTTGTTAAAAAACACAGTTTATTCGACCTAGGGTACGAAGCCAGGTTTGTGTGATCGTCACTCACACTATGCGCAGTTAGACCAACAAAGAGTAGAGAATTTTTTTTATTTTATTTTTGCCGACAAATTCCGAGGTTGGACATGCATTCTTTTAATTCTATATCTCGGAGAAGGACAATTTTTTACTAATTACGTATATTTCGTATAATTAGTCTCTATCTATCTATATCATCACGCCAGATTCCTTGCAGGGTAGGCAGACAGTACAGAGTACAGAGTTTTTTATAATTTGTCACTTGATAATAAATCAAATTAGCCTGTTAGCCCAATGCTGGGCAAAGCCCTTCTCTCACAAAATGAGGTGAAAAAGATTAGGTCATACTCCACCACGCGGATACTTGGCGGTTTGATGGAGGCAGGTTTGTACGCACCGGCTATTGGGTCTTATCAAGCCGTCTATAAGGCTTTCAACTTGGCTTTACGACTTTCAGGTTAGACGGTAACTAGGACCAATGACTTGACGTATCTTCAGAAGCACGGAGACGCTTTTATATGAAAAAGCCACAAGCGGTTACCTATCTAAGACCGACCGAGCCGAACGCTGCTTAAGCTTAGTGATCACTAAGAACACCGCGGTCGCACAGCACTACAAGCGACTCTCTGTGTCATGATAAAAAAATAACACCGTCACGACTATATTCCCCAATGGAAGGTAGCAGAGGTGTGCTGAGTACGCCCAAAAGAAAACGATGTTATGTCCCATGTAATAGGGATTTTTTTGCGTATTATCATTGTACAGGATACAAGGCATACATGTTACACTGTCACGCCTATATTACCCAAGCAGGGATTTCAGAGGTGCTTTGTGTACGCCCACTTTTCGCCAACTAAGTTAGGTCCCATGTAATAGAAGGCAAACCTATTACACTGGGCACAATGCCAGACTTTTTCCTTTTTTTGTAAAATTAGATTCGCCACTAGATAAGCGAGGAGTGGGCAGGCCCCCTACAAGGTGGGCTGATGACCTGGTGAAGGTCCCGGGTAAAAGCTTGATGCGTACAGTACAAAGCCGATCATTGTGGCGATTTTTGGGTACGCTTTTATCCTGCACTGGACGTCCTTTGGCTGCTGCTGATGATGATAACAATGATGATGATAAGGGTTGTTAGTCTAAAACCTCTCCCCGTATCACGGAGGGGGGAAGGTTTACCAAGTTCCTAAAAACATCACGTGATTAATAGACGACCCCAGGCACAGAATTAATAAATCCACAAAGTAAACAAGTACGTTACTCAGAAATTTAGTTTACTTCCCAAATGTGGTTTTCCTTAAATAAAATACACTGTTGTTTCAAGAGAGTTCCAAAAGAGTTGTAAATTTTGTATATTTTCAAGTTGAGCGAGTTCTTGTATTGTTACCTATTAAATATTTAGATTTTATGTTTATACGGCCCATACATGAAACAAACTTCAAATGAAAAAAACTGTACTGCTTTTTTTTATTCTGACCTTTTTATATACAACGTGTAACTTTAATGGCGCAAGACCGCAACCACCCCAATAAAATCAGTTACAATTTTGAAGAGTTAATTACGATTTCCTTAAGAAATTAGATATCATCTCTATAAAACCTGGCGTATTGAGTTATAATGTAGAGATGTAAATGAAATATTTTACTTTTAATCCTGATTGAACGTATTTAATAGGTGGACCTAGGAAAGATTACAAAGAGTTAAAACAATTTTAGCTAATTTACGTATTGATAAAAAAAGGAAATTATGTCAAAAAAGTCTCCATTCATTTCTTTTTAAGGACAACCTACTTTCAATGTTGCGTTATTTATGATACATGTTGTATAACTTTACGTACGATACTGTTACGTAACGATAATGTTGTGTAACTGCCATGTCCTAAGCGGAAAAATCAATATGACCATTAATAATTTCACAATGAGTTTTTCTATGTATCTACTTAAGATAATTTTCTAGATGTATAGCGAGATAAAATTCACAAACTTGGTAATATGGACATTATTGAAATTAATTAACGATGCCGACGGATTTTACAGGACGTAAATTCACGTTAACATTTAGCAGACTTCGAAAGTAGATAACAACGAATATAAGAGCATCTCTCCCGTTATAAATCCTGGAGTTGTCAGGTTGCGATGGAATTTGTATAACCATGAATGTTTGGTAACGATGTTTATTTTTAAATCTTCAATAGGAGCCAAATACCGTCTATAAAATCTAAAATATTGGCACCCCCTTTTTCCATAACCCGTGGTGGCAGAGGTGTACTTGTTTACACCAAATGTAACTTGCGATTGAGGACTGCGCACAAAACCACACATTGTCTGATGTAGGATTTGAACCCAGTACCTTGTTGCCAGCCGTTTCATGTATTCCTAGACCAACAAGGCTGAATTTAAAACGTTTTTTTAGTACTTTTTATCCGTCTTATACACGTTCGAATACACCATACAATATGAAGTAATGAATATGGGTACGTAACATCTCATATATTGCTCTGTACCCATTCTAACACAAACAGTAAATTTTCTATTTAATACTTAGCATGTGTGAATCAACAATATGCAAGAATAGACAATTGGAAGATTACATTCTCGGAATTAATTAGAAAGATGTTTACTTAACACACCGGATCGTGTGGCAAGGGTATGCTGTGGTGAAACTTGGGGGTTAATGAGACTGGGGCTTTATTAGCTATGACTAGAGTTGGGCAAAAAATTATTGCGAAAACATTATTTTTTTAAGCAAATTATTTCAGATTTGATCGTGGTTTACATTTTTTCTAGTGTCCTTCAGCACACGTAATTACGGGAGGGACTCAGGCGTTAGACGTCCAAAAGTCATTGTTATTCCAGAGTACCTTGAGGGGATTAATAGCAATTAAAATTTAAATTTATTGATCTTATAAATGATGTACTACCTCGTTGGTTCTGGATTAAAATCCTAGGTCAGACAAATATAGTTTTTCTAACAAAAAAATCTCAGTATCAATCCGGAGTCTGACAATGGGTTCTCCCCGTATTACATGGGACCTGACTTAGTCGACAAAAAGTGGGTGTACGCAGTTTACCTCTGCCACCCCTGCTTAGGGAACATATGCATGACGGTGTTTATTTTTATTAAATAAAATATGACATAACGCTGAATACTGCCTATGACTTATTAAACACGTAAAGAGGCCCATTGCGATAATCTTGTGGAATGATCGTCTAGTGACACTTCAGTGGCTTACAATGACATGAACATTTCCCGCGTTTAGTCTTACCGAATAAGGGTTCTGATTGAATAACGTTTTAATGTATCGCTAAAATAACGCGATCGATTTCTAAATTGGGAACTGTAGAAAATTGTATTCATACTCGAACACATTTTATTTTCATTTCATAATCTGTAAAACTACTTCGTAATTTCCAATTATAAACAAGAGTTAACACAGAAAAAAAAAAAATGGAGGGCACGTAAGGGAATTAACTGACGAATTGGAAATTATTTAACGACGGCTTAGTCTAGTAGTAAAGAGCATGCGCCGCTCTGCTCATTAGATCGAGTAGTCTATCTATCTATCTATAACCTCACGCCAGATCCCTTGCGGGGTAGGCAGAGAGTACAGAGTTCCAACAGGTTCTTTCCTTACATACCTCTCTGGCTTCCTCGACTCTCATAGTTCGTCTCATACACGCTCGCCGGTTACGGAGACTCTTGACTTTTCCATCAGATAAGGCTCGGTTTATTTGGTCGTGGTAAGATAGTCTAGGTCTTCCCCGGTACATGCATCCTTCCACTTTCACATTGTATATCTGTTTTGTCATTCTTTCCTCTGGCATTCTTTCTATATGCCCGAACCAACGGAGCATGCCCTTTCTCATCTTTACACCGATACTCAGGGAAAATCTATGTGTGACCCACAAATGTTTTTTTCGACCTGGTTATTAGTGTGTGCGAATTTCTAGTTTGCAAACGCCCCCACGATACAGAAATAAGGCATCTCCTATCCTAAGTAGGGCTACGCTTTTCTGCTATTAGTCCCTTCTAACTCGAGCGTAGTGGTTGCACGCTCACACTCTCTTCCGATGAATGCTCACAGCATAGATCACTTACATACACACACACACAAAATCTGCCATGAGAACGCACATATCCTGATCGACCTAAGATTCCAACCCCGGACCTCGTGATCACCACTCGCATTATACCCCACTAAGCTAAAGACGCAGTCCAAAAAAATACAAGATATAACGGGTTGTTAATATTTCCTTTACTATGATAATGAATAGGTAGCTATCGTAGAATCATCTATGGTGGGCGGCGAGCGTCATATTTTCCCCTTATTAATATACACCCTCGCTATAAGGGTGTTCAGCCAGAAACAAGATACTGCGTGTAAAGGTTACCTATTTTTGTCAACCGAAATACAAAGGGGACTTATATGTGAAAATATCTTGGTTTTTCCATAAATAACTTTTTTAAAGTATACCTTCTGCCTATTCCGCAACGGATCTAACGTGATCATGTAGATAGGACCCCTTTTTGAACGAATATGTCTAACCATAATTAATACGTAGTTTATGATTTTGTGGGACCCACTTGGCAATTATTGATGCCCCAGCAGTGTTAGATAGGCGCTGGTGTAGCCAGCCCAGTTTCTTTCTCAAAAGCCGAATATAGAACCGAATGGGAGCATTGGAAGGAGGTCCTTGCCAAAAGATGAGACGATAGTGAATGAATAAAATGTACGTAAGTAGGGATTCATTGGGCTACTCACAAGTATAGTACGGCTGTCAGTCACAGGTAATTTTCAAGAAACAGCTTCAGGTAGTTCTACTTTTATTTTACGCTGTTTCTTGAAAAAAATCTTCTCCTTCTTATTCTTCTGTTCCCTCTTAAACTAGTTAAGTTTGGCTATAAATTTTTCAAATTCGTTTTTATACTGTGCGACACAGAAGAGCTGTGCCGCGCTAGCAATTCAAAAGATTAAACTTTAAATTAAACTCTTTAACTTAATTAAACTTTTAAAGAAAATTAAAGTTGACATTATTCTGATGCATCATTGGTTTAGTGGAGCATAATTCAGCTGGCGATCAGCAGGTCTTGGTTCAAGTCGAATAGGGTGATAACTGTATCAAAAACTTCTCAGTAGTAGTCTAAAGTCTGGAATTGTTCCCATTGAAATGTGCCTGCACCCTATTACATAACGACCTCACATCATTGGCGAAATCTGAGTGTACACAATAGACTGCGCAATCCCTGCTTGGGGAATATATATAAATAATATTAATAATAGCAGCCTATTCTGTCCCACTACTGGGCAAAAGGCCTTCTCTTACAAAGTGAGGTGAGAGAGATCAGGTCACTTTCCGCCTCGCGGACCCAGTGCGGATTGGTGGAGGCAGGTTTGTAGCCACTTGCTGTTGGAATTTATCCAGCCGCCACTAAGTGTATGTGAACTTTATTTTCGCAAACGCACCCACGACACAGGAATAATGCCGAATTCACACTAGGCTATACAATAGGCTACTATTCCTGTGTCGTGGGTACGTTAGTGCTGGGCTACGTTTTTTTTAATACGCGCGTGTATGTATACAGACCATCTCTGCGATAGCGGAGTTTTTTGACTTGTATCCAAAAGGTTAGTATGTATTTAGCTGGGACACCCTCAAATGAATAAAACGAGAAATAAATCAGCAATGGTCGTCGTTGTCATCCGCACATTGAACACGATACGTTCGGATGTGCGCGCCATATTGTTAGCTAACAATCATAATACATTCGCGATTTATCATTACGTATCCACTAAATACCTATGGCACTTGCAGTAAATGACTAGGATTCTTATTTGCTTTGACTAACGCGGCTGTAAGTGACGAACTATGAAAGTCGAGAAAGCCAGAGACGTCTGTAAGGAAAGAACCTGTTGGAACTCTGTACTCTCTGCCTACGACGAAAAGGGTTCTGGCGTGTTGATATAGATCGATAAGCTTAGTGTGTATTAAGCTGGGTAAGCCACAAATAAATAAAAGAACCAGAAAGCCAGAGAGTTCTGTAAGAAAAAAACCTGTTGGAACTCTATACGAGAAGTAGAGATACCTACCCCACAAGGGATCTGGCGTAATGATAGATAGTGTAATAGTATTTTATGTGTGGCTGAAGGGTGAGTACTACTAAACATAATTTCACGAAATTATTGTAACACACTGCGTTATGTGTTAAATTGTCATATCAAATAAGATGTCATATTATCCATGCGATAAACAAGGGTAACGACTGGCATTATAGCAATATGAACTAAAATCATTTTCGTTTGTATGTCACTTGTATCCTTCTAATATTATAAATAAAAGTTTGTATGTTTACATGTTTATCACGCAAAATAGCTGAACGGATTTGAATGAAATTTGGCCCTCACATAGTTTATTACCTGGATTAATAAAAAGTACCCGGGGAAAATGTAGGATTCCTGTGTAAAGTCAAGGCGGACAAAGTCACGGGCCGAAACTAGTTTATTATAAGGCTTGTATATCTACGAGAAGCATTTCTCGAGAGAGATATATCTCTCTATTTATCTTTCTATATCGTCACGCAAGATCCCTTGCGGGATTGGCAGAGGGTACAGAGTTCCAACCGGTTATTTCCAGCGAGAAAAATGTGCACTAACATTGACTGTGGGAATTCAAGAAGCTAAATTCTAATATATTTTCTTAATTCTTTCTTAAGAAATTAAATAATTAAAGGAAATCAGAATCATATGTTTGAATGTATGTTTAATTAAAAATACATAATTTGAATAAAATTAATAGAACCTAACCCCGTGTTTAGGCTTGTTAGATTAGTATTGACAAGCACTATACAACCAGATAGTGTTCAGAGTCTGACGATGAACTCCAACGGTAGTCAGTGGAACCACCCAGCTATTCAATATAACCCCGTTGTGTTTGGGCTCGTTGGATTTGACTTCAGTACTTTAGACCCGGATGGTGGCCAGGGTCTGATGATGAAGCCGGAAGGAAGCCATAGGAACTCCCCAACTAAGCAAGATATTTTCGTTATAGTTTTTGTAATAAGAACCTGTTATTAAAAAGGTATTTTGAAATTAAAAATTTTCAATCAGTGATGACACTGACTGAAATATTTCGTTTGAAAATGTATTTATAGCAATCAATAAAAATGCATGCATCCAAAATTTTAAACACGAAAAAATGGAAATGGGAGAACACTAAAAGTATCAATAGCAACTGAATGTGCTTTCCCTCCTTATTTGATAATAGTTATAATAGCATAATATTCCGTTGTTCTACATTAATTTGACCCCCTCCCCCCAAACAGTAAAGTGACAACAACGACAGATATTTTGGGGCAACTTAAAAAGACACGTTTTATCACTTTGTTACCATTACCTTCACGTTTATCAATATTTCACCAACATTGCACATTATTATTCAAAACAACACAAATTGATACAAATTGACAACATCACTTTTACTTCCCGCCAAAACCAACTGTACTTTTTATTTTTTTCTCTTGTGCCAGTTATAAAGTGGCCAGAGAGCAAAGTATGAAAAAATTAACGTTAGCGCGACGCTAGTGAGTATATGTGTTATCTTTGCCACACTACAAATGTACTAAATAAACATGAACGCGACAGCACGATTACTCACTAGCGTCATGCTTGCGTCAAAGGTTTCGTACTGATCCATCAGATCTAAAATGAAAAAAACAACCATAGCAGTCCTAACGAACCATTATAAGTAATTTATCCGAGTGACCGAGCTTCCGGTCTAAATTTTGATTTAATAGAGTCCAGTTACATATTCCTTTGGTATTTAGCCAGCAATCTGGAGATACGTTGTGATCTAATTGAATAGAATTTGGGAGGCATATTTCCTTCGTCCGTTATTCTTTGATATTAATTTTTGTTATTCCTAGAATGTTGGCTATATTTCGTACGAATGAATGTTCGTCATCAAGTTTGAGTAATGAGAAAATGGACGACCTTATTATAGACGTTGTGTACATTGTACACAAATATAAGTCAAGTGGAGTGGCTCAACACATTATATACAATACTAAATATTCTCAATAAAAGATAATATATTCGCAATAAAAAACAAATATATACATTGAACACCGAAACCCTAGGGCACTATTACTTGGGACCTAACATCGTCGGCGAAAAATGAGTGTACTCAGTACACCTCTGCCACCTTCGCTTTGGAAAATACGGGCGTGACGGTGTTGTATTTTTATTTTTAATAAATTGGCTCCATTAATAAAATATATCGATATTCCAATACGAAAAAATCGATAGAAAATAATTGCAATCACAAAAAATATCGTTAAAACAAAAGATAGGTTATATAATATATATTATTGGCGGCAAAAAATTTAACCATTATGTTGTACGAGAGCGGGTGGAATGACACAAGTCTTTTCCATTTGCCAACATTATGTGTAACGAGCCGGGACCTCGCACATATATGCACACAACGAACAGTAGGAACTCCGTCTCCGAATAACGTAACTCTGTCACGTTTATCACTTCACTAATTACGGGGCCCTTATTAGCTATGACTATTTTAACATGTAACGCGGCGGGTTACTATAACTTCGTGACGTGATCATTTAATAATACTCCAGAGGTATACGGAATACCATTACACGAAGTTATCGTAAATTGTTGCGTTTGGTTATATCGAATAGCCCAGAACGGTCTCTTTTTACTTGACATATGTGTTTTTATTCCCGTAGAAATACTCCTTATCCTTGAAGTGAGTAATACACAAAGCATTTCCTTAAATAATTGTCTAAGCCAAACGTTATTTTAACGTTTATACTAGGAACATATAATAATTAGAGTGACAATGTATTTTTTAATTTGATCCCTTTCTATTCGTAATTAAAACTTTTGTTTTCTAACATATTGCTGTTGTGCCCATAAATATCTGCCCTTATGATTAACCTTTACTGAACTCTGTAGCCAACTTTCAGATAGACAGTTGACATTTTGTGAGTTAGATATATAGTGAAGGCCTGGCGTGTTGGCTTGGATAAAAATTATTTCAGTGCGATCCTCTTAGTGGAATTTGGAAGAAACAACTTGGCTTAACTTCGTGGTTTGACTGTTAAGTTATAGAAAGGAGGCATAATTGATTCTTTCCTACACGAGTAATCAATTTTAGAAAATAAATTACCACATCCTTTATTTTAGATTTATTTTGGAATAATGTATGAGAGCTCCGAACTCCATTAGACGATGGATGGAATTACTTAGGTATTTTTATTAATACTATTTTCTAAAAGGAAATTCGATATAACTGGCCGCAGAAAAACATAAAAAGCAGGTATGTAGAGATAGATGTATGTAATGCAATTAAACAGAAAAGTATATTGATCTTTTAAAATCTATTTGAATTGAACGAACAGGTACTGTAGTACCCTGCTCCGTAGAGCGAATAATTTATTTCAGAAGCCTATACTCATGGGCGCTACATGGGGCTTGTTACAATATTAGTTCACCCCTCAGCGTTGTTGGATGGCTATGTAAACATTTACTTAAATTCTCAATTCAATTTCAGGCCTATTGTACGTTAGAAATTATTCCATGAATGTATAAATTGCTTTACCCATCCATAATTTTAAAAATAAACAAACGAAATAAATACCACCACCTATATACTCCAGGCGAGGGTGGCAGAGCTATTTTTCGCCAACGATGTTATAACCCATGTAATAGGGGGCAAGTCTAATGTAATTTTACCGGGCACTTTACCAAGAATCCTGACTGATACTTGGAATTTTTGACGAAAAATTTATACACTGTCCGACATGGGATTTAGGCATTGCATCATGTACTCTCTACACTCAATTTATATATACCCTAGCTCATTTTGTGCCAGGTGCTTGCTGCCACGTGACATTTTAAGCTATTAACTGTGTATATTCGAGTCTCTTTCTTACGGCAAAACAAAATTTTAATAATTTCTTAGCATCAAGTAACTGTTTACTGTATAGCCGGCCAATCTCAAGAGGGTCAATATTAACTGAAAATTGTTTCGTTCCACTGGCATCGTTCGGTAGTCTCGTCACGTTCTTCTAGCAGCCTGTTACAAATGGAACACCGCTATGGATTACGTAATTTATTAAACTGCACCTCGGAATTTCTCGGAAAATACCTTAACGTCGGAGGAAACCAATGTAGCCACTATTCGTAGTGTATCTATACGTCTATATCTATCTTTTTACTATAAATAAATTGATTACATTGAAACTCTGAAATTCAAAATACCTCAACGATACCTTTTTTCGGTCTAAGGCCTTTAATAGTAGTTAAAATTATGAAGTGGTTGTTTTCATGCTCAAAAGCTGCTTGAAGCAAGAATTTCACGAGGAAATTTGGATCTTTACACCTTCTTCCTCTCGCTTTTCGCATCCAGTTCCATCCAGATACTATGACCAGGTCATCAGTGGACATTGCGAGTTGTCTTCCCACATTTCGATGACCAGTTCGTGGTTTTCACTCAAGTACCATTTTCCCCCTTTTTAGTAAAATCTGCATTATCTCCACATTCTTTCCATTAGAAACTTGAGCTCATTGAGTTCTTTCAAGTTTTTGGCATTGTTAACAGAATTACCATAAGAAAGAAATAACATTATATCTAATTTTTCGCACAACATTTTGAACTCTGTAGCTGTCGGTGTTCCAATATATTGGTAAAACAAATAATGTTAATAGTTTATCCGTGGAACCGCTGTTCACTCGGCCGAGCTTGCTAAAAGCATCGCAAACATCACTACGAGTAACAGAAGTAAACACAGGGAGTTTGTCATCGATGCTGTATTAAAGAGTTGATGTGGAGGGAATTTGGAGAAATATGTCTTTTGTACCTATTTACAAGCATAACCTACAAAACGGTTAGAAAATTATTAAGATACAGAGAATAACATCACGAATACCCCTACAAATGGGTAGTTGGTTTGAAATATTATGTCGAAGTCAAAAACCGTTTATTTGTATAGGCCAATAAAAACTATTAACTAACGTCTATTCGCCGTCGAATTTCATTCGAAATGTTATTTTTCTCTCTTAAAATGCGGCTAAGAACTCTGCCGTCAGAAACTCTTTTAACTTAAATTGTTTTATTCCACTGGCGGTTTTGATAACCAATTTTTGCTATACACACTTATCGATAATTTTACTCAGATAGAGTATTATACCAAAGTTAAAAAAATAGAAGTTAATTAGAAGACCGAGAATAAATATAATAAATAACACATTATTACTAACGAAACTGGTTAGAAATAATTGTAAATAATACCCATATACTTAGGACCGCTTTCACTACCCTCGAAAAAAGTGTGAAATGGAGTAATCGACAATTAAAGTTGCAAGTTAGTCTATGTACGAATTTCACCATCCCCGAATAGCGATGGTTAAACTAGCCAGTTTTAATTGCCGAGTAACGTCGAGAAGTAACTAACCAGTACTTTACTTAAGAGTGGTGACAGAGGTCCAACTGATGTATTATGAAATAAATAAATAAACAAAATAAACACCGTCACCTATATTACCCAAGCAGTGGTACGAGTAGAGGTCTACTGTGTATACTAAAGATGCACGACTGCGAATAATCCGACCATGCGAATCATCTACAACTACTAATTTTCTGATTCGACTTGAACAATAGAAATATACTAATTTTTATATTCGAATGACGACTACTAATTAGTAACTACGAGGCATGCCTTTTAAGTTTTGTCGTTTGAAGAAAAAAACACAACTAGAACCTTATAGTACTTTTTATTGTTTTTCAAAGTATTCACTACGTAGCTTAATACACTTTTCCATTCGCTCAAACCAGTTATTTTAACATTTATTCCACTCTAAAATGGGGGTGTTCAAAATGGCTGACTTGAAAGCGTCGACTGCTTCTTCACCGGTCTGGAACCTTTGACCACGAAGACGTTTTAATTAATTAAGTTTAGGAAATGTAAAGAAATCGTTAGGGCTTAGGTCAGGACTGTATGGAGGATGGTCAAGAATTTCTACGTTTGACGAGCGCTGTGTGAGCTTGCGTTGTCGTGGTGCAGGATGATGCGTCGCTTTGAGTTAGATTTTCGAAGTTCGGCGATGACTTGTGGTTAACAAGCTGTGGTATGCCACTTTGCGTTAACCGTTCTACGATCTTCAAGTGCAATAGTCGCAACATGGCCGGTTTTTCCAACGAACGTGGCCACCATCTTCTTTGAAGTGCTTTGAGAACGAACAACTTTAGTCGGATTTGGCTCGTCTTGAAAGACTCAGATTGTAGATTATTGTTTGGAATCAGGATCGTAGGCATAGATCCAAGATTCGTTACCACTGATGATGTCGTAGACGTGATTTGACTCTCCTCGGTTGAACCTTTGCAGAGTTTTCTTACACCATCTGACGCGGGCCGCCTTGTGATCGTCGGAAAGCAGATGCGGAACCCAACGGCAAACTAGCTTTCTCACACCAAGCGCTTCATGCAAGATCTTCTTAATGGTTGTCCCTGAGATGCATAATAGAGCCTCTATCTCTCGATACGTCACATGACGATCTTAGAGAATTAGTTGTCTCACAGCAATGATGTTATCTTCAGTGAAGGCGGATTTTGGGCGTCCTTCGCGAGATTTGTCACTAACATTAGTATGTCCACGCTGGAATTCTAAATACCAGCGTTCGACAATTCGCAGACATGGGGCTTCTACACTGAACACAGATGTTAGCTATTCAATACACCGAAGCCGTGTCAGGCCTCTTCTAAAGTTGTAGAAAATTATTGCACGAACATTTTCCTTAGAAAGATTCATTTTCGTACGTAACCTGACAGATTCCAATCGACGCTGTGACTAAACAATAGCATTAATCCTAATACTTTCAACTGTTTTGAGATTCAAAATTTAAACACATTCGAATATAGAACAGTTCCAAATTCAAAATTGCCGGGAAATATGGCAACGACAGAACTTAAAAGGCATGCCTCGTACTAATGGCGATTCGATTGGATTATCTGCGACTTTCACCCGTTATGAATTAATTATTATTCGTAGCTTCTCGCGCTATTTCCACGCCAAAACCAATTACGTGTGCGTGTGAATAGTAACAACTAAACTAAATAATAATGCTCCTGCTGGTTTGTGTTTAAAAGTGCGTTTTAATAAAGTTTCTAGTTTAGAATTTAAATATAATCCAGGCGCGGTAATCAAATACTGGAACGAAACAAACAGCTAATAGTACATTTTTTGAAAAGCGCTTACAGTGCAAAAAAGCGCCCGTGCGAACGTGGGGGTAAGCTGCGGTCGGAATGATGCTAACTTACGTTCCTTTGTAGTCTGTGGTGCGACCGATAGCTTTTTATTCATTATTCGTTCATTCAGTCCAGCAAGTCGAAGTCGAATGGGAGGCAGTTAGTAACAAATGCAATCATTCGCAGTCGCGCATCGCTAGTGTATACCCACTTTTCGCCGAGGATGTGAGGTCCCACGTAATAGGGGGCGAGCCTATTGCCATATACCTGGCACAATTCCAGACCCCGGACGGACATGATGATCTTCTCAGTGGAGTCCGCGTTCCGATCCGATGGTAGATGTAAAAATTGTAATAATGTTGACGTTTTTAAGAGCTGTTGTATTGGCCTATACATGTGAATAATTTTTAACTTTAAATCTAGATATTAATCTTGAAGAATTAAATCTAGATACTAGGAATTTTTCGATGGAAAAACTACATTTGTACGACCTAGGATTTAAACCCAGAATCTTGTGATCGCAAAGCACATTACAAGACCTGTGATCAGTCGCCTAGACTATAATCAGGTGTGTTACAAGAAGTAGGTATTTAGAGATTTTAAGTTCTCTGCAGGTACATGATGTGAGATTTACTGGCCGAAGACCACAGTTGAAGACCGTACGTCCAGATCGGTTTTATTATGGAGCAATAGACCCTTAGCTTGTTCGACAGGGATAGAGCAGATTGTCTACCGAGGAGCCAAAGTAGGCTTTTAAATCTGAGGTTTATCTCATTTCGCTTAGTTTTTATGTGGTCTTTCCATGTCATCCTTCGGTCCAGATGGAATCCGAGGTATTTAACACAGGTTGATTGAGGCAGTGTATCGGGACCTAGTTGTACTGAAGGACAGGTATCGCGTCTCAGGGTAAATGTAATGTGGTGAGATTTCAGAGCGCTTGCTTTTATGCGCCACTTGGTCAGCCAGCCATTAGTAGCATTAAGTTGGGATTGCAACAGTTCGCTCGCTATATTAGGGTCTCGGTTACAACTGAGAAAGGCCGCATCATCAGCAAATGTTGCTACAGTTGTTTCAGGTGTCAGGGGTAGGTCACAAGTAAAAATATTGTATAGAACCGGACCAAGCACAGAACCCTGAGGCACTCCGGCTCGACAACTGAAGAGCGAAGATCTTGCATCGCGGAGTTTCACTTGAAACCCTCTGTCACCGAGATAAGAGTCAAACAGCAAGTAGTAGGAGTGTGGTAGGTGCGTTTTGATTTTATATAGTAAGCCCTTATGCCAAACACGATCAAAAGCTTGTTGTACATCCAGAAAAGCTGCCGAGCAGTATTCTTTCTTCTCCAGGCATTCTCTTATTGTACTGTAGACTCTGTGGACTTGCTCAATAGTTGAATGGTACTTTCGGAAACCAAATTGATGGTCAGGTATACATGATCCAAATCAAGGCAGGGTGATAATCGTGCAAGGATGATCCTTTCCCACAACTTTGACAGCACCGGAGTAAGGCTAATAGGACGATATGATGATGCGTCGTTAGGCGGCTTACCAGGCTTATGAATCATAATAATTTGGGATGTTTTCCAGAGGGCAGGAAAATGTGAAGATCTTAGCGTAGCGTTAATAAGGATGGTCAGGAATACAACACACTTCTTGGGGAGCTCTTTCAGTATTCTGGGGGTGATTAGATCAAATCCAGGTGCTTTGTTAGTGTCCATTTTGGCTATTTCTCTAGCAATCTCTCTCGGTGAAGTAGGATTCAGTGGCAAACATAGTTGCAGGTCTTGTTTTAGGACTTCATCTATTCCTGGGTCTTCAGGACTGTCTGTGTTATTGGGTTTGAAAACACTGGCCAGGTATGTAGCAAAAGCCTCTGATTTTTCTTGATCAGTACGCGCCCATGTGGTGCCGGATCTTATAGGCGGAGAACATTGTTGTGGTTGAGGGAGGTATTTTGTTGCCTTCCAGAGGTTGTGGATCCCGTTTGCGTTAGGGGTCATATTCCTCAGTCTCATTTTGAGCGATTCATTTTTTACCTCAGCCAGGAGATCCTTCAGTTCTTTTATTGCCCTATTTAGTCTAGTTTTGTCCTCACTCCTGTGGGTCGTCTGCCAGATTCTACGAAGGCGACGTTTTTCAGCGATTTTTTCCCTGACTGCAAGAGGGACCGGTAGCCCGTGTGACGAACCTTCAGCTCAGGGGTGCTGGACCAAGCCGCTACCTGGATCAGGTTAGTGATATAGAGACATGCGTCGTCTACGTCCTCCTTGGATTTGAGCGGAATATTAAGGTTGGTGTGGGAATCCAGGATTTCCCGAAAGCAGTGCCAGTCAGTTTTGTAGTTATAGAGGCAGTCGTTATGGGAGTCGTTGGGTAGAGCCATTGAGCTGACCAGCAGTAGGATAGGTGAGTGATCTGAGACACCATCAAGACTTGACTTTATGAGGGTGTTCTGTTCACTGATACCCTTAGTCACAAAGAAGTCTATGAGATCGGGTGTTTTGTTGCTATCAGTAGGCCAATGAGTAGGCTCACCAGATGACATAACTAATAGACGGTTGGCTGCAACACTCTTTTTTAGTTCTCTGCCTCTAGTGGAAGTTAGTCTTGAACCCCAATATGAATGTTTTGCATTCCAGTCGCCCCCGGCAATAAATCTGTTGTTGCCTAGCGACTTAAAAAAGTTTGTAAACATTTCCTCTTTTATAGTGTGACGCGGAGGACAGTATATTGCAGAGAGATTGAGGGGTCCCGATCGGTCTTCCACTCTGACCGTTGTGGCTTGAAGGTAGGGAGCGGTATTGGGTTCCAATACGCAATGCTTAATACTATTCTTGATGATTATAGCGGTGCCAGCGTGAGCACTACCATCGGGATGACAGGTTAGATACACGGAAAATCCTGGAATGATTATTCGACTTCTTAACGTGGTGTGAGATTCAGAAATGAGGCACACATCGAGCTTGTTGGTTTTAATAAACGTTACCAATTCGTTCTTGTTAGGGGCAAGACCGTTAATGTTCCAAGTGGCAATATGTAAAGAAGTCATTTTGGAAGCCTGGAGACTAGAGTAGCTATAAGACTCACTAGGGAGCCTATTTGTTGTATTAAGAGATCTATTTTCTCACTTTGTTTTAATAGAATTTCTTTAAGTTTATTTGAAGATTGTTGATTGGATTGGGCCTTCTTCCCATCTGTAACTTCAGCGTATGTACGTTGGTGTGAGGGTCTAACAGCTCCTTCAATTAGAGTGGAGGTGGAGCGGATTGGGTTGTTTGGCAGGGCTGAGATGGATTGGGTGAGATGATTATCTCTGGGGGTTACATTTGTGTTTCTTCTAGCAAGCATTTCTTTGTATATTTCACAGCCTTTGTAATTAGCCGGATGGTCGCATGAACAGAGAGCGCATTTAGCAGGTGTGGATCTATCTTTCTTTTTGCACTCCGAGGTTTTGTGGCCTTCGCCGCATTTGACACACCTATATGGTCTCAGGCAATTATTCTTCGAGTGACCGTAGCGCTGACAACGTTGGCATTGGACAATACTTTTTGACTTTCTAGGATCCTCTATCTTAACCTTTTGGTTAAATATATGAGTGATACTTTTTACAGCGGGATTGTTTATACTGGGCTCAATGTTCACAAAAAATGTTGATGTGGGCGTCTTGTCTGGTCCATATCGTGCGTTGATGATTTCGCCTTTAATTACATTGTTAGTTGCTTCAATGGCTTCCGATATCGCTTCATGGGGAGTACTGTGGTGGAGATTTTTTATGACAATGCGATAACATTTGCTGTCTTTAGGGGTAAATGTATGCCCTATAAGACCATTCGCCCTTATAACTGCTATAATTTTCTTGTACTCCTCAGCAGTGTTGACAAGAATGTGAAGTAGGTACTTGTTAATGAGCTTGAATTTGAACTCTTCTTTATTGATTACGGTTTCAAGTAGCTTCGATAGCTCAGAGACATCTTCGATGCCATTGAGAACGATAGGCGGAGGTTTGCTGGGCTTCGGAGAAACGGCAGTGGATGTGTCATCCTTTGGATCAAGAGGCAAGGTACTGAAGCGATTATTCGTGGTAGTACTCTCTGGTGGTGAGCTGCAGTATTTCCTTTTCTTACTGCTTCTGCTATTGGGTAATGGCACCCTTTGCCATGGTGGAGGAGCAGGGTGCTGGAGCGTGTCCTCCAATCGGTTTGGTTCTGGCGATTTACAAGTCCCAAGTACTTGCTCTGCTTCTACTGTTTGATTGCTTCCGGATGGCCTTCCCAAGTCGGAAAGGGATGACGATCGTTGTTTGTTGAAAAGACTTGGGAGGAGTGCTTGTTGCACCAGAGATTTTTGTTGTGGTTGGGGATCTTTTTGGGTATTTGGCTTCATTTTGTTCCCACGAGTAGGGACGAATAGTTGGTCACTCACGGGGTGACGCCCATTCCCATGAGAAGGCACTATACAACGATGTGGCCAGGTCCATCGAGGTTGGCGCTCGAGACTGAGTTCCTTCAGCCATACATTCTGTCGGCGCGTTTCCCACCTTAGAATTAGGGTTATTTTTTATAGAGATTGTCTTTCTCTTGGTCCGGGCGGTAAAGCCAGGGCCACCGTTCTCACGAGACGTGACCGCAAGGTTACGGTTTGTGAAAGTCATTTCCTACCTCCACGTGAGCTGACCGTTAAGTCAGCATAGTAGGTTAGTTGACCGCCGCCTACGACTCGGCGTTTGTTGTTCTTTAGCACCACCCGGGGAATACGTGTAGGGTTGTGGTTAGGTATCTCCTACGGACGCGAACAACTTTATTCCCCTTGTATTATTAATAATAAATTAAAGAAATATTAACAATAAATTAATGTATTTTTACATACTTTATTTTTTAACTCTACGAGTGTTGTACACTTTTTTAAGTGTAATAATTTCAATTTAAATATGAAACTGATAGGTAGCTGAGTTGCCTCTTATAAATAAATGTTACAAGAATAAAGTTTACTTTGACGACATTGTCTGGCAATAGAAGCGCATGTACATAACTTATAACCATTATTCTTAATTTCTGGCACAAATGAAACCAATAAATTTGGGGATTCTGTCGATACGAATAAAGAAATGGGGGGAAATAACATCTATTATTATTGAAATTACGGTTTACGGCTTGGTAGGGTTCATAAAGATGGCACAAAAGCATAAAATATATAGTCTTTACAAAAAATGCGTATAGCACGTAAATATTATTTTCGAATACTGAAATCTAAGCACGAACATCTTGACGATAGCGGTACGCTATTGAGTTGAAATGCCATCCTCTTCACACTACACACTCATTAAATAAAGATGAACGTTACAGCACACTTTCTCGATGACGTTAAGATAACGTTTAATAGTTTGTGCTTAGCCCTCTGATCGTAAGAGTACCTAAGTAATAAGTCTAATTAGTCAAGTGGTTAGTAAGTAATAAGGAGGCAAGGTCATTTATTTTAAATAAACCTTTACAAGTATACAGGTACATTATTTTAAACTAGTTTTTACTTGCGACTCCGTCCGCGTTTACTTTAGAGATAAAGCGTTCATTATTCGGGATGTTAATCCAGGTAATAAACTATCTGTGTGCCAAATTTTATTTAAATTAGCCGTTCAGCCATTCAAACATACAAACTTTCACTTTATAATATTAAGTAGGATGTGACAACATGTTTTCTTTACTGTGAAGAACCATCGCGATATTTAGCATATTAATTTTTCCCAAAAATATTTCACTTTTATGCACATTTATTGTATTGTTTTCTATCAAAAAACATGGGTAAAGTAATATACGTCAGTAATCGTCTTCTAAGTAGTTACTGTTATTTATTCCACTGTACTTGTGTTGTGGTTGAATAAATACTTTTCATTTCTTTCATCTCTTTTAATCCGATACATTTTATTTTATTCATTCATTTGGTAAGGAAAACCAACAGCTGCACTTCTATATACAATATAGAGTAATATCTCTATCTATCTATATCATCACGCCAGATCCCTTACGGGGTAGGCAGAGAGTACAGAGTTCCAACAGGCTCTTTCCTTACATACCTCTCTGGCTTCCTCTACTCTCATAATTCGTCTCATACACGCTCGCCGGTTACGGAGACTCCTGACTTGTCCTTCAGATAAGACCCGGTCTATTTGGTCACGGTAAGATAGTCCAGGTCTTCCCCGGTACCTACATCCCTCCACTTTTGCGTTGTATATCAGTTTTGTCATTCTTTCTTCGGACATTCTTTCTATATGCCCGAACCAACGGAGCATACCCTTTCTCATCTTTACACCGATATTCTCTTTCATACCTATTTGCTTTCTTACTACGCTATTGCGAATACGGTCGGTCAGCTTCACTCCGCACATCTTCCGCAGAGCTCGCATTTCCACCGCATTTATCCTACTTTCATTCTCCTTCTTACATACCCAGCTCTCGCTGCCATATAACAGCGTTGGGACAAGCACTCCATTATGTATGGCCAGCTGCGCTTTTCGGCTTAAGTGCCGGCTCCCAAGTAGCTTTCCCATCGCGCCATTCACTCTGTTCCCTGCACTCACTCTTCTCTCTATGTCAGCGGTGTATTTTCCATCCTTACTGAATGCGCATCCAAGATATACAAACTTATTCACTTGCTCCAGCACATCGTTCCCAACCACAATCCTTGCATTCGTTCTGGTTTCTTCCCGTTCAAAAACCATAATTTTGGTTTTCTTCACATTCAAATGTAAGCCATTTTTCATGCAGTCGTCTTTCATAACTGTGACTAGTGATTGCAGAACAGTGGCTGTTGGCGCTATCAAAACCGCGTCATCTTCATATAGTAGATGATTTACCACTAGATCACTCATTTGTACACCTTCATTCATCGCTTTCAGTCTTTAAAGACTTTTATCCAAATATATTATAAACAGTCTAGCGGACAACACGCAACCCTGCTTGACGCCGATTTCAACGTCAAACCAGGGTGACATGTTACCACCCACCCGTACGCATGCCTTGCAGTCCACAAAATGTCCCAGTCTCTTTCGCACATCTCTATCAAACGCCTTCTCCAGATCCACAAAACCGCAGAAAATCTTCTGGCCCACTGCCAGATGCCTCTTTCTTTTTTTCTCTTTTCGCAACATCGTAGCGAAGGGAGAAAACTTGATCTGAACATCCTCTTCTGGACCTGAAACCCCCTTGTGCCTCGCACAACATTCCATCGGACTTCTCGCGCATTCTCCTTTCAACAATTTTACCATACACCTTGGCTGCCAAGCTGATCAAACTAATGAGAGTAATATAAGCAATATAAAGCCAATTACAGGTTTTTACGAATAGCTGTGTGATAGACTTTAGCAAACAGTAGTAATACACAAATTCGTGTTAGTAAGGTTTGAAAAAATTTGAGGTTCATGAGCACTCTTACCTTGTTACTCTTAATTGTAAATGGATCAAGACAGAACTCCTTGCGAGCTCGTTCCTTCGTTCTGGGTGTTTGTGTATGTGAATTGCATATTAGCAAACGCACCTAAGACCAAAAAAAATATGTAATGTTGGACTGCGTTTTGTAAATTTGATATTATGTTAAAAATAAATAAAAGAGAGTTAAATTTTTAACTTCAATCATAAATGAGCAATTTCCTGCGGAAATCCAAATGAACATCTAGTGCAAATGGTCGTTACTCTGGTTCTGTGTTTTTTACGGCGAGAAGGAACATTATTTGTACGATGTTTTGTCTCATCAAATTATTCTACGACTTATGAAAGATTGCGTTTCACGAAATATAACATTGTGGTGTATTAATTTAGGCTAGAATAAAAAAGATGGTTACAGACTATATAAAAGTATTGATACAATTAAATACCTAATTATGTTAACTGTTATAAATATTCCGCTGCCTCGTTGGACTAGTCGCAAAGAGCATAGTTTTGTGACCACGAGGTCCTGGTTTCAAATCCTAGGGCGGACAATTAATGTAGTTTTTCTATCGAAAAACTCCAGAGTCTGGAATGATGCCCGGTATATGGCAATAGGCTCGACCCTTATTACATGGGACCTAACATCGTCGGCGAAAAGTGGGTATACGCAGTACACGTCTGTAACCCCCGCTTGGGGAATATAGGCGTCACGGTGTTTAGTTTTTTATAGTTATTATTACTGCAAACTCCATTTTACATTTTCCTTTGGCTGTGGATGAGTTTAAGTAACAATTTGTCGAAAAATGTTAGGTGCGTAAACAAATAGAATTTCTTATTCAATTTGTATATAAGCGATAATAAGTTTATGACTGTTGAGGTGAACTTATGTTGTTTTTAATTAACAAGCCAATCGTGAGGGGCATTCAGTATTTCGTTATGTATTTGCAATATTTTTGTAATATTTTATGAATCTCTAATACTAGGTTCATATAAATAACCACCACCCATAGCAGTAAACGATAAAGATAATTAATAAAATTTTCACTATCGCCTTATTTCGGATTTCTTAAAGAATATTTTACTACAATGCCTTTCGTCATTTCTCTATGCCATTAAAGCTATTCTACAGCCTCGCTCTTGAACCTGATGTTCCTAAAGCCATTTTTTCAAGCTCACTTCATATATCTATTTGGCTCAATTCTTCCATTTTTGGATCCAAAGATAGGCAAAATGTAAATGTAAACAGATTAATGATTTCAATTGCATTTTGTAATATTTAATCACGAGTGAAGAATAAAAGTGTTTTCTTAATCGTCGTAGAGTACAAAATGCAATTGTAACCGTTAATCGCCTCGCCTATATTTCCCAAGCGGGGGTGGTTAATCATTAATCTGATTACATTTTGCTCATATCGTTGGATTCATTATTTGTCTAAAAGCTGCGCAAGTTTAAATCTAAAAGCCAAAGCGTGCTAAGCTGTATAACAGTGACGTTTTAGAAAAAAACTGTTTTTTTGTAAGGATCTGGGGGCTTATCATGAAAACTTTGAGGGTAGCGTGACGCTAGCAAGTAATCGTACTGTCACTTTCAGGTTCATTTAAAGAGTGACAAAGATGGTATATTAACTCGCTTATGTCAATATATTCGTGCGAAGACCTGTGATATCATCAGTGTACATTTAAGTTACTGTGGTTCAGTTAATATAAGCGTTGTTTTCCACCCATTCCATTAAGGTTAATAATAATATGTATATATAATATGTATATATGTATTTTTTTGATCCTACAGACATGATCAAGTAGCCTTGCACAAAAATAGGCTCCTTCTGTTACGTAGGTACATTTCATTCAGACAATCGATATCTCAATAAAATTAAAATATTGGTTTCAACCGAAATCTCCCATTTGATGTAATTAAGAGTTAGAAAGAGATATATGAGTATAACTGAAAAACAAACTGAAGCGTTATTCTTGTTTTTCTTTAAGTTACGGCTTCACACTAATGTTATATGTATTTTGCCAGTGTCCAGTGAGATGCATATTTGTGTTTGTATAAATTAATTCAATTCCCCGGTGAACTTGATGGCAACGATGATATTTAAGGAAGGAATTGATAAAGAAGGTACCCATCCCTGGATAGTAAAGCCATGGATACTTTACATACCAAATGCGACGGCCGTTTTGAGGGAAATCAATAGGCACGTTTTATCACTTTTTTACAATTACCTTCACTCTTGCATACATAAGAATACATAATGGTTAATATTTCACCAACATTATACATTATTATTCGAAATAACAGAAGTTTTGGAAATTAAAACAAATTGATGACAGCACTCTTCGACTTCCCGCTAAAAAAAACTGAAGCGTTATTACCGACCAGTATAAATCATATTCTGAATTCCAAATAATTCTCCAACAATTCAAAAAAGTAAAATTCACATATGAATAGTCAATACGGGCACAATAGATTCGTATATAGTTTTCAAGGTATCAATGCCAGAGCGATTTCGCTTTATATTTATAACGGTTAAGTCAATATTTCCAACAAAAAGTGTATTTAGAATTTTCTGATTGTGTTATTTTGTTTGTGTGCACGGCTTCACGGGTATCGGGTATCCGCAGTCCAAAATCCGCAGTGAAAAAAACACGTAGCTGTTGATAGCATTTCTGTTGTTAAGCTGTTTATATTTCGGATTATTAAGACTTCACCCATATATGAATGTGTGATGTACATGTAGTATCTCTATAGTTTTGTAATAATAGAAGATTCTCTTATGAAAACCAAAGCCACGAAGCCAAAGAAAAGATGGCCGTCAATTTTAATAATACATCAATTTATAAGCAGCGCACCTGCCGCCGTGCCGCGCCGTTCAATTAATTAATACATCAGAATATTGGGACCTTTTTGGGGCAATACAATTGTAGTGTTAAAGGTAAGCTATTATTTTATTAAAGGTTTTTAAAAATTTTCGTTATTTTAAATTGACGTAAATCAAAGTTTGAGACTGAATTGAGAATCCGAAAATGCTTTTATGCTCATTGTACGTTCAATTTGATCGTGTGAGAGTGTAAAAAGAGAAAGAAGATTAATGATTCTTCTCTTTAAAATTTCGTAATTGCATAACTCGAAATATCGAAATATCAATTTGAAAGAGAATTTGCTTTATAAGTAAATGAGGTAGGCACGTATATTTCTACTTTATTATTATTTCATTTTGTTTCTTTTTACATTATTTAATTATTATATGATTCAAATTGTGTTGGTAGATTTATTTAAATACAAATCACACATACCTAAGTACTTTTAGTTTTTAATTATTGGTATATCGAAAAGAGACTGCCCGTAACATTACCTAACATGGCGTTGCCGGAAGATCAGCGCTGCAGCATAATACAGCTGCGGCATTAGCTGAGGCAGGGACCAATTTTGAGTCTCACACAATTACTTTTCATATCTACTTTATTTTCATTAATACTTGTTGTCATATCGATAGACATTTGTTATTTATCTCTTTCTTTTGATATTTAGTTGTGTGGTCACAAAATAAATTACGTTTCTTTCTTTCTTTCTTCCTTTATCAATCGTTGATCTGGAATTCAAAATAATATACCTTCCATGTCTATATAGTCAGTTATATTAATAAACAGTAGTATTACTGAGCACGGATGACGTCCAGTATAATAGTCATAAGTTTGCCTCTTAATATATTGGAACCTAATATCATCGGCGAAATGTGGGTGGATTCAGTATACCCTCTCCCACCTTCATTTAGGAAATGGTATTTTGTCACGGTTTTTATATTTTTTTTATTATACCTATTGTTCATAGGCTATGGATACATTTTTTTTTCCGTACACGATCGAACTATCAATTGTATATTCAATAAATCAATCAATTGATTGATGGCTCAGTTCCACCGACTACACGCTTTCGTCGAACAACTAAATCGAAAATGTCAATCTAAAACGAAAACGGACCACAGTGTTTTACGTGATGTCCTTTATTATTTGTTTTTGGGATTCCTTAGACAATCTGAGCCCCAATATTATAAATAAAATTCCGCTGAAGCCTAATCCTAACCGCTTTACACAAATAAGAAGAAAGGAACATGTTAGTAGTAGGTCGAAGTCTGGAATTATGTTCGAGATAGTGGCAAAAGTCTTATGGCTCATTATATCGGGACCAAACATCATCGGTGGAATGTGGTTGTGTACAGTATACCTTTGCTATCTCCACTTGGGGAATTTATGTGCGGCGGTTTTTAGAAATGAGTATTGTGTCGATAGCGAGATAACTCTCAATCTATTATGACACCCGTACACAGTTGTACAAGGATAACAAACTTTTTTAGCGATTTTCACGTTAAAAAAAGCGAGTTTAAAAATACAAATCATATTTTTGGTGATACCAAATGTTACCCATCTGATAATATATTGTCACACTTATATTCCCCAGGCGGGGGTAGAAGTGGTGTACGGTGTACACCAGTATATTTCTGGATATTTAACAAGCGCTTGGGGCATGTATGTAAGCATGGCGATGTTTCTGTCTTTATCTAAGCTTGCTCTTGTGAAGGCTGATTTCAATCACATCGGTCATGTAAGATAATGATCCTCACAGTATAAAATTAATGATGTTTATACTGAAATTCGTGGATATGTGAATTCTGCCCATCTTAACCTAAGGTGCTCAAATTTTGTCACTGACTAAACAATAGTAATCTAGATTTAAGGTGTGCCAAAGAGCATCACGGACGGACCGATCAGAATCATCGCGCTGCGTGCCTTGCCTGAACTTATGGATGTATCTATATTTATCATCACGCCAGATCCCCGCGGGGAAGCAGAAAGTACAGAGTTTCTCCACTTCATGGGAGGCTTACTTCATTGGCTTAAAATCGGCAAAGGTGAAGCAGAACATGTTATACGTATAGACCTTAGAGCATTTAAGCAACTCTAAGGTATGGATGAAGGAAAAGGTGGACAAAAATCGTCCAAGCATGGTCACGGTCTTGGACCACCATTAAGGCAAAGTTGGCGTGAAAATGCTATATTCATCATAAAGCCATCATGAAATTAGCTTCAAAAATCAAGAGACTCATTGCTAAAATACGGAGGAAAATTTTCACGTATTCATATTTCGAGCTAGGTTTTAATTGCATTATTCATGCTACTGAACGTGAACTGTTGAAAGATGTCGCGAACATCTGCACTTCACTAGTACATTGCATCTGTCTCTTGAATCTCATAAAGAATTCCGGGGAATACGACTAGCTTCGAAGTTAACTACGTGTCTGCAAAGCGATTTGAGCAGACACGGTAATATTAGGTTGCGGGTGTTCATTATAAAATATTCTTAGTTTGTAAATCAAGTTAACTCGTTAAAAATGTGTATTTTGTTTTTAGTATAAGTTAGCTGTTTCTCGTGGCATCATACCCGGTCGACAACAGCGCCATCTACCGATCCCAGCTATTGTAATAACCTAGGTACTCATACAAGTACAAACAATATCAATATCAGTTGGGCCGTTTAGGAAGATAAGAATCACAAAGACACGCACACCGGAATTTTATTTATAAAGAAGATTAAATTGAAACATATAAAGAAAATAATGTACCATCATTATATATGTATGTACCTATTTATACAATTCTGCACTAGATCCAAAGTGGCTGACGATCATTAGATCCTGAGTTCGAGCAAGTTACGGCAATATTTACGCTTGCCCGTACTCGCATTGTCAGTGCAAGAATCTGTAAAATGGATTTAAAGGATTTTATGTCCCTGGAATCTTAATTAAAACACGCGAATAAGTTATTTTTCACGGCGTCCAAGGCAAAATAGAGTGAGTTTAATGTTACACATTGAAAAATACAAAAAATTATATGTTGGTTTGAGAACAGTCAGTTTTTAGTCTCCCACAAAAACTCGCCAACGAATCGAGCGCCGGGCAGTTGTGGTGAGAGAACGGGGATTTGGCAGAATATAAACTCAGTGTAAAAGGTTCATGAGATAGGGTCGTGTATGATGAGTACGAAAGTTTTGTCATTCGCAGACACGAAAACCATTTCTATTATTTGGGACACGCCAAAGTCACCGACGTCAATTTATGCGGATCTAAGCTTGGATTTATTAGCGTCGATATGTCAGCATTGGTATGTAAAAGCGTCGTATATTTCGGTGCCCTGATATTGGTAAGGTTGTATTATCGACGATATTGTTTTTTACCGTGTCGGCTAATTAAAACTCGTAAAATACAGCATCATGCTTTAAAATTAAATAAATTAAATCTTGTATGCGTTTACAAATATGAAATTCAAATACAAAGATTTATTCCGTGCGAGGATCCGTGATTACTCGAATCAATGAGCGTCATCAAACACGCTCTAATTTTGCAAGATACGTATTTTATGCAAATACTGGTAGTAGAGAATACTAATATGCAACCGACAAGGTAAGGAAATAAGGGAATCATTAATACATGCAGGAACTGTATATTCTAAGACTACCCACGATGTGGCGAACCACCTTCATGCGGCAAACATAAACAACTACGACGCCTTAAATTTATATGAGCTGAAACTTCTCAGGCGCTGCTCAAACAATGCTTCTAAGTAAGCCACCGACGCTTAATTATGCTATGCCACATACTTGATGCAGTTGAGATAGTGGAAGTTTAGTACGAGATTTTGCTTAGGAAAAAAGATAAATATAGTAAAGGTTTCGGCTTAAAATAATAATGGCCAAATCTACGTATCTTATCTGAAGGGCATGTTAAGACTCTCCGTAATCAGCGAGCGTGTATTAGATGAACTATGAGAGGGGAGAAAGCCAGGTAGGACTGTGAGAAAGGTGTCTGTTGGAACTCTGTAGTTTCTGCCTGCCCCAAAAGGTATTAGATGTGATGATATTATATTAGAGAGAGTTAAAAATAAAGGGATTTGGGGGTTATGACTCTAGACAAATTGTAACAGAGCGGGCGTCTTTTCCGCGACAGACATCACGATGTGTGAGCCGTTTCGTTTGAGTGCAACCGATCTTTTGCCTTTCGGAAACGTCGCTGGAACATAAATGTGCAGGAAAACCAACTTAATCAAATCAATACATTGTTTTTTTTAAAGAGTATTTTTTAATATACTTACTCAATAACCGCGTAGTAGTCCAATAAATGCTCCGAACGGTTAGGGACATTTTTATGCGTGTATAAATGACTATGCAATTGGCCCAACAGCATCACCGGACTAAAGCGGACTACGCTCCGGTCGAATGGGCTAGGACATCTTCAGCTGGAAGACACGGGCGTCTAAGGCGTCTAATTATGTTGGCGACAGTGCCTTCCGACTTTGCCATGCGGGTTTTCCGACATGTCAAAAGTCATATTGACGCTTGATAGCCACTGTTGTGGGCTCGCTGCTGGTACATACCCACAAGGATCTTTTGACCCGCGGTCAAAACCGGAACTCACGCTTCAAGTGAAATTTCACTGCATGACAGTCGGAGAGTTGTCGTTTGCAATGACAATTAAACTCTTTCTTTTTTAATAAGCTCCATGCGGACCTGTTGAAATATTCCATGGAAGTAGGAACATTTTAGGTACTAAATGGTTACCCTAATTTCACACCAACGCCCCCCTGTCAATGTCATTCACTGGCCAACAGATCCTTGTCGTACTATATAATTTATTCAGACATAAGCCAAGCTGCTGTTAGCTACGTCACTTACGGCCGGTTTTAATATTCAACTCAAGGATAGATTTGCCTAGTACGGATAGTATTTTGACATATTTTGTATGGAAAATCTATCCTTGAGTTGAATATTGAAACCGGCCATTAAAGCTTACGAACAATACTCCGACAATGCTTTGCAAGAATCTACGGCGGCATTACCTATCGTGGAAAATTCCAATGCGCTGCTGCAAATTTTCAAAATATGACGTCGATGCCATGCCACGTAAACAAGTTTATTGTGTAGGAATTGCAATTTTCCCTTTTCAGACTTTTTAAAGAATCTATCTCGAAGTGAACCCGTGTTTTTAGTATACAGATTAATCTCAGTCAACGGCCCCGCTTTACCAGCCAGGCAGTTTTGTCTGGAATAGTATACATACACATTGAGACGTTACCCCGCTCGGAAAAATTTCTATTTGGCACAGGTTAAATAACAGAGGAATCAATTTCTTCTGCGTGACGTCACTATATAAGATTTGTTTGTTGATGTCCATATCAAAAAATATAATGGAAAGGAAATTCATCATCATCAGCCCGTGTCAGTCCACTGCTGGACGTAGGCCTCTCCCATGGCACGCCACTGAGCTCGATCTTCAGCTCTCCTTCTCCAATCCCTGCCCGCTGCCTTACGAATTTGTCGCCCCACCTAGCTACAGGGCGCCCTATACTACGTTTGCCGACACGCGGTCTCCACTCAAGAACCAGTCTGCCCCAACGGCCATCGGTTCTGCGGCATATGTGACCTGCCCACTGCCACTTCAGCTTGCTAATTCGCTGAGCTATGTCAGTAACCTTGGTTCTCTGACGAATAACTTCATTCCGGATTCGATCCCTAAGAGAAACTCCGAGCATAGCTCTTTCCATAGCTCGCTGAGCGACCTTGAACTGGTGGACAAGCCGCACAGTGAGTGGCCACGTTTCGGCTCCGTATGTCATTACAGGTAGGACGCACTGATTAAAAACTTTCGTTTTTAGGCATTGGGGTATGGGCGACAAGAAGACTCGACGGAGTTTTCCAAATGCTGCCCAGCCCAGCTGTATTCGTCTCTTAACTTCCTTGTCGAAGTTGTTTTTACCTAGTTGAAGCAACTGCCCTAGGTATACATACTCAGAAACAACTTCGAGGGAGGCTCCGTTTACGGCTATCGGTCCCGGGTCAACATGCTTGTTGATCATAACTTTAGTTTTATCTAAGTTCATCCGGAAACCGATTTGCTGAGACGAATTAGCAAGGCTGTCCAGCATCTGTTATAGGTCTTGCAACGTTTCAACAAGGAGTCCAGAACTGACCAGGTCTCGACAGTGTCAAAGGCCTTCTCATAGTCCACGAAGGCTAGACATAGGGGCAGATTATACTCTGCAGTCTTCTGTATAATCTGCCGCACTGTGTGGATGTGGTCTATGGTACCGTAACCACTTCGAAACCCGGCCTGCTCCGGGGGTTAAAACTCGTCGAGCCTTCGCGCAAGACGGTTCGTGATGATCCTTGAAAACACCTTGTATACATGGCTCAGAAGGGATATGGGTCGATAGTTTTTCAAAAGGGTTTTGTCACCCTTCTTGAAAAACAGGACGACCACGCTTCTGTTCCATGCCTGCGGAGTTCTCCCAGTGTAGAGGACAGTGTTAAATAACTTCCGAAGCTCCTTAAGTAGTGGGGTACCCCCTGCCCTCAGAAGCTCAGTCGTGACGCCGTGCTCACCCGGGGCTTTTCCATTTTTGAGCTGTTTAAGGGCCAACTCGATCTCATCCAGGTTGATTTTGGGCAAGTCTTCTGTGAAGTGACGTGTAAGGGTGGCTCTGGAATCTCCTCTAAGAAATTCGGGTCGAGGTGCGTGTGAGGCGTAGAGCTGGCTATAGAAATTCCTGACTTCCGAGAGGATTTCCGGCCTAGAAGCGATCACAGTACCCGCTTGTGTAGTCAACCTTGTCAAGTGGTTTCTCCCAAGTGACTGGACAAACACTTTCGACCCCCGGTTCTGCTCGATGGCTTTCTCAATCTCAAGCTTGTTGAAAGCTCGGAGATCGTGTCAGACCAGCTTTGTGATCTTTTTATTTAAGGCCCGGTGTTCTGACAAGGTTGAGGCAGCATTTCGGCGTCGTTCGCTCATAAGCTCCAGAGTCCCTCCCGAAAGCTTAGATTTCTTGCTAGTACGCCTCGTTTCGCAGAATTTAGTGCCCTCGTCTCTAAGAGTCTGTACCACCTGCTCGAACTTCTGATCAACGCTGTCAGTGGTTTCCAACGCAGCGAAACGGTTTTCCAATTTTAGCTGAAAAGCTTGGGAATCCATAGCGGCTTGGAGCAAATTCGGTCGGAGACTGGACTTCATCAAGCGGGCTCTTTTGCGCTTCCATTGTATATTCAGAGTGCCCCGTACGAGCCGGTGGTCGCTTCCGGTTTTAAATCTTGCGATCACAGAGACATCTCTGAATATGCGCCTCTTGTCCGCCATGATGAAGTCGATCTCATTTTTTATTTTACCATCGGGGCTTTGCCACGTCCACTTTCTTTGGGGCTGTTTTTTAAAGAAAGAGTTCATTATAAACAGCCCTTTCGAAAAAGTTTACGAGCGTTTGCCCCCTATCATTTCTGCTGTCATAGCCGTATGGTCCTAGTGAGGATTCGCTGTCAGTTTTTACTCCCACTTTGGCGTTGAAATCTCCCATGACAACGTTATAGTGTGCCCTAGGGGTATTATGAAGGGCCTTAGAGATGTCTTCGTAGAGTATCTCTATGTCCTCGTCCGAGTGTGCCGAAGTCGGTGCATAAACCTGCACGATCTTGAGGGTGTACCTCTCGGTCAGCTTAATTATGAGGTATGCTACCCTTGTCGACACACTGGACATTTCTAAAACGTTGTCAGCGAAGACTCTATGGACCAAAAACCCTACGCCACCCTGGGAAAGTTGGTCTCCCTCTCTAAAGTACAAAAGATGGCCAGATTCTAGGGTTATGGTGTCTTCTCCCTCTCTTCTTACTTCACATAAACCCAGAACGTGCCATCTTATGCACTGCAGTTCTTCTTCCAACTGCAGAAGATGCTCATCCAGTCGCAGCGTGCGTCCGTTATACGTAGCCAGGGTCAGTTCATGTTGGCGGCCTATCGTAGCCCGGGGATTCTTCGCACCCCCTGCCCCTCCGGAACCGTGACCGCCGCCGTGGTCAGGAATAGCGGAGCGACCGGGAACTGGGGGCCGTGGTATATTTCGACTTGCCATGGAAGGTTTTGCCCATAATCGCCACGCTGGGCATGCGGGTTGGCGATCGCAGGGCGTGACTTCTCGCACTAGTGACGCTGCTGCCCGTCACCGGTCTGATTAAAAATGTAGTTACGCCATATTTGAATGGTTATACCGCCATTGTCGGTCGTCAGAGCCTCGTCCGTTGATCAGCAGGATGCAACGCGGGCAGGAAAGGTTGACTTGGGGAGCGTAGATGGTAGGTGTCCCCCTTGCATCCCTGAAAGGAAATTGCGATTCCAAATTTTATTTATCTATGTTTCCTGTGCTGCAATATTGGTATAGTCTAACAAGGATCTTTTGAGACGTGGGCAAAATCCGAACTAACGCTGTCATCAAGTAAATGTGACTTCATGACAGCTCGTTGGAGTTGCTGTTTGCCATGAAATTTACCTAAGTTTTTTTTTAATAAATAGGAATGTTAAGATTCCTTTTTATTACACGATTTTATTTAACTTGCAATGCTCGTATGTCTGTCTGTCTTTCCAGTTCCATTTAAGATAACCTAGACGGGAAAATGTTTCAAGTTTATATCACATGTTTAAAGGAGTTGCTGAAATCCTCTTCCCCCTCGACCACCACAAGGTGCACACTTATAAACAGTTCGCGCACGAAATTATTTTAATAATTTAAATAAATTTTATGCAATTTGAATTTACACTGAAAAATAGGAGTGCATAAATACCAAGAAAGTAAACTGGATACTGCCTTACATCGCTAATCATCTACTGCGCCCCTAGTAGCAGACATCGTGAGTACCTTTGTTTTTTGATCCTACAAATCGTCGTAAACGCAGGCGAAGACATCTTTGATTTATCGAGTAAACCACGCCCACCGTCGTTACTGCAACTGGCTAATAAGGAAGACTGCACTAATCACCTGACCCACCCCCACACTCGATTGGCTACTGCCCTTTTCGCTGCGGTTATTGTCGACGGACGGATTGAGTAGACTCCGTCGCGCCTATGCAATCCTAGTACCTGGCCATTTCTTAATTTACGGATAATCGTTCTGTTGGCAGAGATTATTTACACCTAATCGAGATAAATAAATATTCTCACGGCGATAGTCTCCTGGTAAAACCCGGCACATGATAGTATAATCTATAATATTGCCTTTAATTTTTATATTACAAAGGAGAAATATCATTAATACCAAGGATTTATTCAAAAGAATCGTACCTTTGACGGATAACCATTTAAGAACTTATGATATCCTAGTACTAACAAAAATAATTATCGCAGAGTATAATTATAACTTCATCTCTGCCCAATAAGTACTCAGAGACTGAACATAACAACGTTACATTATACATAACTCCTCTTCTTAGAATGGAGAATAAGATGAACAAATCAGTCTCAGAGTCCAACATTGCCGAATACAATGAAGAGCGTACACCGCCATGCTATAATACTCAACGTAGTACTAAACGTAGACGAGAGGACGACGACATTGATTCCCAATTAAATTCTTTTAAAGAAGAAATGAAATCTATGCTGCAATCTATGATGGTGTCGCAGGAAAACGAACTTAAAAAAATCACTCCTGCTCTTCTTGAGATCAAACAAACAAACAGTAATATAGAAAACTCTATATCTTTTCTAATGAACCAAAATGAAGAATTAAAAAAGAAAATTGAGATGTTAGAGATGCAAACAAAAAGAGACAGAGAATATATTACACTCCTTGAAGACAAATTAGAAGATATTCAGCGAGGAAGTCGTAAAGCTAATTTAGAAATAAAAAATGTGCCAAAAAGTGCTTCAGAGACCAAGGAGGACCTAATTGATATGGTTTTGAATTTATCAAAAAACATAGACTACACGATAAAGAAGACTGATATCAAAGATATATATAGGGCCAAGACAAAGAAAGAAGGGCAAACTAGCCCGCCTATCATTGTTGAGACGTCTTCAACCATTTTAAAAACCGAAATACTAAAAATGAGTAAATCCTTTAATATCAAACATAAACTATGTGCCAAACACCTGGGCTTTACGAAAAAGGAAGACGTCACCATTTACATATCAGAACAACTCACGGCAAAAGGTGCTCGTCTATATTTTGTTGCAAGAGAACTCACCGAATCTAGAGCATATAAATATTGCTGGACGGCGTACGGGAAAGTTTACGTCAGAAAGGACGATAACTCTCCTATAATAATTATTACTAGTGAAGCTCAGGTACATAACCTACTACAGAAAATATGACTATGTATTGTATCTCAATATTTGTTATTCCTTGCCATCTTTTTAACGCTATTGTTATATTTACTTTGCATTAAAAATAGAAATAAGTCATATAAATATTTCCTACACTTACAAATTACTCTTACTTATACACACTACATACAGACATCCACACAGACACACACTACATCGCTCATTAAAAAATCACTAAAATTTAAAATAATTTTACACATACGTATATACTCAAATGGTGTCTACATCTACACCGTAAACTATAATAGACACTCGATTCTTAGAAATATATTCGCAACTTACATTTTATTTGTATCACTTAGTACTAATAAATATATACTGAATCTAGAAGTCATGGTTATGATTCTAATGATTTTTGCTGCTATTTTTAATGGATAGCGCGATTAGCACTTTGCATGAATTGGATGAAATAGAATACGCTAGATCGGGAGCATATGATACTGACGAATTTACTAAAAAAATTCTTATAAATAGCACTGATTTCACGGTAATTTCACAAAATATAAGAAGCATATATAATAATACAGATGATCTTCTCCTAAATCTTAGTAATTTTAGATTCGATGCTGACTTGATCATATTAACTGAATGCAGACTAAACCCTAAAAAGCCCGTCCCCGAAATCGACAATTATATGTCATTTTCTACAACTAAACACCTCAACAAATGCGATGGTGTGGTTGTATACATAAAAAGCCAGCATAAAGCGAGTGTTAAAGAAATCAGTTTAGTTCACGCATCCTGTCTACAGATTAATATATTTGATCTGACAATCCTAGGCATATATCGCTCCCCTTCTAATACTAATGCCGAAAATTTTATTAACTCTTTGAACCTTTATTTAGAAAAAAATAATACCCTAAACAACATAATAATTACTGGTGATATAAATATAAACATAATATATAAAGAGAACGCCCACACATGTGAACGCTCAAACAGGAATAATTACTTGAATATGCTATCTATATATGGCTTACACCTAGGCCATAAGCTACCTACCAGACAAAATGCCTGTTTAGACCATTTTATGCTTAAATTAAATCAAAATTTTACGGCCTCCATTATAATTTTAAATACTACTATAACCGATCATAATATGACTCTACTTATACTACCTTTAAAAGATATAGAAACTTCTGTAACAACCTTATTAAAAACCTAAAATGTAAATATGACAGAGACCAACTTAGTAAATGTAACAAAAACCCAAAAGCACTATGGAAAACATTAAATGGCATAACCCATCGGAAAACTAAAAAAACACCAAACTTAGAATTATTGGATATTAGAAATACGCCAAATGACGCAGTAAACTATGTAAACAATTATTTTGCAACTGTTGGAAAGATAATAGCTGAGAGTATAAGCGGACAGGTTACTTCTTTAACTCCGCTGAACGTTAACGTTGAATTTTCAAATATGCAACCCTATTCTTTTGTTCTCTTGGAAACGGATCCTGCAGAGGTATATACAATACTGATGAACCTTAAATCAAATAGCGCTCCTGGATGTGATGGCATATCAACTAAATTTTTAAAATCCACTGCTGAAGTAATAGTCCCAATCATCACCTATCTGGCCAATTTATGCTTTAGTCAAGGAGTTTTTCCAACAATCTTTAAAAAAGCTGTTATCACGCCTGTGTATAAGAATGGAGACAGAGACGACGTGTGCAATTACAGACCGATTTCAGTTTTAACATCTTTTTCAAAGATTTTGGAAAAGCTCATGAATATAAGACTAAAAAATTATTTGGACAAGTTTAAAATTCTTTCCAAATCACAGTATGGCTTTAGAGAAGGACTGTCAACTGAGGATGCTGTTTCTGCTCTCACGACTAATATTACTAACCATGTAGATAAAGGCAAAAAATGTATAACTGTGTTTTTAGATTTGAAAAAAAGCCTTTGACACTGTCTGTATTTCGCTACTGGTACGCAGGCTTGAGAACATAGGAGTTAGAGGTGTGCCTTTGAACCTTTTTAAAGACTACCTCCAAAATCGTAAACAAAGTGTAAAAATTGGTGCTTACTCTAGTGAAGAGTATGATGTATCTTTTGGAGTCCCGCAAGGTAGTGTTTTGGGCCCCACGTTATTTTTAATCTATATTAATAACCTCTGTAATATGCGACTTGATGACGGATACATATTCTCATATGCTGATGACACTGCTTTATTATTCACTGGTGATTCGTGGGAATCAGTTCGACACTCGGCAGAAAAAGGGCTTGCCAGAGTCACCAGCTGGTTAAAAGCAAATCTCCTCACACTAAATATCATTAAAACCAATTATATATGTTTTTCTATCTATAACCGCACTCAACCAAAAAGTGATTTCCAAATTAAACTTCACACTTGCAATAACATTTTAAATAGTACCTGCTCATGCAATAGTCTTACTAAAGTGACAGTGGTCAAATACTTGGGAATTATGGTTGATCAGAGGCTATCCTGGCATTCACAAATAGAGCTAGTTATGGACAGAATAAGAAAGATGACCTGGATTTTTAAAAAAATACGACATGTTGCTAATGAAAGCCTAATTAATGAAATATACATTTCTCTGGGTCAATCTATTATAATGTATTGTATACCTGTGTGGGGTGGTGCAACCAAAATAAAATTCTTGGAATTGGAGAGGGCACAAAGGTTACTACTGAAAGTAATGTACTCGAAGCCCTATAGGTTTCCTACAGAAAACTTATACAAAACGTGTAATCTTCTCACTGTTAGGAAATTATACATCTTGCTCTGCCTCCTAAAATTACATAAAAATCTAGCCTATGATCCTATTTACCTAAGTAAAAGAAGAAAACATGACGTTGCTCGAGTACCTGAAATAAAAACAATATTTGCTAGACGACAATATGCTGCTATGGCGACTCACCTTTATAATAAAATAAATAAAGAATTAAATTTATATCCTTTACCTCTGTACAAATGTAAAGCCGCTATTACTAATTGGCTAAAAACTAAAGACTATAATGAAGTCGAACACCTTCTTCAAAGACTTACGTAAACAAAATCAAAATACAAATTTCTAATATACATAGATCACACATATACACACACACACATATGCGCACCCACACGCATACACACCCACACCCACACACACACACAAACGCACACACACACACACACACACACACACACACATACACACTCAATTGTACGCATTACAAAGCACTCCCATTTAGCTTAGTTTTAGTATAATTTTATATTTTTCTTTTATTAAAAAAAAAAAAATTGTGTAACCCAACGGTATTATTGATATTGAGATATGGAAGAGCGGGATCTTCTAACACAAGTTAAATTTTATACTTAAAAGAAGGTCCCGGATACTGAAACATTGTACCGAATTGTTATTGAATAAAGCATTTGTATTTGTATTTGTATTTGTAAATGCCGTCACTCATTTATGTAAAACTACAAAAACAGACTGAGTCATAATGAACCATTCCCAGCGAGTGTTCGTTATAACGCGCAACTTGTAAACTCATTGTGTTCACAATTAACATTACACGGTATATAGCTTTGTATGATGACAAGAAACCCTCGGAGGCGGGACGTGTCTAAGCTCGTAATGCAGCATTTTAGGCCCTTAGTTCTAACAAAATGGTACTACTTGGGTTCACTTATAGTAAGATGAAATATCATCTCTAATGGCCGGTTTCAATATTCAACTCAACGAAAGATTTGCTTATTAGATGATATTGACTAATGACCAGATTGTAATAATGCACATTTTCACGCTTTATTTACAAAATTTAAAAATACTACAAGAGCGGGCTCAAGCTCGATGTTGTTTCTTACCGTACTAGGAGGGATCAAAAAGTAGTGAGAACGACATCCCCCTTGGTAAAAAAAAATACTGGCAGGCATAGCTCAGATACATATTTGTAATATTTATTAAAAAAAAAATCTTCGATTCTCTTTTGTTTTTTTCTGAATGTAGTAATTTGTTTGCTTCGTGTCGGAACGTGTTCTCGAAAATGGAGAAAAACGAAGTGCGAGCCGTTATTAAATTTCTCTGTTTTAAAAAGTTAACGACGCAAGAGATTCATTGCGATTTGAAGGCAACATTAGGAGAGTCTGCTCCGCCGTATTCCACTGTCGCAAGGTGGGCTTCTCAATTTCGAGTAGGGAGAACGAGCACGGAAAACGAACATCGTTGCGGCCGTCTATCGACGTCAGTCACCCAAGAAAATGTTGCGAAAGTCAAGAAAATTGTATTGAGCGATCAAAGAGTTACCATCGGATACTTAATTCAAGAAACGGGCATTTCATATGGAAGTATTCAATCCATATTGAAACAATCTTTGAATATGAGAAAAGTCTCCGCAAGATGGGTGCCGAGAATGTTAACTGACAGTCAGAAACAAAATCGACTTGACATTTTGAAGATATTGTTGGACAAGATTATGAATACTTTTTGTCTCGTTTCGAAACAATGGACGAAACATGGGTCCATCATTTTGATCTCGAGACAAAACAGCAATCTTCGCAATGGAAACGGCCATCATCACCGACCCCGAAGAAGTTTCGTGTCGTGGCATCGGCTGGCAAGGTTATGGCCTCAATATTTTGGGCCTCAGAAGGAATATTGTTAATTGATTACCTGGAGCGTGGAACCACTATTCTAGGCCAATATTATGCAGCTTTAATTCCCAAGTTGAGGAATGCCATCAAAGAGAAAAGAAGAGGGAAACTTCGAAGGGGCGCGCTGTTTCATCACGACAACGCACCCGCGCATAGGTCGGCAGTTGCGATGGCTGCCATTCAGCAAGCTGGCTTCGAATTGGTTGACCACCCCCCTTATTCACCAGATCTGGCGGCTAGCGATTTTTATCTGCTCCCCAAATTGAAAAAATATTTAAGGGGAAACAGGTACGAAGACGATAACGAGGTGATGGATACCGAGGAGAGCTTTTTGCAGGACCAAGACAAAACTTTTTTTGTGAAAGGGATTGAAGCCTTGGAAAAGCGCTGGACTCGGTGTATAGAGAGACTCGGAAACTATGTAGAAAAATAAATTATTAAGTTATCAATAGTCATTATATTCTATCTTATTCTCACTACTTTTTGATCCCTCCTCGATGCAAAAAAAATCATCAACATCGGTCTACAATTGACGGAAATATCGCTGAACATACATAAAAAAAAAGAAAAAAACTCGTATTTGAGTGACCGCGACGCATAACTGCGTGCGATCGCTAACTGTTGATGAAAAAGGGATCCTTTTCGGTTTATAAACATATTTTGAGCGATCGAAGATACATTCGACGGACGATTTAGCGCAGGGGTCAAGAGCTCAAGCCGCTCCGGCCACTGTGTATAATAGTCGCGGGTTCGATTCCCGCCCGGGACAAATCTTTGTGTGACCCACAATTATTTCTCGGTCTGGGAGTTTGTGTATATCAATTTTCGTGTTTGTGAAAGCACCCTCGATCACTTTATCCACTTTAAATACGGTCATGTGATGGATAATGGGAACTAATAGCTCTAATAGATTAATTAATTAATGCTCCCATACCGTGCGGGACCAAGTGGCCATTTATTTATTTAATTAATTAGCATGGTTATATGCCATATACACTAATATATATAACAAATAACCATTAATTATTAAACACAAAAGTATCAACATTCCTTCATCCTTCTCACAAAACTTCTGACATTCATACAAAATTTTCGACCATCCATCAGCAAGCACATCACAGTTAGGATCAAAATCCAGAAGACGGTTGAAATGACTCTTTAGCGAGAGTTAGAACATGGTCGTGAAATGTAAGCTTTCGGTCGAATGCGACTCCTAGATCTTTCATGACTGTTTTTCAAACAAGTATGCTATTATCTTTTTTATATTCGTAGATTATGGGATGACGCATTCGGCCGAAGGACATTACACAACACTTGGACAAGTTAAAACCAAAGTCCATTCTGTTTTCAGAACTCTACCTAAGAACAGCGTCAATATCATTCTGGACCGCTATACAATCGGATTCTGAGTAGATCTCAAAGTATAGCTTAAGGTCGTCTGCGTAGAGGAGTCACTTTGCCGTATTAAGAACACGAGGAAGATCATTGACCATTATTATAAATAATAAAGGTCCTAAAATCAATCCCTGACTTACTCCGGAACGCGTGTGATAGGGTCGAGATTCATGTGTTCCGAGTCGACATCATCATCATCATCATTATCTCAGCCTATACTTGTCCACTGCTGAACATAGGCCTCCCCAATCGCTTTCCAGCGTAACCGGTCCGATGCCACCTGCATCCAACGACTTCCTGCGATTTTCACAAGATCGTCGATCCATCTGGCAGGCGGTCGTCCCACGCTGCGCTTGCCAATACGTGGTCTCCACTCTAGAATCTTTCTGCCCCAACGCCCGTCCGATCTTCGCGCTATGTGGCCCGCCCATTGCCACTTCAGCTTGCTAATCTTAAGGGCTATGTCGGTGACCTTGGTTCTTCTACGAATCTCCTCATTCCTGATTCGATCACGTAGAGAAACGCCGAGCATAGCTCTCTCCATAGCTCGCTGCGCAACTCTGAGCTTTTTTATGAGACCTATAGTAAGAGACCACGTCTCTGATCCATATATCATCACTGGTAACACACATTGCTGGCGAGTCGACATATTGCTGGCGATCGTGCAGATAATCAGTGATTAATCGAAGAAGTCGCGGGGGGAACCCAATAACACTAAGCTTCGTCAGCAGTATATCATTGTCTCTATCAAACGCTTTTCGGAAGTCAAAGTAGAGTACGTCCACTTGACGACCTTGATCTAACCGTGTGGAGACATATTCAACGAGAGTCAGCAGGTTGGTGTTAACCAATATCTTTTTCCTAAAATCATGTTGTTCTTGACAAAGATATTTGTCAACGTGGGTATATATGTATTCGTTGAGAATGCATTCAAATACTTTAGCGGGGGATGACAAATTTGCTATTGGGCGGTATTCTTAAACGGATAATTTGTTGTGATGTTTTGGGTGTAGGGGTTACTCTACTAAGCTTCCATTGGATGGATAGACTTTAGATTGTATTGCAAGGTTCATGATATGACATAACGGCTGACATAAATACGTGTTCATATGTTTCAGTATGATCGGTGGTATATTATCAGGACCTGTTGAGCTGGGCGAGGGTCCACTTTAATATTATTTTCAATGCGTTTCATTAGGGGCATGTATGCATTGGAGATATCGACATTTAAACGTTCTCGAAGCTCTAAAAATAGCGTATTAGTTTCCCTACAATTTGTGCATTTCCACATACGTTTTCCGTGTATCTTAGATTATTGATAATGTCGCTCGTGAACCATACAGGGTAGCGTCTACCAGCAACTTTTTTCCGAGCCTTCTTAGGTACACGCGTCAAAGATATTATATATAGTAGTATAAAAGTTATAAGTGGTTGTCTGTACATTATCAGATTGAACTGACAAAGTTGTTCATGATCACATTTATTTCAAATTCCAATCTTTTATCGGGTCTTTATTACTATGCTGAATAAAGTTGGAGTAATGAGATGGTTCAATTCTTACCTCGATATCCAATGCGGGATGATACGCATCGATGGGTACTATCCCGTCAGTAGGCACCACAATGGTCTCGGGTGCAACGCTATTCTCCTGGATTTAAATTACATCTAGCATTCCTTCATACAAATTCTTCACATCATTCATTTCACTTAGATACGAAAGGACAAAAAATAGCAATAATAATTTTGAATATTTAAGGATGCGCTATTTAGGTTGAGATCGCCTAGAATTACAACAATTCCTTTTAATTTTTGTACGAAATCTTCAACTTTACAAAACAAGTTCATGTAACTCTCCATTGCTCACTCTCTTTATTGTGTGTAACATATATTTATTTATTTGCATTGTATTATATGTGTATATGTATATAATGTTGTATTATAACTATGATATGTATGTAGGTAAAATGGTGACAGCATGTTTTATTAAGGTTTATAGTGTACGCCACCATAACTGCCCTTTTCCTTATGTTGCTTCTTCCAATACATTGGTTGTCTGGAAGCAATTGCTTTTAGGGAAAAGACAACCAATTGTACCTATTTTTTTTGTATGTAATTAATTATAAATATCACTGGTGTACAATAAAGAGTACTATATCTATCTATCTAATCGCCGTCATTTGCACTCGGTTTTATGTAAGCAACACACATGAAATACGTTCGATCTCGCATGTGAAGCTTGCCCATAGGTGTTCACCGAAGTCGGTTTCGAGATCCACGCGGCGGTGCATTACGATGGGAGCTCGCGCGGCGAGCATGACACCTCCGCACGGCGTAGTCCATGATAGACTTACCTACTACCTACTTACGTACTTATACCTATCTGCAAAGCTCCGTAAATTTTCCGTCCAAAATAATAGATATGTCTGCGAAAAGGGCCGACAATGCTATTCGCGAGTTAACTAAGACCGTGCTTTTACTGCAGAATAAAGTGTTATCGCTTGAAAAGCTTATTATCGACCAAAATGAGCTCATTAAAAGTCTTATTAGTGTTGATAGTTTAAAGATTTAAATACTGATTTCAACAAAGAAATGTTTAAATATTATAGGCAGCGAACTAAGGAGTTGATTGGAATAGCGTATAAAAACTTCATTAGACGCACAGAAATGAATATAAGCAGGGATCCACAAAACTTTTGGTCTTTTGTAAAGGATCAAAGATCTACCAGGTATTCTTGTAATGAGTTCGAATATCAGGGTAATAAAGTAGCTGGTATAAATGCTGCCAATGCCTTTGCTAATTATTTTAAATCGGTATTTTTAAACGATGTACCTACGCTAGACTATAAGGTCACGGAAAAAGATGCCGCAAGCCATTTATGCTCCTCTCGTATTGCGCTTGATCATATAAGTTTAGCTGACTTAAAAGCAGTAAAACGCATGAAGGCTCACTCATCAATCGGGCCGGACGGTATACCGGCTTTTATAGTGAAAGACTGTGTGTCAGTTCTAGACAATCCTCTATTGTTCATTTTTAATTTAGCTTTGCAAACTACAATCTATCCAGAGTTGTGGAAAATATCGCGTGTGACGCCTATACCCAAGGATGGTTCCAGGTTACGGGTCCAGAACTACATACCTATAGCCGTTCTGTCGGCATTTGCCAAGGTATTCGAGTCCATCCTGAACCGACATATAACCTGGCAGATTCAGCCGCTATTAAGTGAGTGTCAGCATGGATTTAGATCCTGTAAATCCACCACAACTAATCTTATTAACTTTGTCGACTATGCTGTTACAGAAATGGACAAAAACAGGCAGGTAGATGCGGCCTACTTTGACTTTAGGAAGGCCTTCGACCGGGTCAATAACGATATCCTACTGAAAAAATGTTCGGCTATAGGATTTACACCAAAGTTACTTAAATTATTCTCTAACTACTTGGCCAATCGGTCTCAATATGTTCAGTTTTCTGGCTTTCGGTCGGAGTCATATGACACCTGTTCTGGCGTAAGCCAGGGAAGTACGCTAGGACCAACGCTGTTCCTGATCATGATTAATGACCTGCCGGCGGTCGTGGAGTCAGCTAAGTGTCTTATGTTTGCTGATGACCTCAAGCTTTTCTTGGGTGTTGGAAATTTAGAGGATTGTAGTACACTACAACACGACATTGACAATGTTGTCAAGTGGAGTGAATACAACAATTTAGAATTCAATCCTTCTAAATGTAAAGTGATAACGTTTACTAGGTCTCGCTCGCCTAAAGTGTTCACCTACAAGGTGTCTGCAACAAAGATGGAGCGGGTTGCGGAAATACGTGATCTAGGTGTAATTCTTGATACAGGTTTGACATTTAGTTCGCATATCACTGGTTTATGCAGTAGAGCTTATAAAACTCTTGGCTTTGTCATGAGACAAATAGGTCCATTTCAAGATAAGAAAGCTATGACGTTATTGTACTTAACTTTGGTCCGGAGCATTCTGGAGTATAATTCAATTATTTGGGATCCTCATAAGACAAAATATAAAATAATGTTAGAAAGGGTTCAACGGAAGTTCGCACGTACTCTTTACAAATCTTTACGGATATTATCCGTACTTGTATCCATCCCTGTTTGTTGCAGGTATGGTAGGCTGAAACACATTAGAACTCAGGCGAAAGTGCGCTGTAATGTTTCATTATTATTTACTCCTTAACGGTAAGATAGAGAACTCAGCAGCACGATCGCGCTGCTGTTTGTTTGCTGGCGACTCCGCCGGTCCGCACGTACACAGCGCAATATGCACCAACATCTGCAGCGATCTCATTATTAAACGCCTTAATTGCTCAGAATCCAAATTTAGATATATTCAATTCAACGTCAAAACAATTTGTTAATTATTGTATAAGTTTTTTAACCTAAGCGAAAAATATTTTTCTACTGTATGTATCATTAGGAATTTCTGTTTATGTAATAAAATAGCTCCCTGTGCATTTTGGCAAGTCTGTAAGTGCAGCGAGCAATGAAAATATAAATATAAATAGAGGTAAATAATATATTAATAGTGAGTAGCTTAGGAGTTTGAATCTATTGGTGTAGATTTTATTATATAAAGTATATAAGTAGATGACTATATTGTTGTGGAAAATATGTGAGATCGTAGCCATAACCGTAAAAATGCGTTTACTTAACATTTAATATAATTATTTATATACTCATTGTTTTTTTCTGTGTATTTTAAATACGTAGAAAAACAATTAAGATGGGTCGATAGCAATTTGTCAGTGGAAATTTCTGGCACTATAAAAAGGTGGCTAAAAATATTTGGAGGCCTTCTCTTATATCAGGGCAGTATATACTGCGTGCGATGCAATCACAGCATAGTAAGTTTATATGAGAGCAGCTTAAGGAATATGCGTAACTGATGCTACAATTGAACTTAGTTGTCAATTTATGTAAATAATTTTGAAATATAACAAAAAATCTCAGTACATCTCGCCCAACCCCGCTCGGGGAATATAGACGTGACGGTGACGGTATTTTTTTTTTCGTTTGAGTACCATCATCTATATCAACGTATATTATTGTATTCTATCAAATTGATATACGAGCCAGATAGGGTCCTAGACCAGATCAGACCTAAGTTTTTAATCCAGAACCTCTCCAGGACCCAATTGCTATTCGCTAATAACTGACGCTAACGAGAGAGAATAAGATTTATTAATATTCATATAAACAATTATAGTATTTAACTTTATGAATCGTAGGAAAAGTAACAGAGACTGTACCACCACTTTGAAATGTCATTCCTGTAGAAAATGAAGATAAGAAAAGGTAAAAAGCTCCACAGTTACTTAATTAAATAAAATTTGTACTACTTTCTTCTGTCCACATTTTGCTGTAGAGTCCTAATATATGGTGTATAATTAAGTTTCATTATCTAAAAGACATTCAGTGGAGCAATGAAATTATCGTTACAATTACAACGTTAAGTAAGGGTAATTTGTAACAATCATGACAACATTATAGCTTACAAATGTCAGATTAAATATGATAAATTACATATGCATGAATGAATCTCGCATGTTTAACGGTATTCACTACATGTGACTTTAATTTTGTAGATATTATATTTTAATTTATTTATTTATCTAAATATATCATTACGCTACATTCTTTGCGGAATAGACCATACAAAAACCCAACGGATCTTGTAACTTCTGAGTTTTTTGAAATCTTTAAGTGAAAATATGATCATCGACCCTCTGATGCCCACTGCAGAACATAAGCCTGCAGAACACATATTGTATTCTATTTCAAACGTAATATATACATATCTAGCCAATGTAGGAAGAAAGAGGGTAAAAGGGATATACCCTTTGTGCTATAAAAATGCAGATCACAAAATAAATAAATGTATAAAATCATTGTGATAGTGGAAGTATTCTGGTACCGGGGAAGACCTAGACTATTTTACCATGATCAATAAGACTGTGTCTTATCTGTAGGGTAAGACAAGAGTCTGCTTAACCGACGAACGTGTATGAGACGTAATATGAGAGTGGTTGAAGCCAGAGAGTTATATAAGGAAAGAACCCGTTGGAACTCTGCACTCTTTGCCTACCCCGCAAGGGGTCTGGCACGATGATATAGATGAATACATAGAAAATGCCAATAGAATTAGTTAAAACTTACTTCCAGTTTACACTCGGAACAATAAATTATATCGTCTATGTACATACATACATAATTGTAACGCAATTGGCGTACTTCGCTCCTAATGGAGTCGTTACCATGTCTCGAGTTCCGCTATCAAACATTATGTTATTATGATATAAAACAATTTTTTCGGATTTTATCGCTGTTTATTTTGATTTTTTAGTTCCCGACGTTTCGAGTGCTTTGCAGCACCCATGGGTACGGGAAGGACTGAGGTATTAGACGTCCAAAAGGCATAGTTGTTCCGGGGTACCCTCAAACTTCTTAATTATTTTTGTTTTTGTTGGTCCGATCTACGCAGAATGAGCTCACGGTGTCTTGAGGTCCTGCAGTGTTATGCTTGATTTTGGATTTGATTATATTAATTACGGGTGCTGCTGGTGGGGACTGGTCCGTCCCTGCCCTTTGTCTGACTGAACGTGTACCATAATGCTGTTGAATTTTGTCTCGTTCGGCATCACACTGGAGCTATGACCAGTTGTTTTGTACGCGCTCTTTACATATTTTATAGTAACACTTTCTCTTACTATTATTATTATGCTTTTTATTATATACCTCTACAACATCTCTATTTTGTAAATGAGAGGACTATGTAGACACTGACCAATATCATGAATCTAAGTACACTTATGATTAATCTATACTTAAGCACATAAATGCAATGTATACAAAAAGAATTGTAAACCTCATTTTTAAAAAAGAGTAACCGTGGAGTTTCTTGCCCTTCTTCTCCACAGAAATGACTTTCCGAACGGGTGGTAGAGTCTTAAGTAATTAATAATTTTCTCTTTTTGACTATTCATAAGTGCCTTTTGGTCTACATGAATAAAAAGCTTTTGATTTTGATTTTTTTGACTGGATCCCAAGTCGATGGAAGCACCCAACCATCTTCTCTATTGAAATTAGGATGTTTTTTAATTTCAATAGCCTCGCGAACCATCCTTGGTAGAAATCGGTGTTCTTTCACGAGGATTTGTGGTCTATCAAATCTAATGTTATGGCGGGTGCGGTCAAGGACATGTTCACAGACTGCAGACTTCTTTGAGCGACGGTGTTTTAGGTCAGCTCTGTGCTCTTTAACCCGAGATTTTACTGGTCTTTTTGTTTGTCCTATGTAAGAGAGACCACATTCACAATCAAGCTTGTATACTCCTGCATCCTGTAGAGGGATGTGACACTTGACAGATGGTAAAAACTAACTGATCTTCTTCGGCGGCTTATAAAATGTTTTAATTGAAGCACGCTTCAAGATGTAGCCAATCTTGTCTGTGACTCCTCTTAGCCGGGAGACGCTCGACTGTGGCTGGTTTCACTCGGTCACTGTGACGTGGGACTCGAAGCTTATTCTCGTGCAGGACTTGCTTGACATGTTGAAGCTCGGCAGCCAGATGTTTCTTGTCACAGATCCCTTGTGCTCTCTGAAACAAAGATTTACCCACGGTAGCTAACTGTGATGGATGGTGGTGAGATTCACCGTTTAAGTACCTATCAGTATGGGTATTTTTTCTATAAACCGTATGGCTTAAGGTGTTGTTGGGGTTAGCTCGCTAGTTAGGGGGATCCAGTAATTAATATAATCAAATCCAAAACCAAGCATAACACTGCAAGACCTCAAGACACCGTGAGCTCATTCTGCGTAGATCGGACCAATAAAAACAAAAATAATTAAGAAGTTTGAGGGTACCCCGGAACAACTTTGCCTTTTGGACGTCTAATACCTCAGTCCTTCCCGTGACCATGGGTGCTGCAAAGCACTCGAAACGTCGGGAACTAAAAAATCAAAATAAACCGCGATAAAATCCGAAAAAATAGTTTTATTTCATGTGTAATATTCGCGTAAATCTAAGAACTCATTATGTTATTACGTTTTCCCCTTTTTTAATTGGCTCTGTAAATCAGCCTATACTGAAAAAAGGGATCGCCACCTCTACATATTTTTTAGTAAATGCCATAATGTATAGGGTTTTTTATTATATTTAGCGATACTCATTGTATCGATTGTAACCACAACTTATGTAGAATAAATTATATTTTTCTATAAATATGACATCAGTTCATATCAATGGCGCTATTTTACGGTAAATAGTAGATACGGTATCCATATATTTTATCTGATTCACTACTACTATGTTTCAGATTTGGCTAGGCAGGTTTTGAAGGCAGCTATGAAAAAATTAAAACTGCGCCCGTAACGGGCTGCTTCATCAACATATATTATTTTACAAATTTAAAGTTTTTTTACAAATTAAGCCCCCATTTACGATAGCATAGAAAAAGTAAAAGTGACTTATATTACGCGGATCCCTTCAAATAAGTTCTTTATAAAATATCGTTAAAAGCGATGGGATTACGTTACAAAAGTTGTGCCGTGTATTTCAAACATTTGCCAACACCTAAGACCAACACTTTCACTCCAAAACAAAACATTAGTCGAACTTACACAGAGCGCTCAGAACGAACATATTGTTGACCCGAACATACCCCGATATCGTGAAAAGTCTTTATCGGGGGATGTCGATTCTAAAATGCCTAACACACCTTTAAGTCTCTCGGTGATGTGCATAGAAAGATCTAGAATCCGCGCGCAAGCGCTGAAACATCTAGAAGGTTACTCCCCTTTAATTATCGCCGGCGCGTGGTCGCGGTGTACAAGTACCTATTTGTTCACTTACAATAGGTATGTTATAATAATACCGCTTTGTGGACCGCGCCGGCTATTGTTCGATGTACTTAGAGGGTTCGCGTCCGTTCTAGAATTTTCAAACAAGTATACAAGGAACACAGAGCGCGGGCACGGGACAGTCTCTTCTCGAAAGCGATAGTGATCAAATCGAAGAAAAGCGACCTAAGTAGAATACACCGGCAACTTTAGCATCGATATACGGATACTACGAGTGACTTGGAAACAGTATTTGGGTACTAACGAGAGTAGTAGAAGTGTGTGATTGGTTCGCGTGTGTACTTGCATTCGACGTACTGTTTTGTGTGTACAGCGCCTAATAAAGTACTTCGCACGTTATTCGGCATTTAAGTACCCCGCAATCGTAACAATATTAACGTTAGCGTGACTCTATCCTATTGATATGCTATCCCTTTCGCACTACAGATTTAATAAATAAAGGTGAACGTAATAGCACGCTTTATCGACAACTTTACGACAACATTAAATGGTTTGTGCTTAGCTCTCTGATTAACGTTATCCTAATGCTCGTTTATCCTAAAGCGTGCTGTCACGTTTGTGTTTATTCAATAAATTTGTAGTGTGAAAAGAATGGCATATCAACTAAAAGCGTGATGCTAACATCAATCTGTTCCTGCTAAATCCTCAGTATATACCATAGTCACACGTTTCATGTAAAATTTAAGAGAAAAAGAAACTTGTTTTGTTCTAAGTAACACCTACTGCATTATTTACAAGTATTTATGAGATTTTTAAAAAAATCCTTCGAGATTTTCCTTCATGCGGAGTTCGCGAATATCATACTCACTGCGTGTTTGTATATAAAAAATAATCAGTGATATCCCGCAAAGTATTTTGCGTTATATTATGACTGAAGGCTATGCTCTTTTTTTTTATTTTAAGATGATGACTTATGACGCGGCATTGGAAAACCATGAATAACCATCCGATACAGGATAGATAGAGCTATTATAACTTCCGGACTGTTCCAATTTTCCTCTTTTCGAATATAAGTACCGTACACAGGATCAGGCACCGACCACGCCGACAAGGTTAACGAATTCTTTGCCTCACGGCCGGTGCAGAGCACAATGGCGAGATACCTAGTATACACCCTCGCCCTTAGAGCCCTTGAGCTAGTTGCCCCCTTCCCTTCCTATTGTATCAGATTGGTGTTTATACAAACTCTATTTGAATAGATCACCAATAATTATGATACAGTTGGATGAAGTTTGTAAACATCCAACAAATTTGGAAAAGTTAATACACAATATGTTATCATAAGACATCTTTTGGTCCTCTGCATAGGTAGTGTAATTGTCTTGGGGAAACTGGCCAAATTTCCTCAGACATGCATATGGTTTTCTTTCATAGTTATTTTTTACCTCTTGTAACACAGATCATATACAAGATGTAACATAATAAACGCAAGACCTAAAAGTAGTTTGTTTTAAATCGCTAACTGAATTGATTCCAACAATTTTTAATGTATCTCTGATTTTTTTTAATTTGCAAATAATGTGCGTACTCTTTTACTGCGCTATATTAAACTAAATTTATTCATGATTCAAAGCAATACGGATTTTTCAAATACATTTCTAACAAGTATTTTTAGTAAGTTTTCTAACAAGTATTTCTCAATTTTCTCAGTTTCATTGTTAATTGGGGTATAACAGTGCGTAAAATAGGGGTTAAATATTTTATCTATCTATCTATATCATCACTCCAGATCAGAGACCAGTAGTGAGTAGGTAATAACATTTTTCCTCAAATTAAATAATCCTCGGTGTAAATCATATTTCGCCCGGGTTTTATGAAGAAAATGTATATACTCAAAGAAAATTGGTAATAGAGTAGTCCTATAATAATATCAGGTTAAATTTCTTCGTCAAAATATTATTCGATCTTCGGAGCTAGTTAACTTTATTAGAGATAATATTTGATATGACTTAAACTAACTAGCTAGAAAAACATTATAAGAATCAAAGGACGAGCTTGGTTTATTAACTTTTGTCGAGTGTAGAAAAATGCCACTGTATTTTTCTGTGGATATCTGATATGATTGATTTGTGACTAAAATTCATTGTCTCTTATAGTGTTGAGACATTTATACTTAATAAAATATCACTACATTAGACTTACCCTTTATAATGTCGGCAGATTTTAGTCAATTTGGTGAAATGTAGAATCAGACGTTTGAAACACGACATAATATTGTAAGGTCCGTTGGTCTAATAGTTTCAGCATAGACTGCATAGACCACTGGATCGCATAGTTGCAGATTTTCTTGTTACGTGGAATAAATATTTGTGTGACCTACGATAAATATCATGTTTGTAAACACATCCACGACACATCCTACTAATATTTTAACGTGTAAGTTTGTATGTTTACATGTTTGGATTTTTATTACTCGATCACGCAAAAACGGCTAAACGGATTTGAATGAAATTTGGAACACAGATAGCTTATTACCTGGATTAACACATAGGAAAAATGTTTGGTTCCTGTCTAAAATCAACGCAGACGAAGTCGCGGGCGGAAACTAGTCAATAATAATTACAAGCATGGGGCAATGTTCCCATAAGTCTAATCTTTGAGATAATGGTTATTGGTGAGTCTAGGTTGTCTAAGAAACCCTATTTCTAATACATATGTATCATACAGCCAGAAGAGATCCGCTATAGGACAAAGGCCTCTTCCGAAATTCGCCACCAATACCTATGTGTGCCAAAACATTGTCAACTCCCTCGTCTTTTATGAGCACACAAATCAAAATCGCATCATATAAAACGCAGATTCGGTGAGAACCCGATAAGTACTCTTCCGTGTTTCTGAATACAAATCCCGCCCAATCTCTTGTTCCAATTGCGAGCAATAACTGGTATAAGGATTATGTGTACCATACATTATAGTTATTACTACAAAAAATCAAAGTCATATACTAACGGTGGTTAATAAACCGTTACAGTCGTAAAACACGCCATTTGAATAATTGTAACGGATGTTCTCAGTTTTATGAGTTTATTGGAAAACCTTTTACTTACGGAGATGTATAGAAACCATGCTATATATGACAGATATGTCTACTCTTTTAACAAATTCAACAGTTAACAATTAACAAACAGTTAACATAACATTTACAACATTAAGAACAAGAAACAGTCGATGTTGGATATTACTCTAACACCTCTTTATGAGAATTACATACGTAGCATAAAAAGGAGAGTAAGTACAAAGCAATATTGGAAAGATATTTACCCTATATTTATTCATATTATAATCATGAATATGAATAGTTTATCTACAGTGGTAGCATCATAATTTCGCCTGTTTCAGTAGTTGATTAACAGATGTTTTATTTGTATTCAAGTTCAAAATGTGCCATATGATTTTTTGAAATTTTAAATGTTGTTATAGGAAATTTAAAAAAATCAAAGTCGTTTTGGTCTAGAATTTGAATGAAAGAGATAACAGAATTAATATATGTGACTAAAAGGAAAAATAAAAATTAAAAATTAGTGAGTAAGTGTGATAAATTTGCAGCGTTTGAAATAAGTAAGAGAGGGACAGAAATAAAAATATAATTCAACGATTTTGATTTCTGAATTACGATCCTTACTGTGTATACAAACTGACCTTCTCAACTGTTTCTTGCTGAGTATCACCGCCATCAGCGCCAAGTTAACCGACATTCCGAGTACGAAAAGTGCAAGGAGCCGGCGTTTGAGGCACTACCAAAACCGAAGCCCAGGTTCGCGCCGATCATGGCCACGGCGGACCCTGCTTGAAGATATAGAGCACATGAGAAAGTCTTATAAGCTACAGTCTGAATCACCCTTAAATCGATATTTGCGCTTATACATAATAATATGCGTTTCAAAACGATATAGGCGCATCAAGTTGTCGGCGCACTTACGCCCTTTAGGTATTCAACCTAAGGTAATCAATAAAAGCTATTAAAACATTAAATACAGTTTGAAAATTGATGAAACGTTCAAACAGACATTTATGAAACCTTAATTTTGAATTGTTTACATAAATTTAAATACCTAAACCGACAGATACTGTCTGTCTGCATGTCCACATATGCTAGTCTGCGCTTGTACAATTTCTACCGCCCGTTAAGTCCTAGCCCTCTATCTACTTTTTAGTACGGACTAGCAAATGTACGTCCTCACTAACTGATAAATAAAAGACGTGTATCATATCTAGCAGTGTATTAGACTGCATTGACTATCAGCTGAGCGCTCCGCGCCACCGAAGTACCTCTAACATTAATTCTAATATATAACGCCTTCACCTTTAATTAACCAGTTATGTTTAAAAAAAATTCACTGATAATCTACTTAATGCCATGAAGCTGAGAAAATGAGAATGAGCTACAAATACTTAAGACTACAATATATCTATTTTATAACTATATACTTACAATTTATGTAAACAACACAACAGGCTGTCAAATAGGAATAGCGTCATTTATAAATGTCGTCTATACCATATGTTTTGACGGGTTTGTGTACATGTTATAAATTGCGTTGTTGTGTTACATTACTGGATACATCACAGTCATGACTCCCTGTCCCCCGCATATTGGGCATATCTTTAGCCGGGCTTGTTGGGGTTGAAGTAGGTCCTTTTTCAACTGCGTCCGACGTTTGCGTTTCAGGTAACAGCGCATCGGCTGTCCCCGCTCCGTCGACCGGTCCCTCTGTTGATTTCTCGTTGTTTGTCTAATTGCCTGTACTGGTTTATTAACAATTACACTAGGTGTCACAGTTAACACTCTTTGCTTTAATTGGTCAACGGGTCGATGTGCCTCAGTTCCATTGGTAGATTTAACGGTATAATCCGTATTACCTAATCTGTGTTCAATCGTTCCTGCCAACCACTTATCCTTGCGGGGTAGGCAGAGAGTACAGAGTGCCAACATGTTCTTTCCTTACATACCTCTCTGGCTTCCTCAATATATATATATATATATATATATATATATATATATATATATATATATATATATATATATATATATATATATATATATATATATATATATATATATATATATACATATATATATATATACATATATATATATATATAAGTGGATATCTACTTTATGCCTATGGAGCGTGCTGGCACGTTCATGTTTATTTAGTAAATTTGTAGTGAGACAACAATTGCAATGGTCCTTCAGAGGCTGATCAATTCCGTCTTGCTCGAAGAGAAAACGCCGGAAGCATAGAACAGGGGTGTGTGTACGGTATTGGTACTGTTTTTCAAGAAAGGTGATAACACCTTACTGAAGAACTTTAAGCCCATCACACTGCTGAGCCATGCTTATATGTTGTTTTCGAGAGTCATCACGAATCGTCTCGCACGAAGGCTTGATGACTTCCAGCCTCCCGAACATGCCGGTTTCCGGAAAAGCTTTAGTACCATAGACAACATACGTACGCTGCGGCAAATTATACAGAAGACTGAGGGGTATAACCGGCCACTATATTTGGCGTTTGGGGACTATGAGAAAGCCTTCGATTCAATCGAGACTTGGGCGGTTCTTAGATCTCTCCAGAGATGCCGCATTAAAATAAAATAAAAATAAATGTATTGTTCGTTAGTATATATTCGTGTATGAGACGAACTATGAGAGTCGAGGAAGCCAGAGAGGTATGTAAGGAAAGAACCTGTTGTTGGAACTCTGTACTCTCTGCCTACCCCGCAAGGGATCTGGCGTGAGGTTATACATAGATAGATAGATAGATAAAAATAAAAAGCATTTATTCACAAGTTTGTAACAACAATAGTACATAATTTCTTTGAGCCTCAAACTAAGCATGGCTTGTGTTTTGAGACTCTGAGTTCAATTTACTAAAATAAAACATAGTTACATTAAATAAATTAGTATATTAGATACGTTTGCAACTGCTAACGTATCTAAAATGCTTTAGAAAAATACATAAAAGAAAAACAAAATTATGATAATGGCATTTGGTTGTCCATGTCTATGTGTGTATGCGCATGTGTGTGTGTGTGTGTGTGTGTGTGTGTGTGTGTGTGCTTGCGTGCGCGTGTGTGGATGTGTGTGTGTGTGTGCGTATGCGTATGTGTGTTTGAGTTTATATATACTACAATAAATTTTCTGTATCATTGTATGATAATGCTAATAATTTGTTTTTTAACATCATTATACAAGTGGCGACAGAACAATTTTTCAAATTGCCTAACTTGGTAACGTTGTTATAAACATGAGGGTGACAGCAGGATGGACTTCGCCTGGCGAGTTTGGATATGTAGGGGGGTAAAGGAATTCTGTATACACGTTTTGACATAATATCTAGGTAATCTGGGCGGTCCTTAAGGCTTTTGTGTGTTTTGATTTTATCATTAAGGATAAATAGCTGACGTACTCTTAGAACCCTAAATTCGTGATATAAGGCATCTGTCGGATGACGGTATGGCTTCCTCAAAGCTACTTTGATAAGTGCACGCTGAGTTCTTTCCATTGTTATAAATGTTGTTTTTGTGGCAGATCCCCATACTCCAATGCAGTACTGAACGACTGACTGGCACAACCCGAAATAGATTAGGCGTAGGACATGAACAGGAGTGCAATTGCGTAGTTTCTTCAAGATATGAATAAGCTTTCGAGCTCTAGTGGATAAAGTAGTTATGTGTTCCTTAAACGTCAAATTTTCATCGAGAATGACACCGAGATATTTTATCGACTTAGTACGTTCTATTGTTCCATTAGTGGTTATATGTTGTATGTTTTGGTTTGGCTGAGTAATGGAATTTATGTTTAGAGTCATATCTGAAGAGGGACTAGACGATATTGTTTTAGAGAACGCAATATATTTAGTTTTTCTTAGATTTAAAGATTAGTGTCTAACACGTCGACTATTTGTGAAAGGCCCTGTTGTGCTTGCTGGTATACGTGATCCCAAGATTTTCCGTAAAAGATTATTGCTGTATCCTCAGCGTATGCAATTATATCTGCGTTGACTAATGGGAGGTTAATTATGTCATTTATGTATAATGTAAACAGCACAGGACCGAGTATGCTTTCTTGAAGAACACCAAAAGAAATGGGAAGTTGATCACTTTGTAGGTTACCAATTTTGACATATTGTTTGCGTGAAGTCAGATAGTTTTGAAACCAATTTAGGGGAACTCCTCTGACTCCTACAGCTTCAAGTTTCTTAAGCAAAAGTCCAACAGATACCGTATCGAATGCGCGCGCTAAATCTAAGAATGCTCCTAGGTATCGATGACCATTCTCAATATGTTGGGATACTAAATTTACAAGGAGACTCGCAGCATCTTCAGATGATTTGCCCTTACGGAAGCCAAATTGTCTCTTCGAAATAATATTATATTTTTCAAGAAAGGGGATTAATCGATTACTGACAATTTTCTCCAACACTTTGGAGATAATGCTTAGTAGGGCAATGGGTCTATAATTTTGTGGCGCGTCAATGGGCCCACTTTTATAGATAGGGCAAATCGCTGCAATTTTCCAGGACTCTGGGAAGATACCCGTTTCTAAACTTCGATTAAATATATAAATCAAGGGTGACATAATGCTGGGAAGGGTTTTTTTTAATGAATGCAACTGTTACAAGATCGGGTCCAGGTGAGCTGTCAGCATTTAAATTGTTTATAATGGAAGTAACTTCTTGTTTATTAGTTGGATAAAAGAACAAAGAGTGCGGGTTAAAATATGGAGGTTTGTATGTTTGTATTAATTTGGTTTGATTTGTAGAGAGCTTAGTAAGTATTTTTTCAGAGTATATCTCACCTACTGTAGAGAAGTGTTTATTGCAGTCATTAAGCGATGATTGTGGGTTATCGTTTGATGTAAGAATTTTTGTTGAATGATTAGTCTTCGTAGTTCCACATATATTTGTGTTTTTTTCCATTAATTTTTAATATTGTTTCTATTTTCAATGATTTCTTTTCTATTGTAATCTGCTTTTACGTTGCGAAGTAATTGGTTAAAATACTTTCTATATCTTGTATATATTGTTCGTTTCATATGATTATCAGGGTCATTTCTACGATCTCTATGTAGTTTATCTCGCTGTCTCATACACCTGATTAGTCCTGGAGCAATCCAGGGCTTTATATTTCTCATTCTCCTACTGGTTTTAATTTCATGGGTGTTATTATTTATTGCGCAAGCTATAATATTATTGAAGGATTTTATAGCAGAGTTTACACAGGGATCATTAAGAACTTTTGACCAAGTGGCATTGGTGACATCATGTGCAGCCAAGTCCCAGTTTGTTTTTACTTTTCGATATTTATTTGTGATGCTACTAGAATCCATTTTTGCCGGAAGATGTGCTAATACTAGGTTATTGTCCGTTATAGGTAATTCGCAGACCAAACCGCGGGGATTACTACGTGATTTTATAAAAATGTGATCAAGATAAGTACGATTCCTAGTAGGTTGAGTTATGGTTGCAAGAAGACCATGAAACGCCATGAGAGATAAGTAGTTTTCGGTTTGACTACTTCCAGTATCAAGAATATCAATGTTAATGTCACCGGCTATTATTATTGTGTGTTTATGTGAAATTTCAGATAAGGCCGAATCGAGGGAGTTGTAAAACCTGTCTGTATTTGTGAATGATGGGGAACGATAGATGCCCAATAAAACTATATCGTCATTTAAATTCAGCATGATACCATCAGTATCAACTACTTTGTGCTCTCTAACGGCAATGTTGCTGCCGTATGTTCCATTTTTTACATATATGATTATACCTCCATTTTTATTCATTTGTCTTGTGGAACGATAGCTGCTGTATCCTGAAAGTGGTTCTACTATTGTTTACTCACGTAACCAACATTCGGTTAAAACAATTATATCTATGTTTGAGTCTAATCTATTTAAAGCTACTGTAAATGCGTCAAAATTTTGCTGATAGCTTCTTATATTAAATGTAATTATTTTGAGGTCATATTTCGAGTTCTTGAGGATTGTCTTGCATAAATCTAATGAATCTATTGTACGACAATCTATTCTTAGAATTTCGTCTAAATCATTCGCTACGCTAAGTGATGCCAAATTTATAATATAGTAATATATAGATTATAAATAAGCACATTAAAATGCTGTATAAAGTTTTGGTAGCAATTGCACTATATAATTGTACTATAGATATGTTATTAAGGTGACCTCTGTATTTAAACTCGTATGTGAAAGATATGTTTTTATGTGGTGCTGCGTTACTCGATGATAATAATAATATTAAGCATGTCTGGTGTTTATATGTCGCATATGTGTGTTTTTTAAAGACATTTGTTATCATTTTGTAAAGTGGCAAAGCTGTTTGATATTTACATGCATTTATGCGTGGGTAATTCTTAGGGTTGAATAGCAATATTGTTAAGTTAGTTGATGTAATGTATGTGTGAGGTTTACGTGTAAGTATGTGTGTGTATTTTTTGATGTTGATTTGTGTAGTGTTTGTGTTAGTGGATGATAGTGTGTAAGTTTGAGATATGCATAAATTTATGTGTATGTGTTTATTAATGTAGTATAGTAGGATTTTTTTATTTACTGTTAAAGTATTAGTAAGTTAACATGTAATTTTGTGTATGATATTACAAGATGGCACATATTCGCAGATAAATAATATAATTTCTTTTAGATTATACAACACAAAATGGACGAGAAATAAAAAGTTCGTGAACCATTTAGCTAATAAAATAAAATTTGTAATTACTACATTGTTTGAAGTCAATCTTCGTTAAACATTTTACAGTAGATCTGTAGTAAAGAAAAAGTAAAAAAAGCCAACTTAATAATTAAATAAGAGAAAATACTTGAAAAAAAAGACATTGACTATCGGCACATCGAAGTGTTGAAGTGCCTGAATAATAACGCCGCCATGTCAGGCCGAGTACAGGGGCAGTGCGCGAAGGCGCTCCCCATAAAAAGAGGAGTAGGACAGGGAGACGTTATTTCTCCGAAACTGTTTACGGCCACCTTAGAGGACGCCTTCAATCTCTTGGACTGGCTAGGACTTGGCATCAAAATCAATCACTCACATTTGATTTGCCGACGACCTTGTGGTCATGGTGAAATCGCTGGAAGATCTAGGATGAATGCTCGGTGACCTCAACAGAGTGTCCCAACAAGTGGGTCTTAAAATGAACATGGACAAAACCAAAATAATGTTTAATGTCCATGTCGTACCCACCGCACTCACCGTTGGGAACTCTACTCTTGAAGTTGTCGATGAAAACATTTACCTGGGACAGGCAGTCCGGTTAGGAAGGTCCAACTTTAAGAAAGAGGTCGATCGACGAATTCAAGTCGGCTGGGCAGCGTTCGGGAAACTGCGCAACATCTTCTCGTCTAAAATACCTCAGTGCCTCAAGACTAAAGTATTTAGTCAATGTGTGTTGCCAGTGATGACATGCGGATCAGAGACGTGGTCTCTTACAATAGGTCTCATAAAAAAGCTCAAAGTTGCTGAGCGAGCTATGGAAAGAGCTATACTCGGCGTTTCTCTACGTGATCGAATCAGGAATGAGGAGATTCGTAGAAGAACCAAGATCACTGACATAGCCCTCAGGATTAGCAAGCTGAAGTGGCAATAGGCGGGCCACATAGTGCGAAGATCGGACGGGCGTGGGAGCAAAAAGATTCTAGAGTGGAGACCACGTATTGGCAAGCGCAGCGTAGAACGACCGCCTGCCAGATGGACCGACGATCTTGTGAAAATCGCCGGAAGTCGTTGGATGCAGGTGGCGTTGGACCGGTTACGCTGGAAAACGATTGGGGAGGCCTATGTTCAGCAGTGGACAAGTATAGGCTGAGATGATGATGATGATGAATGTATCTACACAGGTACGGCTACACCGCAGCACCGTTACGGCGTAGATCAGCTACGCCGTAACGGTGCTGTGTGTTCACACACACTGTGTTCACGTGTTCCCGCACAATGTGTTCACCTAAGCTTACGGTAACGGCTCAGTTAATGTGAGAATACATCTGTATTGGCCCAAATAATCTCTTGTTAAGCCACCTAATGGTGTTTGGGCACTCAAAGGTAAGGGACCAAATTATTGGTTAGCCCATATAGTAAGCTGGAGGCAAAGACGGAATTTAGGATCTAACTTACCTTAGTCCAAGATATTATGTTAATAGTAATTTCGTGAAGTGTATACTTGGTGTTTCCTTATCTTAATTAATTCTTTGTGTAAAGCTTGTGGCTAAAATTTGTCATATTTATGAGGAAGTGGACTAATTTTATAAGACGTCTAAGGGACTTTGTGAAAGGAATAGTTTTAAGTACAATATTATATATGAATAACTATAATTTATATTTCCTCCCGAGATCATATTCCAGTAACCTACTTTTATCAAAAATGTATGAACTAGTTTAATTATTGAAAAAAAGTATTTATCTAGAAATAAAAATAGAATTTTGTTTTAGTTTTAAATCAATATAGGACCATAAGATAGGACCTCGTATTTTAAAGCATTAATTGTAAAGTGAGTATTGGAGGGAGGGAGCTGGCGTGATGATATAGATAGATAGATAGTATTCAAAGAAAATGCGCTTTATATGCTTGGGAAATTTGTAAGCTAATATGCCGTGGTAACGGCGTATCATCGATACGTCAAGTCAATGTTAAGATATGGTGTTATCTTTTGGGGTAACTCGGTTGATAAAGAAATGTTAGTATGGAAGAGGTATGTAAGGGCAATTTCTATCTATCTATCAATTTATTGAGTTCTTAGATTTACGCGAATATTACACATGAAATAAAACTATTTTACGGATTTTATCGCGATTTATTTTTTGATCTTTAGTTTCCGACGTTCCGAGTGTTTTGCAGCACCCATGGTCACGGTAGGGACTGAGGTGTTAGATATCTAAAAGGCATCCTTTGTCCCAGGCAAAGGGATCCAGTAATTAATATAATCAAATCCAAAACCAAGCATAACACTGGAAGATCTCAAGACACCGTGAGCTCATTCTGCGTAGATCGGACCAACAACAACAACAATAATTAAGAAGTTTAACTGTACCCCGGAACAACTATGCCTTTTGGACATCTAACACCTCAGTCCCTCCCGTGACCATGGGTACTGCGAAGCACTCAAAACGTCGGGAACTAAAAATCAAAAATAAACCGCGATAAAATCCGTAAAATAGTTTTATTTCATATCTATCAATGTCATCACGCCAGGTCCCTTGCGGGGTAGGGCAATTTGGAAGTTAAAATCAACGAACAGTAGTAAACCCTTTTTTATTGCTTAACAACTTTTGACCTTGCCATGTCAAATAACACCTTTTTCTTTAACCACCTTTAGTATATACCAGTACTGTGGTTATGAAATAATAATAAAGAGCTAATTATGTACAACGAGTTAGTTGCATTCAGCACTTAGAAATATACATGGATACGAAGACTTAAGCTTATATTGTATTCGAAGTGGAACAGTGGACAATGTGGAATTATGAATGATATTCTTGTTTCAACTTTACAATATTTGGGTTGAAGATAAATTAGATCGAATATATTTGAGACTTTAGACTGCTACCTAAGATTGGCACTAAGGATCGTCAGTCGCCATAATTCTTGCCTCTTAACCAACGACAAAGTAAAAAAATATCAATGTATACCCATATTTTAAATCATAAAATAGGAATATGCTAGAGAAACTTTAAATATCATAGTTATTATGGATCAGTTCCTTTTCGGGTACAGACCTGATCCAGATGTTATGAAATATCTTATACTAAACCAAGATAAGTACCAAACTCAAACTCAAATAATTTATTTTGTATAAACCCTTCGCTTACAAATATTCAATTTAATTTTTTTTAAATCTAATTTAACTACTAATCTACCACCGGATCGGAACGCGGCGGAACGCGGAACAAAACTCAGTGGACTTGTCTTTTTTTATTGAATTCTCTTTCTGTTTTTCCTTTCAATATTTTTTTCTATCATATCGTGTGGATACAATGTTTAGGTAACAATTAAATAATTTACGATCAAGCTCCAGTGTGATGCTTTACGACAAGATATGAGACTAATGATGTTATTTATATTTATAGTCCCCAAAAGCAGCACCCGTTCACGAGTATGACTACCTGAACAGCCATCACTCCCCTCGACCATATTGGAGAGAAGAGAGTGACCCGCGCCAGACAGCCACAGCAAGCATAGACATTATAGTGAGCATGACCAAACCATACCGCGACCCCATCAAGTTGCAAGCGTTTTGTTTATATTTTCTTTCCGCAATCGATAGCCCCTAACCATGTGGCCTTTCCTTGTGAAATATCATTTCCACACAATTTTCCCTCTTCTATCAGTATTAACGAATGAATAAAGTCAACTTAGCTACAGAAACAAGACTGCTTAGATGGTTTAATAATTAAATCTGCCGTTAAAATACATGAAAAACTCCAGATTAAGTTCTGATTGCATCTCGCTAGATTTAAGGACGCATATGATTGAAGAAACGTTAGGACCGTATCAAGGTTGTTTATCATTGTTCCAACATTACTCATAGATAACAAATATTAAACATGACCGCTAATAAAGTATTCAAATTTCACAAATAACACGTATTTTCACTTTGCTTTCACAGCGTTTATTTTTAAAACATGCCACACGATTTGATAACAAAGGTTTACCAAAGGGCTTAGTACGAATAGATTGACGTTAGCGTGACGCTGTCGAATTAATACGCTGTCCTGTTCACACTGCAAATTTTCTAAATAAACATGAACATGACAGTGCGCTTTCTTGACAGCGTTACTATTATGTCAAATGGTTTGTGCTTAGCCCTCGGAGGGCTTAGCACCGACAGATTGACCTTAGTCACTCATCTTTGTATACCAAATTTTTAATATGAAAAAGGATGGTAGGTTGATCAACTCAATAGCGTTACATTAACACCAACCTATTTAGCTGAGACTGTCACCAGGTATTATACCTATTTGATATCACTTATAGAAGTTTTGGTGGGGGTAATAGAGTGAAGGCGTGCTAACGACAGTTTAATATTGTTAGCGTATGATCAAGTTTTACATTACCTTGCCAGCTCGTGGCTGGTCGCATAAAACGGACATCAAAATTTATGTACTAGCTGGTGCCTGCGGCTTTGCATGTGTTTATTTCGTAATTCGACATAGGTAGGTAAGTATTAAAGTATAACTAAATGCACTGCAGGTACATTCACTCCTATCGAAACACGTGATGAGCTATCTCACAAGAACTGTATTCGCAATCTTTCAATGAATGTCCTAGATCGGTTCAGATTAGTCAGGATAAACAAACAGACAAATCTTGCAATTGACCCTTTCAACATTGGAATTTAACACCCTGGACAAAATGTGAGTGTTCACACTTCACCACACACACACACTCGTGATCACAAAGCGATGCGCTTTGCCACTATATCAATGAGACAGTCTATACTCCCCAAATGAGTGTGGCAAAGGCGTTCTATATATATTGCCTATTTTGTATTTTATTATATAATACTAGCTGAACCCGCGACTTGGTTCGCGTTACTTCGAGGCATATATTTTACACACCAAGCTTTTTTTTGACAGAAAGTAGCCTATGTGCTTGCCTAATTTGATCAAAATCTGCTCAGCGGTTTGTGCGTGAAAAGGTAACAGACAGACAAACAGAGTTATTTACTTTTGAATTAATAATATCAGTATGGAGCGTGTACTCGGCGTTAATATCTTACGAACATCTCAACATTTATTACATGCTTGGCTGCGTCGACTCTAACCTCAAGTAAAAAGAAGCCAACTTTAATACGTTTATTTTTAACATTCCTTTTCTGGTCGGTTGTGAGCGAGTCGTTTAAAAATCAAAATTCCTAAAAAGGCCGTTTATCTTTATTGCATCATGCCTAAAATTCAGCATGGCTAACAAGCAAAATGGCATCATTACTAACAAGCAGTACGCCTAGTAAGATGAATGATTTTTTTTATATATTATGTATTAGACGCGCTTATAGACGCATACACAAATATACTTATATATTTAAATACACTTATAAATCCGGAAGTTTTCCAATATTATCTTAGAGAGATCAACGCATTGATCTTATCAAATCCATCCTATAAATCATACGTGACATAAACTTTTACAAATGGAAAAGTAGCGGAGTGATTGAACGCCAGAGAGGCTCCGACATAAAACGCAAGCGTACTCAAGTATTTATCATCGAATACATTTGCTTAGGGGTATTTTTGATGATGTGTGTTTAATGTGCGTTCGTGTTTTGAAATCGAGGATTTTTTTAAGGTGCGATTCCATCACGAACAAATACGAAGATGAGATGGCGCAATAAGATTTTCATATACAACTAAAGCGTGCCACTGCGCGGGGCGGCACAGGGCGAGAGGGACGTTGCACCCTACCCACATTTGTATTTGCCATCTGGCGGAGAATGTTAAAAGTTCAAGTATATATTGCGGTAGATGGCATTTGTAATAAAAGCAATCTAATAAATTACGAAAAAGTACTTACAAGTGAAATGTGATACCATATATGAAGCTGTCAGCGCTAAACCGGCCTAACCCTCAATTTTTCATATCCTGACTTATGCACTACAAATTATTTAAAACATGCTAAAATTTAATGCTAAGCACCAAATAATGTATCACAGTAATTGAATATAATATGCATCGGGACTAAAATCAACTATAAAATATGTTATGTACATTGATTTAAAATTCATGAATATACAAACCCAATTATTTTCATACTGTCTATCTCCAGCTTAGGACACTTTTGCTCTGACGGCCTCATATGTGAGCAGGATTTCGATCCAAGTAATATTTGCATGTTAAGATACATCACTTTATTTTAAGGGTTTTATCTATATCTATTCTAATATTATAAAGAGGAAAGATTAGTATTTTTGTATGTTTGTAACGAATAAACTCCAAAACTACTGGACCGATTTCAAAAATTCTTTCCCATAAGAAAGCTACCTTATCCAGAAGTAACGTAGGCTATATAATATAGACCCGGTAGGTGGCGCTGTTGTCGACCGGGTACGAAGTCGCAGGAAACTTCTAGTATTTAATAAAAATAGAGAATATTTATCAGCTATGCGAACTTAAGCGTCGTGCTAATTGAGCGAGTAGCGATGACCAACTGAGGTAAGCCACCACGATGATGTCAAGGCTTTAAGGAATTCAACAGGCTCGCTAGCTTCGGCCATCTTCTCTTCGTATTTGCACCGTGGATTGCATCGAAAGCTTTTGTATTATACGCAATGTTTATCCGGCTGCGAATATTCTGTCAGTTGGTACATTGAAACAATTCACTCTTTAACCGCCCGCTTCATCATTCAGCAAGGTAACTTTAAATATAACTATATAAAAGGGATCATCCAAATGCAAAATATGTGACGTCACTCTAGGAGAAGGATCAAACTAATGTGACCACCTGTGACAAGAACGCGGGGGTACTTCAAACATTAATTCCAATGTATTGTCAACGTTTGTTGGATTCGGTTGTTATATTAATTGTTTTAGTACAGTATGTAGCTACATAATATAGAATAACCGAGAAACACATACAATTTGAACGTAAAAATCGTAAAATTTTTGTCGGATAAATTTCAGTGGGGCGGTTAAAAGGTTCAAAATGTCGCACACGAGCTAGGAGTTGTTTTTATGAATACATTCCTATAAATACGGCCTGTTGTTTTAATCATTTTCAATCGAACGCGACTAAATGTTTGCTTGCAAATATGTAATGAAGTGTAATAATAAAAATGATTTTGTCTTTCTTCATAAAAAAATAATTTCACTATCATAAATAATCCACGTAGGCAGACGTTATTATTTTGGTAAAATAAAATTTCAAAACAATGTAAATTCGTATTTAGGTGGGTAACCATGTAACAAATAACCTTCGGTTTAATTATTTTTACTTAGCGAAATTACTTTAGCAAGATCCTAGTAAAACAAATTTATATGCGTCAAAGTTTCTATTAAAAACTGAATTTAATATTCACGCCGGAATCATTAAAGCAGTGCAATAATGCTTTAACGGAATTTTCGAATGGCACAATCCGAAAATTACGTCACACTACAAAGAATTTAAAAAAAAATGAAGCCAATGTCTGTGGGATCAACGCAGAAATATCATTCGGCCCCTCCCGACGAAGCAATTTTTCAATTTAAGCACCCCGGTGAGCCGGCCGCCGCTCCAACAATAAGAGTTTAACAAGATATCTCTACCGCATATTTTTCTTACCCGGCTTGACAGATATCGGTCCTAAATTTCAATTTTTTTCTTGAAGACTCTTTGTTTAAATCTTGGAATGTTTGTAGGTAATTGGAACCTTCGAAAGTAAGGAATTTTGTGGCTGGTTTTAATATATTTTTTTATTTTTAACCTACGACACAAAAAGAGGGGTGTTAAAAGTTTGACGTGTGAGTATATATGTGTCTGTCTGTGGCATCGTAGTTCCTAAATGGAGGAACCGATTTAGTTTTATTTTTATTTTGAGGTAAATTGATGGAGGATGTTTTAACTATGATTCATCTTAGTCGAGGGTGTTTTAATTTTAAGATTAACTCGTTATGTCCCACATATGTAAACATACCGCAATCGTGAAAAGCTAGAGCGCTTCATTAAGAGTGACAATGATAGGCGAGAGGTGGACAGGACAATAATCCTACTAATAAACACTAACAAACATCTAAATATACAATTTTTTACAGTTTTAACTGTGAAAGTTTGTAAGTTTAAATGTTTGTAACTCAATCACGTAAAACAGAAGAATGAATTTGGATGGCATTTAGCACACAGATAGTTTATTACCTGGATTAACACATAGGATATCTTTTTATCAAGGAAAAATTTTGGGTCCCTGGCTGAAGTCGCGGGCAGAAACTAGTATTAATGTAAACGTAGAATTTCTCACGATGTACGCAAAAATTACGGAATGGATTTTGATTAAAGTTAATAGTAGTATAGCCAATACATCAGCATGGCATATAGACTTTAATTTATAAAAATATTGCAAAAAAGCGTGCCCGGCCGCGGGTAAGAGTTAGTTGGCTATAAAAACAAACTGCTTTATTTGCCAATTCTCATTGCGACAATGTTGACATTTTAAGATTCAAATAAGTCGCATTGTTAGTTTTAATAAATAGGGCCCAGCCAAATCTTAACCGTCATATCATCACTGTAAGATTTCTTAAACTTAAGTCTGTCAGAATATTACTAACAATAATCAAATCTAGCTTTTAGTTAAATATAGGAACTCGCTAGATCCTTCTCCTGGTCTTTAATACCCCCATAAATTCCAATTAGGTCTTCCAGATCTAATGCTCAATTCGGTGGCTAATTCTATTTCTAAATTGGCAAAGTTTTTGACAGTTTTAGGCGGATATTTAATGAAAATGCCAAATCGCGTCATATAGATTTTAACGTTTTCCCCCAAAATCAGATAGCACGAATAAATCGAATTTAGTGTGACGCTATCGAGTTGATATGCTATCTTTTTCAGATTACAAATATATTAAATAAAGGTGAAAGTGACAGCACGCTTTTTTGATGACGTTACGGTAACGTGAAATGGTTTGTGCTTAGCCCTCTGGATTATGCTTTATTGGATAACTTTCAAAGTCAATAAAGCATGATATAAATCAGCTTGGCTTTTGCATCAGTTGAGTTGTTTAAGACTTTCAAATTAGAAAAGGTAACCTAAGTAAGTTTTTAATTGAGGAGTTTTTCCCCAAACGATTTTTGTAGACTTTATGAAGGTCAAAGAACAAAATTATCAATGTATCAGAGACGAAAGAATAAGTAATTCAAAGGTGCAAATTAGATAGAAGTTCTGGTGTGAAGTTTCTTCCTTAGTCATTATTGTAAAGACTACGACAGTAATTAAGGTCAAAAGGCAAAATGATAATGCGAGGGCAATTTTCTTCCCAAGGTCTAAATTACGGCTGACATAACTTGGTTCTTTGCAGCTTATCGCTTTTTGCTAATAGTAAAGCACTGAAAAAACCATAATGTCACTATATTTCAGTTACGGATAAACTTTCGACACAAGCTAACTTTCGAAACCGTCTGAATTTAACTCGTGTCAGGGTTATAAAATTTTACGACTCGATTCGTGGTCCAGTGGTTCTGTTGAAAGCTGCGGCATGACGTCATCGTGTATATGAGTCCGTAGTCAGAAAGCGTAAATTCGTTTTATTAATAAAACTACTTATACTAACTTAGATTTTGTCTGAAAATATTAGTTTTATTTTTTGATGATCGATAATAATTTAGTCGAACACAATCCGGCTTACATCTTCTTACAACTGCTCTTCTTGGCTCTTCTTATTAAAGTTTTTGTTTTCACTTTCTATATTAATTATTTTAAGTAAGTTAATATTGTACATATTCTTTCTTCATTTTGTATTCTTGATTAATAAAATAATTCAATAGGATAGCGTTAGGTATACTACTGATCTCAGCTATCCTCTATGGAAGATCTCTCTCTTTCTCTCTCTTTATATATCATCACGCCAGATCCCTTGCGGGCTAGGCAGAGAGTACAGAGTTCCAACAGGTTCTTTCCTTACATACGAGTACCTCTCTGGCTTCCTCCACTCTTATAGTTTGTCTCATCACGCTCGCCGGTTACGGAGACTCTTGGCTAGTCCTTAAGATAAGACTCGGTCTATTTGGTCATGGTAAGTCATCTAAAGTGATGATATGAATAGATTAAATTAAAATTAAAATTCTTTACTTCTGTACCAAAGGTTACATCATAATAAGCGAGGTTGGGATCTTCTATTAAGTATATAAAATACTTGTGCCAGAAGGTCCCGCACTTCCATATCTAAAGTAACATTAATATTTAAGTACAGCTTGAAAAGAAAAATAAAAAATAAAATAATCATGAAAACAAGGGGCGAACTCAATTGTGTAGGATATGTGTGCGTAGTGTGTGTGGGTGCGTAGTTTGTGTGTGTGTGTGTGTGTGTGTGTGTGTGTGTGTGTGTGTGTGTGTATGGATGTGTGTGTATGTGTGTGTGTGTGTGTGTGTGAGTGTGTGTGAATGTTTGTGTCTGTGTGTGTATGGCACATCCATACACACAGATTATGTTACGATTTTTAACAATCCCTCTGTATGATCATAGGATTTTCGTTTCAACCATTCGACTAGGACTTTCTTACAATTATATACGGACATTGTGTGAATAAGTAAGTTTTTATTAATTTTATTATAAAGATAAGCAGATTGTCTTTAATATTGTTTAGTAGCGAAACTGGTATTTGTGAATGGGATCCTGGCAACGTTATCCGAACTCCTTTTTTTTAAACTATTCGTATGATGTTTTTATGCACTTTTAATACACTTTGTGGAATGTATAGTTTTCTTACTGTTAATAATTCGCTAAGTGAGTAGAGCTCCTCCGTAGAGTACCTATGTGGTTTAAAATATATGACTTTAATCAAATATCGTTGAGCTCTTTCCAATGTTATAAACTTTGTCTTTGCAGCTCCCCCCCAAACAGATATGCAGTACCCTATTACAAATTGAGCCAAGGTGACATAAGTTCTAGTTAAGAGTAATTTTGTGGCAACATGCCTTAAAGTTTTAAAAATCCAAGTAAGTTTTCTCATTCTATTACTTACATTATCAATTTGTGGATACCAAGATAGCCTTTGATCCATTATAATACCCAAATACTTAGTGGAAGTAACTTTAGTTATAGGGAAACAATTACAGGAATCTTTGTGCGTACAGTTGACGTCATGTATTCGTATGTTGTAACTCAGGCTGAGATTGATTATAAATGGAGTAGCACATGAATTTAGTTTTTTCCGTATTAAGTGTAAGTAAATTAATTAAAAATAAAAAATAAATCAGTCCTGTCTCCGCTGTGTCTTTTAACTTTTCTTTAAATATATATAGATAGATAATGTTAGGGGCCCTTTATAATAGCGGACCTATTGGTATTACACCGGGCGATATTCCAAACTCCACACTGCTACGGAGAATTTTCTGTATAAAAACCCAACAGATTCTAAAGGATCCGAAGCGATCTACTGCCGTTATGTTGATCCAAGTAGATTTTTACAGAAACACCACGAAAAGAAAAACGAGTGGCGATATTCAACACCCACGTAACTATAGGTTCTATTAGTTTTCGGAGAAAAATGTATTTACATGACAAAACTTATGAAATGTACTGTTGTAAAAGTACATTGTCCTTTGGAAAGCTGCGCAGCGCGGTGCCAACTGGCGCGGCTTCCAATGACAGATAAATTTAAGACCACGTTGTTATTAAACATTTTCTTAAAAAGGCAAGGGTTTTTTTTTGGTTATAGAGAAGCTCAAATCATGTGACCTGGGTCAAACGGACTTTCTACAGTCGTCAACCCAAATAGAAAACGAAAAAAAATACGGGAATGGCATTTTACAAGAAAAAGTCATGTGGTCAGCGTCACAATGCGGAATCGATTGCGGATATAGAATAGAAACAAAACTTGTGCCACTTGATAAGTTCTTCAGTAGATATCATCAAAGGCGATGAAAGAATAAAATGTTATTTATCATTCAGAAATTCACATCAGAAATTAACGACAGCTTGCTTTACGGTCGGTTTTAATATTTAACTTAAGGATAGATTTGCCTACAACAGATAGAATTTTAACGTATGGAAAATCTGTCAAAATCTTACTGACAGTAAGCAAAGTGAGTGAGAGTGGAGTTGAATATTGAAACCGGTCATTAGTGGATAAAGCGGATCGGATCGAGAAGACGCGTGTTCGATGCATCGGACAGATCTTTGTGTAACTCATAATAGTTTCGGTCTGGGTGTTGGTGTGTAAATTTTATGTTTGATAATAGATGTAGGAATAATTCGTAGTGGGGGGCTACATTTAACTATACGTAACGTTTTTTGTAAAAGACGGAACTAGGCCCATCCTATGGTACAATAGGCTGTCCGTGAAAATGCCGATGATGGATGGAAAACGCTCATTAACCTTCTTTTAGAAGGGTTTTTTGGCGGGAAATCGAGTGATGTCGTCAATTTCTTTAATTTCCAAAACTTGTGTTATTTCTAATAATAATGTGTAATGTTGGTGGAATATTAACCATTATGTATTCTTATATGTGCGTGCCTTTTCGATTTCCCTCAAAACGACCGTCGCAATTGGTATATAAAATATCCATCGCTTTACTATTCAGGGTAGGGTACTTCATCAATTTCATTATCATCGTTATCATCAAGTTAAAAGTTGAATTAAAAATGAATAGTTATATTCGTAATACTTGACACTGGGCAAAATACGCGTTGTCGTGATGCCATACACAAAAATAAACCTGCTTTTATTGTTTTTATTATTAAGGTTGGCTAATTCTTTTGTTTCTTTTGTTATGAATACAAATATATTATTCGGAGCTTTGGCCTAAAATAGAATGATTTTTTAATAAATTCGCGCAATTAATACAAAAAATCAACTTTCGTGTGCCTGGACGGTACCCAAGAGGACCAATTACACCTTAAGCTCCACCATTGCGTCGAACAGTGCTAGGATTCAACTCGCCAATTCCTAGAATGTGTAGGTTGTACAACAGCGTCAGTTCCTCAAGCGATGTACATTATGATTCAATTCACAGAGGTCGAAAGTGTATCAATACTGCATTGGCCAGTGGAGAAGACACACATTGATTGTACACACTATAATATTATGAAATTCATGTAAATGTATTGTTGTGTAATCAATGATGAACCATAAATGAATATATATATATATATATATTTTAATTTGTGTTTCTTTTTTAAGAATAATGTTGTACAATATTAATGTGAGTGTGAATGTGCGTGAGTGAAGCTAATGATAAGTGATAAATCTTGATTCTTTAATTTCCTCCAAGACGTCCATCGTAGTTAACTAGTTACTACTACTACTAAAAATTTTGTAGTACTAGTAGTAGTAGTAGCGTGACAGATCTTTTTAAACTAGAGAGAAATATGCAAAAATAAAACTTAATATCATAAAGTTGATGCTCCTGCTGCTGGCAAAACTGTCTCAATTTGATAGTTCATTCAGTTTCCTAATGGGAGTTTCAAGAATCGGGCTTGCGCAAGTTTCCACCAGTGTAGAGAATACCAAAAGTAAGCGTCTGGTTTGTCTTACACTCTACGTGTCATATTGGGATAGGTAATTCCGTGCCACTCAAATCAATTAGTAATCAATATTCCCAAGAAAACCAACCGAATAACACATGCACCCAAGTTATAAGACTTCAGTTTTTATTTTCAGAAGTTTCAAAAAAAAAATAATCGTTCCTACGATTTACCCAGTGGGTAACCACTTAAACCGCTTAATGTCAAGCCCGTAGAATATTAATTTCCTGAGAAATTATCAAGCGGAGAGGGAAAAATACCCTCGTAAATTAATTACTTCGGCCTCCCTGAGCTGTTATATCAACTGTTGTAAGAAGTCAAATTTATTTAAAAAAAAACTGAATATTCATTTCCCGAGGACTTTGGGTGTAACCACGAATATGATAATGTCACCTTATTCTTATTGGAGTTGTAAGCTACGGTGCGGTACAGAGTTCAAATAAACTTGGCTGAAGCTGCTTGCGTACGTAGGCTTTTCACCCGATTCCCTACACATGATCCCTGGGCAATGCTAATCGAGAAGCACCTTCACCGGTGGTAGACTACGGTTGTAGCTGGTCACCACCCCCAGCAATATCATGTCACCTAGCGACCCGATGTTGCGTGGAGCTACCTTACGTAGTCTAACCCGGTCATACCGGTTCGAAACTTCGGAACTCGGTCAAACTTCTATCACCTCAGCCTATTTCATTTATTTAAATAGGCTGTTATTGAGTCAGCGAGCAATATCTTCGGCCCTATCGTCACTTTTTTTTACAGAGGTATCGCACCTGTTAAAAGTGTTTGTACACTTTTAACAAGTGCGATACCTATGTATGGTCAGTTAGTATATGGAATAAATGTAATTTAAAAGAATAGCCGTTAATTTATTACATGGTGGCAGCGGTGGCTGCAATAATTGCATCGCCATTTTTAATTTTTTTTTAAAGTATCTGGTGTTATTAGTGAGTCACCAGATGTGGAGGTTGAGAACTCGATTGCTTATTCATATGGAAAAATTGAGGCCTCAGCGGAATAATCTGAGGATTACGCGAAAATTGTTTGGAATAAAGTGGGAAGCAAATTACATGCATTCGCGTCGCTCACTATTACAAATAGGTATAGTAAGCTAGAACGACGCAATAGGAGGCATTTGCGCAGATTGGAACAACCTTATAATAAGCAGGAGGAAGTCACATTCTCCGCTGTTGCTGATATAAATTCAGGTCAGTTGAAGGTCGCAGAATCGCGTATGAGTCGTTTAGGGCGAGTTCAAAGGAAAACGGCATGAAGAGCTCGCGATCTTATACGAGATATATATATATATATATATATATATATATATATATAAATGATTAATGTTTTAAGTTTTCTGAAGATTGTTATGATTTGATATTTTATTTATAGTATAATATATAATGTTTTAGTTATCTGTGGTTTGGTTTTTGGTTTTCATTCTTGGTTCTTGGAATAAATTTAATTTAAAAGAATAGCCGTTAAATTATTACAAAATGTGGTTGCACACCGACCCAGCTTGGGAAATTCTTCTGAATCTTTGAATAAATTGTCATTTCCATATTACCTATTTTGTTTTTCAGGTGGATCTAGGGTAATAATGTAGCTTGATAGATAGACCATTTATATGTAAAATACCTAACTTCCACGTTGCCGGTCAATACCAATATTTGCAAAGGTCGTTTCCCTGTTGAACGTGAGAAAATAATACATTTCACGTTCGAAATTATATCTGCGAACAAATATATGTTGGTGCTAATTTCTGTCGCGCTTCATTTAATTTTGCATGCCAATTCTATTTAACAATGAAACTAGCTACCTCGCAAATCCATCCGTCGGAATTATGACATTGATATGCCATCCTCGTCACACTAAAAATTGACTGATTAAACATGAATATGACAACACGATTACTCGCTAGCGTCACACTAACGGCAATATTTTCATTATATAGTATAAATAGTTACTCTGTGGGACCGCTAAATTTAGATAGCCGGATAGAACGGAACGTCTAGTAACATATTTTCGTTAAGTTGCGATTTATACCTGTTAACTTATACCGCAAGCCGCGTCTTGAGTATATACTCAGGATTGTTTAAGATTCATGATGCAGCCATCTTATTTTTGCCTTTAAGAATTAAATAAGGTTGTTTTATTAAAAAAGCATAAAGGTAATGAGATTGTGATAAAAAAAAAAAACATAATTACTCATTCCATTGTTTTTACAAAGCGTTTATCTAGCCAGTGAAATAAAAGGAAAAACATTATTCTCCTTTTGAAGCATAAAAACCTTTTATAATTTTTAATGGAAAATAAAATAAAATTAAAGTAAGTAGACATTGCCTTGTTTAGTGCCGAATAGTGCGCATAACGATCACGACGTCCCGGGTTTTAATTTTAGTTTGGACAAAAGATATATATACTGTTATGACCCAAACTTACCCCGATATCTTGAAAACCTATTATCGGGGGATGTCGATTCTAAAACGCATCACACACCCCTATCGATCCTTGCAGTTAAGATCTAGAATCCGCGTTTCCGTGTTAAAACATCTAGAAGGTTCCACCCCTTTAATTATCGCCGGCGCGCGGTCACGGTAAACAAGTAGGTACCTATTTGTTCACGTACAAATAGGTATGTAATAATAATACTGCTTTGTGGGGCGCGCCGGCTATTCTTCGATGCACTTCTATCGATGTACTTAGAGGGTTCGCGTCTGTTCTGGAACTTTCATACGAGTATAAAAGGAACACAGAGCGCGGGGACGGACACAGTCTATTTTCGGAAGTGACAGGGATCAAATCGGAGAACAAGCGATACACCGGCGACCTTAGCAATAATATTTGGAAACTACGAGCGACTCAGCGACTTGGAAGCAGTATTTGGGTACTAACGAGAGTAGTACTAGTGTGTGTTTAGTGCATGTGTGTACTACTGTACGCCGTACTGTTTTGTGTGTAATAAAGTATTTCGTCTAATAAAGTATTTCGCACGTTATTTGGAATTTATTTACTCCGCTACGTAATAATACGTTAAAAATAATCTCACTATCAGCCCGGAGTCAGGTATTGTGCCCGGCATAATGGCAATAGGCTCACCTCCTAAAACATTCAGACCTAATATCGTCTGCTAAAATTGGGTGTACGAATACTTCTTTCTCCCGTGGTGTACACAATACACCTCCGCTACCCTCGCTTTAGGAATATAGCGTAGAGGTTTTTTTTTAAAAATAAGTATAAATAAACTATATTTCAAACCAAAAAAACTTTAAATCTATCACAGCTTAAGCTAAATGCAAAATCCACTAGTACCCAGTTGATCTAAAGGGTTTGCTTAGTTTTCCTTAAAGGGAGACCTCACTTACAACTCTTGACTTATTCAGTCTGAAATTTGTTTGTCCCGACTAAAGAGGTTACTTCTTGCTAAAGTTGGGTCCCGAGGGGCATGTAAACATTTAGTAGCTGAAGTTTAGATTGTGTTATACTTTGGAGTACTTGCTTTCACAGTAAAGCCCCGTTTTTACATTAAAATGTATTTTTACATTAAACTGGTCTAGTAGCAAATAATTCATGCAGCGATCACGAGGTCTAAATTATGAATCGTAATTTGCATTAAGCCCGTATTACAGAACGAAAATCAGTTGCGAATCTAAAACAAATGTTTTAGTACAAAAATCAGTCGTTCTGTAATACGAGCCTTAGAGGTGTAGTTTTATTACTGTTAAGGTATTTATCACTCGTGATGTTAAAAATCATAGGCAGCGCAGTACTTCTTTCACAATTGTTATTTCCAAAAATATGTTTCACGTATTTTTAAACCGATGTTTTAAAAAAATAAACATAACAATTCCTCAAACGTAGCAATTTCAAATCATTTCCTGTGCAATCTTAAAAGAGAAAAAAAAGTTGGGGCGCTCTACTTTTAAAAATATACATTGGAAAAATATTATACTCGTATTCTGAATTCAAAATATCGTGCACTACCGATATCCATCACTATGCTAATTTCAAGTTTCCGAGTCTTACTGTTTTTAAAACAAACTTACAGAATGACACAAGAGTGATCATAAAACGGATCTGTTTTTCTTTCAGAAGTACGGAATCCTAGAAATAAAGCCAGTAAATCGTAGACTAGACAGTCGCAGTACGTCCTCCAGTACAACCATAAACTTACGTGAAACCATTCCCCTAAATTGATCCAGTTCTAATACCTCGAAAAACAAATAGATCTACCTAGTGAAAATAATAGCGCATTCTCTTTTGTACACACAGAGCCCGTATCCCCTATGACAAAACGCGGCGATTTACGATAACTTTGTGAAATAATCGTGATATTCTGTATGTATTCAGAGTACAATCTTTAATTTTAAATCGTAACTCCACACTAAGGGCCGTATTACACAATCTAGTTTTAAAACTGACGTTTTAGTACAAATCAGTTGCTAAAACAAGATTCACGATTGATTTACGTTCTGTAATATGACCCTAAGAAAGCATTCTTGTATCATGTGCGTTTGCAAACATGAAATTCGTATACACAAACACCCCGTAATAAATATTTGTGGGTCACATAATTTGACCCGTGCTAGGATCGAACCCGAGGCTACTCAATCTAATAGGCGGAGCGGCTAAAGCTCTTAACCACTGGGCCAAGCCGTCCGTCACATCAATCAATGAAACGATCATTCCACTTAGTTATCGTAACCCACTACGTTACGTGTTTTAGTCGGTCATAGCGAATAAGGACTTTGAATGTGGAATTTCGTATAAGACGAGGATTTCAGAATTGAAGAATAAATACATAATATCTCAACTGGGACCGAGCGGGGTAGAGGCTAGAATATTTTGTACCTGCTCATTTTAAAATAAGTGAATAATAAAAACATCACTACGTAATATAAAACAAAGTCTCCCGGCCGCGTCCGTCTGTCTGTCTAAACGCCAAGCAGATTTTCATACGGACCACCACCAGATTTTCATACGATTCACCAATGGACGGAGATCCAAGAGGCAGGTTTATTTGTATAATTCACCCGTGTGCAGCCGGGGAGGGTCGCTAGTTGCTAGCTGAAAAAAAAAACATTTTTACACTTAATTTTACAATGAGCGAGTTATGGTAACGTCATTCATATTTCTGCCAACCTCGCTTAGAGAATACAAACGTCAAGGTGTTGTTTTAAATATAACACTGTCTGACCTAGGATTTGAACCCACGATCTCGAGATCGCCAGCCTCATCAATCGCTACTAGACCAACGAGGGTACGTGCAATACGAAATATTACTTCCCTTCTCTCGAATACAGATACTGCACACAGGACCAGACTCCGACCTCGCCGGCGAGGTCGACTAATTCCTTGCCCGCTGGCCGTTGTAGAGCACCATGGCAAGACACCAGTACATGCCCTCCCCTATAGCGACTGCCCAAGTTGAGGCTGTTCCTCTTTAAGGCGCCTTTGAGCTAGTTGCCCTCTGTCTTTCCGGCTGGAACGTACTTTTTGTACGCTCGCCCTCTTACCCGGTGAAGGTGTAAAGGCCTCTCGGCCAACAGATCATTCACACAACACATAAAAAAGAATAGTAAATAATATACCTGGATATAATTGTTAAAAAATTCTCATTACCTTGACTGCCACTTACAATAACGATATTTAATTTCGCGAAGAAGCATTCTTTACTATCCTCGTGATATTAATTACTGAATGGAGGAAGCCAGAGAGGTATGTAAGGAAGAAACCTGTTGGAACTCTGTACTCTGCCTACCTCGCAAGGGATCTGTTGTGGTGATATAGATAGATAGATAGAATGCTTCCTTTCAAGTGGGCTAACAAAACAGATTGCAGTAATTACAATTATTTCCTTCCTTGGTTACAAAAACAATTCAATCATGATTATGACAAAACGTACACTTAAAAGTTACTTATCTATTCAGGTTTTTAGGTATCTACATGGTCTGTAAATAACATTATGGTTTGGGGAGAGTACTTTATTTTAATTTTGAAGGTAAACTAATTTAAAACTATAAATATTATGCTACATGTACCTACTCGACCAAAGCATTCTCGACATTGGCAAAATTCTCGATTTCGTACCCAATTGCAATTATCAAAAAAAGGAATTAATAAGCTCGCCCCAAAACATCATGACAAAGCGGCCGAGAGGTTAAATCATAAAACGGAATATGCGAATAACAGCCACTATTTTTAGCCAACAGAACAAAGCGGTTATCTCGAGCCTTCTTCACCGTTAGGAACCATAAATCGTTAATGTACCACTATACTTCATGTAATCCAAGCCACCAATCTCTAATTAATCTTTAGTGTACGACCCCAGCCAGGTAATCCGTCACGTAAAGACATGTTTATGGGTTCTGGAGGCACGTATGAGACGAAACTACTGGTATAAGTGAGCCGTTTTTTGAGAGCCGTTATTCGATTTTTTGTGTCTTTTTTAGATCTAGAGCGATAATTTTTGGCTCGAACGCGAATGAGAAGGACACAAATGAGAAATCGCATGCGTTTGGACTAAGACTAGCGAAATATGATAACTTATGCGACAAATCGTGAGTATACCAGTAGTAATCCAAACCACCAATCTCTAGCTAATCTTTAGTGTAGGACCCCGGCCGGGTACTTATATTTGTGAGGTTCTTCATTTTTTTGACTTTTGTAGCTCTAGAGCAATTATTTTTAGCTCGACAATAAATAAGAAAAATAGAAAGGACAGCTAAGACCAACAAAACAGCATTAAGGTAATTTAAATTCTTTTATGTTTTATAGCTCCAGAATTAATATTTTTCTTTGAATAGACAGTGTCTTATCCGAACGACAAGTCAAAATTCTCCGTAACCGGCGAGGGTGTATGAGACGAACTATTAGAAAGGAGGAAGCCAGAGGGGTCTGTAAGAAAAGAACCTGTTGGAACTCTGTACTCTCTGCCTACCCCGCAAGTGATCTGGCGTGATAATATAGATAGATAATTAAGACCAAAGAAACAGTACAAGAATACGTAAATAACAGATAAGCTAGTAATCGTTTAGTGATAACTTGACGAAGGCTTACTCTAGTATCTCTTAGGATCGATGTTTTGTGGTTCAGGTCCCCGCATGGGATGGGATCTTTATATGTAAACCACAAACAGTTTTTATCGGTATTCTTGCGTGTGAGCGTGTGTGTGTGTGTGTGTGAATGATCTACGCTGATGGCTGCGGGGCCTTTACAGCTTCACCGGACAAGATTCTTGCATGTATAATCCGAGTATGTAAGCTCTTTCACGACACAACTGCCTCGTTGGTCGTGGCGAATAATGTGCATTGCGATCACGAGATTTCGTGTACAAATCCAAGGTCGGGTAAATGTAGTCCCTCTAATATTAGAAATGTGAAAGTTTGTATGTTTGGACGTTTGTTAGTCACTCACTCAAAAAAGGCTGAACGGATTTAATTAAATTTAGCGCACTGATATTTTATTACCTGGAATATATCATAGGATACATTTTAGCCCGAAAAATGCTAGGTTCCGGTCTAAAGTCCACGCGAACGAAGTCACGGGCAGAAAGTAAGTTTTTTATGAAAACTCCCAGTATCAGTCTGAAGTCTGGCATTGTGCCCGGTATATGGAAATAGGCTCGCCCCCCATTACATGGGACCTAACATCGTCGCTTGGGGAATATAGGCGGGACGGTGTTTATTTATTTATTACGACACAGGAATATTTCCTAGTGCGATGCAATGTTTTTAAATACAAGTTTCAATATTACTGATCTACTTTTTTCGACTTATTTTTGTGTTTGCGTCTGAAATATTACTAACTTACTCTCAGTTGTCTCAGCGACCCAGTGAGTCCTGGCCTCTGAAACGAGATTTTGCCACTTCTCATGATTCTGCGCGATTCCCCGCCAGTCCTCGGCTTGGAGCTCACGCAGATCCACCTCAACCATGTCCTTCCAGCGATACCTGGGACGACCGACCGATCGGCCCAAATAGGCCTTCTTTACACTACGATCTTCTCCCATTCCTTGAATGTGGCCAAGATATCGGAGTCTGTACGCTTTGGTCTCTCCTATGGTATTAGGGCCAGCCATGAGTCCTTCGATTTCGGCGTTATTGCGGCCTCACCAACTTGCATCTGAGTTTCGGACGAGGCCCAAGATTTTCCGAAGAATTTTTCTTAAACAGTACTTGAACTTCAATTATCTGCTAGGACAGGCGGCTAAGCCTTCTTAAATCTACCCTCTGTGGTTATAAAGCTTAAGAATCCTACTATGTTATAAATGTAGAAGTTTGTATGTTTTGATGTTTGTTACTCAATCACGCAAAAACGGCTGAACGGATTCGGATGATATTTGGCACACAGATATTTTATTACCTGGATTAACACATAGGATACTATTTATCCAGGATAATGTTAGGTTTGTGTCTCAAGTCAACGCGGACAAAGTCGCGGGCAGAACCTGGTTTATGATATTAGTAGGATGTGAAAGTTTGTATGATTGGATGTTTGTTACTCAGACACGCAAAAACGGCTAAGCGTTTTGGATGAAATATGGCACACAGATAGTTTATTACCAGCATTAACACATAGGATACCTTTTTAAAATTAACTTAGAAGTCGCGGGCAGAAACTAGTATTTAAATAAATTTCTAAAGAAAAAAGGCATACTCAATTTTTACCGGCTAAAATTAAAATATTTCTTTCGAAGCTCATTTTTTGTTTGAGGAAACCAATTTAAAACAACATTAGTAAGTAATTTGCGGAGGTTCCTGGCTTGTTAACCACCTGAACCCTTATTCGCAATGACCAATTAAACACGTAACGGGGTGCGTTACGGTAACTTCGTGACGTAATCGTTTAATGGTACTCCAGTGACAGATATGACGTGATTGAAATGAAACTTCTGCCGCTTTGAATCTTCTTATATTAACTTTAATAAAGTTTTACAAAAATTTCTTTTTTTATCATCCTTATCATTTTCACACCTTGCATACTCGTCTACGTTCTGTTTTCTATTTACTCCATCCTGTCACTCCTTGTTGGCTCGTTCATATATCTTCCTTACACCCTTCCTATCACAGATACAAACTACCATTCCATCCAAATGGTACATAAAATACCATTGCACGATCATTCCCCGAAGTTATCGTAACGCACCGCGTTTTGGTCTTGGCGCATAAGGATCCTGCTCACGTACAATAATTTTTGAATTCAGCTCAAATAAAGGTTATTTAATGTGCGGTTCATACCATATTGAACTGGCTATATTTATACTAATCGGTTAAAAATATTGTTTAAACTTTGGAATTTAAGTTTCATTAATTTAATGTATATTCAGTAACTAATTAAGCATGCCTATAATACGCGTGCGTATTAATAATTAACTATCACTTGATTTAACGGTGAAGGAAAACATCGTGAGGAAACCTACATGCCTAAGAGTCCGTCGAAGGTGTGTAAAGTTCGCCAACCCGCACTGGGCCAGCGTGGTGGACTATGAACTTAACCCTCTCAGTTTAGAAGAAGGTCTGTGCCCAACGGTGGGACAGGTTCTTAACAGGGCTAATATTATACCTATTTAAGCTAAAAAGTTTTCGATCTTTTCTTGAGAGAAGTTGGCTCTTTTTCTGGGTTATGATTTAATATCACACTTGTCTATCTCGTTAATCTAGTCTCGTTAGTTGGGTGGCGATCACTCGTTCTAATCTTCGTTTGGAAGTACGCTTTTTCTATCGAATAATTCTTGGTCTTAGTCCGGAATTTGGAATTATGCCCCGTATAATGACAATATGCTCCTACATTGGGAATCAATATTGTTGGCGATATGAGGGTATTCTCAGTACACCCCAACCGCCCTCGCATTATCATATTTCTCTGTAAAAGATTTCCGCCGTGTAAGTAGGTTGCTATTCGTCAAACTTAGCAGCCACAAAAAGAGGAAAACAACAGTACAGAATATCTGTATCATAACACAATATCTAATCTTAGACTAAGCCTTATGTAGAAGCATCGCTAACAAAAATGGCGCCCAAAAACGGCCTCAGTTACGTACTTTATGATACCAGAGCTCCATTTTTTTTTTGGAAATTTGCCCAAAAGCTGTCAATGTGGAAATGCGCGTGCGTGTGCGTACTACAATGTATTTACCCTATGGGTAGACAAATTTAATGCAGTTTCCGCGCACGCGATACTCTATCTAGACAAGTAATTCATCTAAGTATCTAATGTACATAATATGTAATGTATATGACATCTAACGTAGTTACGACTTCAATACACCCCGATATCTCGTAAACCCTTTATCGGGGAATGTTAATTTTAAAATGCATTACACACCCTTAGGTCCTCCAGCGACCTGTCTAGAAAGATCTAGAATCCGCGCTTAAGTGCTGGAACGACTAGAAGATCCCTACCCTTTAATTATCGCCGGCGCGCGGTCGCGGTATACAAGTACCTATTTGTTCTCGTACAAATAGGTATGTAATAATAATACCGCTTTGTAGGCCGCACCGGCTATTGTTCGATGTACTCAGAGGGTTCGCGTCCGTTCTAGAACTTTCATACGAGTATAAAAGGTACACAGAGCGCGGGGAAACGACAGTCTCTTCTCGGAAGCGATAGTGCTCAAATCGGAGAACAAGCGATCTAAGTAGAATACACCAGCGACTTTAGCAACGATGTACGGCGCGTGACTCAACGACTTGGAAGCAGTATTTGGGTACCAACGAGAGTAGTGCTAGTGTGTTTTTTGTGCTTGTGTGTACTTGTATTCGTACTTGCTTTCGATGTACTGTTTTGTATGTGAAGTGCCTTATAAAGTACTTCGCACGTTATTCGGCATTTATTTACCCCGCAACGTAACAGTATCATAATATCTAATGTACATAATAGTCCCTTATTCACGACTTTGGAATAGTATCAGTATTCGATCAACTTCCAATGGATCGCTATTCTAAGATGACGTATGAATATCATTGAGAACACATGCTTTGATCCTTGCCGTTATATAGTGAAATAACAGAAGGCCAAGTCACGTTTGAGGTCCATTTTGCTGTAGTAAGATTTAGTAAGTATGAACTATAAGAGTGAAGGAAGTCAAAGAGGTCTGTAAGGAACCATTGGAACTCTGTACTCTTTGCCTACCCTGCAAGGGATCTGGCGTGATGATATTATTAGATAGATAGAAGTGCCCTAGTTTCTATCATAAAACTAGAACGTGTATATCTATAATATAGCTATATGACTACGCCAGATCCCTTGCGAGGTAGGTTTCTCTATAATATAAACGTTCTAATTTTATGATGGCATTGAGCATATAGCGGTATTATTGAAGGAAAATTGAAGTTTACACACTTATCCATGCGAATAAAGATTGATGAAATAACAGAAATGTATTAGCGAATACAATTAATTTAACATAATTAATTAATTAAACAAGTTTAATTAAAATTACACCAGAACATTCAAGAATTTATTCAACATTTTCGCGTGTCTCATAATTGCCTTGCTGAATCAGTGTATAATTTTTGTTTCAACGTTAAAATTCCATACCTGAGTAGGTATGGAATTTTTAACATATGCGTCGTACAAAATCGTTGTACAAAATGTATAAAAATTTAACCTAGTACTTCCTGCTCCATCTTGGTCACAATGCGTTAATTAAATTACACCCGTTCGCTATATTTACCGCCTTGTTTAAAGTGCATTTTGATGCAAGCACTAACATTGGAGTTAACGCAGGTGAGACAAAAGTATTACGGCAACTAATGAGAATAAAACGCAAATTCTAAGACACAGAATCCTCTTGTTTACCGACCTAGTCCTCCAAGTAAGTCAGATACCGGGCAGACCTAAACAAATTTTACCTTCTCTTATACTCTTGTCTATTTCGATGTGTTGTTTGTAAGCAATAAATATTGATACGTCCTGCGGCCCTACAGACCACGCCTCGCATTGGGTATTTTATTGCTTACGAATATAACAGATGAGATATTGGATCTTACAAAGTCTTTTACAAAGTTTCTCTATATCCATGCAACAGTATAAAGTAAACTTACTACACAGCATAATTGTTGGATTTTTTACAAGCTCTGACGGACGCTTGGTCCAGTGCTTAGGAACTTGTCCAACAACTGTTTGCTTCGGTCTGGATATTTGAATTACATATGTTCGTTTTATTTTAAAAAAAAGCGTTCAAGGACACACGGGCAGAATTTAAGTATTTTTGAAGATTTCGCAATGATGGAGCAGCATAAAATATATTGCACTATATACCCTCATATCGATGCACGGTGCCGTAGATCAGGTCCTGTGGAGCACATTAGAAAAGGTATATGTCCAGCAGTGGACTGATTTGGGCTAATCTATCTATCTATTTATCTATAACCTCACGCCAGATCCCTTGCGGGGTAGGCAGAGAGTACAGAGTTCCAACAGGTTCTTTCCTTACACACCTCTCTGGCTTCCTCGACTCTCATAGTTCGTCTCATACACGCTCGCCGGTTACGGAGACTCTTGACTTTTCCATCAGATAAGACTCGGTTTATTTGGTCGTGGTAAGACAGTCTAGGTCTTCCCCGGTACCTGCATCCTTCCACTTTCACATTGTATATCTGTTTTGTCATTCTTTCCTCTGGCATTCTTTCTATATGCCCGAACCAACGGAGCATGCCCTTTCTCATCTTTACACCGATACTATCTTTCATACCTACTCGCTGTCTTATGCTGTTGCTAATGCGGTCGGTCAGCTTCACTCCGCACATCTTTCGCAGAGCTCGCATTTCTACCGCATTTATCCTACTTTCATTTTCCTTCTTACATACCCAGCTCTCACTACCATATAACAGCGTTGGGACAAGAACTCCGTTATGTATGGCCAGCTGCGCCTTATGGCTTAAGTGCCGGCTCCCGAGTAGCTTTCCCATCGCACCATTCACTCTGTTCCCTGCACTCACTCTTCTCACTATGTCAGCGGTGTTTTTCCCATCCTTATTGAAGGCGCATCCAAGATATACAAACTTATTCACTTGCTCCAGCACATCGTTACCAACCACAATTCTTACATTCGTTCTGGTTTCTTCCCTTTCAAAAACCATAATCTTGGTTTTCTTCACATTCAAGTGTAAGCCATTGATCATGCAGTCGTCTTTCATAACTGTGACTAGTGTTTGCAGATCAGTGGCTGTTGGCGCTATTAAAACCGCGTCATCTGCATAAAGTAGATGGTTTACCACTAAGTCACCCATTTGTACACCTTCATTCATCGCTTTCAGTCTTTGAAGACTTTTATCCAGATGATGTTATTTATTATGAGATCGAGACTGGCTCGTTGGTCTAATGACGCTAGTTTGGGCTCGCTAGCACGAATCCTATAGTGCGGTCAAATAGGTATCCTAGGTCCAAATCCAATAGGTCAGACAGTTATTTAGATTTTTCCATCGGAAAATTCTAGGTCACTACTACTGCTATAGTACGGAATCTAGAATTGAGCCGGTGTAAAAACAATAGGCTCGCTCTTCATGAAGAGTCATGGGGTCATGACCCCAATGTTTGCTGCATTTTGAAGGACGATTTGGTGCAGTGGTTAGGAGCTTAAACCGCTCCGCCCACTGGGTCAAATAGTAGCGGCTTTGATCCCGCACGGGAAAAATCTTTCTTCTTCTTCTTCTTCTTCTTCAGCCGAAAGACGTCCACTGCAGGATAAAGGCCTCCCCTAAAGACCGCCACAACGACCGGCTTTGTGCTGTACGCATCCAACTTCTACCCGCGACCTTCACCAGGTCATCGGTCCATCTTGTAGGGGGCCTACCCAAAATCTTTATGTGCCCATAATTATTTATTTTAGTCTGGGTATTTGTGTGTGAGAATTTTCATGTTTGTAACCGCACTCACGGCACTGGAATAATAAAATATTTATTTTCTTATCACAATAGTTGTACAAATTTTGCTTAAAAGTTACTAAACAATAGAAGACTAAATACTAGAGGGGCTACGTTTTAAAAAAAAAAGTATTACACTGCTGCCAACCCCGCTTGAAGAATCAAGCATGACTTTGTTTTTTATGTTTCTAACCTACCACTTAAAAAATCTGATTTTAAAAAGCTTTATACGTGCTCATTAAAATTCAGCCCAGTCCTTTATTATATAGACGGGTCAGATACATCGACATCAACCCTATTCCAAAGTAATTATGGGTTTCATCATCGCCTAATATACGATGCAAACACTCGCTCTGCATGCTAACGGCTGGTAAATGTATTTAGTGTGTAAATGCCTGTCGAACGCCCCGGGCCACCCCGAGCGGGGATTGGAAACCTTCACACATTGAACATTTTCCAGTGAGCTTAGCTCTAAAACTTTGTCGTTAACGTGACGCTAGTGAGTAATCGCCTTGTCACGTTCATGTTTATTTAGTAAACCGTAGTGTGACAAGGATGGCACATAAACTCGCTAGCGTCACGCTAACGTCAATCGTTTCGCACTAAGCTCTTTGATATAGAAAGACTAGAGCAATGCAAACAAACAAGATGCAAAGACGAGCCTTAGGAACATACTACTCCTATGTGTCTAATGACCATTGTGTACCAGCTGTCCAATAGCTGACAAAGTATATCTACGTATTTAGGGATCCTAGCTTTCAAACGTTTCCCTACTTTTTGTCATATTCACTACATGTCGCCCCCTCAAAAGAACATCACTACGAACCACTGAAATTGAATTCTTAATAGCGTGAAAATCGAATATGTTTCACGATGGCTTCATGCAAAGCATGCAAGTTTACTGGACTGCTCCAGTTACTAGATCTGGATCACGGGTTTGAACTGCATGTCAAATCTTTGTGTCCCACAAACAGTTTTTTTCGGTTTAGGTGTTTGTATATGTGAATTTTATGATTGCAAACGCACTTACTACACAGGAACAATTCCTAGTGAAGGGCTACATTTTCTTTTTCAAATTGAAACGAGGAGGTACTTAATCTAATAAGTTGAGCGGCCTCTCTTAGATCTCTAAACCAAGCGGTTATATATGACTATTTATGTATAACCATTGTGCGGTAGCTGTGATAGCCTAGTGGTTAAACCATTGGACTGCAAAGTCAGAGGTCTCGTGTTCAAACCAGGCACGCACCTCTGACTTTTTGAAAGCGTGTGCGTATTAAAAAATAATTATCACTTTGACGGTGAAGAAAAACATCGTGAAGAAACCTGCATGCCTAAGAGTTTCTCGAAGGTGTTTGAAGTTCGCCAACCCGCACTTGACCAGTGTGGTGGACTATGGCCTAAACCCTCTCAGTTTGAGAGGAGGCCCGTGCCCAACAGTGAGAGAGTTTCTTAACAGGAATAATATTATTATTGTGCGGTAGATGGTTTTTGCAGGAATCTTAGTTTTATCTAAGGAAGATGGTTCTAACTTTTACTAAAACTTGGAAGGCAAGCAAGCAGAGATCCAAACAGATTTTTTTATCTAAAGGGCAGGTTAGTAACCGATATGCTATTATATTCATAGATCCCTTCATATTCACTTGTTAAAGTCAGAAAACGGAATACAAATATCGATAGGCAAACAAAAGCCCCAGTTTGCGGTCTTTAATATTCATGGTCCATATTTTATTGTTAGGGGTCGCGCCTTCTGCAAAATATGGGCAATTATTTCACACAATGTAATGTTAAAATATGTAATAAACAAGAATGTATTTATAGTATATTCGTATTTTTTTGAGATACAGGTGTAAAAACTATCGACTTTCACATTACGTGACAAATATCCTGCTAGTACAAAATCCTCAAAATAAAAAGATAATAAACACCGTAACATCAACATTCCACAAGCGGGGGTGGAAAAGGTGTACTGACAATATCCTAAGTAATCAATAAAGGCATGAGCCTTTTGCTGTGGAGACAGGCTACGCAATTTAAAATAGTTGCTTTACTTCCTTAGTACAATCACCAATGATCGTTTTTATAAGGCTGAGACCTAACTTTCGTGGAGCGTCGCGGCTAAGAAAGTGGATAAGCGGATAAGAAAGTAGTAACGTACGTAAAAAGAATATTTCGAATAATTATCGAGAAAAATTACATTTCACAAAATGGAGACTACGTAAAAGGAACGTTGTACTAGTGAGCACGAGAAGATTAATGTTTAACGCCAGCGATTTGATACACCATCCTTGTCACACTACACATTTACTAAATAAACATGAACGTGGCAGCAAGCTTACCCGCTAGCGTCATGCTAACTTCAGATTTTCGTGCTAATAAAAACCCTCTGTTTAGTCTAGTACGGAACCAACATTTTTTCTTCCAAATTTTACTCGTTTCGTATGTACACCATGTTTGGTATGTCAGCGGGCCCATTTGAGTGTCCGCTATAACGTATCTTGTGCATTAGCCAAATGACGTTCTGAAAACTGGAGCATTGGACTGAATAAACCGCCTGAACGTTTATCATGTTTAATTTCATCACATTCCCTATTTTTGCAGATCATTTATAGAGAACAACAAAGCACAGCATCCGGTCGGACTAAACAGTTGAACCACGTGGTCACGGGGTAATAAATAACACAAATAAATGGGAATTGTAACTAAACTCACAAAGAACGCAGACCACAAATAGTTTAATAATTATACGTCATAAAAAATAAACACCATCACGCCTAATTCCATAAGCGGATGCCGCAGAGGTGTGCTGTAACCTAATGTACCTAATTGAGGCGAGCCTATGTTACGCAGATCCAGACTTTAGATAGCTACTGAGTATTTTTTGCTAGAAAAACCTCAATGACTCTTTGTTTCATCTAAAATTGGAACCCTGGACCATGATCCCCAGCCCAACAAGACTAGAATAAGTAAACGACTGTATTTTAATAATAATAATAATATCAGCCTATACTGTCCCACTGCTGGGCTGCCTTCTCTCCCAAATAGAGGTGAGGGAGGTCATACTCCACCACGCGGATCCAGTGCGGACTGGTGGAGTCAGGTTTGTGGGCCTCCCGCTGTTGGAACTTATAAAGCTTCCAACTTGGCTTAACGATTACCACATTTAGTGGTAACCGGGACTAACGGGTTAACGTGCCTTCCGGAGACGCTCGAATATGCAAATGCCACAAACAGTCACCCATATCGAGCCAACCGCGTTGAACGCTGCTTAACCTTGGTGATGGCTAAGAACACCGCGGTCGCATAGTGCTACAAGCGCCTCTACGACTGTATTCTACTAACCATTAATCCAATCATGTTGAACTCTATAATTTCTGTGCGCTCCTTCCTCTGAAATTGAGTTATTTGGCAAGTAGCTCGGTTGATTTCTACTGCGAGATGCGAGTTCTCAGCAAATGTTATTACAGACCCAAATTATGTTAACCTAACTGCTGTAGGTTCATGAAGTATGTATGCATCAAAGGGAACCGGACAACAAAATACTAAGTATTTAGAATAAATAATGATAAATCAGCCTTATACTGTACCACTGTTGGGGAATAGCCTCCTCTCACTAAATCGAGAAGATTGGATAGTACATACTCTATCACATGGACTTAGGCATATTGGTGGAGACGTGTTTGTAATTTTTTAGCTGTTATTTCCGGCTGCCACTTATGTGGTAGTCTTCTAAACGTAACTTTGTTGGCTATGCGTTTGTCTCTACAGAAGAGAGTGGAGACGGTTATTTTAGTGGGGTACTGCTGCGCTCTATTAAGGTCGAAGGAAGCTGTCGCAGAAGCCTTTTTATTTGGAATAAATCCCATATTAATTGTCTTCTCTCCAGCTCATAGAGAAGATTCTGTAGATTTTCCCCTTTAAAAATGGCGTTCGTCTTTCATTGCCATTTGGACCTAGTTGTAAAAATAAATATACATTTATAATGACGAAATAGGCAAAGTTGATATTAAGAATAATTTTCCAAGTATCTCTAGCTACCCCCGCCAGTGTGATATCTACGAAAGCACATATTATTCTTCAAACACTGCTTGAAACTCAAATACGCCGTAATGTATTTTAAGCATAAAAACTTCTTGCTCGTGCAGAAGTATGTAAAACTTTTTAATGCATATCAAAGCTGCCACCTACGGCATATATATTTATGGCAAGTTTTAATATACAAGGTGTAACACGCAAGACCAAAGACACCCCAATTAGATTATTGTTTTACGAATTCAATAGGAAAATCAAACTTCGAATTTTAAGGAGTGTTCTACCATTTTTTGAAGCTCTTTGGTACTGAAATCAACCATGAAAGCTGTACTTTTTTGTGCATATTGTAGAATATGTATTGTAGAATTTATAATAGGCATTTTAAATAATCGAAGTGTTTTGAATAATAATTAAATTTTGTGTAATACAGCGAACGGAACGAGTAACAGGAGTTTTTGATAATATATAAAAAAAATAATATGCTTTAAAAGTAGTTGGAATCGATTCAGTTGCCGATTTAGAACAAACTAGTTTCAGGTCTTGCGTTAATTATGTTACACCTTGTATTTATTAGAAGATCCACGCTATTGAAACAAAAACACACAACAACAACACCTGATGAAACACTTAACTACATACAACAAACTGAATGGAAACTAATCAAGCAAAAGATTCTCGTTAAAGCTCCGTGTTTTCTAGATACTACTCTATATTAATGAACGTGTTATAGCCACTAACACCTCGCATTCAATTAGCTGTAACAACCGCAATAAATTTTCTTTGCCCGTATTCTTCTCTACTAATTCATTGTTTCCTACGTATTCGAAACAACTAAACTTAATATTGTAGTAAGTTGTTCTCATGTAATTGAAACGGGCGATGTGAAGCGACCAGCTTATTCGTTACGACCAACTCAACACGTAACGCGGCGCTTTACGATAAAATCGTGAAATGATCGTTAAATGGTATTCCAGAATACTATTATACGTCTATTTGTTGCCATCTGCTGTTGGAACTTATTAAGCCGGCTAGAAGGCATCGTACTCGGCCTAACGAGTGGCAGCAGGGACCAACGGATTTTCATACCTTCCGAATCATGTAGACGCTCGAACATGAAAAGGCCACAAAGGATCACCCATCTCATACTGACCGAGCCGAACTCAGCTTAGCCTTATTAACCGCTAAGAATACCGCGATCGCACAGCTCTATGCGCGTCTCTACACAGAAGAACCTCTACGAATCAATCAAATTAAGCTCAAAAGTTTATATCCAAAATCCCCTCGTGAAAGAATCAGATTTGCTAATCAATGCTACCTATCGTTCAAACTACTAGAATCAACTCAATAAATTATAAAACTATCCCCAAAGAACAAGATATTTCCGAACATTCCTGTTGGTTTCAGTCATGAATTTTTTATGTCCGTAAATTTATTGATTAGGAACAAACGTGAACCGACAGACGGAGCGTTTCGAGGTTATTCATTCGCGATTTTGAGACAATACCTACAATAAAAGACGATATGTTCTGTTACGACCGCCTGACGGCGGGTACAAATAAAACACACAATTATAAAAAAATACAATTGTTTATTGTTAACAGGAAACAAATATATTTAATTACGCAAACAATTAAAAATCGTAATAAGAACAATCCAGAAAATTAAAATAAGTAATAATATTAAAATGGGGCGTGAATTCCCGGCACAGGGGAGTTTTCGGGTCCACAAAAAACCTATGGGCGCTGGGGACTTATCTTTAGGCCGCTCGATCCCGTGACGCGTGGGGGGGTCTTCGGTAAACAGCCTCCACCGGCTAGGTGGGGAATTTGGAGGTGCCCTGTAGAAGGCCCTCAGCCGCCGAGGTCAGCGGGAGTCGACGGGCAGAAGTGAGGCCTGCTGTCTCCCAAACCGTACTTTGTCAACCCGTACGGTGGACCCCCAGTTTTCTGGAACGCGCCGAATTGGACACATGTAGCGCGAAAGATCCGACCCCCAGGCACTAGGTGAGACCAGGAGTGGGCGTCGGCATCTTTCGCGAAGCAATTAAAATATTCACGAAATGGAGTGGTGATATTTACGTCCGGTTGAAATATAAGGAAAAACAAATATATAATAAAACTTATTACCCAACCCAGAATCAAACCCCAACATTCTATTTAGGACTATCACCACTCCACTACGCTATGAGGTACAAAAAATTTTTATTTCTACACATTACGGTAGGTCTATAAAAACATCGAAACAATGACCATTGATATTTTTTTTTGTCGGGTATATTGAGTAAACCCTCTTTCGTGACATCAATCCAGCGAATAATTTTGTGTTTACATTATACAATTTGCAGTGGCAATTTCTAATAGATTAACGAAACAAAAAGCTCATTTTTTTATTTTTTATTGTATGAAGTTAGAAATTTAGTTATAACGGAATTTTTGACAACAAATATTTAGAAAAATAGATATTCACAAGCCACCGATGTTCAACAACACACGCGTGGAATGCACAGTGGGAATTAATTATCGCGGCCATATCTCTCCTGGTTTCTTGTGGAGGCTGGATCGATTTGGACGAAATTAATATGATAATAGAAATGAAGAAAAATACCGCGGTGAAACATATTCAAAACTTATCGAATGATTAAATAGAAAAGGTTATATTTTAAAATTTTTAAGATACTAGATGTCACATTTGGTTACGTTTCTACCCACTATTAAGAAATATATATAGCCACAGAAAAATACACTATTAAAAGGTAGAACAAATCACTTGTTGAATAGTAATCGAATTAATCTAGACAAGAAAAATTAGTTAACAGCAATCTAAACTATTGGAATAATTATATTAAACTTACCAAGGGGGTTGAAGAATGTTGCTAATCTAAACTTTTTTTTTTTTTTTAATAAAGCACTGTTTGAACTAAACTGAATTGTTGTCGTGCGAGCTCTGGCGTCGGAAAAGGGTTGTTCCTGCGCGAACTCGTTTTTATATACTGCCCCCCCAGGACGGCCTACTTCCTGCCTGGCAACAGTGCGCCCTCCTCAGATCTCTTGATCCTTCGTCTGAGACGAGGACAGAGATATAGAAAGAACGGCTCAACCGAAGCAAGGCACGCCCTAAACTATTGTCTGTTTTTTATAAAATTCTTGTGAGACTAAGTTAGCAATAACCGAACCGAGTGAGATAGGATCATTGTCCCGTTGTTCGCTATTGTATTATTTCTCGATCCTTCTATGTTGTGGGCGTTTCTTATTAGGTGTTCTAGAAGGAATTTGATTTCCGGTGCCAACGAATACCTTATATGGTCATTATGATGCTATCACTAGTTAAGGCGCGCGGTTTCCATTCGATGTAACAACTAGTTATTTTGTTTGTTTGTGTGTAAAGATTTTTTATTTTTATTTTATATTTTTAAAACTATGTTACGACGTAACAGTTCATTGTTAATAAAACTAGATCACATTACGATTTTATTAACAAAATATTGGACCTCCCTGCTCTTTCTATTTATACGATAGGATGTATCGTCTATTAGGAAATAATGAAAATATCTATTTTATACGTCAATGTAGGCACAAACTTATGTATATTATGATACGTTCTAATGTAAATAATGGTCACATAACTGTTAATATTCCTATAATATTACCAATTAATATTCAAAATAACACTTTTGGGAATTGTAACAAAATTGACAACCTCGCTTCCTATTTCCCGCTAAAACGATATAAGGCCTTTTTTCATGGCATTATTACAACAGCCCCACAAGGATCTTTTGACCGGCCAACGCTGTCATCAAGTGGAATGTCACTACGTGACAGTCGCACCGTTTGCCGTTTGCCATTAAAATTTACCCAAGTTATTTTTTAATTAGTAATCGTGCCGCAGTGATAGCTTAGTGGTTAGACCGTTGGACTGCAAAGTCAGATGTCTCGGGTTCAAACCCAGGCATGCACCTCTGGCTTTTCGAAAATATGTGCGTAAAATAAACTATCACTTGCTTTAACGGTGGAGGATAACATCGTGAGGAAACCTGCATGCCTAAGAGTTTCTCGAAGGTGTGTGAAGTTCGCCAACCCGCACTGGGCCATCGTGGTGGACTATGGCCTAAACGGTGGGGCAGTTTCTTAGCAGGGCTAATATTATTAATTTATTATTATAAATCGTGCGGAGCCACCTGTTGAAATATCTCCTTGGAAGTAGATTTTTTTTATTAAATGGTAACCCTTATTTCACACCAACGCCCCCCTGTTAATGTCACCCACGGGTCAAAATACCCTTGTCGTACAGAAAGCAACTCTTATAACCTACTGGCAAAGACATACCGCTGTACAGCCATTATGTCAATTTTTATTTAAAATTAGCCGGACGACAGACTGTTTCATTTATTTAGAAATTAAGCGATACGATTTAACGCAGTGGTTAAGAGATTAAGCCGCTCCGCCCACTATGCCTAATAGTTGCGGGTTCGATTCCCGCCCGGGACAAACTTTTGTGTGATCCACAATTATTTGTTTCGGTCTAGGTATTTGTGTATGTGAATTTTCATGTTTTTAAATGGACCCACGACACAAGAATAAATCATAGTGTGGGGCTACGTTTAAAAAAAATATATTGAATGATGAAAGAAAAATGTAGTGGACGACATTGACAGTTGGTGTGAAATAAGGGTTATCATTTAGTACAATTTTTTCTACTCCCAGGCAAATATTCCGACAGGTGGGTCCACACGGTTAGTAATTAAAAAAGAACGGCAACACTGCGACTGGCATGAAGTGACATTTCACTTAATGACAGCGTTAGTTCCGATTTTGGCCGCGGGTCAAAATATCCTTGTATGACTGTATATCCTAGCCTGTCATCTGTCATACATAACTCGTACATGGCAATATTTCATAACAATATGACATATAAAACAAGAGAAATGGCGGTTATTCGTCAAGGCATACCGTTGTTGTCGCATGTCTGCTCACAATGTACTGTGACCTGAAATATGGTGCTTGACGCAAAACCCTTACTATTTACCCTTATTTAAAATTTATGACGTCCCTGTCCTGGTTATTCTCAATGTTTTGAGGATAGCTAGCAATATTTTAGAGTTATGAAAAAAGTCCTGGGTTGCCGGGATAAGTTCTCACAATTGTACAAATCCACCATTGTACTCACAGAACTAAATATATTTCGTGATTATACTGGCTCCTTTATTTTTCTAGCTTACTTTAAGTATATACTATCCACGAAGCATAAATAAATTAAACACTTCGACGCCTATTTTATCTAAGCTGGGATGGCATTGTACACCCACATTTCCCGGAGTTGTTACCGATTATATGAAGTTCCAATTAGAGGGCGAGCATATTATCATCATCCCAGATACAATTCAAAACTCCAGCTTATAACTCAGAATTTGACGTAGCATCGACTTACAAAAAATATATACTAATGAGGAGTTTAGGTAGTTTATTCAAATATCGTGCAAGCCCTTTAATTCGAGAATCAGTTTAATGTTTTGTGTAATAATAGGTTTCAAGATATTCTAGGCACAATATAGCGAACCAGGGCTCCTATTAAAAATAATAGGTATTATCAGTTATATCCCTATTATTATCTCTATCTATCTATCTATCTATATCATCACGCCAGATCCCTTGCGGGGTAGGTAGAGAGTACAGATCTCCAACAGGTTACAGGTTCCTACTGTCATTCTTTACAATAATGTTCTACCTACTCCGTAAGTAAGGGTCATGCCACTAATGAAACTATATTCCGCAATCAAAGTCGTAACAATCCAAAGGTGCGAATCAGATTTCCAAACCTTTCATAATTTTTTTGAAATGCGCAAATCTAAATATAATATGAGAAACATTATGATATTCGAAAGAATAACTCAAAACGTAGTAACAATACCATATAAAAGATTGAGTTTGGAGCCACTCCAAGTGTCCAACATTTCAAATACCGTTAAATTAATGCGATGCGAAAGGAAAACAAGCTATTACGAGAAATGCGAGGTTCGCTGCGAAACTAGGACGATGGGAATGAGTTTACGTTCTGAATCACTAAATCCTACTAGTATTATAAATGTGAAAGTGTCTGTGCTTAGTTGTTTGGATGTTTAGATGTTTGGATGTGAAGAGTGAGAGAGTGCAGGGAACAGAGTTGAATGTTGCGATGGGAAAGCTGCTTGGGAGCCGCACTTAAGCCAAAAGGCGCAGCCGGCCATACATAACAGGGTGCTTGTCCCAACAGTTATATCGCAGTGAGAGCTAGGTATGTAAGAAGGAGAATGAAAGCAGGATTAATGCGGTCGAAATGCGAGCTCTGCGAAAGATGTGTTCAGTCGAGCTGACCGATCGTATTCGCAACAGCGTAGTAAGAACGCGTGTAGGTATGAAAGTTAGTATCGGTGTATGTAATGAGAAAATGTATACTCTGTTGGTTCGGGAATAAAAGAAGAATGTTGGAAGAAAGAATGACAAACAGATATACAATGCGAAAGTGGAGGGTGGAGGTGGAGGTACCGGGGAAGATCTAGACTATCTTACCATGACCAAATAGACCATGTCTTATCTGAAGGGCAATACAAGTGTCTCCGTAACCGGGGAGCGTGTATGAGACGAACTATGAGAGTGGAGGAAGCCAGAGAGGTATGTAAGGAAAGAACCTGTTGGAACTCTGTACACTCTCTCTACCCCGCAAGGGATCTGGCATGATGATATAGATAGAGATAGAGAGAATTTCGGAGATAGTCAAGGTAAAGATAGATTAATCCTACGTACGCTACAAATGTGTGTAGCGTTGTATGATGGTCTTGACTTCTCACCTTTATCATCTCATATCTCCAGCTAAAAATCGACTGCAGGGCAAAGGCTTTTCCCTAACCGGCTTTGTGATTTAGGCATCCAAAATTTACCCGTAATCTTCATCAGGTTATTGGTGCATCTTGTACGGTGCCTGACTGCTTCTGACTGTATGTGGTCGCTACTAGAAAACATTTCCGCCCTAATGACCCTCAGTTCAACGATGGATGTACGCCGCCCACAGTTACTTAAGTACAGCAAGTCAGTGAATGGTCCTCCTGCAAATCTTGTCGTCGGAATGCTTGTAGTCGATTGCTCGCGGTAGATTTTCTTTACCTTGCCAAAAGCAAAATCGCAGTACATCCCGAAGCACGTTCACCATAAACAAGGCGCCATTATTGTCAGCCGGGGTACGTTTGATGAGGATGAGCCGAATTCGTGCGTCCGTCATCATTCTTGTAACATAAAGAAATTATTTAAAAATACCTATATATATATGTACTTGTATATAGGTGCTGTTGATTTATATTATATTATAGCCCATATTTTTACTAATACCAGATAATAGCTAGAGAGAGATAATACCAGAGAACAGTATAAGTCTGGTCTGTGCTAATTCTTTACCTCGACAACCTTTGTCTAAGAATACTTTACCATGCGATAAAAGTGTAGATAGTGTTGTATGTGCAATAACTCTCCCTTCTTTTTTCTATTCCTCCTGTTATCTTTTCGTTCGAATTAAATGTATTGCGAGTCCCAACTCGGACACCCCAAGGTTTAAACCTCAGTGTCATCGAAAGAACTAAAGACTATTGTGGATCCTGGCTTACAGTAGTTACATTACAATGGTTGGACTGTGTGGCGGGCTTAGTCCCAGTAAAAGAAAACCTTCCCAAAATAAACAATAATAACCTAGTTACTAAAACGACAAAACACGTCATTACCTTATCTCGGAGATGTGTAGACCAAAATAGAAGACGCAAGTCGTCTGCAAAGGTACCGCGTACGACGCTAATGGCTCGGACTATCGTTGATAATAAATTACTTTGAGAAAGGACTTGCTCATATACTTACCTCTGTATATATCTAACACTCTGGTTTACATGTGTAGGGAAATGGACATAAACTGTCTAGCGCGGTAGCTTGACTTGCCCTTCGGATAAGACAGTCAATTCGGTCATGGTAAAAAGTACAAAAAGGCCAAATCCAAAATTAGTTTTACAAATGTTGAGAGAAATAACTTTTTGAAGCCTACTTATCTTCAAATTGTTGATCAATTACTTTAAGAGAATCCATTTTTTGTGACATTTTATCGCGTCCGTTATCGAATTGGGACCAAGATTAATGGCGCCACCTCGCCTCGATTACTACGAACAACTGAAACGAGATGTCAGATGAGACTATGGCTAAAAATATCTATCATATTATTTTAATCAGATATTTTTTTACAGGAAGTCAGTTTTTGGAAGTCAGCAGTGTGCCGACACGGGTAGCGTACCTCAAAATTAAAATCACCGTCAGATACACCCTGAAGGTGGTACAGGTATATGCGCCGACTTCGACATACTGCGACGACATAGCCGAAGCCATGTATGAAAACATAGCCAAGGCATTACATGGCACCACCAAGGCTCACTACAACGTTGTTATGGGGGACTTCAATGCCAAAGTGGGAGTACAAGAACGCGGCGAAACGATAATCGGACCCCACGGCATGGGGCGCCGAAACCACAGAGGGCAGATGCTGGTCAACTTTCTGGAGTCGCAGGGGCTCTTCTTGAAGAATTCGTTCTTTAAGAAGAAGCCTCATGGAAAGTGGACATGGCGAAGCCCCGACACTGTGACGAGGAACGAGATAGACTTCATCATGACTGACAGGAAGTCTATGTTTAGAGACGTCTCCGTGATCAACAGGTTTAATACCGGCAGCGATCACCGACTTGTCCGAGGCGCTCTAAATATAAACTTCAGGGCCGAAAGGCGTCGCATAATGAGGTCTACTCTCAGACCTACTGCGCCTCAAATAGCTTTAGGGTCCTAAAAGTTCCAACTGGAGCTTCAAAATCGTTTCAACCTGCTGGAAACCGAAGGCAATGTTGACGAGAAAACCGACACAGTGGTCAAAACGCTACAGGATGTGTCTCGAAGGGTGTTTCCCGGCAAAAGCGGTAACAGAGAGTCTAAACTCTCGCTCGAGACTATTGAACTTATGAGGCAGAGACGGGAAATGTCATCCACGCAGGCGTCTTCGCCGGATGGGAGGAACCTCAACCGGAAGATCCGGAAGCGGGTGCGACGTGACCTCCGATGTTCCAACACCCGCGCCATCGCGGCTGCGATTGAACAGAACAGAGGCACCAAAGTCTTCGCTCGCCAGCTAGGTAGATCCTATCTGACGAAACTTAAAACTGCGGGTGGCAAAACCGTAACCTCCAAGTTCGAGATACTCAAGGAAATTGAGAGTTTCTACAAAGACCTGTACGCATCACGGATGACTAAACCCACGAGACCCAGCGCTGACGACCAGAGATCCCCACTCACACGCCACCACACGGAAGACATCCCTGATGTCAACCAGGACGAGGTCAGAGTGGCTCTCGAGCAGCTCAAAAACAACAAGTCGCCAGGCGATGACGGAATCACCACTGAGCTCCTAAAAGCAGGCGGGACTCCAATCCTGAAAAAGCTAGTGAGTCTCTTTAATTCCGTCATCCACCAGGGCTTAACACCTCAAGCGTGGAGCGAGAGTGCGGTGGTTCTGTTCTTCAAAAAAGGTGACAAAACCTTGCTAAAGAACTACAGACCCATCTCACTCCTGAGCCACGTCTACAAGTTGTTCTCGAGAGTACTCACAAACCGCCTCGCCAGAAGACTTGACGAGTTCCAGCCACCGGAACAAGCCGGGTTTCGAAAAGGCTACAGCACCGTAGACCACATCCATACTGTTCGGCAGATTGTACAGAAGACCGAAGAGTACAATCAGCCGCTGTGTATGGCTTTCGTGGACTACGAGAAAGCCTTCGACTCCATCAAAACCTGGGCGGTTTTGGATGCTCTGCAGCGATGTGGCATCGATTGGCGCTATATCGAGGTGTTGAGATGTCTGTATGATACCGCCACAATGACCGTCCAGCTCCAGGACCAAAAGACCAACCCGATCGAGCTGCGTCGAGGGGTAAGACAGGGGGATGTAATATCCCCCAAGTTCTTCACCAATGCACTCGAAGACGTCTTCAAGACGCTGGACTGGACTGGGCGGGGCATTAACATCAACGGCGAATACATCTCACACCTTCGGTTTGCCGATGATATCATCATCGTGGCTGAGTCACTGGAACAGTTAAGCGAAATGCTGCATAGCCTAAATGGAGCCTCTGGACGTGTCGGTCTCGGCATGAACTTGGATAAAACCAAGATCATGTTTAATGAACATGTCACGCCGGGACCGATCTACGTCGATGGTTCGATGCTCGAAGTTGTTCGGGAATATGCCTACCTTGGACAAGTTGTCTAGTTTGGTAGAAACATCTTCGAGAAAGAAATCAACCGCAGGATCCAATTAGGTTGGGCAGCATTTGGCAAACTACGTCACGTTTTCTCTTCGCCTATACCGAAATGCCTGAAGACTAAAGTCTATAACCAATGCGTCCTACCTGTTATGACTTACGGGGCTGAGACGTGGCCACTCACAGTGGGACTAGTCCAGAAATTCAAAGTCGCACAGCGGGCTATGGAGCGAGCTATGCGCGGCGTCTCTTTGAAGGATAAAATTCGTAACGAGGTAATCCGACAAAGAACCAAAGTTACCGACATAGCTCGCAGACTCAGTAAGCTAAAGTGGCAATGGGCTGGTCACATCTGCAGAAGGACTGACGGCCGATGGAGCAAGCGTGTCCTAGAGTGGAGACCGCGACTTGGTAAGCGTAAGGTAGGACGGCCCCCAGCTAGATGGACCGACGACCTCAGAAAGGTCGCTGGGACAGACTGGATGCGGAAGGCGGAGGACCGTGTGCAATGGCGCGTGTTAGGAGAGGCCTATGTGCAGCAGTGGACTTCGATAGGCTGATTGATTTTTTTTACATGTGAGTTACAGTTCCAAGCGATATTCTAAAAAAAACCTGGTTTGTGTAATGGTATATAATCATGGATGCTTCATTTATGGCTGATTTAATATTTAACTCGAGAATTAATTTCAAAAAAATCAAACAAATACCCAGACCGAATCAAATAATTGTGAATCACACAAAGATTTGTATTGTGTGCACTCGTGTGGGAATCGAACCTGCGACCCAGTGAGCGGAACGGCTAAAATTCTTAACCACTGCGCCATATCATCTGAAATTTTATAATAACACCGTCACGCCTATATTCCCCAAGCGGGGGTGGCAGAGGTGTACTGAGTACACCCACGTTTCGCCGACGATGTTAGGTCCCATGTAATAGGGGGCGAGCCTATTGCCATATACCGGGCACAATTTCAGACTCCGGACTCATACTGGGAAGTTTTCGTTAGAAAAACTACACTTGTTCGACCTGGGATTTGAACCCAGGACCTCGTGATCACAAAGCGATGCGCTTTGCCACTAGACCAACGAGGCAGTCGAGTCCGAAATTTTTGATGCAAATTCATCTATTAGTTAAATACTGGGACCGACCATAAATCGGCGGCTCCAAAACAAGAATGTCAGTAACTAGAAATATTCACCCAATTATTTTAGTTTGAAAAATTTTTCGACATTAGAGGTACAGTTACAGGCGATGTGCTGATCCTGTATAATCAGACACCGACCTCGCTGGCGAGGTCGAAGCATCCCTTGCCCGCCGGCCGGTGCAGAGCTAGTCTATGCCCTTCCCATAGCGACTGCCCAAGCCGAAGCCGTTCCTCCTTGAGGCGCCCTTGAGCTAGTTGCCTCCTTGCCCTTCTGGCTCGAGTGTAGTGGTTGCTCTCTTGCCTCTTGTCCGATAAAACTGTAAGTGCTCCGCGGCCAAAAGCATAGATCACTCACGCATACACACACACAGATAGAAAAAAGCGAAGTTATAAAAAACCTAGCTTGTATAATGGACATTGGCTCCAACATTACTCTTAAGAATTGATCGATGCTCCATTCATGGCCTGTTTAATATTTAACTCGAGGATAAATTTGCCAACTATGAGTACAATTTTGACATATTTTAGATGGAAAATCGTCAGAATACCTATTACAGACAGTAAGCAAATTAATCGACGGCTCAGAAACGAGAATTTCAATAACTAGAAATAGATTGGGGGGGGGGGGGGGGGGGACTATGCATGGAAAACGCAGGTGTGACGTCATTTTTTACCTCTCAGACCAAGTCTCTCTATTAACCTTTCGTGTTAGTTGTCTGACGAAAAATTACTATCGGTTGAGATACAATTTAACGTACGATAAAATTAATTAACCATTACATTACTTTTACCAAGCCAAGATAATGTATAACATCAGGAATATTTTTCTCCAAAAAAATTAAAAAAAGATGCTAAAAATATATTTTAATCATAGTATAAAGGAATAAGTACTATAATAAATATTATTATAATTAAACATCTATGGATGTTTGTTACTCCAATTCAAATCCAATCTAAACCTACAAACTTTCAAATTTATGATATTAGTAGGATTAATACGAAGAAAAGCTAGAGCTTACTGAATAACTTCTATTCCGCTAACGTCCCGCCTATATTCCACAAGCGGGGGTGGCAGACGTGTATTGTGTATACGCACATGTCACGGACGACATCAGATAAGTAACCAACGTAAGCGCGAGCGAACGTATTCCCGTTAAACCTGACACAATTCCTAAATCCGGACTAGGTATAATTAAGAACCATTCTACAGAAAAAGTACATATTGTTCCTGAGATTCGAACTCACTTCGTGATTGCCACACGCATCAATAGGTAGAGAAAGAAGAAGTCAATATTGTTTACTTGGTCCTGTTCAACACAGAATATAGATTTCTATATTCTAACACCAATAAGTACTAGTAGTCTGTCAGATTAGGTATTTAAAAAGTTAAACGATGAAAGGCAAAAATTATAGTTTCCAAATGAATTAAATTATAAATTCTTCAATAATAACATACAATATTACTATATCTTTTAATACAGGTATGGTCAGCAATATAAGCCGTTTCACTTTCTCATTTTTTAAATCGCTAGCACCCTTTTGTTTTTAGTTTGTCTTTTGTTCAAATATATTATTGAATATGTTGCTAATAATTTGCTTTCGACAATGTTCACCAAACTTTGTAAAATAGACAGTATAACTGATTTAAAAAACTAATACCAATAAAGGACTTACGTTGCTGACTGTACAACTTATTTTGAAACGACAAAGCGACATTAAATCATAACTAAGGGTGAAACAGAACAGGTTCTATGGAATCGAGCATGCATTATTAAGGGAGCGACATGACATGAAGCCTAAGTAAAATTTCGATAAAGAGACAAGATGATGAAATTCAAACCTGGTGTCGTATATTTATTTTATCTTGAGAGCTGTATGTTTATGAGGTAGTATACTAGAATATGTACTATCATTCATATTTTAATATACTGAATACGTGCAGCCGGCGTCGTTTGGAAATATGATATACTTACATAAATGGCAGAAACCATTGCCTAGGGTTCCGGAATCCAAAACGAATCAATGGACCTTTTTAAAGCCGCAATTTTTCGAGATAAGTACACAGCAATAATATCAGAATTCCAGATTAAAAAAAAGAAAAAGAAAAGATTGCCTTAATATCCTAAGCAATTATATTTTAGGAAATTAATCGAAAACAGACCAGAGGGCCTAGACAAGTTGCAAGTGTTTTGTTTTATTCTCTTGTCGCCATCGATAGCGCATTGTTTTGACCACGTGACTTTTCGTTGCAAAATGCCATTCCAATACATTTTTCCGCTTTCTATTAGCGTTAACGACTGTAGATTATCAATAGACGCAGGTAATATAGGGTAGGCCGGTGACAGACTTTTCGGTCGAATTTTTTATTTCTTTATTCGCCTTTTCCGATATCTATGGGATGAACGAGTGACTCTATACTACCAACGAAATCACAACAGAAATGTCACTTCATGGTGGAGTAATAATCACAAGATAACAGCCTTCAGCAGTATAACCTCATACACAACAAGCTCGGTAAAATTCTAGATTTAGCCTTATCTAATGAGCATCTCTCCGTAACAGCTTGTCTTGACCCCCTGGTTCCGGAGGATTTTCACCACCCCGCCTTACTAGTGCAGTTACACTCAGTACGAATGCCGGTGCTGAAAACACCAACTCGTACTATATATCAATACAGCAGATCCAACTTTGAGCACATTTATTCTGAACTATCTGCTATAAAATGGAGGGACTTGCTGTTGCACGGGACTATCGATGAGGCTATTGATAGATTCTACTCGGTATTATACGATATAAGAAATCGTCATGTTCCTCAATCTCAATTACGAGACTCTAAATACCCTCCCTGGTACAACTCAGCGCTTATAAAATTACTCAAAGAAAAGTATAAATACTTCAGGAAACACAAAATATACGGGAACATCTCTGACCTTCTATCATTTAAAATCTTGCGCGACAGAGCTCATGATATGGAACAAGCTAGTTACAAAGCGTATCTTGCTAGAATGGAGTCCTCGATTGAACATAGTCCGAAAGTATTTTGGTCCTATGTCAAAAGTAAGAGATCGAACAGCAATTTTCCGTCAAACATGTCATACAACGGTTTAACCTGCGACTCCGGCCAGGGTATATGCGAACTTTTCTCCAAATATTTTCGTTCAAACTTCCTCAATTCCGATGCTCCTCGCGCTTGCAATCCAGGTGAAATGCAAATGTCCTCTACTGACATCAGTCTAATTGAGGTTGATGCCGCACTGGTACATAAGCATCTTAAATCACTCGACTTAAGCAAATCGCCTGGTCCCGACACTCTTCCTGCAATTTTTTTGGCGAAGTGTGCGGATAAACTTTCTGAGCCTGTTACTCTACTCTATAGACGTTCTCTTACAGAAGGTATTGTTCCCTTGATTTGGAAGTCGGCACTTGTTTCACCCATTCACAAGAAGGGTTCTAGGGAACATGTTGAGAACTACCGTCCAATATCGAAGCTCTGTCTCCTGGCCAAGGTACTTGAGCGAATAGTGTACGACCAAGTGTACGCAAGCCTGGTCGATAGTCTAATCCCTCAACAACATGGGTTTTTGAAAGGCAGGTCGACAGTATCTAATCTTGTTCTGTTTACTGACTTCATCTCCGCCAACATGGATGCTGGATCTCAAGTGGACACTGTATATACTGACTTCTGCAAGGCGTTTGACCGTATTGACCACAATATATTACTGTGCAAGCTTCTCAGCCTGGGTATTAGAGGAGACTTGTTCAGATGGTTCTCGTCCTATGTCAGAAATAGAACTCAAGCAGTAGTCTTGAATGGATACTGCTCTTTATCGATAACTATCCCCTCCGGTGTCCCCCAAGGATCCCTGTTGGGGCCCTTCCTGTTCGTGGCCTTCATCAATGACATCGGCAAATGCTTTAAACACTCCAACTTCTTACTTTTTGCGGACGACATGAAAATATATAGGCTCGTTAATTGCCAGTCAGAAGCAGTGCTCCTACAAGATGATCTTCTCAGAGTAGTTAAATACTGCAAATCTAACAAGCTCGACTTGAACATATCCAAATGCCAAGTAATTAGTTTCTCTAGGAAGAATTGCACTCTAACCTTTAACTACTCGATCAACAATCAATTCTTGGCTCGTGTTCATGTTGTCAGAGATCTTGGTGTTATCATGGATAGTAAACTGTCTTTCGATCACCATATCAACCACATAGTCAGTAAAGCTTCCTCCTCTCTTGGCTTTATCATACGCAACAGTGGTTCCTTTACTAGCATGAAGACCATCAAATTGCTTTACTGTGCGTATGTTCGGAATCATCTCGAGTATGCAAGTCAGATATGGAATCCCAACTACGCAATCCACTCCGACAGACTCGAACAAATACAAAAGAAGTTCACGAAACATTTAAATTACAAATTTAAAATTCCGCCCTTGAGATATGAAGATCGCTGCGCTCGCTTCCATTTACTCTCCTTATACATTCGCAGAAAAATTTCCGATGTTCGCTACTTAACAAAAATTGCGCAGTCCAAAGTCGACTGCCCTCAACTTACAGCGAAAATATATTTAAACATTCCCCCACGACATTCCCGCCCTAGACACTTGCTCCATATTCCATTCTCACATACCTGGTATCGTCGTAATTCATTCTTCCTGCGCACATGTTTAACGACTTAATGAAGTCCAAACACCTTACATTAGATCTATTTACTAGTTGCCCCACCTCTATTAATGCTATTCTCACCAAACACTTCACCACCTCCTAACTGACTATTATATCTTTCTTTTTGTTTGTTTATTTACTGTTTCCTTAAACTTTTTTTTTTTAGTTTGTATCATTTTGTTTGTTATTAGCGATTAAGCCAATTATCTATATCTTAAGTCTATATGTGGAGGCTTGTAAATGGCTAATTGTAACTATTTTATACTATTAACTCTGTTATGCTAGCTGTAAGCCTCCCAAATAATTGATAATAAAAATAAATAAAATAACGTTCAAGTGCTGGATAAAGGCAATTTCTAATAAATCGAGGTTGAAGAGAATAGGTCGTAAGACGCGGACCCCGTGCAGATTGCCGAAGGCAGGTATTGTGACCACTTGCTATTGAAATTTGTCAAGCTGCTCATAAGACTGCGAATTCGGCTTAAAAGGCAGCCGAAACAATCGGTTTAGCATGCTTACACATACGTGAAGACGCGCGAACTTGGCAATCGAATGAAACTCTGCTGGACTTTGGTGATCGATAAAAACACCACGTTACGACTACACAGCGAGCGCTTCAAAGAAGTCAAAACATTATTTATTTCGAAGCAAAATCACAATCTTCCTTGCTTTTAAACAAATTGTTTCATAAAGAAGATCCTACTCATTATGAACAGATATTGTACCTTCTATAAAGCTTAATGTTCAAATTATTCATGTCATTATGTTATAATACTTAGTTGGGCCCCGAAACGATCCTTATCGAGGTTTAATTAGTGTTCATTTGTAACCAATGATAATAATCTGAGCGGTATTATTCCTTATAAATGTTTGTTTAATAGTGATAAGGGTTTGAGAGGATGGCGTTGTATTCCAACATTGAAATATGACTGTGGCATACATTTCAAAGGGTTGCCAACATTGTCTACTAACTCTGACTCACCCTTGTTAAACTTAGTGATCGGAGACCTTATAATAAGCAGACGCTTTCACCCAAACTTTCATCGTTTAAACAGATAATTAACTAACAACAACAATTAGTCATTAAATTCAAAGTACCTATGTGTGGTTTCGTTCCTCGAATGATCTGCACATAAACATTTCGAATTACGAGTAACAGTGGACCCAGCACGAAAAGATTGATGTTAGCGTGACGCTAGCGAGTAAACGTGTTTTCATATCCATGTTTATTTAGTAAATTTGTAGTGTGACAAGGATGGCATCAACTCGCTAGCGCCAAGGACACGTCAATATTTACGTACTCAGCCATCAATAGCATAATTATTTAAACTAGTTTGATTTAAATATTGCAATTCTCTTGTAAGTAAATTAAATATTGTAAATACAGTACAACCTAACATAGGTGGTGTACAAAAACCGCTTTGTCACGGCAATGATACCTATCGATTTGTATATTTTCTTCTTAATTTTTGATAGTGGAAATCACAAAATTGAGCCACTTTTGCCAGTGTCGAGTATTATAAAGTGAATTTAACTCCCGATGAAAATATTGATAACCATGATACTAAAATAGACAAAACACCCTTACTTCAAACAGTAAAGTCGTAGATACTTTACACACTAATTACGATGGGCCGTTAGGGAATTGAAAAACCACAGTATATCATTTTGTCGCGAGTATTCCACTAAGTTTACCCATCACTACTATTGGTAACAATACATGCTTTTGGAAAAAAATTATATTGTTACTATTCAATATCTTCAAAACCTTTTTCATTATTTCTTTAGTAGCAAAAAAAGCACGTCACACGGATTGCTTTATCAAAATTTATTTCTGCCTTTGTAATCGCTAAAACACGCGATTGTTACACCGTGGTTGAACCCAGAAAGTCGCCGAACCGCGTAGTCAGTAATAGTTGATGCTAAAAGTACGCACGACCTTGACCCCTTTATAGTTAACAGATTCTACAAAATAAAGATATGGTACTACTACTCTTCATAAGTATCTATCTATATCATCACGCTAGATCCCTGAGAGATCCCGCAGAGAGTACAGAGTTCCAGCAAGTTCCTTCCTTATATACGTCTCTGGCTTCCTCCACTTTCATAAATAGTACAAAAATGTTATTCTCTTTCAATAATGTATGCAGTGTGTCTTTATACATTTTTGTATCCTTTGTTGGAAATCAAGAAAGACTTACTCCTAAAATTAAACTAATTAAAAAATTATCTCATTATTGGAGGACATTCGATCTTAATGTTTTTTAAGCTTCTTAAGCACTAATTTGAAAGGTCACTGAAATAATTTAAGTCGTTGTATCCTCCACTGCGCTCTGAGATACGTTGAGAAATTAATATTCCTCAGTCTTGACTCTTAAGAACTTGCGCGAAGAAAGGTTTTATTTTTAACATTTTAGCTGTCTAAAATGTTAAAATATCAATTAAGTTAATTGAACTATGAATAATTATTCTTGGAATCTTTTTCTTTGACGATTAGTTAGTAGATATTATGTATCATAATGAGCCGAAACACGACCATTTCTGGCAGGGGCCTCTCACAAAACGCAATTTCAGAAAACTACTAATTTAACTATTGAAGGCTAGGTTATTAGACTATAAAGACTACGACTGATATTTATCTAAGAATGTCTATCATAAATCGGATGTGTGCTGTTCGTATCCAGCGTGTGGTAGGCCTGTCCAATCCACGTCTTTTGTGTGCCTTTCGAGAACCAATCTACCCCAATGGTGAGCGTTTAAGCTTCAGAATAGTAACTTATTAAGATAGGATTTTAAACAAATAAGGCTTGCATAACGACTTTGTAAAATTTTCATACAGAACTATTTCACTGCTGCTTGATTAATAGTTATCTTCAAATTCTTATTTTACCATTAGTAACATTTGTAGGCTCTAAAATATAGTCGTTACGAAAGGTTTGTTTCTAAGTCATATCTAAGAACAAAGTTGAGCTATAAAAGTAACTGTATGTATTTATAAAGTAGATAAATTGCGGTGACACGCGGTGTTATCTTTCACAGTTACTGCTTCTACTGCAAGTTTTGATGGATCCGAAATATAAGCGATAGCGAGTTTTTAGCGATAGTTTGGAGGAAAATTAAAAGGCAAAATGACCTGCCATTTGATTAGTTATTTAAACTTTGAGGCACTTAAAACGGTGCGTGGTCGCGGTGATTGTGATAGCAAAATTTAAGGTTTCGACTTAGTTAATTTAAAATAGGTAACTGGCTATTTTATTTCCATACTTGAACAATTTAGCCCTTCGGAAGACACACTAAGCCATGGTCCCGGTTCCCACTTTATGTGGAAAACATTAAAAGTAGTTGAAAATCTAGGCGGCTTGATAAGATCCGACAATAGGTGGCCACAAACCTGCTTGTAGTAATCCGCGCTAATTCTGGTTGTTTCAGTATATCCGCACTCATTCTCTCTGACGAGACGAGTGAGGAAAGCGACTGATGCTCATGCCACAAGGTCAAGTTATCGTCTATACATTAGTTATTGGTTGCCATGGTGATATGTTCTCTGCGCATTGTACTTGAGAGCTTGCATCTGTGGAGTTTTTCTGAGGATGGCTTCGCACGTCGTAATAAAGATCTGAATTTAGATGCCATTAGTCACATAATATGCTTAACATGATTTATTCGTTTAGCGTAATATGTATGTGAAATAAGGGATTATATGGACTCAAAATAAATGAATATCTCCTATTGCCGATCCGCCATCTCCTCTAAATTGCATCACTCTCGCAATATCTGAGTTGTGAAGGCAGGCTCGATATTCTTTATTGTGGTATTGACTGGCTGCATTGTGTCTAGAAGTTTCGTGGCCCGTACCACCACCGTTATTGCCTTCCTTTGTACTTTTTTCTTTGTTAGTAGCCAGGGTAGTGTCGGAGTCCTTCATGCTGTCTGCCGACTTCTGACTTATGTTAGTGACTTCAGTCTAGGAATGACGGCGGAGACTGGTGTGAAGCAGTTGGATGGTTGGAAGGACTAACAGTCTTAGCGACTGCAGTATAAAGATAACATACTAAATTGGTGGTTTAACATGCTTTCTGAAGTACGGAGAGAGTTATATATAGGGTTTTCAACGTTTAGAAGAAATAAAGTACTTAATAATAAACATACCGTCACGTGGGTGGCAGAGGTGTATGTAACGTCATGTTTGTTTAATGGTACTCTAGCGGCATACAGAATACCATTACACGACCATTTCGCAAAATTATCTTAACGCGCCGCGTTTGGTCAAAGCAAATAAGCTCCCAAGTGCCGCGTAGAGAGCCAATCACTTTATTGCGTGAGGCCAGAAACGGCGCGGCTGGAATGCTTCCGATAAATTGCTGAAGTTGGAAGTAATTAAATCACAGCCGGTTGCACTTCTTGATCGCATTTTCGACGGTGGAGGAATCCAGAGAGTTGTATCACGAAATAAACTATTGGAACTCTGTACTCTACCTACCACGCAAGGGATTTGTCGTAATGATATAGTAGTTCCATTAATTTCTTCTTTAAGTCTTTCTTTAAAAACCAATAATACACAATATTTTCAATAGGGTATATTTTTGGGAGTTCACCGTTGTTTCAGTGTTAAACCTGTATCTATAAACATGTCTAAGTATTTACTTGTACGCAAGTATTTACTTAGAACTTAACTTTTAAACTATAGTTGTGAAACTGTCAAAAGTGAGAGTTAGTTTCATATAAAATTTAAAACACATGACATTACTCGGCTAAGTGTATTCTTAAGACTTAGTAATTAAATGTCTATAGATACGGGTATTAGAGTCTCTTTCACCACCTACGAGTAAAGTTCTGATTAGTTGCTTACTCATTAGCATTGCTTGGCAATTAAAAGTGGCTAGTTTAACAGTCGTGTAATACGTAACTAATGTACTTGCAACTTAAATTAGCGATTAGTCTACTTTGGTACTTGGGTGGTGAAAGAAGTCCTTAATATACAAATATTCCAAATTTAATTCAGTGTACAGTTCTAGCCTGTTCACCCCGTGTTTTCCATCAGGTGCCGCGTAGAGAGCCAGGCACAGCGCGGTTGGAATGCCGCCGATAAATTGCTGAAGTTGGAAGTTATTAAAACACAGTCCGTTGAACTTTTTGCTCGCATTTACGACTTTATAATCACATAATTTTTAGGTTCGTCCGCGGTCGGTTGATGTTACCTTTTATTGATTTATGGCGTTGTAATTACGTTTAAGTTAAATATAAAAAAAATATTATGTATTGACCAGTGAAGGTCGCGTGTGAAAGCTAAATGCGTAAAGCACAACGGCATTTGGAAACGTTGCGTTGAAAGCTTTATAAGTTCTAACAGACATGGCGGTTTGATAAATTCTAGTAGCAGGTGGCCTCAAACCTGCCTCCACCAATCCACACTGGGTCTGCGTGGTGGAGTGTAAGCTAATCCCTCTCAACTCGATTTGTGAAAGCCCTGTGCCTGGTAGTAGGTCAGTATAGGCTGATTTAATGTATAGTGCGACGGATCTTTTAGCGCTTGAAATAACAATGAAAGGAGGGCCTTGGTGTAAAATTACTGTACAGGTTACCATTTAGTCATTTTCCTACTTTCAGAGAAATATATAAACAGGTGGGTCCGCGCGGTGTAACTAACACGAGAGAGTAGAGGCGCTTGCTCGAAAAACTTAATTTACAGAATCATGTGGTCGCAGAAAACCAAATTGAATTATAGAGTTAGTTTCGATTTTGGCCACGTGCCAAAAGATCCTTGTCAGACTATAAGCAACTTTTGGTGACTTTGAACATGGTTCAATTTCCATCTCTGCAGTTTATCTCAATGCTATTAAACCTTTCATTATTTAGGGGGTACAAAAAATGAATACCTACTGGTGAGACAGGCCGTGCCTCAATGTGGAGCCCCGCTCATTAATGTTTCATTTAAACGGCTTCCGCGAGCATCCTATGAAAATACTGATACAGGAGCGGTAATATGTAGCATCATCCTAGAGCACACAAAGAGCTTTAAAATAAATAAACACTCCGTCATGCATTCCCCAAGTGGGGGTTGCAAAGGTATACTGTATATGCCCACTTTTTGCCAACGACGTCATGTCCCATGCAATAGGGGGGGAGACACGAATTACGGAATATACAGTACTACGATAAAATTAATTAGGCAGTGTTTAATAGTTACTTAAGGCATTAGTATAAATCAAATTCTTGTAGTCCTATTAGTAGGAGTGAGTGCAAATAGAAAAGATGGCTAGGAAGGCTAAGTATAACTGTCGATTTCGATTCGAAGTTCTTGACTTTTAATGATAATAAAAATCTTTTATAAAAAAAGGTAAACCGACTTCAAAAAGCAAAAAAATAAATATTTGAAGTCGGTGCTGGTTGGTGCAGTCGGTTACTTGGCACCGACTTCAAATATTTATTTTTTTGCTTTTTGAAGTCGGTTTACCTTTTTTTATAAAAGATTTTTATTTTACAATTTTAAGTGGCCAGTGAATTATTCTATAGTAGGGTACCTATAGGATTGACGTAATACCCATAATATCTCAATTTACACACGCCTATTGTTTGTCGTTAAGGAGTTCCCTGGTGTATCTTCTAAGTCCAAGGTCCAATGTCAATAAAATTAATATGGGACCACCTTGGAGATATACTGAACCCAATGCAAAAAAAATTATCAAAATCGGTCCACAATTGACGGAAATATCGCTGAACATACATAAAAAAAAAAAAAAAAAGCATACATACAACCGAACATAGAACCTCCTCCTTTTTTAAATTCGGTTAAAAAGTAGATCGGTCTTTTCAAGAGAACTTGCATTATATTCTTGCATTTTTATCGCCAAGGCAAAGATTTTATAAAAGACTTTTAAGACTTCTATCAGCTCTAATATGATTATTTTGAATAGTGTCCGACTGAAGAGTAAAGGTCTTGTCCGAAAAATTAAAGTAATAAGTCATACTTACACTACACGGACAGAGTTTAAATTGGTAGAGGATTTATATATGATAACCCCCAATAAAGAAATATCATTTAAGTACAACATTTTAGAAGACCCGCCGCGGGACATGCGAGCGGTAGCGATTCAAAGAAGAACAAAACTCTTCTTACCTTAAGTAACCGAGTTTGAATCATATCCTTGGAGGATCTCGATCTATCTGCCTTCCCACTTCCTATATCCCCTTTATCTTTTTTTCTCTTTCGTCATAATATATTGGAACAAAATATGTATAGAGCAATTTTTATTAGAACGAAAGCCCAGCTCATGTGTCGAACGCCTACTTACAGTTCATATAATACGAGGCATGCCTTTTAAGTTTTGTCGTTTGAAGAAAAAACACAACTAGAACCTTATAGTACTTTTTAGACACAGTTTTTTTAGACAGTCCGCAGACATGGGGCTTCATCACTGAACACAGATGTTAGCTCTTCAAAACACTGAAACCGTGTCAGGCCTCTTATAAAGTTGTAGAAAATTATTGCACGAACATTTTCCTTAGAAAGATTCATTTTCGTATGTAACCTGACAGTTTCTAATCGACGCTGTGACTAAACAATAGCATTAATCCTAATACTTTCAACTGTTTTGAGATTCAAAATTTAAACACATTCGAATATAGAACAGTTCCAAATTCAAAATTGCCGGGAAATATGGAAACGACAGAACTTAAAAGGCATGCCTAGTATATGCATTTATACAAATAAATAAAATTGAAGTGTCTGTTTTTAATTTCAAAATAACAACTTTTTACTAAATTCATATAAAGATATACGATACTTGTAACAAAATAACAATATGTCATAATTTTGTCTGTCTGTTTGTTCCAGTTAATCACCAAAACGGTTGAACCGATTTTGACGAACTTTTACTGGCAGATAGCTGTTGTTATATCGAGTAATTCAGCTATATTTTAATTTAGAAAAAAAATTTTGTTGTTAAATTCCACGCGGGCGAAATCGCAGGTACCAGCTAGTTGGTGATAAAAAAAGGATAAAAGGGAATACTTTAATACCTAACTGCGCAAGGGATCTAGCGTGATGATATATAGATAGATAGACTTCAATAACCAACATCTTTGATAATAACTTGGTCTAATAGTGCATACTGCGCCGCTCACTGGGTCGAGACGTCGCGTATTCGATCCCAGCACGGAACAAATCTATGGGACCCACAGACAGCTTCGGTCTAATTGGTTGTGCATGGAAACGCCCCGTTGCTTGATACGGGAAGATATTATGTTTGGGCAATATTATTTTAGATAGAGGAATATGCTTCTATTGCCGTCTCACTTGTCACTTATTATTCGTCAAAAAAGTGACTGTCGTTTAATAGCTTTTCCCAATATTCTACTTTTTTAATTTTCGCTATAACTTCATCTTATAAACGGCCGATTCAGTAAGGGAGTAAAATAAGGAAAAAAATATCCTCGTTGAGGATAAATTTAAGATTCTATCCATTCAATAAGTTCTAAGTATAACCTACTTATGCCATATAGATTGTAGATAAAACAAATAGAACTTCACTGCGTGGAAAAACGCCACTCTTTTTCCTGTGGACGCTTTTGCTGCATAATATTATAGACTTTAGCGTGGGGAAAATTCCGAACGTTCAAACAACAAACCCTGTATTCCTTTAATTTTTACAACAAAAAACGGATGAAACACAAGCGTGGATGTATGTATGTATATAAGTGCCTTTTTCGAATAACAGTCCAATCACAGTGGAGCCGGAATCCGTAGTTAGATGGCTCGTTTTCTCTGGCTCTTCGTTGTAGTGGCGAATAATGTCCTTTGCGATCTCGAGGTCGTGGGTTCAAATCCTAGGTCGGACAAATGTATTTTTTTTTCGAAAACGTCCAGAGTCTGCAATTGTGACCGGTATTAACAATAGGCTCGCCGCCTATCACATGGGACCTAACACGGCGAAAAGTGAGTGTACAAAATACACTTCTGCTTGTGGAATATAGGTGTGACGGCGTGTTTATATTAGTGTATGAATAAAAATTCCTATTTCTAAGATTGTCAGATTATCTTATTATTGTCAGGAAGAACCAAATGTATTTATGTTCTCTCTCCTTACACCGCAATAGATCTGGCTGATGGTATAAATAGAGTAATCCCTGTAAATATTACATTTATTACCATGTGCGTCCACGTTTCGCTGACGATGTTAGGTCCAAATATAATACAGGGGGCAGGGTGTCCCGATGATTAAAGTAATTAACATCACTCATGTTTACGGTAAGGACTGAAATGGTTGACGTCCATAAATCATATTTATTTCAGGTCACCTTGAAACTTTTTATTTATTTTTGTTTGTCCAGTCTACGCAGAATGTACTCACGGTATCTTGAGGTGGGCAGGGCTATGCTTGGTTTTGGAATTAATTATACTATTTACAGGCTCACGTCCCATCGTTATTACGCCAGAAATTATTCGTGCTTGGGTCTTTGACAGTAAAAGTTCTGTAAGACTTTGTACTGTTGTTTCTCTGAAAACTCTCCGACGTCAATCTCGTGTCACAAACAAACAGTGAAGCCGAAAAGTTGGCTAATTAATTAGTCTTGTGCAAGTAACAAGTAGCAATTCTTTATTTTATTTTTGTCAACGGAGGTACATTTGAGTTATACTTCAGAAAAACCTCCTCTTTTAAGTGCGTAAAACAGATTCTTTTTAATTGATTTAAAAAAAAAGAAGAGCTTCTCTTGGATTTATTCGTGTGTCGTGGGTGCTTTTACAAACATATAAATTTACATACACAAATACCGAGACCGGAACAAATAATTGTGGATCACACAAAGATTTGTCCCGTGCGGGAATCGAACCCGCGACTAGTAGACACAGTGGGCGGAGCGGCTTAAGTTCTTAACCACTGCGCTAAATCGTCCATAAAATTCAATATTCTAGTGAATGTGGGTAGGGTATCAACAGATTCTTCCTTTATAAACCCTAGGGTTTATAAAGAAAGAGTCTGTAGAAACCCTCCGCTCCGACTTTGCCTTACCCATTAGAAAAGAGATGGGATATTTGGCTACCTCGTAAGAGGGTGATATTCCATAGCCTGGATCTTGTGTCTGGAAATATCAAAAAAATATTTCGCGGTAACCATATTTTGCATTTCGCTTTATCGAGCTATAATTTTCTTTCTATCATATTCCTAAAAGGAATTATTCCAAAACCAATTTCCACATTAGAATTCCGTCAAACAGATTTATATCGGCTAATAAAAACTTCGTTCAATAGGTTACTCAATATTTCAAAATCCATTTAATTATGTATAGTATTTGTGTATGGGAATTTCATGTTTGTAAACGCACCTGCGACACAGGAATAAATCCTAGTGTGGGGCTAAATTAAATTTAGCCTGGAATATTTTTACGAACTTTCTTTTATATTCATAGAAGGTTAAAAGTATATATGTTCTTACATGATAGTCTTCCGCATTGATCTCACCTCGATATGCACCGAAAGATTTTTGCCCAGCAGTGGGACAGTGTTATCTGATTATTATTCTAGTGAATAACAGTTTTTAAATTAGGAATAAAAACTCTTCTTTATATGTCCCTATCCAAATTATAAAAAAATATATCTCGAGCCTTACAAAGTCTGGCTATATTAACTAATTACTTAATCACATTCTTAGTGCCGCTGTATTAAGGTTTAATTTTGAACGGATTGGGATAAGACAAATAACTTCTTTTAACATCGGAGCCAGGAGTGGTCGCTGATCACGATGCATGCGGAGTTGATTAAAGCCAATGCTGGAATGCAAAGAGCGTGTTAACAGTGTCCCGATAGTCCCGAAGTGTTCTCGAAACTGTGTTTAACGTGTTAGGTTCTAGAAAATTCTATATGCGTCTGTTTATATAAGTCCCTTTACATTGAATGGTGATTCAGTGTTCACGATTTTGTTTTTCAACATGGCGATGAGGCGGTGCGTACGTTCGATTTTTGCCTACGCTGGACCAAAGCAACTTAGAAAAGCCAGCAAATAGCGTTATTTAAATGTAAACGATCAGTGGATTTACCACAGTATTTCGATCATTGTAATGCAATAAGTGTGAGGTAAAATGCATTTTAGGGTGCTGTGGAAATTGATTTGTGCGCGTGTGTGAATTGTGTTGATCAAGCTCAAAAACCCGAATTGAATGTTGTTGTGTAAGCAACTCATGCAGACAAATTGACTATCTTTATTCTTTAACGTTAATGAAAAACGAAAAATTTACGGGAAGCCATTTTATGTTAATTCTCCGCCTTCGCCTTGATGTGTTCAACAAAGCACTATCTAACACATTACGCAGATGTAGCCAATATCTTAGTGTTTTAATTGAAATGTTTCATTGTTATAATATTAAGATCAACTTATACTGACCGACTGCTGGGTAAATGTCATACTTCTCCACGCGAACCTAGTGCGGATTGGTGGAAGCAGGTTTGTGGCCAACCAGCTGATGGAACTTATCAAGCTGCCTATAAGTCTTCCAACCTGGCTTAACGACTATCACACTAAGTGGTAACCGTCGGTCCCGATAACGGCGGCTTAATATGCCTTCTGAAGCACGGACACACTCGAATATGAAAATGCCACAAACGGTCACCCATCTCAGACCGACTTTGTCGAACGCTGCTCAACCTTGGTGATCGCTAAAAATATCGCGGTCGCACAGCACGAGCACCTCATTATTAATTAATTTAAAATTAGCAATAACTCGGGCTCACAGGACCAGAACACATCGCTATCGATTGCGGTAAGAAGAATAATAAATACACAATGCCTGCAATTTGTCTAGGCCATCGTCCGGAGTACTCGTAACGTTCGGAACAGTATCGTGTGAATGGGTCCGAAGGTCGCGCAAAATAGGGGTATTTGAATCTTGAGGGTTCAAGAGGGCGTCTACTGGTCTTCACTTGATTAAATTTTGAGTGGATTACTCCGCGTCAGAAACTGTTTCGCTGTAAATTCAGTACATACGTAGACACTATCACGGCCGTAATCCTACAGCGTGTGATCAAAGACATTTCAGACACGAATATTCATTCATATTTCACCAAAATGATCTCAAACTTACCACGTAATAAGAGATAAACGTAGGCTTATCCTCTGTTACGTAGTCCTTTTGATGGTTTGATGTCGGACAAAAAGTTTAATAGTTTTCTTGATTGATGTTAAATGGAGTCTATTCACGACTATTTTCATACGATAGTACGACGTCCCCTTCAGGTACGAGGAATTGTTTTGATAGATAAGTCATAAAATTCTTTAACCGATTATATGACTGATAACTTATAATTAATTTTGTAACAATACTTTGAAATACCATTTTATTTATCTACTGTAGATCCATTTTCCCATTTTTTTTGCTTTTTGCTATATCCCGGGTCCACAAATAGTTTCATGTACACCATATGCACACATTTTAAAACTTATTTTCGTATTCAGAAATACAAACATAAATGCAAATAATATCTTTATTAGCGCCTCTACTACTACTGGTTCTTAACTAGACCCATTCTAATCGGAGGTCCAGTTGACCTAATGCATATTTTGAATTCAAAAAATCGTGCTGGTTGGTGCAGTCGGTTACTTGGCACCGACTTCAAATATTTATTTTTTGCTTTTTGAAGTCGGTTTACCTTTTTTTTTAAAAGATTTTTATTTTACAATTTTAGGTGACGAGTGAATTATTTAATTATATTTATATACCGATATTATATTATTTTGCTAAGTTGCAAAGTAAGGTACCTACAGGATTAATATAATGACTATAATAACGGAATCTATACATTCGCACTGTTCGCCGTTAAGAAGTTCCCTCTTGTATCTTGAAAGTGCAAGGTCCAATACCAATAACAATAAAATACGACCACCTCAAAACTATACTGAACCAAATGCAAAAAGAATCATCAAAATCGGTTCATAAGCAAAGGAGTTATAAAAAAAGGATGAATTAAGAACCTCCTTTTTTGAAGTTGGCTAATATACTGCTTAGTTCTATAGTATACCTTACTATAGGATAGACGTAATACCCATAATATCTCAATTTACACATGCCTATTGTTTGTCGTTAAGGAGTTCCCTGGTGTATCTTCTAAGTCCAAGGTTCAATACCAATGAAATTAAAATGGGACTACCGCGGAGCTATACTGAACCCAATGCAAAAAAAAAAAATCAAAATCGGTCCACAATTGACGGAAATATCGCTGAACATACATAGAAAAAAAAAAAGCATACATTCAACCGAACATAGAACCTCCTCCTTTTTGAAGTCGATTAAAAATGACCCTATTTACACATTTTGCGATTTGTATGGACACAGAAAAAAGCTTTCTTGACTTTAATACAAAGTTCCCAATTCTATACAGGTGGAACTAAATTTGGTTTAAAAAACATAACTATTATCAACTAAAAGGGTCGGAAATAATACCGCTTTCATGATATTTAGTTTCAAAGGGAATATCATTTGTAATTTTGTACTCTGTGTACTCTCTCAAAACCTGGCTCTTTACTACTTGGATAATTCTTCTCTTTTATGTGTCCATTTCCCTGCTCACTACCGCAACTTACATACGCGCTGGCTAGTTTGATGTTTATTTTACTATTTACGAGTGAGCTAAAATGTAACGCAGTACGAATGTAACCATTTGTAAATAAACGTTAATATATACAAGTGTTAACATGCAAACCGCATTTGCACCCCAAATTTGTGACAGCTATTGTCATGGATATTTATGAGCAGACCTACTTTGGGAGGCCTATTAAACACGTAACGAGGCGCGTTACGATAACTTCTCGATAAGAGTAAGATATTGATAAAAAGGCTCCGATAAGAAACGGTACTCAAGTGGCATATGGTCGGCGACGAGTGAAAAATCTCAAGTGTTTCAAATGAAACGCACACACCGACAGACTTGCAGAGTTTCCTATTTCAAAATGACAGACTTTTGCTTTGACTAGATTGGCATTTACAGTCATAAATGGCTCTGTAAACTATACTGAATTTGGGTGCGTTTAAATTTTGCGATAGAAGCTTTTGTGACTATATAAGAACATTTTGGTAAAATATTATTGTTATTTTGGTAATAAATTAAGTTATTATTTTGGTAAAAAAATGATTTATGAGGTTTTCACGCTTCGCCGACGATATAGGACTCGTCCGGAACCGTAAAACTTACAAATTTGTGAACGTTAGAGAACTGATGCCCTTATTCGCTATGACGAAACGTAGTGTTACGACAACTTCGTGGAATGATCTTGTAATAGTATCACTTCTTGTCGTAGTTGTCACGATTTCCAGCTGCATATTATTTATTTCAATTTTAAGAGAATTTAATCTGAATTAGAACTGTTAAAGAGAAGAAATACTACTTGATTTGATTTGTTGATTCAACGGTAACACTGAATTCAAATATTATCTGATTTGACTCAAGTACAAATGTCATTGGATAAGATAGTTTGATTCGAGCGCTCGAACCAAGCAGACGTAGTAATCAGGTGACGAGAATTTGTTAAAAATGCATCGTGTACACCCACGCTATTGAGGTTCGAAATTTAAGGTTTTGATATCTATACGTTACAGGTGTTTAACTTGTTCCATAAGTTATCGCAACTTATGCTTATCAGGTAACACTGTGTTACGACCGCCTGACGGCGGGTGCAAATAATACACACAATTATAAAAAAAATACAATTGTTTATTGTTAACAGGAAAAAAATATATTTAATTACGCAAACAATTAAAAATCGTAATAAGAACAATCCAGAAAATTAAAATAAGTAATAATATTAAAATGGGGCGTGAATTCCCGGCACAGGGGAGTTTTCGGGTCCACAAAAAAACCTATGGGCGCTGGGGACTTATCTTTAGGCCGCTCGATCCCGTGACGCGTGGGGGGTCTTCGGTAACAGCCTCCACCGGCTAGGTGGGGAATTTGGAGGTGCCCTGTAGAAGGCCCTCAGCCGCCGAGGTCAGCGGGAGTCGACGGGCAGAAATGAGGCCTGCTGTCTCCCAAACCGTACTTTGTCAACCCGTACGGTGGACCCCCAGTTTTCAAGAGGGTTGAAGAATGTTGCTAATTTAAACTTTTATTTTTTTATTTTAATAAAGCACTGTTTGAACTGAACTGAATTGTTGTCGTGCGAGCTCTGGCGTCGGAAAAGGGTTATTCCTGCGCGAACTTGTTTTTATATACTGCCCCCCCAGGACGGCCTACTTCCTGCCTGGCAACAGTGCGCACTCCCCAGATCTCTTGATCCTTCGTCTGAGACGAGGACAGAGATATAGAAAGAACGGCTCAACCGAAGCAAGGCACGCCCTAAACTATTGTCTGTTTTTTATAAAATTCTTGTGGGACTAAGTTAGCAATAACCGAACCGAGTGAGATAGGATCATTGTCCCGTTGTTCGCTATTGTATTATTTCTAGACCCTTCTATGTTGTGGGCGTTTCTTATTAGGTGTTCTAGAAGGAATTTGATTTCCGGTGCCAACGAATACCTTATATGGTCATTATGATGCTATCACTAGTTAAGGCGTGCGGTTTCCATTCGATGTAACAACTAGTTATTTTGTGTGTTTGTGTGTAAAGTGATTTTTTATTTTTATTTTATATTTTTATAACTATGTTACGACGTAACAACTGATCATCTGACAAGATTCCGTGGCACAACTGCCTAGCATGCGAAGTGCGTAGTAATGCGGCTATTGGAATAGCCTCTATTCTACTGAGAAATCTATACAAAATAATAATTTAGAAAATCGATTTTGTATAGTTTGTTTGGAAAGGGGTCTCCTTGTGTCTAACACTATATTCCAGCACAAGGACATACATATGTATACGTGGAGAAGGAATGAACAAAAAAGCATGATAGATCCGATCCTGGTTGATAACCGTCTCCGAAGCAAACTACAAGATACGCGTGCGTATAGAGGCCCCACTCTGGAATCAGACCACTATCTCGTAGTTGCGCGGTTTAGTGGTCTGTTCAGAAAGTGGAGGCACTGGCGAGAGCGTATCCCCTTCGGAGACCTTGAAAGATTAAAGGTTGAAAAGTTGCAAGATGAGAGCGTGAGGAGAATGTCAGACAGAGTCCGGGACAAGCTTTTGACAGCAGGCTCTTCGGGCTCAAATGTAGATGAATGCTGGAATAGCCTGAAAGAGAGTTTGGTGGAATCCGCGAAATAAGTATGTGGTTGCTCAAAGAAGCATATTACAGCAAAAGGTGATGCATGGTGGGATGCGGAGATCCAAAGCTCAGTAGAAAGTAAGAAGAAAGCGTGGCAGGACTATGTATCTTCTTTGAACCTGAATGCCAGTATGACAGAGATGAGGAAAGAAATATACCGGCAATGCAAGAATGCCACTAAAACTTAAGTGAAAGAAAAGCGTGAAAGAGCCAGTATGATTGAGGAGGAGAGGCTGGCGAAGAACTTCGAGAACAACACCAAACTCTTTTGGAGCAAGGTGAGAAAGGCTCGAGGTGATTCGTCAGGCTCCAGAATGGAAAGGATAAAATCTAAAGATGGTGACATTCTTGCAGACACACAAGCCGTGCTAAACCGGTGGAGTGAATATTTTGGAGAAATGTATGGAGATGACCCGGATGCTGATGCCGCAGACGTACCTAAAGGCGAGATTGCGGCACCAGAATCAACGGAGGACATCACTATGGAAGAAGTTAAATGGGCGATAGAAAGTATGAAAAACGGTAAAGCTGCGGGAGTAGACATGATATCTGCCGAGATGATTAAATATTGTGGAACTTGCGTCCGGGACGCTTTTCGGGCCCTTGCAAACCTTTGCTGGAGGACCGGTAGAGTCCCTACAGATTGACGCCGCGCAGTCATAGTACCCTTGTATAAAGGCAAGGGTTCAAAATATGACTGCGCCAATTACAGAGCCATCAGTTTGATCAGCTTAGCAGCCAAGGTGTACGGTAAAATTATTGAACGGAGAATGCGCGTGAAGTCCGATGAAATGTTGTGCGAGGCACAAGGGGGTTTCAGGTCTGGAAGAGGATGTTCGGATCAAGTCTTCTCACTCCACAACATCGTAGAGAAGCATCTGGCAGTGGGCCGGAAGGTTTTCTGCGGTTTTGTAGATCTGGAGAAGGCATTTGACAGAGTTGTGCGAAAGAGACTTTCGGACATTTTGCCAGAGTATGGTATAGATGGCACTCTGTTGCGAGCCGTCCAGTCCACTTATGTGGACGGCAAGGCATGCGTACGGGTGGGCAGTAACAGGTCACCCTGGCTTGACGTTAAAATCGGCGTCAAGCAGGGTTGCGTGTTGTCCGCTAGACTGTTTATAATATATCTGGACAAAAGTCTTCAAAGACTGAAAGCGATGAATGAAGGTGTACAAATGGGTGACTTAGTGGTAAACCATCTACTTTATGCAGATGACGCGGTTTTAATAGCGCCAACAGCCACTGATCTGCAAACACTAGTCACAGTTATGAAAGACGACTGCATGATCAATGGCTTACACTAGAATGTGAAGAAAACCAAGATTATGGTTTTTGAAAGGGAAGAAACCAGAACGAATGTAAGGATTGTGGTTGGTAACGATGTGCTGGAGCAAGTGAATGAGTTTGTATATCTTGGATGCGCCTTCAGTAAGGATGGGAAATACACCGCTGACATAGAGGAGAAGAGTGAGTGCAGGGAACAGAGTGAATGGTGCGATGGGAAAGCTACTCGGGAGCCGGCACTTAAGCCATAAGGCGCAGCTGGCCATACATAACGGAGTTCTTGTCCCAACGCTGTTATATGGTAGCGAGAGCTAGGTATGTAAGAAGGAGAATGAAAGTAGGATAAATGCGGTAGAAATGCGAGCTCTGCGGAAGATGTGCGGAGTGAAGCTGACCGACCGCATTAGCAACAGCATAGTAAGACAGCGAGTAGGTATGAAAGATAGTATCGGTGTAAAGATGAGAAAGGGCATGCTCCATTCGTTCGGGCATATAGAAAGAATGCCAGAGGAAAGAATGACAAAACAGATATACAATGTGAAAGTGGAAGGATGCAGGTACCGGGGAAGACCTAGACTATCTTACCATGACCAAATAAACCGTGTCTTAGCTGAAGGGCAAGTCAAGAGTCTCCGTAACCGGCGAGCGTGTATGAGACGAACTATGAGAGTCGAGGAAGCCAGAGAGGTATGTAAGGAAAGAACCTGTTGGAACTCTGTACTCTCTGCCTACCCCGCAAGGGATCTGGCGTGAGGTTATAGATAGATAGATAGATAGAAAATTAATTCACAATATGAAAATTAATTCTTAAAATCATACATATTTTTTTTGATTTATAACAAATCTTTAAAGCTTTTCACGAAGGCTTGGTAGTAGTTTAGAGCGTAGGATGCTCCGCTTACTGGATTGATTATTTGCTGGTTCGATCCCCGCACGGGACTTATCTAAGTGCATCCCATAATTTTTTTTTTTTTACACGAAACGTAGCTCCACTAGGAATTATCCCTGTGTCGTGAGTGCGTTTGCCAACATAAATTTCACGTACCCAAACTAGCAGATTGAAATAAATATTTGTCCCGTGCGAGGATCTAACCCGCAATTGCTCGATCCAGTGGGTGGAGCGCCTTAAGTTCTTAACCACTGGACCAAGCCGTTCGTAAACCGTCAAATTTCATACCTGGATTTTTATGTATGTAAATTTAATGTTTGTAAGCACATCCCACGATACAGAAATGAGTCCCAATGGGGGGAAACTTTTTATTAAAAATTCTAGAAAATTTTCAATAATATCGCTTTAACAATTTCGCCTTGCAATTGTCGAAATAGAATAGTTCTATCCAATATTTTCATTTTCGTTATCATGACAGTTTAAACTAACATATATATTATATTTCAAACTACCATGATATCGTCAATGAACAAATGGATAATACTAGTAGAGTCCTATTTAAGAAGTACATAAAGTATCCAGGGGCACAAGGGATTCTAGCGACAAATCGGCTTATAAATTTCAATATCGGTGCGCGCCCTGTGATCGGAGGCTTATACATCACGATGAGCTTTCGATAAAGTTCATAATAAACCGTTGTTATAAGGGTCTATACCTAGGTGGTGATTTTTGATAGCAAGTGAACGAGTTTGTGTTTCTTATATGCGGTTTGAGTAAAGATACGTATAACACCACTGAGGGCTTAGCACGAAAAGATTGACTTTAAGGTGACGTCACTGAGTAAGTGTCCATGTTTATTTAGCAAATTTGTAGTATGAGAACGACGGTATATCAACTCAATAGCATCGCGCTGATCTCATTCTTTTCGCAATAACCCCTTTGGTACAAAGAATAGAGTGAATTCAGGAAATAGAGAGAATGGGGCGATGAGTAAGCTTAACTAAGATTTGTTACTTATCAATCTTTACCAAGACTTACCTATGCACTTCAACACATTATAGACCCGTCTTTGTACTGGCCATCCAAGATTGTGGTGTCCCTTCCGTGGATACTATCCGGTCATTGTCATGATGCTAACTTTTATAAACCAATTAACATCAATCAAGAAGCTTAGCACAACAATAGGCTTGATAGAAAGCGTCTGCTTATTATAAATTTGGTCTCCGACCACCATGTTTCACAAGGATGAGTCCGAATTACTAGACAATGTTGACATCCCTTTGAAATGTTTGCCACAGTCATATTTCAATGTTGGAATACAACGCCATCCTCTCAAACCCTTATCACTATTAAACAAACATTTATAAGGAATAATACCGTTCAGATTATTATCATTGGTTACAAATGATCACTAATTAAACCTCGGTAACGACCGTTTCGGGGCCCAGCTGAGTGTTATAACAGGTATTGTACTTTCTGTAAATTAAGCTTTACAGAAAGTACAACACCTGTTCATAATGAGTATGATTTTCTTTATGAAACAATTTGTTTAAAAGCAAGAAAGATTGTGATTTTAATTCGAAATTAATAATACCTTGACGTCTTTGAGGCGCTCGCTATGTAGTTTAGCCGAGTAAGTTAAGTCGAGTTAGATTCGGATAGTCCAAGATGAGTGACCTTTTGTGTTGCCAATTTCGAGCGTCTCCATGTATCTGTAGGGATGCTAAGCCGATCGTTTCGCCTATCACTTAAGCCGAATTGGTAGTCTTATGAGCAGCTTGACAAATGTCAATAGCAAGTGGTCACAATACCTGCCTTCGGCAATGTGAGGCCCGCGTCGTACGACCTATTCTCTTCGATCTCGATTTATTAGAGAATGCCTTTACCCAGCACTAGGACAGTACCTGGTGATTATAACTCCATAATGAAGTCATCATCAGTCAGTCAGTTGAGGCGCTCGTAGCGCTGTGCGACCGTGGTGTTTTTACCGATCACCAAGGTTAAGCAGCGTTCGACTCGGTCGGCCTGAGATGGGTGACCGTTTGTGGCATTTTCATATTCGAGCTTCTCCGTAATTCGGAAGGCACGTTCAGCCGTTGGTACCGGTTACCAGTTAATGTGGTAGTCGTTAAGCCGAGTTGGAAGCCTTAAACGCGGCTTGATAAGTTCCAACAGCAGATGGCCGCAAACCTGCCTCCACCAATCCGCGTGGTGGAGTATGACCTAATATCTCTCACCTCGATTTGTGAGAGAAGGCCTTTACCCAGCGGTGGGCAGTATAGGCTGATATTATCATTATATTAATACGTGAAGCAAAAACTTTGTACCCCTTTTTACGAAAATTGCGCGGACGGAGGAGTATGAAATTTCCCACACTTATAGATTATATCGAGAAGGAGTGCAGAATGCTAATATTTTAATAAATTATGCATTAAAAATACATTAAATCAATAAAAAAAAACATTACACACACTACCATGTATTTGACACAATACACTTCAAATTGGGAATGGATTAATATTGTTTGTCATTAATATTATTTGTCTATAGTCTTACTGAATGTCAAACATAACCAGCAAACGATGAGAGATTTTACAAAAAACATCGCTTACAAAGAAGTTTTGTATCATTAATTAAATTATCGAAATATGTATGTTAAGTTCAATGGACAGCATTTTTTTATCGCATGGATTTTTGTAAAAAGTATTCTTTATTTTAATCATTTTTTGTTTTAAGTAAAACTTCATATACTTTGTTTGAAAAAAATAGGCAAATTAACAGTGTACCCTTGGCGAAATCTGTGATTATAGAAGTATAGTCTTTGACAATAGAACCTTAATAATGTTCAAACTTATTATTTAAATTAATTATGGTCGAAGTTCGACCAATGGGCGACACTAGTTATTATAATACGTGAAGCAAAAACTTTGTACGCCTTTTTACGAAAATTTCCCGGCCGGAGGAGTATGAAATTTCCCACACTTATAGTTTATATAGAGAAGGAGTGCAGAATGCTAATATTTTTTTTAATTAGGCATTTTATGTATTAAAAAATACATTGAATCAATAAAAAAACCATTACACACACTACCATGTATTTGACACAATACACTTCAAATTGAAAATAGATTAATATTGTTTGCCTTTAATATTTGTCTATAGGAAGAATGTCAAACGATGAAAGAGTTTTTACAAAAAACATCGTTTACAGAGAAGTTTTGTATCATTAATTAAATTATCGAAAAATGTATGTTAAGTTCAATGGACAGCAATTTCTCTTTGTTTTCTTAGGTTTCAATAAAAAAAAATATAAAAAAGAGGTGTTCTTTATTTTAATCATTTTTTGTTTTTTTTTTGTTTGTTTCCATATAATTTGTTTGAAAAATGTGTTTTCGATTAATTTTCTGAAATATACTTGCTTAGGATATTAATGCGATCTGGAATTATGATAGTAATGATATGTACTTATCCCGAAGAAAATGCGGCTTTGAAAGGTTCCGTTTATTCGCTTTGAATGCCGGAACCCTAGGCAATGGTTTCTGCCACTTATGTATGTATGTCACATTTCCGTATAACGCCGGCTGCACGTACTCAGTATGTTGAAATATAAATAATAGAACATATACGAGTATACTACCTCATAAACCTACAGCTCTCAAGATAAAATATGCACGACACCAGTTTTGAATTCACCTGTATCTTTACCGAAATTTTACTTAGGCTTCATGTCATGTTGCACCCTTAATATTGCATGCTCGAATCCGTAAAACCCGTTGTGTTTCACCCTTAGTTATAGCACAGAGTAAGTTATTGTCTGTCGACATAGGATTTAAGTTTATGTAAACAAATCAAGATTAAAAGTCGATTTGGCGTTTCAAAATAAATTGTACAGTCAGCAACGTAGGTTGTTTAGCATTCTTAGTTTTTCAAATCAGTTATACTCTCTATTTTACAAATTTTGGTAGACATTGTTAAAAACCAAATTAGTAGTAACATATTTAAATATATTTAGATCAACAAAAATAATGGATTTGATGCAAAATAGTGTGCAAGCGATTTAGAAAAATGAGAAAGTTAAACGACTTTACTGAACATACCTGTATTAAAAGATATGATAATATTCTATTTAATTACTGAAGAATTAATAATTTAATTCATTTGGAAACTATGAGTTTTACATTATATTGTTTAACTTTAGTTAAATACCTAATCTGACAGACTATAAGTACTTATTGGTGTTAGAATATAGAAATCTATATTCTGTGTTGAAAAACGATAAAACAGAAACAATATTGAATTCTTCTCACTGCCTAGGGGTGTGGGTGGCGATCGTGGAGTGACTTCGAATCTCAGGTGAGAGAACATGTACTTTTTCTGTAGAATGATTCTCAATTTCTCAACAATACCTAGTCCGGAGTCCCGAATTATGTGCGGTTTAATAGGAATACGTTCGCTTGCTCTTACGTTGGGATCTAAGGCCGTCCGTGTTATGTGCGTATACACAGTACACCTCTGCCACCCCCGCTTGTGGAATATAGGCCCGAAGTTGGCGGATATACTAGGAGGGATCAAACAGTAGTGAGAACGATAGGCAGAGCAGGCATAGCTCAGATACATATTTGTAATATGAATAAAAAAAAGAAATCTTCGATTCTCTTTTGTTTTTTTCTGAATGTAGTCATTTGTTTGCTTCGTGTCGGAACGTGTTCTCGAAAATGGAGAAAAACGAAGTGCGAGCCGTTATTATATACCTCTGTTTAAAAAAGTTAACGACGCAAGAGATTCATTGCGATTTGGAGGCAACATTAGGAGAGACTGCTCCGCCGTATTCCACTGTCGCAAGGTGGGATTCTCAATTTCGAGTAGGGAGAACGAGCACGGAAGACGAACATCGTTGCGGCCGTCCATCGACGTCAGTCACCCAAGAAAATGTTGCGAAAGTCGAGAAAATTGTATTGAGCGATCGAAGAGTTACCATCCGACACTTAATTCAAGAAACGGGCATTTCATATGGAAGTATTTAATCCATATTGAAACAATCTTTGAATATGATAAAAGTCTCCGCAAGATGCGTGCCGAGAATGTTAACCGACAGTCAGAAACAAAATCGACTTGACATTTCGAAGATATTGTTGGACAAGTTTCAAGAAGATTCTGAAAACTTTTTGTCTCGTTTCGTAACAATGGACGAAACATGGGTCTATCATTTTGATCCCAAACCAAACCGCAATCTTCGCTATGGAAACGGCTATCATTACCGACCCCGAAGAAGTTGCATGTCGTGGCTTCGGCTGGCAAGGTTGTGGCCTCAATATTTTGGGACTCAGAAGGAATATTGTTGATTGATTACCTGGAGCGTGGAACCACTATTACAGGCCAATATTATGCAGCTTTAATTCCCACGTTGAAGAATGCCATCAAAGAGAAAAGGAGAGGGAAACTTCGAAGGGGCGTGCTGTTTCATCACGACAACGCACCCGCGCACAGGTCGGCAGTTGCGATGGCTGCTATTCAGAAAAATGGCTTCGAATTGGTTGACCACCCCCCTTATTCACTAGATCTGGCGGCTAGCGATTTTTATCTGTTCCCCAAATTGAAAAATTACTTAAGGGGAAACAGGTACGAAGACGATAACGAGGTGATGGATGCCGTGGAGAGCTTTTTGCAGGACCAAGACAAAACTTTTTTTGTGAAAGGGTTTGAAGCCTTGGAAAAGCGCTGGACTCGGTGTGTAGAGAGACTCGGAAACTATGTAGAAAATAAATTATTAAGTTATCAATAGTCATTATATTCTATCTCATTCTCACTACTTTTTGATCCATCCTCGTAGGTTATTCAGTCTGCTCTACCTTTCATTGTATTAATAATATATAAGATTCATTATTCAAGTATACACACAAGTATATAAGTATATTCAAGTAAACACTAGTTTCTGCCCGTGACTTCGTCCGTGTTAGGTTTAAACAGAAACCTAACATTTTTGCGGGATAAAAAGTATCCTATGTGTTAAACTAGGTAACAAAGTATCTGTGTGCCAAATTTCATCCAAATCTATTCAGTCATTTTTTTTGCGTGATTGACTAACAAACATCTAAACATCCAAACATACAAACTTTCACATTAATAATAATCATCATCATCATCTTCATCTCAGCCTATACTTGTCCACTGCTGAACATAGGCCTCCCCAATCGCTTTCCAGCGTAACCGGTCCGATGCCACCTGCATCCAACGACTTCCTGCGATTTTCACAAGATCGTCGGTCCATCTGGCAGGTGGTCGTCCCACGCTGCGCTTGCCAATACGTGGTCTCCACTCTAGAATCTTTCTGCCCCAACGCCCGTCCGATCTTCGCGCTATGTGGCCCGCCCATTGCCACTTCAGCTTGCTAATCTTAAGGGCTATGTCGGTGGCCTTGGTTCTTCTACGAATCTCCTCATTCCTGATTCGATCACGTAGAGAAACGCCGCGCATTGCTCTCTCCATAGCTCGCTGAGCAACTCTGAGCTTTTTTATGAGACCTATAGTAAGAGACCACGTCTCTGATCCATATATCATCACTGGTAACACACATTGACTAAAAACTTTAGTCTTTAGGCACTGAGGTATTTTGGATGAGAAGATGTTGCGCAGTTTCCCGAACGCTGCCCAGCCGAGTTGGATTCGTCGATTGACCTCTCTCTCAAAGTTAGACCTACCTAACCGGACTACCTGTCCCAGGTAAATGTATTCGTCGACAACTTCAAGAGTAGAGTTCCCAACGGTGAGTGCGGTGGGTACGACATGGACGTTAAACATTATTTTTGTTTTGTCCATGTTCATTTTAAGACCCACTTGTTGAGATACTCTGTTGAGGTCGCCGAGCATTCGTCCTAGATCTTCCAGCGACATTAATAATATTAGTCGGATATACCTGAGCAAGAACACGTTGCTATAGTCTTAAATCAATGAAAAAATATTTTCTATAAATATATAAAATGTCTCATTGCCAAATAGAAAAAAAAAATCCGCGGAGGAAAGTAAATACTCGTAAAAGTAAGTCTAAGTTACAATCTTTTAAGGAAAATAATGTTTGGCAATTATTTTCTTGACTATTGACTATAGCTCATTATTTTTATTCATGGTATGGTATATAAGAATATCACCTAGTACCATCCTAGTACTAATCGAATGATATTATAAGTAAACTAAAAAGTGAGGACACTTTTATAAAGAATACATATTTAAATATGTTTTAAACATGTTAGTCATTGTTTTAAATTATTTTTGCTTTTTAGTTTTTTATTTTGCCTACCCTGCAAGGGATCTGGCGAGATAACGTAAAACACAACACCAAAACTATCTATCTGTATAGATAGGATGTTTTGGTGATGTGTTTTTTTTAAATATTAGATTGTCATTTAATTCCGAGTCGTGTTTAAAGTTACAACTCTATCATCATCTATTAAAAGTTGATAGAAATGCAGTCCATGTTATCCATGCCCTTCTATTAATTCTTATCGAAATAAATTATATTGTATTCAAGACCGTTTCAATACCCGTAGATTACTTTTTGAATTATTCAAATCGGACATTCCATTCAAAGGATACAACAGAAAAAATTTAAAAATGTCAATCTAAACAAAATACTAACAATATCTACCATCTATAACCTCACGCCAGATCCCTTGCGGGGTAGGCAGAGAGTAAAGAGTTCCAACAGGTTCTTTCCTTACATACCTCTCTGGCTTCCTCGACTCTCATAGTTCATCTCACGCTCGCCGGTTACGGAGACTCTTGACTTTTCCATCCTATAAGACTCGGTTTATTTGGTCATGGTAAGATAGTCTAGGTCTTCCCCGGTACCGGCATCCTTCCACTTTCACATTGTATATCTGTTTTGTCATTCTTTCCTCTGGCATTCTTTCTATATGCCCGAACCAACGGAGCATGCCCTTTCTCATCTTTACACCGATACTATCTTTCATACCTACTCGCTGTCTTACTATGCTGTTGCTAATGCGGTCGGTCAGCTTCACTCCGCACATCTTCCGCAGAGCTCGCATTTTATTTTATTTTATTTTATTTTATTTAAATAGGCACAGTAACAGACAGACAGATTACATCATTTATCTTAAGACTTACAATAAATTACATTTTTACATCTGGCGTCCTTACCAACTGTACACAACTTACACAACGGTTCATAATTAAGATTCAAAAATAGGATCGCAAAAGTAGCATGCATAATTATTTAAACACATAATAAAAAGAGTTGAAAAAATAGGTTGGAAAAGAGAGTAAAGCAATATGTTTATGCCTAACTGGTTATAATTTTATAAATATCTTCTTTAAATTTATTATTATTATCGTTGTAATTCCAAATATCGCATACATCAGCTATCTCATTGTAGGATTTTAACATTCTGTGAATGGGGTTGTTTTGAGAAACATTATTGTTGGAAGGAGGTATGCTAAACATTTTCTGATTACGTTGTGATCGTGATGGTATGTATAAAAGTAATTTTTCACAGAGGTTTGTGCCAAAATTACCGCCAGCAATTTTATGCAATAAGGTTAGGTCTGCAATTGTTCGTCTCTGCTGAAGACTTTTAAGATTGAATTTATGTAATCTATCATCATACTCAACAAGTTTCTTTCTTAATCCATATTTAGAACACAAGGCTCTTAAAAAACGTACTTGAATGGCTTCTATATTTTTAATATGTTTGGTATAGATAGGCGACCATATGGAGGAACAATACTCAAGGTTACTGCGTACGAGAGATACATATAGTATTATAAGTGGTTTTGCAGTTTTGAATGGTTTTGCTGTCCTTAAAATGAAACCTAACATTTTGTTTGCTTTCTTAGTGATATAATCATAGTGGGGTCTAAAAGAAAGTGAACTATCATAAATAACACCTAAATCACGAATCTGATTGACTTTAAGTAGTCTTGTCCTTTTAATTTTGTAATTATATTGAATAATAGTCTTATTTTTAGTAAAAGTCATAACTTTACATTTCTCCGCATTTAAATTCATTCTATTATCTATACACCAATTATGTATACGATCAATATCGCTTTGGAGGGTTTCACAATCGTTTGGTGTGAGAATTCTTTGATAGATTTTTATATCATCCGCATATGCTAAACAATTGCTTTGAATAATGTATAGGAGATCATTAATAAATAAAAGGAATAGCAACGGACCTAAATTTGACCCTTGTGGTACACCAGATGTGGGTGAAAAAGGTATTGATTCATATCCGTGTAAAGCCACAAGCAATGTGCGGTTCAAAAGATACGAAGTAAGCCACCGCAGCAGATTTCCATGGATGCCCAAGTAATCCGCTTTAAGTAGTAATATAGTGTGGTCAACGCGATCAAAGGCCTTAGCAAAATCTGTGTAGATGGAATCAACTTGAGCTTTCATATTGAAAGCGTCGCACAGATAATTGGTATACTCTAAAAGGTTCGAATTTGTTGATCTTCCACTAATAAAACCATGTTGTTTGCAGCTGAGAATGGAATATAAATGATTGTATATACGTTCATATACTAGACTTTCAAAGACCTTAGCAAAACAATTTAGAATACTTATTGGGCGATAATTTGTAACATCACTCTTGTCTCCAGACTTATGAATTGGTATAATGCGGGTAATTTTCCATAGTTGCGGAAACTGGCTCTGCAACGATTTGTTGTAAATGATTGCCAGTGGTTTAGCTAATGTTGATGCGCAGAGTCGTGCAACAATAGGTGGTACATTATCCGGCCCTGCGCCCTTCCTTACATCTAGATTTTGTAGCTTACGATAGACATCTTCAACTGTTATGTGAATACTGTGAATAGTATGAGTGTGAGTTGGAAATTCAGGTGAATAATTAGTTGGTTTATTTGGTCCATAAACCGATGAGAAATAATCTGCGAAAAGGTTAGCAATATCAGTGCCTGTTTGCGCTGTTTGGTTACGATAGAACATTAATTTTGGTATATCGTTGGTAATATTTTTGTTTTTTGTGTACCTCCAAAAAGATTTAATACCAACATTAAGGTCTGCTTCAACTTTAGCAATATATTTTTGAAAACATATTTTCATGACAATTTTGGTTCTTTGTCTTAGTAATGTAAAGGTGTCATAATCACGGGGATTTTGGTATTTTTTAAATTTCGCATGGTATTTCTCTTTATTGTTCATAAGCTTTATAAGATCATTAGAAAACCATATAGGGTATTTACGTTTTCTAACTTTTGTTTTAGGAGTATTTTTCTCTATAGTCGTCCACAATATATTATAAAACCAGTGAAGGAAAGTATCACAGTCCATAGATGTCGCGTTAGATTCCCAATCAATATACTTAAATTCCCTAGAACAAGCCTCATAATCTGTTTTATAAAAACAAAGTTTGGGTTGAATCCTATTGTTTTCCAACAGTGGAGCAAAACTGTCAAACGTCAGTAAGAGCTCGAACGGGGGATGATGTTCATCAACACGACTTAAACCCGATGTACGAGATAGACTTATATTGTGTAGATCAGTCAAAACAAGATCTAATATACTTCCCGAACTATTAGTTACATTGTTGAGTTGTGCTAGGTTTCCTAGATATATGAAATCTCTTAGCGTTGTAGCCTTTACACCCGATACGTCGCTAATTTTGTTATTTTTCCACGTTATATTGCGTAAATTGAAGTCTCCTATGATAATAATTTTGGAGTGTTCAGTCGAGTTCATTTCTACCGCATTTATCCTACTTTCATTCTCCTTCTTACATACCCAGCTCTCGCTATCATATAACAGCGTTGGGACAAGAACTCCGTTTTGTATGGCTAGCTGTGCCTTATGGCTTAAGTGCCGGCTCCCGAGTAGCTTTCCCATCGCACCATTCACTCTGTTCCCTGCACTTACTCTTCTCTCTATGTCAGCGGTGTATTTCCCATCCTTACTGAAGGCGCATCCAAGATATACAAACTCATTCACTTGCTCCAACACATCGTAACCAACCACAATCCTTACATTCGTTCTGATTTCTTCCCTTTCAAAAACCATAATCTTGGTTTTCTTCACATTCAAGTGTAAGCCATTGATCATGCAGTCGTCTTTCATAACTGTGACTAGTGTTTACAGATCAGTGGCTGTTGGCGCTATTAAAACCGCGTCATCTGCATAAAGTAGATGGTTTACCACTAAGTCACCCATTTGTACACCTTCATTCATCGCTTTCAGTCTTTGAAGACTTTTATCCAGATATATTTATATCTACCACATTATAAAATAATGTGGTAGATATTTCTAGTTAGTGACATTCTTGTTTCTGAGCCGTTGATTTATGGTCGGTCCTAATATTTAACTAACAAATAGATTTGCTTACTGTCAGTAGGATTTTAACAGATTATTTATATGAAATATGTTAAAATTCTACTTGTAGTTGGCAAATTTATCCTCGAGTTAAATATTGAACCGGCCATATCGGTAACTGTATCGCTATATAACAAATTGTCACGAGCTAAAATAACATGGTAGATATTTCTAGCCATAGCCATTGACATCTCGCTTCAGTTGTTCGAAGCAATCGTGGCGAGGTAGCGCCATTAATCTTGGTCCCAACTCGAAAATGGACGCGATTAAATGTCACGAGAAATGGATTCCTTCAAAGTAGTTGATCAACAATTCGAAGATAAGTGGACTTAAAATATGTATTTCTCTTAACATTTGTAAAACTGATTTTGTAAGTTGACTTTTTGTAATATGAATTAGTGATTGATTATGGAAAATGAGCTATTGCTTTGGGGCTTATTTCATGTCCTTCCCGAGCTTACTACCAAGGCTTACATTCTTGCGCTAGACAGTTTTATGTCCACATGTAAACCAGGGGGTTAGATATATGCAGGGGTAAGAATATAAGCAAGTCCTTTTTCGAAGTAATTTATTATCAACAATATACCGAGCTATTTGCGCCGTCCGCGGTACCTTTGCAGACGACTTGCAATTTCTATTTTGGTCTACACGTCTTCGAGATAAGGATACATTATTATGTTGTGTTTTGTCGTTTTAGTAACCAGGTTATTATTTTTTATTTTATTTTGGGTGGGTTTTCTTTTATTGAGACTAAGTCCGCCACACATTTCAACCATTGTTATGTAACTTCTGTAATCCAGGATCGAGAAGTTTACACTTGCTTATTATATTAGATAAGGTACCTATTTCCACCTCCTGAAAAAGTTCGGCATGTAATAAAATATACAAACCGAACATTACTAAGTGTGTGCCGGCCCAAGATTTGCGGAAAAGCTTTCATCTCGGAAGACCGCCATTAACACGCGCCGCGGCGGCCACGACACTTGGGATGATAGATAAATTGCCCTCCAATATATCATTACATAGATACATTACATAGATGTATAGTCAAGGGTTATATATGTATAGTACTTTACCGCAGTAATGTAATGTTGTAAAGAACTGCGTTATTATAAATACAGAGGTTTTTATGACAAGGCCTTCATCTACATTTTTGGCCTTCGGAATTTCGACCATGTGTCAGAATTTCGTAGGCGGTTGAAGTGGTTGCCTATTCGGCAGTGTCGGGATACTCTTATTCTCTCTTTGCTTTTCTCTGTTCTTAATAATCCAAAATCCCCCAGTATACCTTCGTGAACGCTTTGAGTATCTTGTCCCTAGGGGAAAACCCTGTCGCTCCACCTCTTCTCTTTTACTTAGTACACCCCGACATACCTCAAATGGATATGATAGCTCATTTACTGTGCGTGCTGTGTGTTTATAGAACTCTCTCCCTCACTCTTTACGTGATAACCCTACTCTACAGATTTTCAAGAGAAGAATTAGACAACATTTCCTATCTATGTAAGATGTTTGTACGTATGTCTGTATATATCTATGTAGTATATTATTTTATGGTATTGTATAGTATGTAGTACATTTATAGATATATATCTATAGTTTATACCTCTAATATCTTTTGTGTTGTACACTTATTACTATTCTCCTTTTGATGATTTGTTTTTCTATCACTCAAAGGTTTGCTGGTAGAGAACTCGACTTTGAGTTAAGCTCGCCTTTGTACATTTATCTATTCTTTAATTTTATTTTTTGTAACTATTTGTACAATAAATAATTAATATATTAAGGCCCTAAAATATACATGGTGTAATTTTAGTCGTCGTGGAGGCGTCGAAGGCCCACGTAATGTATTCAATGCCTACTGATCACTGATAATAAAAAAATAAAAAAGAACACATCCATAAGTCACGTTTACTTACTGACCTACTCGAATATCATAGCTCGGCTAAAAATCTAGAACACTGAAGGTATCTACCGGTCAGCTGACAAGCTGCGCATTAAATCAGTGTTGTTAAAGAGATCTTTCTTATTGAAGTGTCTTTTTTATATTTTTTAATTACCAGCGAACATTAGACATTAAATACACCGTCTGGGCCTTCGCTCCAGGACAGTTAGAATTACACCGTGTATTTACATACTCGACTGTACCTACATTTTTTTCTAATGCCTTAGGCGGTCGAAGTGATATAGTAGAACGATGTTTTTTAAGTTATCATCAAGGTTGAGCAGCGTTCGGCATGGCCAGTCTTGAGATGGTTGAAAGTTTGTGGCATTTCCACTTTTGACCGTTTCAAGTTGAAAACCTTACAGGCGGCTTGATAAGTTCCAACAGCTGGTGGTGGCAAACAAATTGTATTGAGTCTACGTGTTGAAGTATGACACTCATCTGTGAGAGAAGTCCTTTGTCAAGCAGTGCGATAGTATAGGCACATTTATTACCGAAATATATTATTTTCTTATATATATAGCGTCGTAACTTTAATAATAATAGTATTGAGTTTTAAGTTTAACAAGATGCAGGCGTATACAAGCTTGAATGTAAATGTGGTCTCTCTTACATGGGACAAACAAAAAGATCGATAAAAACTCGGGTAAAAGAACACATAGCTGACCTAAAACACCGTCGCTCAAAAAAGTCTGCAGTCTGTTAACATGTCCTTGTCTGCACCTGCCATAACATCAGATTTGATAAACCTCAAATCCTCGTGAAAGAACATCGATTCCTACCAAGGGCGGTTTGCGAGGCTACTGAAATCAAAAACATGCCAATTTCAATATAGAAGATGACTGGGTACTTTTATCGACTTAGGATCCAGTAATTCAAATTATAAAATTCAAAACCAAGCATAATACTGCAAGACTTCAAGACACCGTGTGCCCATTCTGTGTAGATTGGATCAACGAAAATACTTAAGTGTGAGGGTACCCTGGAACTACTACGCCTTTTGAACGTTTAAAACCTCAGTCATACCCGTGACTATGGGTGCTGCAAAGCACTAGAGACGTGGGGAACTTCAAAATAAACCGTGATAAAATCATTTTATTTAAAAATAGATTTATATTGAGTAATGATAGTGCCACACAAAATTAAACAAAAAAAATGACGTTACCAAACGTAACGCTGTTTAAAATTTTACCTCTTTATGAAAGTGATATTGTCTAGTATCAAGATAAAACTAGTAGAGAAATGGCTCTCCCTTATTCCATGGACGCCATTATTCTCTGTCAATTAATTGATACGTCAGCTATGACGATGTCAATATATTTTTTAATAAAGAAAACTTTTGCTCGTTTTAGATATAGCTTTGGGCATTGTTTCTAAAACCGAAGTTGGACAGGCTTCCACCCACGGCCAAAAGTTTCTCCGCAGTACTCGCTTTTACCAAAACTAATACAATTTCCGCATAGAGTAGTTGAACAGATTGCGGTAGTAACAAAGTATATACTTAAATAGGTACATAAATCCTTTTTAATACTGCTGAAAGGTTTTCTACGTATCAGGCCGCAGTAACTTTCGCGGGAGATGCTGATAGCGCTATAGAGCCGTTTCCATTTTGGAGCGTCTTCGTGCTTTAGAGACGTAAATTATGGCGTTGGTTCGGTTATTTCTTCATTTGGTAATCGATAAGCTAAGTTGAAAGCTTTATAGATGGCTTGATTAGTTCCAACAGTAGATAGCGACAGTAGGTAGGCCACATATCTGCATTCACCGATGACTGATTTCACCAAATGACTTATTCACTCTCAACTCAATTTGCGATAGTCTTATGATAAATATACATTTATTGGATGAAAGTCAACTAGTTAAATATAACCACAAAAACCAATTCAAGTTAATTTAAACTCTTTATGAATAGTTACTATCCTATCACTTACTATTCCTCAGCTTTTATTGGGAAAGTATGTAATTTATTTTCTTAAAAATAATGCAATGAGGACATGTATACGTATAGAATTGTAGCCAAACTGCTCTCATAATGATCAGTAGTCGGATTTAGGCTATTAATATTATAAACGCGAAAGTTTGTGACGATGGATGTATTGATTTTTGTTACTATTACGCGCAAAAACTACTTAATGGATTTCGATAAAACTTTTTGTAATTTATCTTAGACATTAGAATAACACAGGCTATTATTTATTAAGATACATATACAGATGAAGTCACAAACGGCTACTAGTCATCAATAACTAGCACTTAAACGCGCAGTTACTTACCATAGACGAATTTACTTCGACGCTCCTCTGCACCTACCGTCCTCCGAACTGCTGACTGTATCTCCCAAGCTTTGTCAAATTTACGCATCCGTTCAATCCTCGAAATACGCACTCGACAAATTTTTACATAATCCTTAACGCGTTTTTCAGAATAAAACCTTATTTGCATTATCGTAAATAATATAGTAGCGTAACACTATTCTAACAATTTAGGACTCAAGTATTTATTGTAGCGAAAAAATCGTAAATATTTTATGTGAAACATGATTGAAAGAAACCCTGTGGAGAAGAAAATTAACGGCGACCGTAAACACTCGAAACTGAGGACCTGAGTCGCGACTTTTTTATTGCAGGGCAGAGGAGTTTCGGCGTAGATATATTTCTTATGATCGTATTAAGAATATTATCCACTCTTAGGATTTCATAAAGGACTGTTTCAATGAACGAGTTTTTTGCTTTCAAGTTTTCTCTCACTACATGCTTCAAATAGTTATATACAGGAGATGTTTGTAGCGCTATGCGACTGCGGTGTTCTAAGCGATCATCAAGGTTAAGCAGCGATCGGCTCAAACTCAAATAATTTATTTTGTATAAGCCCTGCGGGGGCGCTTACAAATAATCAATTTACATTTTTTTTTTAATCTAATTCAACTACAAATCTACCACCGGATCGGAACGCGGCCTCTACTGAGAAACTCAGCGGGCTTGTGTTTTTTTTAATTTAATTCTCTTTCTCTTATTTCCTTTTTCATATTGTGTGGATACAATGTTTAGGTTACAATCTAGCTCCAGTGTGACGCCGTACGTCCGAGATATGAGGCTAATGAATTATAAAGAGGGTCTGAAGGATTTCAGATGGACCAGACCCCACAAGCAGTACCCGTTCATTTGTATGACTACTGGAACAGCCATCACTCCCCTTAATTTCAAATATCATCAAAAAGTCGACAGGTATCTCGCATCACTTTTTTAAAAAGGAAGAATCTAATTGGATGGGCGAGAGAAAAAATTAACAAGACCCTCATCTGACGTCAGATAGCGGTCCCTTTTCATAAACAGATTTACACGTGTTTTCCCTGCAAGGGTTAATTACCTACTTGGGGTATCTTTAACGCTGGCGAAGATAAGGGTTACGCCCATATACCTGAGAACTTCTTTTTGAATTAATTAAATTATTAATTTTAAAAAATACGTTGTTAAAAAGATCCTCGGATCATGCGTAGGTACATTATCGTCAAAGCACACCTAGTGAGAAATAATCACTGAGTATGGAGTAGAAGTTCGTACTACGCGAAAACAACTGGATCACACTATTATTTGTCTTGTGCGGGAATCGGTTATTACACAAGTTATATAATTTTATGTCTGTCTTTAAAAAGAAGTGGCCCCACAATTTAAATTTTCCTATGTCGTGAGTGTGTTTAGAAGCTTGAAATAAACCGTCAGCCTCGTCTGTAAAACTACGTTGGTATATGGAAGTACCGTAAAACACAAATTCGATTTTTCGAAACGTTACCGTTCGCTTACCATTATCCTGAAAACAATATGAAAACTATTTCCGAGAAGGATACTAAGTGATCTAAACCTCGCTTAAATAAAATGTAGTTTCACCAACTATTTCAATTATTAGATATTTGGGAAACGGATTGTTTACGCGTTGTTTTGTCTAAGTGTTGATAACGGCACGTCACAACAGTGAATCCTGGCATAAGCACAATGGAAAAACAGAATTGTAATAATATAACATCATTATTATCAGTTTATAGAAGTCTACTGCTGGATACAAGCTTCTCCAATTGCACACCACTGAGTACGATCCTCGGCTACTCTCATTAGTAATCTTGCTATGACGTTAAAAAGAGACATAAATAAACGCAGTTTTCCTTGACTCAGCAAAGTAAGATTACAATAATACTGCTTAAGAGATTATGGTAATCCCCAATTCCTTCCGGCCACTATACATACCTGCAAATGAAAGTGATATTTCGATTAAGTGAAATTGTATCTTAACAAGGACAAGGAGGCAACTAGCTCAAGGTCACCTCAATGAAGAAAGGCCTCGGCAGGGCAGTCGCTATGAGGGAGGGCATATAGTAGGTGTCTCGCCGTGGTGCTCTGCACCGGCCGGTGGGCAAGGGATTCTTCAACCTCCCCGACGAGGTTGGTGTCTGATCCTGTGTGCGGTATCTGTATTTGAAAGAAGGGAAGTAACGGCATAGGGAGAGTCGGTGAGAATATGCCGCCGGCGACGGTAGTGGCTGATAGTTATATATAATTTACATCGTCATAGCGACATTATTTTTTATTTTGATTTCAATATATTTACTAGCAATTAGTTCAGGCTGACGATAGATACTATGTATCTGCCATTTTATATACAACGACGTATAGGTACATTGTTAGCTTATAATATTCAGAATTTTGACCCGAGTCTTATCTGATGGAAAAGTCAAGAGTCTCCGTAACCGGCGAGCGTGTATGAGACGAACTATGAGAGTCGAGGAAGCCAGAGAGGTATGTAAGGAAAGAACCTGTTGGAACTCTGTACTCTCTGCCTACCCCGCAAGGGATCTGGCGTGAGGTTATAGATAGATAGATAGATAGATAGATAGGTAGTACTTTTGACCCTTCCAACTTTCGGCCTATTTCTGTCCTTAAGGTGGGTACCTTAAGTAAAGTATTTGAAAAACTCATTTTAAAACAATTATTAGGTCACTTTTCAACAAACAATCTACTCCATAACAACCAATTCGGTTTTACAAGAAACCGTTCTACAGTAGATGCGGGAGTAGAATTGTTAAAGTACATATTTGATGCCTGGGAAGAGTCACAGGAAGGACAAGTCAGGAGTCTCCATAACCGGCGAGCGTGTATGAAACGAACTATGAGAGTAGAGGAAGCTAGAGAGGTATGTAAGGAAAGAGCCTGTTGGAACTGTACTCTCTGCCTACCCCGTAAGGGATCTGGCGTGATGATATAGATAGAGAAAAGGGCTATTATAGCCATTTACAATCTAGCTCCTTAAGAATCTCTCAAAGATAAGTTTAGGAAAATAAACATTCTAACCGTTATTTCACAATTCATATATGAAAATTTGTTATATACAAGAAAGAATATTGACAAATTTGAAAAATTGAGTGATATCCACACTGTAAATACTCAGAGTAAAAATAATCTTGCTGTTCATGTCACGCATCTCCACAGAATTAGCAATTCGTCGCCAGTGTATACGCTTTTATAACAAACTTCCCTACGATATTCGAGACTTACCAGTTAATAAATTTAAAACCATAATCAAAACTAAATTATGTAAGAAAGCTTATTACAAAATCTCGGATAACATAGAAGACAGGACCGCGTGGGATTGAAGTGCCATTTTATTGATAGTAATGCTATGTATTGTTCTCTTATATTTCCGGCAATGTTAAAGCGTAGCGTGTTCTGCCTGACGAGCTTGTGATATTGTTGCTTTGTAGACACAATGTGGCTACCGTCTTTGGGGTTCTGGTTTGGTCATGCTCACTATAATGTCTTTGCTTGCGGTGGCTGTCTGGCGCGGGTCACTCCCTTCCCTCGAATATGGTTGAGGGGAGTGATGGCTGTTCCAGCAGTCATACTTGTGAACGGGTGCTGCTTGTGGGGACTGGTCCATCAGGAATCCTTTAGACGCTCTTTACGGATAACATCATTAGATTCATATCTCGATCGTAAGGCATCACACTGGAGCTAGGTCATAAACCACTTAATTGTAACCTAAACATTGTATCCACACAATATGATTAAAAAAAAAGAAAGATAATTAAATAAAGAAGACAAGCCCGCTGAGTTTCTTCGCCGCATCTTCTCAGTGGAGGCCGCGTTCCGATCCGGTGGCAGATTATTAATTAAATTAGATTTAAAAAAAAATATGTATATTGACTATTTGTAAGCGCCCCCGCAGGGCTTTTACAAAATAAATTATTTGAGTTTGAGTTTAGGAGGGGTCCTCTAGTAACCAACCAAACTCCCTTTAGAAAAGTTAAACATTTTTAAATTGTCTTTTGTTTTCTTAAACTAGCTATAATATTCACGACCTCATTAAAGTATTATATATAAAATGTTCCAGAGTTCTCTCAATGAATCTCAAAGCGGTAATTAAAACAAAGATTGCAATATCGGAATGAATGAAAAAAGCTTTCAGAGTATCTTCCTAATTACTTCATTGCCGGGAACTTTATAGGGAGTATTTTTAGATTAAGAAATTAATCAATTCTAGTTTTATATTCTAAAGTAAGTCCTGTAAGTCAGTACGTACTTTCGTGATGAAAAATTGCTTGGTCTTTTTTCAGATAGTGTTTTTTTGTTTGGGACTAAGCCCGCCACACAGGATAAGCCAGGCCTTGTAAGCCAGGATCCACAATTGTCTCCTTAGATGTTATCAAGGTTGAGCCTTGGGGTGTCCCTTTCTTTAATTGTCTTGGACCCAAACAAATTTAATTAGAAAAAAAAATATAACAGACGGGGTAGAAAAAAGTAAAAAATCCACTTCCATCCTTTGCAAAGCGGGAGACACAAAAAATGGCAAATCAGCCATAGAACAAAAAAGAGACTTTAACTAGGATAAGCCCAGTTGTAAAGCACCAAGCAAATTTGTGAGCCTTATATTTGATTTCAGTAATAGGTAATCAGATCTGATAGTATTTATACTTCTATACTTTTTATAAGTCATTAGAGATATTAGACAGGAACATACCTATTATGTTTCCGGGATATAAAGTATCAGACGTGTTAATTCAGGTTATAAACTGTGTGCCAAATTCCATCCAAATCCGTTTTTGCGTGATTGTGTAATAAACATACAAACTATCACATTTGTAATATTATTAGGAAGTAAAATTAATAGGATTCTCGTGTCAAATTTTTGTAACGGCACGACGTGCTAGTACGTAAGACAAAACGGTCATCTCACGCGTAGGGCAACGAAATCCGTAACATATGTCTTGTTGCGCCGCCTATGCTAGCCACGCAAGGCCTGTATTCTCTATGACCAAGCGGTGCACGTTACGACAATCTCATGAAATAATAATAATAATAATAATTGTGAGTGTGTAACGAAACCACGGACCCGAGTGCTTCAGAGAGTCGGTCAGGGCCCCTAACTCGACGTGTCTTTGTCGGTCGAGTGGAAACCGAAGGGTGCCCGCAGGACTCTCGGCTCTGGCTAGCCTTAATTGGCCGTCCAGAGAGGAGCCGTGAGAGCTATATCGACGTAGGAAGATAATGCGTTCCTACATCAATGTACTCCAGGGGTGGAAGTGTTAAAGGGCATAACGCCGCGAGGAACTTCGGAGAAAGCGCAGCACACCTCTCTACACCCCTGAGCCGCTCACACCGGTGTTGCCCTCAGTTGTCCTAGGACGACCGTTTGAGGGGCGGGCGAAAGGCTATCCCACCACACGCGTCCTTCTAGGCGCAGTGGCATAGCTTCTCGCCTATTTTGCTCGTCTGTCCCGACAAGCAATTTGGCGTGGTCTTGGGAGTAGCGCACGGTCGCAACGATCCCCAAGGCAAGTGTGACTGTATCCTGCTCGCGGTTGCTGCCTGCTATTGGTCTGGTCCTTCTGAACAGACATAACTAAAACAGTCGTGCGCTACCTTTCCCCAATTTTCGGTCCCATCCCTCCTTTTCCTCCCCACATGTCCCCCGGTTCTGTCCGGAAGTTTGGTTGCGCCTAGCTGCCCCCTTCAATCTCCGTTTTGGAGAGGGTCGGGTGCAGTGAGTGGCGCGTCTTGTCGGGTCGGCTGCTGGTCGTTCCCCTCTCTCCTCGCTCGAGGAGAGACTGGGAGCCTACAACTCGGTCCAAACAAGGTCGATTGAGTCGCTCGCTCCTTGCACTCTCCGTTTGAAGAGAGGGCAGGGAGCGGACATTCGTAGTGAGTGGTTGGTCGACGTTGAAAGGATGGTCAGCCCGATGTGCCCAATGCCACGGTCGGCGTGCCGCGGCTGAAAGGCGGAGGGGCTAAACTCCGCCCAGCGCTCGAAGCTGTGGATCAGCGCATAACCCTATGATAATGTCGCAGAGAAAAATGACACTACCCCAGGGAGGTACCGGCCTGTCCCAGGTCGGAGAATCCTCCCCAGGGCCCTCGGGCTCTGGCTGCCCCTCGTATTCTGGGGGGGGCACCTCGCTACATTCATCTAACAACCATGGCTATTCCAAAAAGGACTCCGATTGCTTATCGAGAAGGACACCAGTAGTGATGCTTGAGCGTTTCGACGCTGAACGCCCCGCATCATCTCTTGTGGACAGGATGAGAGTGGCTGCCTCGAAACTGTCCGAGTCACTTTGTGATTCGGATGATGACGAGGCGCCGCCAGAGAGCGTTGCTGCCATTACGGCGGTACGCCGAGAATGGGAGGCCGCCTTGAAAGAGGCTTCCGGAACCGCCTATGAGGACGGCGATATGTCGTTCTCAGATTCGGCTGCCTCGGTGGCGAGCGAAGAGCGTCGCACAATTGCGGCGCAAAAACGTCCTCGCAGTTTGGAGGTACGAACTTCCACCGAAGAGGTCGTCGCCAGGAAGGCTAGCAAGGTTTCGGGTGGTAGAGGAAGACCACCCACGACCGCAGATGGCGCCACGTCGAAGGTGGAGCTCGCAGCCCGCAAAAGGGAATTGCTGGAGCTCCAGGTCGAGGAAGAGCTGGCTGTTGACGCTGCCGCTCAAAAAGCGGCCAGCATGATGACATGGTCCCTTGGCCCGGCCGACCATAAGGAGGCTGCACTTCAACAGGTGCAAAACATCCTCCGAGTGGTCGGCTCGTCAAGGAACCTCAAGGGGACCTTCGTCAAGACGCTCAAAGATGCCGCCAAGGTCATTGCGCAGGCTGTTGACGGCATCTTTGACCTGACAGTTCCCCAGGAACTGAAAAAGGTGGAAGAAGAAAACTCTCGGCTGAAGAAGAGAGTGGAGTTTCTGCGCAGTCAAATGCAGCGGATGCACTCCGAACATCAGCCGAGTCCCCGCCCCGAGGATAGGAGGTCGCCCGCATTGGAGGCCTTCGCTGAGGCCGCCAAAGCGGCTTCCGCAAGGGTGACCCCGGTCGCGGCTGCTTCTGCAGCTGCGGCCCCCGCGACAGCTGTCCCAGCAACAGCGCCCCCGACGGAACTGGATGAGATGCGTCGCTCAATTGTGGACCAGTTCGGGGCGATGATGAGCGCCCGTTTCGCCGCCCTGGAGGACAGGCTGCTCCCGGAGCGGCGCCTTCGGCCGCCCCTGGCCTCCGACCGGCCGATCCCGCCCGTGCGATGGTTACTGTCCCGCCGAAAAAGGGAAAGGGAGGAAAGAGAGTTAAGAAGCGCAATACGCTCCCTGCGCCGGCACCCGTGAAGCCGGCTTAGGTGGAGCCCCGACCTCTCCCACCCCCGTCGACCGCGCCAGCCGCGGAGCTGCCGTGGGTTGAGGTTGCTAGGCGGAAAAAGAGGAAGCCTGCCGTGCGTCAAGCGGGGGGTGCACAGACGGACGGTGCTCAGGCGCAGACGCCTCAGCGCAAGCGCCAAACCAAGCGCGGGCGCAAGCCGCGATGCCTCGGCCGCCTCGTTCGGCTGCGGTTTCCATAAAGCTGCAGCCGGACGCCGCGGCGCGCGGCGTCACGTATGCGGACATCATAGTCCGCGCGAGGGGGCTGATAAATATAGAGGAGCTGGGAACCGGCCCCCTCGGTTTCAAAGTTGCGGCCACTGGGGCCCGTATGCTAGAGGTGGCAGGAGAAGAGAGCGGCCCTAAGGCGGACGTCCTGGCGGCCGCACTGAGTGCGGCGCTGCCCGCGGAGGATGTGGCCATCTCCAGGCCCATCAAACGCGCGTCAATGCGCTTGGTGGGACTGAATGATTCGGTCACAAAGGAGGAGGTGGTGGAGGCCGTCGCCCGTGCCGGGGGGTGCCCGGTGGGTGTGGTCAAGGCGGGGGAAGTTCTGCGTGACCGGACACCCCTCGGCACCATAGTGGTTAGCTGCCCGGTTGAGGCGGCAAGGAAGGTAGCTGCAGGTCGGCTTCTGGTCGGCTTCACTTCCGCGAGAGTCAATCTCCTGGAGGTGAGGCCGATGAGGTGCTACCGCTGCCTCGAACCGGGACATGTTCGGGAGCAATGCAGGGGGGGTAATGATCGTAGCGCGCTTTGCTTTAGGTGCGGAAAGCCGGGCCACAAGGCCGCCGGCTGCAAATTCGCGCCGAACTGCGCGCTGTGCTCCACGACCGGGCGAAATCCCGGTCATGTGCTAGGCGGCAGGGTAGGAGGAACGCGGATCGGTCTCCCGCTACGGTACCGACTCCTGGGACGCAGGTGCGGTCGACCGAATCGAGCGCCCCCAGGGCGCAAGATGCAGAGATGCCCATGGACTCAGATCTTACAGTCTGAGTACATGGGTGTCTCCAGCGAAATCACCTGGGTGGTAGACTCGGGGGAGTCTGTCGCCCAGTTCGAGGGGGGGACGCCATGCCGAGTGACACCGGCATGGTGCCTAGTAGGGAGGAGGGGAATAAAGGGGGCGCCTAACGCTCCCAGAAGGGCCTGCAAAGGCATTTCGCGTCGGGGCTGCAGTTGTCGTACAATGGAGTTCCTGTAGCCCCGACAATATGCGACTATGGTGTCACCGGAGAGTTTTTAGTCGGTACACTTGGTCCATCAACAGCCGGAGCTACGGCCCCGAGTTTTGATTGACCAAGGACTCCGACATAACCCACTCGTGTCCCCCGAGCACGGGCGGGTACCCATAAAGGGTTTTCTATTCGGCAAAAAAAAAAAAAAGGACGACCGTTTGAGGACCCATCTAGTAAGTGGCGACTCACCGCCGGCCACGGGTAATTAGGTAACACTAATTATGGCCGGTGTCGTCCCCTTTGAAATAGTCCAGTTTTTGTACATCAAACCTCATTTACATAGCCCTTGTTTTCTTCCCATAATTTACAACATTCCTTGCACCTGCCGGGGTCAGTTTGCTGGTTATGTTTCTTTATTTTCAGCAAGTGATCTCAGCAGGTGGCTTACATAACATTAACTTCTCGCAAAGGGCCTCTACGTGTTGGACCCATGTCCCCATGCAAGCCTTTTAAAGGCCCGGGTAAAGCCCGTAAATCTCAGGGAGATAATAATAATAATAATTTATTGCCAGAAAAGTTTGTACATATTGTAATTGTTTCTGGACTGGCAGAGGGCTGCAGAAGAAGTTGTCTATCGGCAAGGTCGCGGAGATTTTTCATTACGTTAATGATTTTTCGAGTGGGGCTAGCCTAGGGGGAGTGATAGCCTAGTGGTTAGACCGTTGGACTGCAAAGTCAAAGGTCTCGGGTTCAAACCCAGGTACGCACCTCTGTCTTTTCGAAAGCATGTGCGTATTAAAAATTAATTATCACTTGCTTTAACGGTGAAGGAAAACATCATGAGGAAACCTGCATGCCTAAGAGCTTCTCAAAGGTGTGTGAAGTTCGCCAACCCGCACTGGGCCAGCGTGGTGGACTATGGCCTAAACCCTCTCAGTTTGAGAGGAGGCCCGTGCCCAACAGTGGGTCAGTTTCTTAACAGGGCTATTATTATTATTATAATAGCGAGGCAGATGTGTTTTTTAAAACTTAAATTCTCATCCATAATAATTCCAAGATACCTAATGTCTTTTACTCGAGTGATCGTTTCGCAGGAACAAACTGACACTGCGAGAGTGTTATTGAGAGTAGAGCAGTAAGAAGCGTGTATTTTTATACTTTGAACATTTTGTAGGTCAGTTGCTTTTGTTTTGTGGAATGCTATACATTACATACATACGTTTAAGTGCGATTTGCCTGTTTCTGCTACATTTACTACTCTATTCCAGCTGGTATCTGTAAAAAGAACGACAGTATCATCCGCGTAACAAATAGTGTGTGCGTTCACCCTTTGAGGATTAAGTATATCATTGATATATATATAGAAAACAATGTTGACCCGAGAATGCTGTCCTGGGGTACCCCAAAACAAATTGGAAGCACTTTACTCTGAGTAGTGCCAACTTTTACACGTTAAAATTTTAGACTTAGGTAACTCTTAAACCATTTGTTAGGCATTCCCCTGATTCCGAAGCCAAATAACTTTTGTAACAGGATTGGAATAGACACTGTGTCAAAAGCTTTAGCGAGATCAAGAAAAACACCAAGGAAGTAGAGATTTTTATCAAGAGCGGCAGCAATAGTATCGGAGAGTAGACTTACTGCGTCGTCTGTATCAACAGACGACGCAGTAAGGAGTATCAACTCCTCCCTTAACCCGAATTGTTTGCTAGATAGTAAATTATTCTTCTCTAGGTAAGTAACGAGCCTTTTGTGTACTAGTACTAGTTCTCTAGTATTTTGGAAAATATGCTTAATAGTGATATGGGCCAATAGTTGCTGGGCGTGCCTTTATCATTTCCTTTATGAATGGGAGAGACCGTGACCAGTTTCCAAATTTGTGGAAAGGTTCTAGTGCTAAGACTAAGGTTAAATATATGAACAAGCGGTTTCAGTATCACACTCTTAATTGCCTTAATGAGAACTGGAGAGCAACCGTCAAAACCAGGAGCACTATCTATTTTTTGTTCTGAAATATACTTTTCTATTTCCTGCTGATGTGTATGATACATTTAGAAAGAGTTTTCAGGTGGCCTTAGCGCAGAGAATTTGTTTGCAAGATGTACTTCTGTGACACCTAACTTAAGTTTATTATCTGCTAGTTTTTTTCCAATAGTAGTAAAATAATGATTAACGCTGTCTAAAGATTCTATTGGGTTATTTTTTATAGTCATTAATTGTGATGCATCATTTATTGGTTTTGAGATATCTAAAATAGTTTTAACTGTTTGCCATCATTTCTTAGGATTGTTTTTATTATCTATAATGTTTTGCTTTTCGTACTGTGTTTTGTGTACCGCCGCGTGGTTCCCGGCTTAGAATAGGACCAACCCATCTCATCCCATCGGGTGTCGTACAAAGCGACTAAGGGAAAACTAGGGAATGGGCAGCAGCGTTCCCTTAACACTTCTACCATCAAAAACTGCGCTCGCCAACCCGCCTGCCAAGCGTGGCGAGTATGGCAAACACCCCCAATTTATTAAAATGGAAGATAAGAATAAAACCAGGCCCCTAGTCCCCGGCGGTCCTGTTCGTCCTGGCCACGGTAGCAGCTATGGTAACGACAGGACAAGGGGTGCTAAGAATCTCCGGCAGAGATTCGGCTACCACCAACATCGAAAATTGGCCCTGGTGACATACAATGCACGCACGTTAAGGACAGATGAGAAGCTTGTTGAGCTGGAAGAAGAGATAAACAAGTTGCGGTGGAATATTGTTGGTTTATCGGAGGTCCGAAGAAAGGGCGAGGACACGATAACCTTAAAATCCGGCAACTTGTTTTACTACCGGGAGGGTGAACAGCAGTCTCAAGGTGGTGTCGGATTTATCGTCCACAAGTCACTCATAGACAACATTGTGTCCATCACTAGTGTGTCGAGCAGGGTAGCGTACCTGATACTCAGAATATCCAAAAGATATTCGCTGAAGGTCATACAGGTCTACGCACCGACCTCGGCATACTCAGATGATGACGTCGAAGTAATGTATGAGGACATTAGTAGAGCCATACATACTTCCAAAGCACACTTTACAGTGGTTATGGGTGACTTCAATGCGCGGCTGGGCAAACGGGGCGATGATGAATTGAGAGTGGGGCAATTTGGATATGGGCAACGCAACCCCAGGGGTCAGAGGCTGGCCGAATATCTGGAGAAGGAGGGACTCTTTATGATGAACTCTTTCTTCCGGAAGCCGCCTCATAGGAAATGGACCTGGATGAGCCCTGATGGTTCCACAAAAAATGAGATAGACTTCATCATGAGCACCAAGCGACAAATATTTAATGATGTCTCCGTGATTCACAGGGTAAAAACCGGCAGTGATCACCGAATGGTCAGAGGCACATTAAATATTAATGTCAAAATGGAAAGATCGCGTCTGATGAAGTCTACGCTCCGACCTTCTTATGCACACATCCAAAACCCCGAGAACTTTCAACTCGAATTGGCAAACCGCTTCGAATTGCTAGACAGCAGCGCATCAGTGGACGAAATCAACAACAGGCTGGTAGAGACGGTCCATACGGTCGGGTCCAAGTATTATAAGCCCCACCGTAAAAATAGACCTCAAAAACTATCTAACTCCACCCGAAATCTCATGGCTGAGCGACGTTCTATGACGCTCCAAACCTCCGATGATGCTAAGTCCTATAGGCAGCTCAATGGACAGATACTGAAGTCCTTGCGTCACGATTTACTGTCCTTCAATACAAGGCGTATTGAGGAGACCATAGCACAGAACAAGGGCTCCAAAGTGTTCGCAAGAGACGCGTCTATTGGGCAAAGCCAGTTGACGAAGCTGAAGACGGAGGACGGAAACGTAACGTCGAATAGGTCAGAGGTGCTCAGGGAGATAGAGAGGTTCTATGGGCAGTTGTACACCTCAGTAGCTGAACCTGTTGTTGACTTGGTAAAAGACCCAAGAGCCAAGCTAACCCGACACTACACTGAAGATATCCCGGACATCAGCCTGTACGAGATTACGATGGCTCTCAAACAACTCAAAAATAACAAAGCACCAGGCGAAGACGGAATTACCGCAGAGCTTCTGAAAGCGGGCGGAACGCCGGTACTTAAAGTCCTTCAGAGGCTGTTTAGTTCCGTCTTGCTCGAAGAGAAAACGCCGGAAGCATTGAACAGGGGAGTGGTGGTACTGTTTTTCAAGAAAGGTGATAACACTTTACTGAAGAATTATAGGCCCATCACACTGCTGAGCCATGTTTATAAGTTGTTTTCGAGAGTCATCACGAATCGTCTCGAACGCAGGCTTGATGACTTCCAGCCTCCCGAACAAGCCGGTTTCCGGAAAGGCTTTAGTACCATAGACCACATACATACGCTGCGGCAGATTATACAGAAGACCGAGGAGTATAATCGGCCACTATGCTTGGCATTTGTGGACTATGAGAAAGCCTTCGATTCGATCGAGACTGGGCGGTTCTTAGATCTCTCCAGCGATGCCGCATTGACTATCGGTACATTGAAGTGTTGAAGTGCTTGTATAATAACGCCACCATGTCAGTCCGAGTACAGGGGCATTGCACGAAGGCGATCCTCATAAAAAGAGGAGTAAGGCAGGGAGACGTCATTTCTCCGAAACTGTTTACGACCACCTTAGAGGACGCCTTCAAGCTCTTGGAATGGCAAGGACTTGGCATCAACATCAATGGCGAATACATCACTCACCTTCGATTTGCCGACGACATTGTGGTCGTGGCGGAGTCGCTGGAAGATCTAGGACGAATGCTCGGTGACCTCAACAGAGTATCTCAACAAGTGGGTCTTAAAATGAACATGGACAAAACGAAAATAATGTGTAACGTCCATGTCGTACCCACCGCACTCACCGTTGGGAACTCTACTCTTGAAGTTGTCGACGAATACATTTACCTGGGACAGGTAGTCCGGTTAGGTAGGTCCAACTTTGAGAGAGAGGTCAATCGACGAATCCAACTCGGCTGGGCAGCGTTCGGGAAACTGCGCAACATCTTCTCATCCAAAATACCTCAGTGCCTTAAGACTAAAGTTTTTAGTCAGTGTGTGTTACCAGTGATGATATATGGATCAGAGACGTGGTCTCTTACAATAGGTCTCATAAAAAAGCTCAGAGTTGCTCAGCGAGCTATGGAGAGAGCTATGCTCGGCGTTTCTCTACGCGATCGAATCAGGAATGAGGAGATTCGTAGAAGAACCAAGGTCACCGACATAGCCGTTAAGATTAGCAAGCTGAAGTGGCAATGGGCGGGCCACGTAGCGCGTAGATCGGACGGGCGTTGGGGCAGAAAGATTCTAGAGTGGAGACCACCTATTGGCAAGCGCAGTGTGGGACGACCGCCTGCCAGATGGACCGACGATCTTGTGAAAATCGCAGGAAGTCGTTGGATGCAGGTGGCATCGGACCGGTTACGCTGCAAAGCGATTGGGGAGGCCTATGTTCAGCAGTGGACAAGTATAGGCTGAGATGATGATGATGACTGTGTTTTAACCCTGTAAAGGAGCCCGTTAAGGAAATTGCGGTATCGTTTATATGTAGTCTGTAGAACCATATTATATGGAAATTTTTTAGCTTTTATATGTAGTTTGTCTCGGTTTTGTTGGCATTTAATCAGTCCGGGTGTGATCAACGGCTTCAAGTTGCATTTGGATCTACTAATACTTACTTCAGTGGTATTTTTTGATATAGTTGCTTCTATGATGTTATTAAAATCCCCTGCAGCTTTATTTACGTCTAATTTATTTATTATTTCAGACCAGTCTTTTGCCAAAAGTTCGGAAGTTCAGCAGCTAAGTTTGTTTTAAATCGAGTCCGTTTCTGATTGTTCATTCTGACTCGCCGAGTAGATAAGCTCAATAAGCAAATATCATGATCATAGCCGATTTTTTCTTACAAATATATGGTCTAGACATGTCCTACCTCTTGTGGGTCTAGTGATAGCAGGTAGCAGTTCATGAGCAGCTAATAGACATTTATATTTTGTTATTAGTACAAACGTTACTTAGATTTAAGTTTACGCCCCCAGCAACTATACAGATTCTATTGTTGTGAGAACTTAATAATATATGGTCCAAAGATGAGAAAAACTTATTTAGATCATTGAAAGGGGGAGAGCGATAGATTCCAATAATAGTTATATCAGGGTTAATAGTTACCTTTAGAAAGTTGCACTCGTCGCATGTTGGTTCTTGAAAAATAGCCGACCACCTGTATTTTACGTATATCACTAATCCAACACTCTTATTTATAAAATGATGGGTGCGATAAGATTAGTATTCCGGAATTTCGGGTATTATAGAGTTTTCATCTAACCAGCATTCAGTTCAAATAATCACGTTTAAGTCTGCACCAAACCGAGCAAGAGTGACAAGAAATTCTTTAAAGTTGCGCTGAATGCTTTTAATATTAAACGTCAGAACATGAAAATTTAGATTGGGCTTTAAAAACTCACCATAACTTTCGGGACTCTCTATAGTAATACATTTAATAGAGAAACATTTGTCTAAGTCTTCTACGAAATCCATGTATTCAAAAAATCATAATTAAAATTATAAATAATGTATTGTAGAGAGAGAGTCCAACGAGACAGGTGTAGGCGTGTAAATGTAATGTTGTTGTTGTTGTTTTGTCATGTTAATAATAAGGGGTAGTTTAAGTGTGTAGTGTTTGATGTTAGAAAGTGTATATGAATAAATGTACAACTCTATGACAGGAACAAAGAATGAAACTATTAAAAATAAATTTGTTAACAATGTAGAAATAAAAATTAATTGAACAATTTGAGGTACGACTTGGTGCAAGAGATTACAGAGGTCCATTATGCTGCTCCAGATCTTCAGAGGATAGTATACGGATGACTGGTGAATTGTCTGCTTTTCTAATGTAGATTGACCCATTACGAGTCCAACAATAGCAAAAGTTATATTTCTCTGAGAGTAATCGTGCGTCACGAAATAACTTCCGGTTCACTTTTGAAAGTCTCTCTTTGATGTAAATTTTTTGAAGTGAAGTCTGTATAATATTATCGGAGGTAAGATTGCGCTTTTGTTTAGCAGCTGCTATAAATTCATCGCGTTTTAAACGACGGCGGAACTTAATTATAATAGTGCGTGGAGATCTACCTTCAGTTTTGTTCGGTGATCGAATTTTAGGACCCATTCTGGATATGTTATCAATGTCATCTAAACTCAACTCAACGCCAATCTTTTCGGATGTCTTTTGCAAGATCATAGTAAGGTTTTCACCATCCTGCTCTGGTACACCGACAAACTCCAGTTCGTTTGACATTGAGCATTGCTCCTGATAATTTAGGTTTTGCTGAAGGAGAGTTACAGTAGATCTTAAGTCAACAATTATATGATTGGCGTTATCCAGTTTTCTTTTATTTTCTTCTAGAGTTTGGTTTAGTGTGGAAGACAGAATTCGTAATTCTCCTTTTAAATCCATAACGTGTTATAGTATTCTGTATGCTACTGGAATACTACTAAACGATCATATCACTTAGTTATCGTAACACCGCGTTACGCGTTTAATTGGTCAGAGCAAATAAGAATCTTGATATTCTGTGAACTGAGATATGTTATCATCCTTATGAGCAAGACATTATTCAACCTTCTGACCTGGCATCTACACAAGGAATTCGCTTCAACGCCTCGTTAAATTCGTATACACAATTATTTAATTAAGGGAACCTTATCAAATTCGGTAGAATACGGCTCATGTCTTCCACATAGTGAGCGCGTTTCATACTTGACTATTAATACGCGATCGCGAAAGCGTGCTGTGCACGTTCAAGTTTATTGAGTAAATTTGTAGTCTGGCAAGGATGGCCAATTAAATTGATATCGTGACACTAACGTCAATCTATTTGTGCCAAGTCCTCAGAAATGCCACCACACATTCGCCACGCAAATTTAAATAAGGCTTAAGATTATCAAGCAACTGAGGTAAATCTGCGATCCTCACAAGCTCGTCGATTCATCTGGCAGGCGGTCGTCCCACGTTGCGCTTGCATTCATGCCCTAACGCCCGTCCATTCGTATGTGGCTAGCCCATTGCCACCTCAGCTTGCCTATGGGCTATGTGGGTGACCTTTGTTCTTCTACGAATCTCCTCATTCCTGATTTGATTGCTAGAGAAACGCCGAACATAGCATAGGTATACCTACCACTTATTAATTAATGAAAATGCAATGCAAGTGTTTAATAAGTTTAACATATTATTTTTCCTTTTTCAGATACATCCGCAACGGTAAGTTGCCAATGGCCAGTTATTTCATAATTATTTTTATGTTACTTAAGAAAAAATAAAATACCTAATGGTTTCAAATAATAATGTTTATTATATCTTCAAAATATTTGGTTGAATGGAATTGTATAACAATGGAATGAATAGTTTTATACCCACAAAGTCTATATTCGCGGATTGAAATCATTTGAGGCGCTGATTGAACGAAACTATTTGCATTTCGGGCAGCGGCTGTTTTCAACAGAGATGTAGATAGGTTTGACTGTGGTTTTATAGGTTTCATAGCATTCAAAAATCCTCACCTATCTGCCTTAAAGTAAGTTGTAGACGGCTTTCTAAAACCAATCTTTCAAGAAAATTTTTACCCCCCCCCCCCTGCCATCTCCGGCCTGCCGCCATGTCGTGTATAATGTTGTGGGATCATGATACGAGTATATAAATTATAAACTTTATAATTTTAATTTCTTCCAATGATATTCAACCGGGTATTTTAATTTTAAGTGCTTTTTTGGGCGAGTTGGTATCCTATGAATGATTTTTATTTGTAAAAAAATACTTCCATTAGGAAAAAGGTGTCAGTGATAAATACTATTTAGATTATTCACCTACATTTAGCTTAAATTTTGAACTATTCTTTTTTATAAATATTTTGACATAAATCTATATGGTAACTGTCGACCTGACTGTCGTCGTAAACCTCAGCTTGCGATGGTACCTTGATATTATTTTTTTCTATTTAAAAAAGAACTATGAAATAAAAACATATTTATGTTTATTCCATTCATATTTTATCAGATCCCAAATAATAATTTAAGACCTAGTTATAACTAGGAACATTAACCGCGAATGGCGGGTCGGGAAGTTATGCCATTTGCCAAGACGGGCTCGGCGCTAAGCCGAGGATTACAACAGGCATCGCCCTCTTGTATTTATTGAACTTTCCTACTTGAGATACTAATGCACAGAACTGCAGTAATGCATAATATACAGTACAATCCGCTTATGATGGCGTCGAAGGAAAATGACTAATACGCGAAGCCAGTGTCATCATAGATGTATGAACATACCTTTTTACTTACTTAGATATCACTATAACTGCACATATTTAAAAAAAATTGCGCATAATAAGCCATAATTATCGAACACTATTATCGAAGTCATCAAATCCGAACTTAGTTTCATAAAATTTTATATGAAAACCAAACTTTGTACTGCAATTTTTTACGTCATATGGTCAATATTAGCAGGGTCATGGTTATGATTCGCTATGACCAAACGCAGTCCGTTTCTATAACATCACGAAATATGTAATGTATGCTGTATGTCCCTGGAGTACTATTTAAGGTTTCGCCACATAGCCGACGCAGCGCGACGGTGGCGCGGCTTTAGGAGTTGTAATATACTGAAATGTACGGGACACAGGGCAGCCCCGCTCGGCGCGACGGCAAACGGCACAACCAAATGCAGCCGTGCGCTCCGTCGCGCTCCCGTCGCGCTACGTCGGCTATTTGATCAAACCTTTAATGATTATTTCACGACGTTGTCGTAACACGCCGGTAACTTGTTCAATTGATCATAGAAAATAAGGGCCCTAACGCCATCTTGTTGTATAAGTGATTCAAGCGTTGTTACTAGCTTAGTAAGTATAATTTACAATAAAAAGTTCATCGGACTCCAGCAGTTCATGCTTCACAAGATAATGCTCATCTATCGCAATATAGAATAATTAATGACTCCATCTACTACGTATTCCATTAATTCTCCGAATTTAAGTAACAACCTGTATAGGGACTAAATTAGAATAAAAAGGCGATAAGTCATAAATATAGAAACATTTAGAGATTTAGAACTTAAACTCGTTCCCAACGTCCTAGTTTCGCAGCGAACCTCGCATTTCTCGAAATAGCTTCTTTCCTGTTTTCCTTTCGCATCGCATTAATTTAATGGTATTTGAAATGTTGGACACTTGGAGTGGCTCCAAACTTAATATCTTATACGATATTGTTACTAAGTTTTGAGTTATTCTTTCGAATGTTTTAACGTGTTTCATATTATATTTATATTCACGAATTACAAAAAAAAGAGAAATGAAATGTTTGGAAATTTGATTCCCATCTTTGGATTGTTACCAGTTTGGTTGCGGAATATAATTTCATCAGTGGCATGATCCTTACTTACGGAGTAGGTAAAAAAATATTGTAGACAATAATAGTAGGGATATGACTGATATAGCTATTATTTCCATACTAGCCCTCGCGCGCCTTAATCGCTAATCTTGAAACCTATTATTAAAAAAACATTAAAATGATTCTCGATTTAAAGGGCTTGCACGGTATTTGAACAAAGTAACTAAACTCCTCATAAGTATATATTTTTTTGTAAGTCGATGCTACCTCAACTTCTGAGTAGCATTCTGGAGTTTGGAATTGTATCTGGGATGATGATAATATTATCGAGGGCGGGCATATGCCCTAATAGGCTAATTGGAACATCATATAATCGGTGACAACGCCGTAAAATGTGCGTGTACAACTCTGCCACCCCATCTTAGATAAAATAGGCGTCGAAGTGTTTAATTTATTTATGCTACGTGGTTCGTATATGCTTAAAGTAAGCCAGAGTCAGTATACTCACGAAATATATTTAGTTCTGTGAGTACAATGGTCGATTTGTACAATAGTGGGAACTTAGGCTAGCAACCCACGACATTTTTCATTACTCCAACATATTGCTAGCTATCCTCAAAACATTTAGAATTACCAGAATAAGTGGGTCACAAATTATAAATAAGGGTTTTGTGTCCAGCACCATATTTTAGGTCACAGTACATTGTGAGCAGACATGAGACGACAACGGTATGCCTTGACGAATAACCGCCATTTGTCTTGTTTTATATGTCATATTGTTATGAAATATTGTGACAGGTGACAGATGACAGGCTAGGATGTGTACAGTCATACAAGGATATTTTGGCCCGCAGCTAAAATCGGAACTAACGGTGTCATTAAGTGAAATGTCACTTCATGCCAGTCGCAGAGTTGCCGTTTTTTTTTTAATTAGTAACCGTGCCACCCGTCGGAATATTTGCCTGGTAGTAGAAAAATGTTACTGAATAATAACCCTTATTTCACACCAACTGTCAATGTCATCCACGGGCCAAAATATCCTAGTCGCACTATATTTCTAAATAAATGAAACAGTCTGTCGTCCGGCTAATATTAAATAAAAATTGACATAATGGCTGTACAGCGGTATGTCTTTGGCAGTAGGTATAAGAGTTTACTTTCTGTACGACAAGGTTCATTTGGCCCGTGGGTGACATTAACAGGGGGGCGTTGGTGTGAACTAAGGATTACCATTAAATAATTTTTTTCTACTTCCAAGGAGATATTTCAACAGGTGGGTCCGCATTGCCCCCCCGTTGGGCACGGGCCTCCTCTGAAACTGAGAGGGCTTAGGTCATAGTCCATCACGCTGGCTCAGTGTGGGTTATAGCACTTCACACACCTTTTTTTTTTTTTTTTTTTTATGTGTGAATAGGTGAGGCCCTCCGATATCCTTCGGAGCCATTTTGTAGGTTCGTTACTTATTTGGCTTTCTTGTTTTAATTTTTGGTTATTTTATTGTAGTGTTCCTTTTATTTATAATTTTTATTGGTTATTTTTCATAGTTTTTAAATTCTATTGTTTTAATGACTTCTTTTATGTTTGCGACTGATGTGATAAAGGGTTTTTGCGTTTATTCTCTTTTCGATTTCTAGGTATTTTTGATTCTGATCTTCATTGCTTATTTGCAGTTTTTGTTTTGATCAGTTTGTTCCTGGTGCTTTTGGGTTCATTTTTGTTGGAGGTCTTATTTCGGTTTTGATAATAATTTTGAATTTACTCGGCAACTTGCTGTTTGTCATTCCTGGTTTCTTTAATAGATTTATGGATATCATTATCTATGCGTCTATTATCCCGCGGGAAGAGTGCGGTCGCCGAGTATTTGGCGATTTCCCTGGCACGCAGTTCCTCGATCTACGCTAAAAGTTGGTCTTTTTTCCTCGTTATCACTCTTCAAATCGCTCTGTACATGTTTTCCCAGTATCATTCTTAGGTGTAAACATTGCTTATTTGAATATGGTCTTCTGCCAATGTTTAAATGGGTAGTACCTTTTCGTTTCACTGTGACGTCTATTTTAATATTTTCCTTTTTCACGGTCCACCAAAATGAGTATCTATATTTTGTTTTAGTCTTTATTATAATTTTAGTTTGTCTATGTGTTCTCTGTTTGTTATGTATATGGATTTTAGCTATTTCTTCCATCTGTTTATTCTTCTTTATTCTTGAGTTTAGTTCCGGTATTATGTTTTGGTTGTTTAATAACTGTTCTAATTCTTGAGTATATTTCTTCCAGTTTGCTTTTATGGTGTTGTATGTTCTTCTTATTATTTGTATCTTCCTTTTTGTGTGGTTTTCCAGTATATGCTTGATTATACTTGTATTATAGTTTGAATTTATATCTGGTATGTTTATTTTTATTTTCCTTTTAAGCTTATATGAGTAGGGTTTGATTGGTTTACTATCCTCAGAATAGTTTTGTTTACCGCCAATCTTCCGTTTTCCTGTTTTTATTGTTGTTACTGCTGTGTTATTTGTCCTTGTTTCTGGGGTTTTCCAGATTTTTGTATATTTGTATAGATTTGTGGTGGCCGATTTTATAGATTTCGTTCTGTTTCTTCTCTCTTGTATTGTTATGTTACCGTTGTGTTGATTAGGTTTAAATGTTAGTCCTACGTAGGTTTTTAGATCTTTTGCATTATGCATATTCCTTTTTTGTGTGTCTTGGATTTGTTTTTGTGTCGTCGGTTTTTTACTTTGTAGGTTTGATTCTATTATTTTATGGTTTTTATTTTTGGCTCCTTCGGTTATTATGATCTTTGCGGTGTCTTCGGCTTTAACAATATTCTACGCTTGATCTAGCAATTCTGTCCCATTTTTGCTTAATAGGGCAGTCCCAACTGAAGGCGTTGTGTTCCGTGTCCCCGTATTTCGCCGTTGTACAGTTCCGGCAGGCTGGTTTCTCGCCGGCTGTGCTCCTCGGGCAGTCTGCTCGCAGGTGCGGCCCGCCACAGTAGGTGCACAGGTCGGCGGTCTCCTGGCATAGTTTGCGGCCGTGGCCGTATCCCAGGCACCGCGTACACTGTATCAGGGGGGACTGGTCTTCCACTACCAGGTGTTGTAGATCTACAAAGACCCGCCCTGCTGTAGTCAGTTTTTGCCAGAATTTGGTGGAGACTTCCAAAATCACGTGGTTTTGATGTGGATTCCGTGCTCTCCGGCGGTATTTGACAGTCGCCTCCAGGTCCTCCCCGGTCATGTCGGCAGTCAGTCCCGCGTTTTGAGTTTTTAATGATGTTACTATGTCTGCATCGGTGTTGTAGCTCATCACATCCTTGAGTATGACCAACGGATTTTTATTTTTGGCTTCTTCCACCTTGAGCTCCTGATTTCCCTTGAGTTTGGTTTTAATTTTGTTTAGGTCCTCTTTACTGTGACAACTTAGCACCACCTTCTGGTTTTTTATTTTTCGGACCTTCTGAACTTGGAAGCCGGTTGTTCTGGCTTCCAAGGTTTTCCTAACCTTGCCGAGCACCTCGTCACTCGTGTCCATCTCTTCTTCCGAGGACACTATTATCGAGTGACTGGGGTGATTAGGCAGGGCTTTTGGTGTTTTTTGGCTTCGTTCAGGTCCCGAAAGGACATCGGCATATGAGGGCGTTGTCTCCCTTAAGGCCGCAACCTGTTTTTCCGTCTCTTCCGAGACCTGACGCAGCTCTTTTACTTCCTGTACTAGTTGGTCCAGGTTGTGCATGTTGTCACACTTCGGTGCCCCTTTCGGTATTGTGGTATCTTGCCCTATTACATCAAAGGAAATCAGGTCCCTGATGGTCTTAACTGTTGCGAGTACTTCCGCCACCGGTGCGCTTGTATTTGTTTCTCTAATGGTGTCCGTCAGTCCAGTCAGTTGTTTCAGGTGGTCTGTTTGCATACTCCGTAACTCTTCTTCCTTCTGTCCGTTCAGCCGTTCCAATTGCAACATAAGTGCCTGTCTCTGTTCCTTCTGTTTGAGGGTTATCTCATATAACCCTGACAGACTTGCCATAACTTTTTCCTTGATCGTGGTTTTGAGGTTTCCAGACTGTTCCAGTTGGGCCTTGCCCTCCTGGAACAGTGTGGTAGCCTTGGATCCTGGTTTTTCTGTAGGAGTTAATTCTGTTTTATTTGTTACAGGTCTGCTGGGCTGCGATTTTTCGCGCTACCCCTACGAATGGGGTGTCTGCGGATAGGGGCTGACGAGGGCTGTGCAACGGTACCAAATTTGGAGTTTTGCTAGAGAAAAATTTTGAAAATTTTTGGGTTTAAAAATCCAAAAAACGGTCAATGTATGGAAAGTTTATAACTTTCCTTCGAAAAAATTTTTGGATATGGTCTGGATAGATTGGGCTCGATGTATCGAGTTCAAATATATCAATGTTTACTATACTAAAGTCAAAAGAAAGTATGGAAAATCGACGAAAACCCAAATTATCGCACTCAGCACTATACCTCGGTTCGGTGTTCGGTTTTGCCAAATTTCGCGCTACCCCTACAAATGGGGTGTTTTCGGATAGGGGCTGACGAGGGCTGTGCAACGATACCAAATTTGGAATTTCGCTAGAACAGAATTCTGAAAATTTTGGGGTTTAAAGTTCCAAAAAATAAACAATGAATAAACAATGTAGGGAGAATTTATAAATTTCCTTTGGAATTTTCCTCGGGAAATTGTCTTAAAATGTCGGGCTCGATGAATCGAGTTTAAATATATAGGGTTTGTATATACTATAGTCAAAAGAAAGTATAGAAATTAGACCCGACACTTCGACTTCATACACCTTTGAGAAACTCTTAGGCATGCAGGTTTCCTCACGATGTTTTCCTTCACCGTTAAAGCAAGTGATACTTAATTTTACGCACATGCTTTCGAAAAGATAGAGGTGCATGCCTGGGTTTGAACCCGAGACCTCTGACTTTGCAATCCAACAGTCTAACCACTAGGCTATCACTGCCGCACGATTACTAATTAAAAAAGATATTTGGTAAATTTTATGGCAAACGGCAACTGTGCGACTGTCATGTAGTGACATTCCACTTGATGACAGCGTTGGTTACGATTTTGGCCGGCCAAAAGATCCTTGCGGGACTATTTTAATAATGTCATGAAAAATAAATGCCTTATATCGTTTTTAGCGGGAAATAGGAAAGCGAGGTTGTCAATTTTGTTTCAATTTCCAAAACATTGTGTTATTTTAAATATTGATGGGTAATATTACGGAAATGTTTACAGTGATGTGACCATTATTCACATTAGAACTTATCATAATAAGCATAAGTTTGTGTGTATATTGAGGTAAAAAAGTAGATATTTTAATTATTTCCTTATAAACGATATATCCTCTCGTGTAAATAGAAAGATCAACGCAGGGATGTCCAGTATTTTGTTACTACAATTGAAATGAGATCTAGTTTTAGTAGCTCTGAACATATCGTATTTTATAGTAGGTATTTTCTCAAAGTCGCGAACGAATAACCTCGAGTCACTCCGTCTGCTGGTACACGTTTGTTCGCAATCAATAACTTTACGGACATAAAACATTCATGACTGAAAGCAATAGAAATGTTCGGAAATATCTTATTCTTTGGGGATAGTTCTATAATTTATTTAGTTGATGCCGATAGTTCGAACGTTAGGTTAGGTTTTAGGGTCATCACTGATTTGCAGATCTGATTCTTTCACGAGGAGATTTTGGATATAAACTTTTGGGCTTAATTTGATTGTTTTATAGAGGTTGTTTTTTGTAGAGACCATCATGGAGCTATGCGATCGCGGTATTCTTAGTGATTATCAAGGTTTAGCAGCGTTCCGGTCGGTCAGTATGAGATGGGTGATCGAATGTGGCCTTTTCATGTTCAAGCGTCTACATGCTTCGGAAGGTATGAAAAGCCGTTGGTCCCGGCTGCCACTTGTTAGGCCGAGTACGATGCCTTATAGCCAGCTTGATAAGTTCCAACAGCAGGTGGCAACAAATCTGTCTCCACCAATCCGCACTGACTAAATCATAACACTTACTAGGGTTATCGTCCAGTCGCGTTAGAAGCCGTACGTGTAGTTTTATTTAAGAAATTACGTTACAATACAAAATGTATAGATGTTCCAAACATCAACGTTTTATTCACGGCGTTCCTAATGCTGTGACACAAAGGTGCTCTTAGGAATCATCAAGGTTAAACAGCGTTCGGCTCGATCGGACTGAGATGGCAATTCCGTTTCGCGATTCTCCATGCTTTGTAAGATATGTTATAGTCTCGGTTACTACTTAATGTAGTAGTCGTTAAGTCGCGTTAGGGGCGGCTTATTCCATAAATTCCGTAAGAATACAAAATAACAGCCTGTATAGGTATACTCAACGTCTGTGATCATTACGTCTGGTATATCCTTCGAGGTGATATAACGAATTCAGTTCGCAGCCAAACTGCACGACTCAACTTTAACGTTCTTGAATACTTTCTCACTTCATACTTAAAAGTTTATAAATTTTTTAACAATAGCTAAGTTTTCGACTCAACTTGATGCCGTAGGTGGCTGCTTTGATATGAATTAAAAAGTTTTACGTACTTCTGCACAAGCAAGAAGTTTTTATACTCAAAATATATTACGGCGTATTTGAGTTTCAAGCAGTGTTTGAAGAATAATATGTGCCTGCTTAGATATTACACTGGCGGGGTAGCCAGAGATACTTGGAAAATTGTTCTTAATATCTACTTTGCCTACTTCGTCATTATAAATGTATATTTATTTTTACAACTAGGTCCAAATGGCAATGAAAGACGTAAGCCACTTTTAAAGGGGAAAGTCTACAGAATCTTCTCGATGAGCTGGAGAGAAGACAATTACCTATATGGGATTTTTTCCAAATAAAAAGACTTCTGCGACAGCTTCCTTCGACTCAATAGAGCGCAGCAGTACCCCCCTTATGTGCCTTGGAAATAAAAATAACCTTCTCCACTCTTTTCTGTAGAGACAAACGCATAGCCAACAAAGTTACGTTTAGAAGACTACCACATAAGTGGCAGCCGGAAATAACAACTAAAAAATTACAAACACGTCTCCACCAATATGCCTAAGTCCGTGTGATAGAGTAAGTACTACCCAATCTTGGAGGAGTTTCCCGAATTCGTGAGAGGAGGCTATTCCCCAACACTGGTACAGTATAAGGCTGATTTAACATTATTTATTCTAAATACTTTGTATTTTGTTGTCCGGTTCCCTTTGATGCATACATACTTCATGAACCTACATCAGTTAGGGTAACATAATTTGTTGTGGTTTGTACCCCAACTGGGTCTGTAATAAGATTTGCATAGAACTCGCATCTCGCAGTATAAATCAACCGAGCGACTTGCCAAATAACTCAATTTCAGAGCAAGGAACGCACAGAAATTATGGAGTTTAACATGAATGGATTAATGGTTAGTAGAATACAGTCGTAGAGGCGCTCGTAGCACTATGCGACAGCGGTGTTCTTAGCGATCACCAACGGTTGGTCTGAGATGGGTGACCGTTTGTTGCATTTGCATATTCGAGCGTCTCCGGAAGGCACGGTAACCCGTTGGTCCCGGTTACCACTAAATGTGGTAATCGTTAAGCCAAGTTGGAAGCTGTATAAGTTCCAACAGCGGGAGGCCCACAAACCTGCCTCCACCAATCCGCACTGGGTCCGCGTGGTGGAGTGTGACCTCTCTCACCTCTATTTGTGAGAGAAGGCTTTTGCCCAGCAGGGGGAAAGTATCATCATCATCATCATCATCATCTCAGCCTATACTTGTCCACTGCTGAACATAGGCCTCCCCAATCGCTTTCCAGCGTAACCGGTCCGACGCCACCTGCATCCAACGACTTCCTGCGATTTTCACAAGATCGTCGGTCCATCTGGCAGGCGGTCGTCCCACGCTGCGCTTGCCCATACGTGGTCTCCACTCTAGAATCTTTCTGCCCCAACGCCCGTCCGATCTACGCGCTATGTGGCCCGCCCATTGCCACTTCAGCTTGCTAATCTTAACGGCTATGTCGGTGACCTTGGTTCTTCTACGAATCTCCTCATTCCTGATTCGATCGCGTAGAGAAACGCCGAGCATAGCTCTCTCCATAGCTCGCTGAGCAACTCTGAGCTTTTTTATGAGACCCTTTGTAAGAGACCACGTCTCTGATCCATATATCATCACTGGTAACACACATTGACTAAAAACTTTAGTCTTAAGGCACTGAGGTATTTTGGATGAGAAGATGTTGCGCAGTTTCCCGAACGCTGCCCAGCCGAGTTGGATTCGTCGATTGACCTCTCTCTCAAAGTTGGACCTACCTAACCGGACTACCTGTCCCAGGTAAATGTATTCGTCGACAACTTCAAGAGTAGAGTTCCCAACGGTGAGTGCGGTGGGTACGACATGGACGTTACACATTATTTTCGTTTTGTCCATGTTCATTTTAAGACCCACTTGTTGAGATACTCTGTTGAGGTCGCCGAGCATTCGTCCTAGATCTTCCAACGACTCCGCCACGACCACAATGTCGTCGGCAAATCGAAGGTGAGTGATGTATTCGCCATTGATGTTGATGCCAAGTCCTTGCCATTCCAAGAGCTTGAAGGCGTCCTCTAAGGTGGCCGTAAACAGTTTCGGAGAAATGACGTCTCCCTGCCTTACTCCTCTTTTTATGGGGATCGCCTTCGTGCACTGCCCCTGTACTCGAACTGACATGGTGGCGTTATTATACAAGCACTTCAACACTTCAATGTACCGATAGTCAATGCGGCATCGCTGGAGAGATCTAAGAACCGCCCAAGTCTCGATCGAATCGAAGGCTTTCTCATAGTCCACAAACGCCAAGCATAGTGGCCGATTATACTCCTCGGTCTTCTGTATAATCTGCCGCAGCGTATGTATGTGGTCTATGGTACTAAAGCCTTTCCGGAAACCGGCTTGTTCGGGAGGCTGGAAGTCATCAAGCCTGCGTTCGAGACGATTCGTGATGACTCTCGAAAACAACTTATAAACATGGCTCAGCAGTGTGATGGGCCTATAGTTCTTCAATAAAGAATTATCACCTTTCTTGAAAAATAGCACCACCACACCCCTGTTCCATGCTTCCGGCGTTTTCCCTTCAAGCAAGACGGAATTAAATAGCCTCTGAAGGACTTTAAGTACCGGCGATCCGCCCGCCTTCAGAAGTTCTGCAGTAATTCCGTCTTCACCCGGCGCTTTGTTGTTTTTAAGGTGTTTGAGAGCCATCCCAATCTCGTACAGGCTGATGTCCGGGATATCTTCAGTGTAGTGTCGGGTTAGTTTGGCTCTTGGGTCTTTTACCAAGTCAACAACAGGTTCAGCTACTGAGGTATACAACTGCCCATAGAACCTCTCTATCTCCCTGAGCACCTCTGACCTATTCGACGTTACGTTTCCGTCCTCCGTCTTCAGCTTCGTCAACTGGCTTTGCCCAATAGACGCGTCTCTTGCAAACACTTTGGAGCCCTTGTTCTGCTCTATGGTCTCCTCAATACGTCTTGTATTGAAGGACCGTAAATCGTGTCGCAAGGACTTCAATATCTGTCCATTGAGCTGCCTATAGGACTTAGCATCATCGGAGGTTTGGAGTGTCATGGTACGTCGCTCAGCCATAAGGTTTCGGGTGTAGTCAGATAGCTTTTGAGGCCTATTTTTACGGTGGGGCTTAAAATGCTTGGACCCGACCGTATGGACAGTCTCTACCAACCTATTGTTGATTTCGTCCACTGATGCGCTGCTGTCTAGCAATTCGAAGCGGTTTGACAATTCGAGTTGAAAGTTCTCGGGGTTTTGGATATGTGCATTAGAAGGTCGAAGCGTAGACTTCATCAGACGCGATCTTTCCATTTTGACATTAATATTTAATGTGCCTCTGACCATTCGGTGATCACTGCCGGTTTTTACCCTGTGAATCACGGAGACATCATTAAATATTTGTCGCTTGGTGCTCATGATGAAGTCTATCTCATTTTTTGTGGAACCATCAGGGCTCATCCAGGTCCATTTCCTATGAGGCGGCTACCGGAAGAAAGAGTTCATCATAAAGAGTCCCTCCTTCTCCAGATATTCGGCCAGCCTCTGACCCCTGGGGTTGCGTTGCCCATATCCAAATTGCCCCACTCTCAATTCATCATCGCCCCGTTTGCCCAGCCGCGCATTGAAGTCACCCATAACCACTGTAAAGTGTGCTTTGGAAGTATGTATGGCTCTACTAATGTCCTCATACATTACTTCGACGTCATCATCTGAGTATGCCGAGGTCGGTGCGTAGACCTGTATGACCTTCAGCGAATATCTTTTGGATATTCTGAGTATCAGGTACGCTACCCTGCTCGACACACTAGTGATGGACATAACGTTGTCTATGAGTGACTTGTGGACGATAAATCCGACACCACCTTGGGACTGCTGTTCGCCCTCCCGGTAGTAAAACAAGTTGCCGGATTTTAAGGTTATCGTGTCCTCGCCCTTTCTTCGGACCTCTGATAAACCAACAATATTCCACCGCAACTTGTTTATCTCTTCTTCCAGCTCAACAAGCTTCTCATCTGTCCTCAACGTGCGTGCGTTGTATGTCACCAGGGCCAAATTTCGGTGTTGGTGGTAGCCGAATCTCTGCCGGAGATTCTTAGCACCCCTTGTCCTGTCGCTACCATGGCTGCTACCGTGGCCAGGACGAACAGGACCGCCGGGGACTAGGGGCCTGGTTTTCTTACATTCGTCCATAATTGGGGGTGTGTTTGCCATACTCGCCACGCTTGGCAGGCGGGTTGGCGAGCGCAGTTATTGGTCGTCGAAGTGCTAAGGGAACGCTGCTGCCCATTCCCTAGTTTTCCCTTAGTCGCCTTGTACGATACCCGATGGGATGAGATGGGTTGGTCCTATTCTAAGCCGGGAACCACGCGGCGGCGAGAAAGTATAGGCTGATATTATTATTATTATTAAAATACAGTCGTTTACTTATTCTAGTGTTGTTGGGCTGGCGATCATGGTCCAGGGTTCCAAATTTAGATGGGACAAAGACTCATTGAGGTTTTTCTAGCAAAAAATACTCAGTAGTTATCTGGAGTCTGGATCTGCGTAACATAAGCTCGCCTCAATTAGGTACATTAGGTAACAGCACACCTTTGCGGCATCCGCTTATGGAATTAGACGCGATGGTGTTTATTTTTTATGACGTAGAATTATTAAACTATTTGTGGTCTGCGTTCTTTGTGAGTTTAGTTACAGTTCCCTTTTATTTGTGTTATTTATTACCATGTGACCGCGTGGTCCAACTGTTTAGTCCGACCGACCGGATGGTGTGTTATGTTATTCTCTATAAATTTCCTGCAAAAATAGGGAATGTGATGAAATTAAACATGATAAAATTTCAGGCGGTTATTTCAGTCACTGCGCCAGTTTTCAGAACGTCATTTGGCTAATGCACAAGATACGTTATAGCGGACACTCAGCTGGGCCCGCTGACTGGTGTACATACCAAACGAGTGGAAATTTAAAGAAAAAATTTTGGTTCCGTACTAGACTAAACAGAGGGTTTTCTTAGCATGAAAATATGAAGTTAGCATGACGCTAGCGGGTGAGCTTGCTGCCACGTTCATGTTTATTTAGTAAATGTGTAGTGTCACAAGGATGGTGTATCGAATCGCTGACTTCACGCTAACATTAATCTTTTCGTGCTCACTAGTACAACGTTCCTTTTACGTAGTCTCAATATTGCGAAATAAAATTTTTCTCAATAGTACTGTTCACGATATATTGTTTTCACGTACGTAAGTACTTTCTTATGACGCTCCACGAAAGTTAAGTCTCAGCTTTATAAAAACGATCATTGGTGATTGTACTAAGGAAGTAAAGCAACTATTTTAAATTGCGTAGCCTGTCTCCACAGCAAAAGACTCATGCCTTTATTGATTACTTAGGATGTTGTCAGTACACCTTTTCCACCCCCGCTTGTGGAATGTTGTTGTTACGGTGTTTATTATCTTTTTATTGTGAGGATTTTGTACTAGCAGGATATTTGTCACGTAATGTGAAAGTCGATAATTTTTACACCTGTATCTCAAAAAAATACGAATACATAAATACATTCTTGTATAATGCATATTTTAACGTTCCATTGTGTAAAATAATTGGACATATATTGCAGAAGGCGCGACCCCTTATAATAAAATATGGACCATGAATATTAAAGAACGCAAATTGGGGTTTTTGTTTGCCTATCGATATTTGTATTCCGTTTTCTGTCGTTAACATATGAATATGGAGGGATCTATGAATATCATATCATATCGGTTACTAACCTGCCCTTTAGACAAAAAAATCTTTTTGGATCTCTCTGCTTGCTTGTCTTCCAACTTATAGTAAAAGTTAGTACCAACTTCTTTAGAAAAATCTAAGATTTTAAAAAACCGTCCACCGCACAGTTATAATATTAGTCCTGTTAAGAAATTCTCTAACTATTGGGCACGGACCTCCTCTCAAACTGGCGTGCGGGTTGGCGAACTTCAAACACCTTGGAGAAACTCTTAGGCATGCAGGTTTCCTCACGATGTTTTCCTTCACCGTCAAAGTGATAATTATTTTTTAATACGCACACGCTTTCGAAAAGTCCGAGATGCGTGCCTGGTTTGAACCCGAGACCTCTGACTTTGCAGTCCAACGGTTCAACTACCAGGCTATCACAGCTAGCGCACAATAATAATAAATAATAATAATATTAGCCCTGTTAAGAAACTGTCCCACTGTTGGGCACGGGCCTCCTCTCAAACTGAGAGGGTTTAGGCCATAGTCCACCACGCTGGCCCAGTGCGGGTTGGCGAACTTCACACACCTTTGAGAAACTCTCAGGCATGCAGGTTTCCTCACGATGTTTCCCTTCACCGTTAAAGCAAGTGATAATTAATTTTTAATACGCACATGCTTTCGAAAAGACAGAGGTGCGTGCCTGGGTTTGAACCCGAGACCTTTGACTTTGTAGTCCAACGGTCTAACCACTAGGCTATCACTGCTAGCGCACAATGGTTATACATAAATAGTCACATATAACCGCTTGGCCTAAAGATCTAAGCGAGGCCGCTCAACTTATTAGATTAAGTACCTCCTCGTTTCACTTTGAAAAAGAAAATGTAGCCCTACACTAGGAATTGTTCCTGTGTAGGGTGCGTTTGCAATCATAAAATTCACATATACAATCACCTAAACCGAAAGAAACTGTTTGTGGGACACAAAGATTTGACATGCAGTTCAAACCCGTGATCCAGATCTAGTAACTGGAGCAGTTCAGTAAACTATTGCATGAAGCCATCGTGAAGCATATTCGATTTTCACGCTATTAAGAATTCCATTTCAGTGGTTCGTAGTGATGTTCTTTTGAGGGGGCGACACGTAGTGAATATGACAAAAAGTAGGGAAACGTTTGAAAGCTAGAATCCCTAAATACGTAGATATACATTGACAGCTATTGGGCAGCTGATACACATTGGTCATTAGACACATAGTATGTTAATAAGGCTCGTCTTTGCATCTTGTTTGTTTGCATTGCTCTAGTCTTTTATATCAAAGAGCTTAGTGCGAAACGATTGACGTTAGCGTGTCGCTAGCGAGTTGATGTGCCATCCTTGTCACACTACGAATTTACTAAATAAACATGAACGTGACAATGCGATTACTCACTAGCGTCACGTTAACGACAAAGTTTTAGAGCTAAGCCCACAGGTAAATGTTCAATGTGTGAAGGTTTCCAATCCTCGCTCGGGGTGGCCCGGGGCGTTCGACAGGCGTTGACACACTAAATACATTTAGCATGTAGAGCAAGTGTTTGCATCGTATATTAGGCGATGATGGAACTCATTAATACTTTGGAATAGGTTTGATGTCGATATATCTGACCCGTCTTTATAATAAAGGACTGGGCTGACTTTAAATGAGCACGTATAAATCTTTTTAAGATCAGATATTTTAAGTGGTAGGTTAGAAACATAAAAAACAAAGTCATGCTTGATTCTTCAAGCGGGGTTGGCAGCAGTGTAATATTTTTTTTTTAAAGACTTGGCCCCTCAAGGATTTAGTCTTCTATTGTTTAGTAACTTTTAAGCACAACATGTACAACTATTGTGATGAGAAAATAAATCTATGATTATTATTCCAACGTCGTGAGTGCGTTTACAAACATGAAAATTCTCACACACAAATACCCAGACTAAAACAAATAATTATGGGCACATAAAGATTTGTCCCGTGCGGGATCGAAGCCGCTACTATTTGACCCTGTGGGCGGAGCGGTTTAAGCTCCTAACCACTGCACCAAATCGTCCTTCAAAATGCACACATTTCAGCAAACATTGGGGTCATGAAGAGCGAGCCTATTGTTTTTACACCGGCTCAATTCTAGATTCCGTACTTTAGCAGTAGTAGTGACCGAGAAATTTTCAATAGAAAAATCTAAATAACTGTCTGACCTATTGGATTCGGCCCTAGGCTACCTATATGACCAAAGAGCCAGTCTCGATCTCATAATAAATAACATCATCATTAGCCCAAATCAGTCCACTGCTGGACATAGACCTTCTCTAATGAGCTCCACAGGACCTGATCCACGGCACCGTGCATCGAGATGGGGGTATATAGTGCAATATATTTTACGCTGTTCCATCAATGCCAAATCTTGAAAAACTACTTAAATTCTGCCCGTACGGCCTTGGAAGCTTTCTTCAAAGAAAACGAACATGTAGCAATTCAAATATCCAGACCGAAGCAAACATTTGTAGGACAAGTTCCTAAGCACTGGACCAAGCGTCCGTCAGAGCTTGTAAAAAATCCAACAATAATGCTGTGTAGTAAGTTTACTTTTGTACCGTGGTATTGACATAGAGAAACTTTGTAAAAGACTTTGTAAGATCCAATATCTCATCTGATACATTCGTAAGCAATAAAATACCCAATGCGAGGCGTGGTCTGCAGGGCCGCAGGACGTATCAATATTTATTATTGCTTACAAACAAGACATCGAAATTGACAAGAGTATAACAGAAGGTAAAATTTGTTTAGGTCTGCCTGGTATCTGACTTATCTGGAGGACTAGGTCGGTGAACAAGGGGATTCTGTCTTAGAATTTGCGTTTTCTGTTTTTTTTTGCGAGGGTGTAATTTAATTAACGCATTACGACGCAGATGGAGCAGGAAGTATTAGGTTACATTTTTTTATAAATTTTGTATGACGATTTTGTACGATACATATGTTAAATATGAGTAGGTATGGAATTTTTACGTTGAAACCAAAATTACACATTGATTTAGCAACGCAATTATGAGACACGCTAAAATGTTGAATAAATTCTTGAATGTTCTGGTGTAAAGTTAATTAAACTTGTTTACATTATATTAAATTAATTGTATTCGCTAAAACATTTCTGTTAATTCATCAATCTTTATTCTTATGGATAAGTGTGCAAACTTTAATTATGCTTCAATAATACCGCTATACGCTCAATGCAATCATGAAATTAAAACGTTTATATTATAGAGAAGCCTATCTCGCAAGGGATCTGGCCTGATGATATAGCTATAGTATAGATATACACGTTCTAATTTTTTGATAGAAACTAGGGCACTTCTATCTATCTATCAATATCATCACGCCAGATCCTTTGCAGGGTAGGCAGAGAATACAGAGTTCCAATGGTTTCTTTCCTTACATACCTTCCTTGGCTTCCTCCACTCTTATAGTTCATACTAGGGTACTTAAGTAACGAAATCTTACTACAACTAAATTGACCTCAAACGTGACTTGGCCTTCTGTTATTTCACTATATAACGGCAAGGATCAAAGCATGTGTTCTCAATGATATTCATACGTCATCTTAGAATAGCGATCCATTGGAAGTTAATCGAATACTGTTACTATTCCAAAGTCCTGAATAAGGGACTATTATGCACATTAGATATTATGATACTATTACGTCGCGGGGTAAATAAATGCCGTATAACGTGCGAAGTATTTTATTAGGCACTGCACACACAAAACAGTACGTCGAATGCAAGTACGAATACAAGTACACACAAGCACAAAAAACAAACTAGCACTACTCTCGTTGGTACCCAAATACTGCTTCCAAATAACGATTTGGAAGCGTCGTATCAGTATATTGTTGCTATAGTCACCGGTGTATTCCGATTTGAGCATAATCGCTTAGGAGAAGAGGAATACAGAGCGCGGGGAAGGGAAAGTCCCTTCCCCGCGCTCTGTATTCCTTTTATACTCGTATGAAAGTTTTAGATCGGCTCTAAGTACATCGAACAACAACCGGTGCGGCCTACAAAGCGGTATTATTATTACATACCTATTTGTACGTGAACAAATAGGTACTTGTAAACCGCGACCGCGCGCCGGCGATAATTAAAGGGGAGGGAGCTTCTAGACGTTTCAGCACTGAAGCGCAGATTCTAGGTCTTTCTAGACAGGTTGCCGGGGGACCTAAGTTTGTGTAATGCATTTTAAAATTAAAATTCCCCGATAAAGGGTTTACGAGATATCGGGGTGTATTGAAGTCGTAACTACGTTAGATGTCATATACATTACATATTATGTACATTAGATACTTCGATGAATTTCTTGTCTAGATAGAGTATTGCGTGCGCGAAAACTGCGTTAAATTTGTCTACCCATAGGGTAAATACATTGCAGTACGCACACGCACGCGCATTCCCACATTGAGAGCTTTTGGACAAATTTCCAAAAAAAATCGAACTCTGGTATCACAAAGTACGTAACTGAGGCCGTTTTGGGCGCCATTTTTCTTAGCGATGCTTCTACATAAGTCTTAGTCTAAGATTAGATATTAAGTTATGATACAGATGTTCTATAATGTTGTTTACCTCTTTTTGTGGCTGCTAAGTTTGACGAATAGCAACTTACTTACACGGCGGAAATCTTTCACAGAGAAATATGATAACGCGAGGCCGGTTGGGGTGTACTGAGAATACCCTCATATCGCCAACAATATTGATTCCCAATGTAGGAGCATATTGTCATAATTCCGAATTCCGGACTAAGACCAAGAATAATTCGATAGCAAAAGCGTACTTCCAAACGAAGATTAGAACTAGTGATCGCCACCCGCATTATGCATCACTAGACTAACGAGACAGACAAGTGTTATATTAAATCATAACACAGAAAATGAGCCAGATTTCTCGTGAGGAAAGATCGAAACGTTTTTATTTAAAATAGGTATAATATTAGCCCTGTTAAGAAACTGTCCCACCTGTCCTGTCCATAGTCCACCACGCTGGCCCATTGCGGGTTGGCGAACTTCACACACCTTCGAGGGACTCTTAGGTATGCAGGTTTCCTTACGATGTTTTCCTTCACCGTTAAATCAAATGATAGTTAATTTTTAATACGCATAATAGGCACGCGTAATTAGGTACTGCATATACATTAAATTAATAAAACTTAAATAAAAGTTTAAACAAAATTGTTGACCGATTAGTATAAATATAGCCAGTTCAATAAGGTATGAACCCCACGTTAATTAACCTTTATTTGCGCTGAATTTAAAAATTATTGTACGTGAGCAGGATCCTTATGCGCTAAGACCAAAACGCGGTGCGTTACGATAACTTCGGGGAATGATCGTGCAATGGTATTCTATGTACCGTTTGGATGGAATGGTAGTTTGTACCTGTGATAGGAAGGGTGTAAGGAACATGTATGTTTGAGCCAACAAGAAGTGACAGGAAGGAGTAAATAGAAAACAGAACGACGAGCATGCAAGGTGTGAATTGATAAGGATGATAAAAAGAAGACATTTTTGTTAAACTTTATTAAAGTTAATATAAGACGATTCAAAAAGGCAGAAGTTTCATTTCATCCACGTAGAAGATGTCGTATCTGTCACTAGAGTACCATTAAACGATTACGTGACGAAGTTATCGTAACGCACCGCGTTATATGATTAGTTGGTCATAGTGAATAAGGGTTCAGGTGGTAAACAAGCCAGGAACCTCCACAAATTACTTACTAATGTTGTTTTAAATTTGTTTCCTCAAACAAAAAATGAGCTTCGAAAGAAATATTTTAGTTTGAGCCGGTAAAAATTGAGTATGCCTTTTTCTTTATTATAGTATTTAAATTTATTTAAATACTAGTTTCTGCTCGCGACTTCTACGTTATTTGAAAAAAGTATCCTATGTGTTAATGCTGGTAAAATACTATCTGTGTGCCATATTTCATCCAAAACGCTTAGCCGTTTTTGCATGTCTGAGTAACAAACATCCAATCATACAAACTTTCACATTCTACTAATATCATAAACTAGTTTCTGCCCGCGACTTTGTCCGCGTTGACTTGACACACAAACCTAACATTTTCCTGGATAAGGAGTATCCTACGTGTTAATCCAGGTAATAAAATATCTGTGTGCCAAATATCATCCGAATCCGTTCAGCCGTTTTTGCGTGATTGAGTAAGAAACATCAAAACATACAAACTTCTACATTTATAACATTAGTGGGATTCTTAAGCTTTATAACCACAGAGGCTAGATTTACGAAGGCTTAGCCGCCTGTCCTAGCAGATAATTGAAGTTCAAGTAATTTTTAAGAAAGATTCTTCGGAAAATCTTGGGCCTCGTCCGAAACTCAGATGCAAGTTGGTGAGGCCGCAATAACGCCGAAATCGAAGAACTCATGGCTGGCCCTAATACCATAGGAGAGACCAAAGCGTACAGACTCCGATATCTTGGCCACATTCAAGGAATGGGAGAAGATCGTAGTGTAAAGAAGGCCTATCTGGGCCGATCAATCGGCCGCCGATCGGTTGGTCGTCCCAGGTATCGCTGGAAGGACATGGTTGAGGTGGATCTGCGTGAGCTCCAAGCCGAGGACCGGCGGGGAATCGCGCAGAATCATGAGAAGTGGCAAAATCTCTTTCAGAGGCCAGGACTCACTGGGTCGCTGAGACAACTGAGAGTAAGTTAGTAATATTTCAGACGCAAACACAAAAATAAGTCGAAAAAAGTAGATCAGTAATATTGAAACTTGTATTTAAAAACATTGCATCGCACTAGGAAATATTCCTGTGTCGTAATAAATAAATAAACACCGTCCCGCCTATATTCCCCAAGCGACGATGTTAGGTCCCATGTAATGGGGGGCGAGCCTATTTCCATATACCGGGCACAATTCCAGACTTCAGACTGATACTGGGAGTTTTCATAAAAAACTTACTTTCTGGCCGTGACTTCGTTCGCGTGGACTTTAGACCGGAACCTAGCATTTTTCGGGCTAAAATGTATCCTATGATATATTCCAGGTAATAAAATATCAGTGTGCTAAATTTAATTTAAATCCGTTCAGCCTTTTTTGAGTGAGTGACTAACAAACATCCAAACATACAAACTTTCACATTTCTAATATTAGAGGGACTACATTTACCCGACCTTGGATTTGAACACGAAATCTCGTGATCGCAATGCACATTATTCGCCACGATCAACGAGGCAGTTGTGTCGTGAAAGAGCTTACATACTCGGATTATACATGCAAGAATCTTGTCCGGTGAAGCTGTAAAGGCCCCGCGGCCATCAGCGTAGATCATTCACACACACACACACACACACACTCACACGCAAGAATACGGATACAAACTGTTTGTGGTTTACATATAAAGATCCCATCCCATGCGGGGACCTGAACCACAACACATCGATCCTAAGAGAGACTAGAGTAAGCCTTCGTCAAGTTATCACTAAACGATTACTAGCTTATCTGTTATTTACGTATTCTTGTCCTGTTTCTTTAGTCTTAATTATCTATCTATATTATCACGCCAGATCCCTTGCGGGGTAGGCAGAGAGTACAGAGTTCCAACAGGTTCTTTTCTTACAGACCCCTCTGGCTTCCTCCATTCTAATAGTTCGTCTCATACACCCTCGCCGGTTACGGAAAATTTTGACTTGTCCTTCGGATAAGACACTGTCTATTCAAAGAAAAATATTAATTCTGGAGCTATAAAACAAAAGAATTTAAATTAACTTTATGCTGTTTGGTTGGTCTTAGCTGTCCTTTCTATTTTTTCTTATGTCGAGCTAAAAATAATTGCTCTAGAGCTACAAAAGTAAAAAAAAAAATGAAGAACCTCACAAATATAAGTACCCGGCCGGGGTCGTACACTAGAGATTAGCTATAGATTGGTGGTTTGGATTACTACTGGTATACTCACGATTTGTCGCATAAGTTATCATATTTCGCTAGTCTTAGTCCAAACGCATGCGATTTCTTATTTGTGTCCTTCTCATTCGCGTTCGAGCCAAAAATTATCGCTCTAGATCTAAAAAAGACACAAAAAATCGAATAACGGCTCTCAAAAAACGGCTCACTTATACGTAGTTTCGTCTCATACGTGCCTCCAGAACCCATAAACCTGTCTTAACGTGACGGATTACCTGGCTGGGGTCGTACACTAAAGATTAATTAGAGATTGGTGGCTTGGATTGCATGAAGTATAGTGGTACACTAACAATTTATGGTTCCTAACGGTGAAGAAGGCTCAAGATAACCGCTTTGTTCTGTAGACTAAAAATAGTGGCTCGTGGTTATTCGCATATTCTGTTTTATGATTTAACCTCTCGGCCGCTTTGTCATGATGTTTTGGGGCGATTTTGTTACTTCTACGTAGAGGTTATTAATTCCATTTTTTGATAATTGCAATTGGGTACGAAATCGAGAATTTTTGCCAATGTCGAGAATGCTTTGGTCGAGTAGGTACATGTAGCATAATATTGATAATTTTAAATTAGTTTACCTTCAAAATGAAAATAAAGTACTCTCCCCAAACCATAATGTTATTTACAGACCATGTAGATACCTAAAAACCTGAATAGATAACTAACTTTTAGGTGTATGTTTTGTCATAATCATGATTGAATTGTTTTTGGAACCAAGGAAGAAAATAATTGTAATTACTGCAATCTGTTTTGTTAGCCCACTTGAAAGGAAGCATTCTATATATCTATCTATATCATCACAACAGATCCCTTGCGGGGTAGGCAAAGAGTACAAAGTTCCAACAGGTTTCGTCCTTACATACCTCTCTGGCTTCCTCCATTCAGTAATTAATATCACGAGAATAGTAAAGAATGTGTCTTCGCGAAATTAAATATCGTTATTGTACGTGGCAGTCAAGATAATGAGAATTTTTTAACAATTATATCCAGGTAAATTATTTACTATTCTTTTTTATGTGTTGTGTGTGAGTGATCTACACTGTTGGCCGAGAGGCCTTTACACCTTCACCGGGTAAGAGGGCGAGCGTACAAAAACTACGCTCCAGCCGGAAAGACAGAGGGCAACTAGCTCAAGGACGCCTTAAAGAGGAACAGCCTCAACTTGGGCGGTCGCTATGGGGGACAGCATATACTAGGTGTCTTGCCGTGGTGCTCCACACCGGCCAGCGGGCAAGGAATCCGTCGAACTCGCCGGCGAGGTCGGTGTCTGGTCCTGTGTGTATATCTGTATTTGAGAGGAGGGAAGTAATATTTCATATAGCACGTACCCTCGTTGGTCTAGTGGCGATTGATGAGGCTGGCGATCTCGAGATCATGGGTTCAAATCCAAGGTTATATTTAAAACAAACACGTTTGTATTCCCTAAGCGAGGGTGGCAGAAATATGAATGAAGTTATCATAACTAGCTCATTGTAAAATTACGTATAAAATTGTTTTTTTTTTCAGCTAGCAACTAGCGACCCGCCCCGGCTGCACACGGGTGAAGTATACAAATAAACCTTCCTCTTGAATCTCCGTACATTGGTGAATCGTATGAAAATCTGGTGGTGGTCCGTATGAAAATCTGTTTGGCGTTTAGACAGACAGACAGACGCGGCGGGGAGACTTTTTTTTTATATTATGTAGTGATGTTTTTATTATTCTCCTACGTCGGACAAATGTAGTTTTTCTAACGAAAAATTCCCAGTATGAGTCCGGAGTCTGGAATTGTGCCCGGTATATGGCAATAGGCTCGGCCCCTATTACATGGGACCTAACATCGTCGGCGAAACGTGGGTGTACTCAGTACACCTCTGCCAGCCCCTCTGGGGAATATAGGCGTGACGGTGTTTTTATTATTCACTTATTTTAAAATGAGCAGGTAAAACATATTCTAGCCTCTACCCCGCTCGGTCCCAGTTGAGATATTATGTATTTATTCTTCAATTCTGAACTCCTCGTCTTATACGAAATTCCACATTCAAAGTCCTTATTTGCTATGACCGACTTAAACACGTAACGTGGCGGGTTACGATAACTACGTGGAATGATCGTTTCATTGATCGATGTAACGGACGGCTTGGCCCAGCGGTTAAGAGCTTAAGCCGCTCCGCCTATTGGATTGAGTAGCCTCGGGTTCGATCCTAGCACGGGTCAAATTATGTGACCCACAAATATTTGTTACGGGGTGTTTGTGTATACGAATTTCATGTTTGCAAACGCACATGATACAAGAATGCTTTCTTAGGCCCATATTACAGAACGTAAATCAGTCGTGAATCTACTTTTAACAACTGATTTTGTACAAACACGTCAGTTTTAAAACTAGATTCACGATTGATTTTCGTTGTGTAATACGGCCCTTAGTGTGGAGTTACGATTTAAAATTAAAGAATGTCCTCTTAATATATACAGAATATCACGATTATTTCACAAAGTTATCGTAAATCGCCGCGTTTTGTCATAGGGGATTCGGGCTCTGTGTGTACAAAAAAGAATGCGCTATTGTTTTCACTAGGTAGATCTATTTGTTTTTCGAGGTATTAGAACTGGATCAATTTAGGGGCATGGTTACACGTAAGTTTATGGTTGTACTGGAGGACGTACTGCGACTGTCTAGTCTACGATTTACTAGCTTTATTTCTAGGATTTCGTACTTCTGAAAGACAAACAGATCCGTTTTATGATCACTCTTGTGTCATTCTGTAAGTTTGTTTTGAAAACAGTAGAACTCGGAAACTTGAAATTAGCATAGTGATGGATATCGGTAGCGCACGATATTTTGAATTCAGAATACGAGTATAATATTTTCCCAGTGTATATTTTTAAAAGTAAAGCGCCCAAACTTTTTTTTCTCTTTTAAGATTGCACAGGAAATCATTTGAAATTGCTACGTTTGAGGAATTATTATGTTAATTTTTTTAAAACATCGGTTTGAAAATACGTGAAAAATATTTCTGAAAATAACAATCGTGAAAGAAGTACTGCGCTGCCTACGATTTTTAATATCACGAGTGATAAATACCTTAACAATAAATAAAATACACCCCTAGGGCTCGTATTACAGAAAGTAAATCAGTCGTGAATCTAGTTTTAAAAACTGATTTGTGTACTAAAACGTTTTTTTTAAACTAGATTCACAACTACTTTTCGTTCTGTAATACGGGCTTAATGCAAATTACGATTCACAATTTAGACCTCGTGATCGCTGCATGAATTATTTGTAGGTTATGCGAGGTTAGTGGGCGCAATGAAACACGTAGTTTTAGGATTTAAAAAGCAATATTCACTATATTATCCTTATTTATCACTTTTGTATTTGGAAGCGATGTGCCTAACTCCTATCACAACGACGAACAGTCTGATAATAATAATTCTAAGTTGGCGGGTGGCGTTTTTATTAGTTTGATAAATGAAGTCGTTTCAAAACCAATTATAAGTACCAATTGTAAGTGAGGTCTCCCTTTAAGGAAAACTAAGCAAACCCTTGAAATCAACTGGGTACTAGTGGATTTTGCATTTAGTTTAAGCTTAGATAGATTTAAAGTTTTTTTGGATTGAAATATAGTTTATTTATACTTTTAATTATAGATAGAGATAGATAGATATTTATTTAAAAAAATGTAGTATGGTGTATTGTGTAAACCACGGGAGAAAGAAGTATTCGTACACCCAATTTTAGCAGACGATATTAGGTCTGAATGTTTTAGGAGGTGCCTATTGCCATTATGCCTGGCACAATACCTGACTCCGGGCTGATAGTGAGATTATTTTTAACGTATTATTACGTAGCGGAATAAATAAATGCCGAATAACGTGCGAAGTACTTTATTAGGCGCTGTACACACAAAACAGTACGGAGAACACTAGTACATACATGCACTAAACACACACTAGTACTACTCTCGATAGTACCCAAATACTGCTTCCAAGTCGCTAAGTCACTCGTAGTATCCGAATATCGTTGCTAAGATCGCCGGTGTATTCCATTTAGATAGCTTGTTCTCCGATTTGATCCCTGTCACATCCGAAAATAGACTGTGTCCGTCCCCGCGCTCTGTGTTCCTTTTATACTCGTATGAAAGTTCCAGAACGGACGTGAACCCTCTAAGTACATCGATAGAAGTGCATCGAAGATTAGCCGGCGCGCCCCACAAAGCGGTATTATTATTACATACCTATTTGTACGTGAACAAATAGGTACCTACTTGTTTACCGTGACCGCGCGCTGGCGATAATTAAGGGGCGGAACCTTCTAGATGTTTTAGCACGGAAACGCGAATTCTAGATCTTAACTGCAAGGATCAATAGGGGTGTGTGATGCGTTTTAGAATCGACATCCCCCGATAATGGGTTTTCAAGATATCGGGGTAAGTTTGGGTCATAGCAGTATATATATCTTTTGTCCAAACTAAAATTAAAACCCGGGACGTCGTGATCGTTATGCGCACTATTCGTCACTAAACAAGGCAATGTCTACTTACTTTAATATAATTTTATTTTCCATTAAAAATTATAAAAGGTTTTTATGCTTCAAAAGGAGAATGATGTTTTTCCTTTTATTTCACTGGCTAGATAAACGCTTTGTAAAAACAATGGAATGAGTAATTATGTTTTTTTTTATCACAATCTCATTACCTTTATGCTTTTTTAATCAAACAACCTTATTTAATTCTTAAAGGCAAAAATAAGATGGCTGCATCATGAATCTTAAACAGTCCTGAGTATATACTCAAGACGCGGCTTGCGGTATAAGTTAACAGGTAGAAATCGCAACTTAACGAAAATATGTTACGAGACGTTCGGTTCTATCCGGTGTAGTTGGATGTTATAGTAAGCGCTGGCCGCCATACTATATACACCATACGTGTTTTTTAAATGCGCTCGATGGTCAGAGTGTACTTTCGTTAAATGAAATTAATAGTGAGTTACATTGTCTAATTAGAACTTCGTTCCTTACGGGGGTTTACCAATCGCCATTTTAGTGTTTTTTTTTATAGTAACCGAATTCACTACTGGACAATTTATTGTGTCACGCAGTTGTGTCACTGAAGATAAACGACAAGAGCCTTCTCTGACAAATCAAGGTGAGAAAGATTAGATCATACGGTGCAGATTCGTTAAGGTTTGTTGCCACCGGCTGTTGGGATCTATCAAGTCGTCTAAAACTAACTCAATTCAGTATAACGATGCGTTCTCCATTAAGTATCAGCTGAGGAATCCAATTCGGCTTAACGACTACCACATTAAGTAGCAGCGCACAGCATCTGGAGCACGTAGGCACTCAAAAATGGAATTACGACAAAAAGTCACCTCTCTCAGGCCGACCCAGCCGAACATTGCGTAACCTTGGTAATCGCTAAAATTTAGCGGTCCCACAGAGTAACTATTTATACAGATTTGCTTAGAATTATATTATAAAACTATTTTAACAGAGTGCTTAGAATGAAAATATTGCCGTTAGTGTGACGCTAGCGAGTAATCGTGTTGTCATATTCATGTTTAATCAGTCAATTTTTAGTGTGACGAGGATGGCATATCAATGTCATAATTCCGACGGATGGATTTGCGAGGTAGCTAGTTTCATTGTTAAATAGAATTGGCATGCAAAATTAAATGAAGCGCGACAGAAATTAGCACCAACATATATTTGTTCGCAGATATAATTTCGAACGTGAAATGTATTATTTTCTCACGTTCAACAGGGAAACGACCTTTGCGAATATTGGTATTGACCGGCAACGTGGAAGTTAGGTATTTTACATATAAATGGTCTATCTATCAAGCTACATTATTACCCTAGGTCCACCTGAAAAACAAAATATGTAATATGGAAATGACAATTTATTCAAAGATTCAAAAGAATTTCCCAAGATGGGGCGGTGTGCAACCACATTTTGTAATAATTTAACGGCTATTCTTTTAAATTACATTTATTCCAAGAACCAAGAATGAAAACCAAAAACCAAACCACAGATAACTAAAACATTATATATTATACTATAAATAAAATATCAAATCATAACAATCTTCAGAAAACTTAAAACATTAATCATTTATATATATATATATATATATATATATATATATATATATATATATATATATATCTCGTATAAGATCGCGAGCTCTTCATGCCGTTTTCCTTTGAACTCGCCCTAAACGACTCATACGCGATTCTGCGACCTTCAACTGACCTGAATTTATATCAGCAACATCATCCTCCTTCCTCTTCCAGGAAGCGGAGAATGTGACTTCCTCCTGCTTATTATAAGGTTGTTCTAATCTGCGCAAATGCCTCCTATTGCGTCGTTCTAGCTTACTATACCTATTTATAATAGTGAGCGACGCGAATGCATGTAATTTGCTTCCCACTTTATTCCAAACAATTTTCGCGTAATCCTCAGATTATTCCGCTGAGGCCTCAATTTTTCCATATGAATAAGCAATCGAGTTCTCAACCTCCACATCTGGTGACTCACTAATAACACCAGAATACTTTAAAAAAAAATTAAAAATGGCGATGCAATTATTGCAGCCACCGCTGCCACCATGTAATAAATTAACGGCTATTCTTTTAAATTACATTTATTCCATATACTAACTGACCATACATAAGTATCGCACCTGTTAAAAGTGTACAAACACTTTTAACAGGTGCGATACCTCTGTAAAAAAAAGTGACGATAGGGCCGAAGATATTGCTCGCTGACTCAATAACAGCCTATTTAAATAAATGAAATAGGCTGAGGTGATAGAAGTTTGACCGAGTTCCGAAGTTTCGAACCGGTATGACCGGGTTAGACTACGTAAGGTAGCTCCACGCAACATCGGGTCGCTAGGCGACATGATATTGCTGGGGGTGGTGACCAGCTACAACCGTAGTCTACCACCGGTGAAGGTGCTTCTCGATTAGCATTGCCCAGGGATCATGTGTAGGGAATCGGGTGAAAAGCCTACGTACGCAAGCAGCTTCAGCCAAGTTTATTTGAACTCTGTACCGCACCGTAGCTTACAACTCCAATAAGAATAAGGTGACATTATCATATTCGTGGTTACACCCAAAGTCCTCGGGAAATGAATATTCAGTATTTTTTTTAAATAAATTTGACTTCTTACAACAGTTGATATAACAGCTCAGGGAGGCCGAAGTAATTAATTTACGAGGGTATTTTTCCCTCTCCGCTTGATAATTTCTCAGGAAATTAATATTCTACGGGCTTGACATTAAGCGGTTTAAGTGGTTACCCACTGGGTAAATCGTAAGACCGATTTTTTTTTTTTTGAAATATCCTATTTACGTTAAGATTTTCCAACTTCTGAAAATAAAAACTGAAGTCTTATAACTTGGGTGCATGTGTTATTCGGTTGTTTTTCTTGAGAATATTGATTACTAATTGATTTGAGTGGCACGGAATTACCTATCCCAATATGATACGTAGAGTGTAAGACAAACCAGACGCTTACTTTTGGTATTCTCTACACTGGTGGAAACTTGCGCAAGCCCGATTCTTGAAACTCCCATTAGGAAACTGAATGAACTATCAAATTGAGACAGTTTTGCCAGCAGCAGGAGCATCAACTTTATGATATTAAGTTTTATTTTTGCCGTAACCGGCGAGTGTGTATGAGACGAACTATGAGAGTGGAGGAAGCCAGAGAGGTATGTAAGGAAAGATCCTGTTGGAACTCTGTACTCTCTGCCTACCCCGCGAGGGAGCTGGCGTGATGATATAGATAGATAGATAGATAGATTTTTGCATATTTCTCTCTAGTTTAAAAAGATCTGTCACGCTACTACTACTACTAGTACAACTAAATTTTTAGTAGTAGTAGTAACTAGTTAACTACGATGGACGTCTTGGAGGAAATTAAAGAATCAAGATTTATCACTTATCATTAGCTTCACTCACGCACATTCACACTCACATTAATATTGTACAACATTATTCTTAAAAAAGAAACACAAATTCGCGGTAACATAAAAACAAAATTAAAAAATATATATATATATATTAATTTATGGTTCATCATTGATTACACAACAATACATTTACATGAATTTCATAATATTATAGTGTGTACAATCAATGTGTGTCTTCTCCACTGGCCAATGCAGTATTGATACACTTTCGACCTCTGTGAATTGAATCATGATGTACATCGCTTGAGGAACTGACGCTGTTGTACAACCTACACATTCTAGGAATTGGCGAGTTGAATCCTAGCACTGTTCGACGCAATGGTGGAGCTTAAGGTGTAATTGGTCCTCTTGGGTACCGTCCAGGCACACGAAAGTTGATTTTTTGTATTAATTGCGCGAATTTATTAAAAAATCATTCTATTTTAGGCCAAAGCTCCGAATAATATATTTGTATTCATAACAAAAGAAACAAAAGAATTAGCCAACCTTAATAATAAAACCAATAAAAGAAGGTTTATTTTTGTGTATGGCATCACGACAACGCGTATTTTGCCCAGTGTCAAGTATTACGAATATAACTATTCATTTTTAATTCAACTTTTAACTTGATGATAACGATTATAATGAAATTGATGAAGTACCCTACCCTGAATAGTAAAGCGATGGATATTTTATATACCAATTGCGACGGTCGTTTTGAGGGAAATCGAAAAGGCACGCACATATAAGAATACATAATGGTTAATATTCCACCAACATTACACATTATTATTAGAAATAACACAAGTTTTGGAAATTAAAGAAATTGACGACATCACTCGATTTCCCGCCAAAAAACCCTTCTAATTCATTTTCATCATTTCTAAGGCATTTTCACGGACAGCCTATTGTACCATAGGATGGGCCTAGTTCCGTCTTTTACAAAAAACGTTACGTATAGTTAAATGTAGCCCCGCACTACGAATTATTCCTACATCTATTAACAAACATAAAATTTACACACCAACACCCAGACCGAAACAATTATGAGTTACACAAAGATCTGTCCGATGCATCGAACACGCGTCTTCTCGATCCGATCCGCTTTATCCACTAATGACCGGTTTCAATATTCAACTCAACTCTCACTCACTTTGCTTACTGTCAGTAAGATTTTGACAGATTTTCCATACGTTAAAATTCTATCTGTTGTAGGCAAATCTATCCTTAAGTTAAATATTAAAACCGACCGTAAAGCAAGCTGTCGTTAATTTCTGATGTGAATTTCTGAATGATAAATAACATTTTTTTCTTTCATCGCCTTTGATGATATCTACTGAAGAACTTATCAAGTGGCACAAGTTTTGTTTCTATTCTATATCCGCAATCGATTCCGCATTGTGACGCTGACCACATGACTTTTTCTTGTAAAATGCCATTCCCGTATTTTTTTTCGTTTTCTATTTGGGTTGACGACTGTAGAAAGTCCGTTTGACCCAGGTCACATGATTTGAGCTTCTCTATAACCAAAAAAACCCTTGCCTTTTTAAGAAAATGTTTAATAACAACGTGGTCTTAAATTTATCTGTCATTGGAAGCCGCGCCAGTTGGCACCGCGCTGCGCCGCCTTCCAAAGGACAATGTACTTTTACAACAGTACATTTCATAAGTTTTGTCATGTAAATACATTTTTCTCCGAAAACTATCAGAACCTATAGTTACGTGGGTGTTGAATATCGCCACTCGTTTTTCTTTTCGTGGTGTTTCTGTAAAAATCTACTTGGATCAACATAACGGCAGTAGATCGCTTCGGATCCTTTAGAATCTGTTGGGTTTTTATACAGAAAATTCTCCGTAGCAGTGTGGAGTTTGGAATATCGCCTGGTGTAATACCAATAGGTCCGCTATTATAAAGGGCCCCTAACATTATCCATCTATATATATTTAAAGAAAAGTTAAAAGACACAGCGGAGACAGGACTGACTATTTTTAATTAATTTACTTACACTTAATACGGAAAAAACTAAATTCATGTGGTACTCCATTTATAATCGATCTCAGCCTGAGTTACAACATACGAATACATGACGTCAACTGTACGCACAAAGATTCCTGTAATTGTTTCCCTATAACTAAAGTTACTTCCACTAAGTATTTGGGTATTATAATGGATCAAAGGCTATCTTGGTATCCACAAAATGATAATGTAAGTAATAGAATTAGAAAACTTACTTGGATTTTTAAAACTTTAAGGCATGTTGCCACAAAATTACTCTTAACTAGAACTTATGTCACCTTGGCTCAATCTGTAATAGGGTACTGCATATCTGTTTGGGGGGGAGCTGCAAAGACAAAGTTTATAACATTGGAAAGAGCTCAACGATATTTGATTAAAGTCATGTATTTTAAACCATATAGGTACTCTACGGAGGAGCTCTACTCACTTAGCGAATTATTAACAGTAAGAAAACTATACATTCCACAAAGTGTATTAAAAGTGCATAAAAACATCATCCGAATAGTTTAAAAAAAAGTAGATCGGATAACGTTGCCAGGATCCCATTCACAAATACCAGTTTCGCTACTAAACAATATTAAAGACAATCTGCTTATCTTTATAATAAAATTAATAAAAACTTACTTATTCACACAATGTCCGTATATAATTGTAAGAAAGTCCTAGTCAAATGGTTAAAACGAAAATCCTATGATCATACAGAGGGATTGTTAAACATCGTAACATAATCTGTGTGTGTATGGATGTGCCATACACACACAGACACAAACATTCACACACACCCACACTCACACACACACACACACACACACACATACACACACATCCATACACACACATACACACACATACATACACACACATACACACACACACACACACAAACTACGCACACACACACACATTACTCACACATATCCTACACAATTGAGTTCGTCCCTTGTTTTCATGATTATTTTATTTTTTATTTTTCTTTTCAAGCTGTACTTAAATATTAATGTTACTTTAGATATGGAAGTGCGGGACCTTCTGGCACAAGTATTTGATATACTTAATAGAAGATCCCAACCTCGCTTATTATGATGTAACCTTTGGTACAGAATTAAAGAATTTTAATTTTAATAATATTCATATCATCACTTTAGATGACTTACCATGACCAAATAGACCGAGTCTTATCTGAAGGACTAGCCAAGAGTCTCCGTAACCGGCGAGCGTGATGAGACGAACTCTAAGAGTGGAGGAAGCCAGGGAGGTACTCGTATGTAAGGAAAGAACCTGTCTGTACTCTCTGCCTAGCGCGCAAGGGATCTGGCGTGATGATATATAAAGAGAGAGAAAGAGAGAGATCTTCCATAGAGGATAGCTGAGATCAGTAGTATACCTAACGCTATACTATAGAATTATTTTATTAATCAAGAATACAAAATGAAGAAAAAAATATGTACAATATTAACTTACTTAAAATAATTAATATAGAAAATGAAAAAAAAACTATAATAAGAAGAGCCAAGAAGAGCAGTTGTAAGAAGATGTAAGCCGGATTGTGTTCGACTAAATTATTATCGATCATTAAAAAAATAAAACTAATATTTTCAGACAAAATCTAAGTTAGTATAAGTAGTTTTATTAATAAAACGAATTTACGCTTTCTGACTACGGACTCATATACACGATAACGTCATGCCGCAGCTTTCAATGGAACCACTAGACCACGAATCGAGTCGTAAAATTTTATAACCCTGACACGAGTTAAATTCAGACGGTTTCGAAAGTTAGCTTGTGTCGAAAGTTTATCCGTAACTGAAATATAGTGACATTATGGTTTTTTCAGTGCTTTACCATTAGCAAAAAGCGATAAGCTGCAAAGAACCAAGTTATGTCAGCCGTAATTTAGACCTTGGGAAGAAAATTGCTCTCGCATTATCATTTTGCCTTTTGACCTTAATTACTGTCGTAGTCTTTACAATAATGACTAAGGAAGAAACTTCACACCAGAACTTCTATCTAATTTGCACCTTTGAATTACTTATTCTTTCGTCTCTGATACATTGATAATTTTATTCTTTGACCTTCATAAAGTCTACAAAAATCGTTTGGGGAAAAACTCCCCAATTAAAAACTTACTTAGGTTACCTTTTCTAAGTTGAAAGTCTTAAACAACTCAACTGATGCAAAAGCCAAGCTGATTTATATCATGCTTTATTGACTTTGAAAGTTATCCAATAAAGCATAATCCAGAGGGCTAAGCACAAACCATTTCACGTTACCGTAACGTCATCAAAAAAGCGTGCTGTCACTTTCACCTTTATTTAATATATTTGTAATCTGAAAAAGATAGCATATCAACTCGATAGCTTCACACTAAATTCGATTTATTCGTGCTATCTGATTTTGGGGGAAAACGTTAAAATCTATATGACGCGATTTGGCATTTTCATTAAATATCCGCTAAAACTGTCAAAAACTTTGCCAATTTAGAAATAGAATTAGCCACCGAATTGAGCATTAGATCTGGAAGATCTAATTGGAATTTATGGGGGTATTAAAGACCAGGAGAAGGATCTAGCGAGTTCCTATATTTAACTAAAAGCTAGATTTGATTATTGTTAGTAATATTCTGACAGACTTAAGTTTAAGAAATCTTACAGTGATGATATGACGGTTAAGATTTGGCTGGGCCCTATTTATTAAAACTATTAATGCGACTTATTTGAATCTTAAAATGTCAACATTGTCGCAATGAGAATTGGCAAATAAAGCAGTTTGTTTTTATAGCCAACTAACTCTTACCCGCGGCCGGGCACGCTTTTTTTTGCAATATTTTTATAAATTAAAGTCTATATGCCATTCTGATGTATTGGCTATACTACTATTAACTTTAATCAAAATCCATTCCGTAATTTTTGCGTACATCGTGAGAAATTCTGCGTTTACATTAATACTAGTTTCTGCCCGCGACTTCAGCCAGGGACCCAAAATTTTTCCTTGATAAAAAGATATCCTATGTGTTAATCCAGGTAATAAACTATCTGTGTGCTAAATGCCATCCAAATTCATTCTTCTGTTTTACGTGATTGAGTTACAAACGTTTAAACTTACAAACTTTCACAGTTAAAACTGTAAAAAATTGTATATTTAGATGTTTGTTAGTGTTCATTAGTAGGATTATTGTCCTGTCCACCTCTCGCCTATCATTGTCACTCTTAATGAAGCGCTCTAGCTTTTCACGATTGCGGTATGTTTACATATGTGGAACATAACGAGTTAATCTCAAAATTAAAACACCCTCGACTAAGATGAATCATAGTTAAAACATCCTCCATCAATTTACCTCAAAATAAAAATAAAACTAAATCGGTTCCTCCATTTAGGAACTACGATGCCACAGACAGACACATATATACTCACACGTCAAACTTTTAACACCCCTCTTTTTGTGTCGTGGGTTAAAAATAAAAAAAATATTAAAACCAGCCACAAAATTCCTTATTTTCGAAAGTTCCAATTACCTACAAACATTCCAAGATTTAAACAAAGAGTCTTCAAGAAAAAAATTGAAATTTAGGACCGATATCTGTCAAGCCGGGTAAGAAAAATATGCGGTAGAGATATCTTGTTAAACTCTTATTGTTGGAGCGGCGGCCGGCTCACCGGGGTGCTTAAATTGAAAAATTGCTTCGTCGGGAGGGGGCGAATGATATTTCAAGAGCTGCATTGATCCCACAGACATTGGCTTCATTTTTTTTAAATTCTTTGTAGTGTGACGTAATTTTCGGATTGTGCCATTCGAAAATTCCGTTAAAGCATTATTGCACTGCTTTAATGATTCCGGCGTGAATATTAAATTCAGTTTTTAATAGAAACTTTGACGCATATAAATTTGTTTTACTAGGATCTTGCTAAAGTAATTTCGCTAAGTAAAAATAATTAAACCGAAGGTTATTTGTTACATGGTTACCCACATAAATACGAATTTACATTGTTTTGAAATTTTATTTTACCAAAATAATAACGTCTACCTACGTGGATTATTTATGATAGTGAAATTATTTTTTTATGAAGAAAGACAAAATCATTTTTATTATTCCTCATATAAACGTGCGCCTCCACTTCATTACATATTTGCAAGCAAACATTTAGTCGCGTTCGGTTGAAAATGATTGAAAACAACAGGCCGTATTTATAGGAATGTATTCATAAAAACAACTCCTAGCTCGTGTGCGACATTTTGAACCTTTTAACCGCCCCACTGAAATTTATACGACAAAAATTTTATGATTTTTACGTTCAAATTGTATGTGTTTCTCGGTTATTCTATATTATGTAGCTACATACTGTACTAAAACAATTAATATAACAACCAAATCCAACAAACGTTGACAATACATTGGAATTAATGTTTGAAGTACCCCCGCGTTCTTGTCACAGGTGGTCACATTAGTTTGATCCTTCTCCTAGAGTGACGTCACATATTTTGCATTTGGATGATCCTTTGTATATAGTTATATTTAAAGTTACCTTGCTGAATGATGAAGCGGGCGGTTAAAGAGTGAATTGTTTCAATGTACCAACTGACAGAATATTCGCAGCCGGATAAACATTGCGTATAATACAAAAGCTTTCGATGCAATCCACGGTGCAAATACGAAGAGAAGATGGCCGAAGCTAGCGAGCCTGTTGAATTCCTTAAAGCCTTGACATCATCGTGGTGGCTTACCTCAGTTGGTCATCGCTACTCGCTCAATTAGCACGACGCTTAAGTTCGCATAGCTGATAAATATTCTCTATTTTTATTAAATACTAGAAGTTTCCTGCGACTTCGTACCCGGTCGACAACAGCGCCACCTACCGGGTCTATGTTATATAGCCTACGTTACTTCTGGATAAGGTAGCTTTCTTATGGGAAAGAATTTTTGAAATCGGTCCAGTAGTTTTGGAGTTTATTCGTTACAAACATACAAAAATACAAATCTTTCCTCTTTATAATATTAGAATAGATATAGATAAAACCCTTAAAATAAAGTGATGTATCTTAACATGCAAATATTACTTGGATCGACATTCCGCTCACATATGAGGCCGTCAGAGCAAAAGTGTCCTAAGCTGGAGATAGGCAGTATGAAAATAATTGGGTTTGTATATTCATGAATTTTAAATCAATGTACATAACATATTTTATAGTTGATTTTAGTCCCGATGCATATTACATTCAATTACTGTGATACATTATTTGGTGCTTAGCATTAAATTTTAGCATGTTTTAAATAATTTGTAGTGCATAAGTCAGGATATGAAAAATTGAGGGTTAGGCCGGTTTAGCGCTGACAGCTTCATATATGGTATCACATTTCACTTGTAAGTACTTTTTCGTAATTTATTAGATTGCTTTTATTACAAATGCCATCTACCGCAATATATACTTGAACTTTTAACATTCTCCGCCAGATGGCAAATACAAATGTGGGTAGGGTGCAACGTCCCTCTCGCCCTGTGCCGCCCCGCGCAGTGGCACGCTTTAGTTGTATATGAAAATCTTATTGCGCCATCTCATCTTCGTATTTGTTCGTGATGGAATCGCACCTTAAAAAAATCCTCGATTTCAAAACACGAACGCACATTAAACACACATCATCAAAAATACCCCTAAGCAAATGTATTCGATGATAAATACTTGAGTACGCTTGCGTTTTATGTCGGAGCCTCTCTGGCGTTCAATCACTCCGCTACTTTTCCATTTGTAAAAGCTTATGTCACGTATGATTTATAGGATGGATTTGATAAGATCAATGCGTTGATATCTCTAAGATAATATTGGAAAACTTCGGGATTTATAAGTGTATTTAAATATATAAGTATATTTGTGTATGCGTCTATAAGCGCGTCTAATACATAATATATAAAAAAAATCATTCATCTTACTAGGCGTACTGCTTGTTAGTAATGATGCCATTTTGTTTGTTAGCCATGCTGAATTTTAGGGATGATGCAATAAAGATAAACGGCCTTTTTAGGCATTTTGATTTTTAAACGACTCGCTCACAACCGACCAGAAAAGGAATGTTAAAAATAAACGTATTAAAGTTGGCTTCTTTTTACTTGAAGTTAGAGTCGACGCAGCCAAGCATGTAATAAATATTGAGATGTTCGTAAGATATTAAAGCCGAGTACACGCTCCATACTGATATTACTAATTCAAAAGTAAATAACTCTGTTTGTTTGTCTGTTACCTTTTCACGCACAAACCGTTGAGCAGATTTTGATCAAATTAGGAAAGCACATAGGCTACTTTCTGTCTCAAAAAAAGCTTGGTGTGTAAAATATATGCCTCGAAGTAACGCAAACCAAGTCGCGGGTTCAGCTAGTATTATATAATCTATCTATCTATCTATCTATATCATCACGCCAGCTCCCTCGCGGGGTAGGCAGAGAGTACAGAGTTTCAACAGGATCTTTCGTATTATATAATAAAAGACAAAATAGGCAATATATATAGAACGCCTTTGCCACACTCATTTGGGGAGTATAGACTGTCTCATTGATATAGTGGCAAAGCGCATCGCTTTGTGATCACGAGTGTGTGTGTGTGGTAAAGTGTGAACACTCACATTTTGTCCAGGGTGTTAAATTCCAATGTTGAAAGGGTCAATTGCAAGATTTGTCTGTTTGTTTATCCTGACTAATCTGAACCGATCTAGGACATTCATTGGAAGATTGAGAATACAGTTCTTGTGAGATAGCTCATCACGTGTTTCGATACGAGTGAATGTACCTGCAGTGCATTTAGTTAGACTTTAATACTTACCTACCTATGTCGAATTACGAAATAAACACATGCAAAGCCGCAGGCACCAGCTAGTACATAAATTTTGATGTCCGTTCTAGACACATTTTATGCGACCAGCCACTAGCTGGCAAGGTAATGTAAAACTTGATCATACGCTAACAATATTAAACTGTCGTTAGCGCGCCTTCACTCTATTACCCCCACCAAAACTTCTATAAGTGATATCAAATAGGTATAGTACCTGGTGACAGTCTTAGCTAAATAGGTTGGTGTTAATGTAACGCTATTGAGTTGATCTACCTACCATCCTTTTTCATATTAAAAATTTGGTATACAAAGATGAGTGACTAAGGTCAATCTGTTGGTGCTAAGCCCTCCGAGGGCTAAGCACAAACCATTTGACATAATAGTAACGCTGTCAAGAAAGCGCACTGTCATGTTCATGTTTATTTAGAAAATTTGCAGTGTGAACAGGACAGCGTATTAATTCGACAGCGTCACGCTAACGTCAATCTATTCGTTCTAAGCCCTTTGGTAAACCAGTGCGTTATCAAATCGTGTGGCATGTTTTAAAAATAAACGCGAAAGCAAAGTGAAAATACGTGTTATTTGTAAAATTTGAATACTTTATTAGCGGTCATGTTTAATATTTGTTATCTATGAGTAATGTTGGAACAATGATAAACAACCTTGATACGGTCCTAACGTTTCTTCAATCATATGCGTCCTTAAATCTTGCGAGATGCAATCAGAATTTAATCTGGAGTTTTTCATGTATTTTAACGGCAGATTTAATTATTGAACCATCTAAGCAGTCCTGTTTCTGTAGCCAAGTTGACTATATTCATTCGTTAATACTGATAGAAGACGGAAAAATGTGCGGAAATGATATTTCACAAGGAAAGGCCACATGGTTAGGGGTTATCGATTGCGGAAAGAAAATATAAACAAAACGCTTGCAACTTGATGGGGTCGCGGTATGGTTTGGTCATGCTCACTATAATGTCTATGCTTGCGGTGGCTGTCTGGCGCGGGTCACTCCCTTCTGGTCGAGGGGAGTGATGGCTGTTCAGGTAGTCATACTCGTGAACGGGTGCTGTTTTTGCGGACTAGTACATCTGGAATCCTTAAGACACTCTTTATAAATAACATCATTAGTCTCATATCTTGTCGTAAGGCATCAATCACACTGGAGCTTGATCGTAAACTATTTAATTGTTACCTAAACATTGTATCCACACAATATGATAGAAAAAAATATTGAAAGGAAAAACGGAAAGAGAATTCAATAAAAAAAGACAAGTCCACTGAGTTTCGTTCCGCGTTCCGCCGCGTTCCGATCCGGTGGTAAATTAGTAGTTAAATTATTTAAAAAAAAAAATTAAATTTGATATTTGTAAGCGAAGGGTTTATACAAAATAAATTATTTGAGTTTGAGTTTGGTACTTATCTTGGTTTAGTATAAGATATTTCATAACATCTGGATCAGGTCTGTACCCGAAAAAGAACTGATCCATAATAACTATGATATTTAAAGTTTCTCTAGCATATTCCTATTTTATGATTTAAAATATGGGTATACATTGATATTTTTTTACTTTGTCGTTGGTTAAGAGGCAAGAAATATGGCGACTGACGATCCTTAGTGCCTATCTTAAGTAGCAGTCTAAAGTCTCAAATATATATTCGATCTAATTTATCTTCAACCCAAATATTATCGTCAATGTCGATCTAATAACGTGGATGGACCCAGTGCACCTTATTCACGGCGATGCGGGGCATATAAGCCTGACAGTGTTTATTTTTTTTATATAAAATTCGATATTCTATGATCTGATTTAAAGTTGAAACGAGAATATCATTCATAATTCCACATTGTCCACTGTTCCACTTCGAATACAATATAAGCTTGAGTCTTCGTATCCATCCATCCATATATTTCTAAGTGCTTAATGCAACTAACCCGTTGTACATAATTAGCTCTTTATTATTATTTCATAACCACAGTACTGGTATATACTAAAGGTGGTTCCCTAAGAAAAAGGTGTTATTTGACATGGCAAGGTCAAAAGTTGTTAAGCAATAAAAAAGGGTTTACTACTGTCCGTTGATTTTAACTTCCAAATTGCCCTACCCCGCAAGGGACCTGGCGTGATGACATTGATAGATATGAAATAAAACTATTTTACGGATTTTATCGCGGTTTATTTTTGATTTTTAGTTCCCGACGTTTCGAGTGCTTTGCAGTACCCATGGTCACGGGAGGGACTGAGGTGTTAGATGTCGATGATACGCCGTTACCACGGCATACTGGTTTACAAATTTCCCAAGCATATAAAGCGCATTTTCTTTGAATACTATCTATCTATCTATATCATCACGCCAGCTCCCTCCCTCCAATACTCACTTTACAATTAATGCTTTAAAATACGAGGTCCTATCTTATGGTCCTATATTGATTTAAAACTAAAACAAAATTCTATTTTTATTTCTAGCTAAATAATTTTTTTTAAATAATTAAACTAGTTCATACATTTTTGATAAAAGTTACTGGAATATGATCTCAGGAGGAAATATAAATTATAGTTATTCATATTATTGTACTGAAAACTATTCCTTTCACAAAGTCCCTTAGACGTCTTATAAAATTAGTCCACTTCCTCATAAATATGACAAATTTTAGCCACAAGCTTTACCCAAAGAATTAATTAAGATAAGGAAACACCAAGTATACACTTCACGAAATTACTATTAACATAATATCTTGGACTAAGGTAAGTTAGATCCTAAATTCCGTCTTTGCCTCCAGCTTACTATATAGGCTTACCAATAATTTGGCCCCGTACCTTTAAATGCCCAAACACCATTAGGTGGCTTAACAAGCGATTATTTGGGCCAATACAGATGTATTCTCACATTAACTGAGCCGTTACCGTAAGCTTAGGTGACCACATTGTGCGCGAACACGTGAACACAGTGTGTGTGAACACACATCACCGTTACGGCGTAGCTGATCTACGCCGTAACGGTGCTGCGGTGTAGCCGTACCTGTGTAGATACATTCATCATCATCATCATCTCAGCCTATACTTGTCCACTGCTGAACATAGGCTTCCCCAATCGCTTTCCAGCGTAACCGGTCCGACGCCACCTGCATCCAACGACTTCCGGCGATTTTCACAATATCGTCGGTCCATCTGGCAGGCGGTCGTTCTACGCTGCGCTTGCCAATACGTGGTCTCCACTCTAGAATCTTTTTGCCACCACGCCCGTCCGATCTTCGCGCTATGTGGCCTGCCTATTGCCACTTCAGCTTGCTAATCCTGAGGGCTATGTCGGTGACCTTGGTTCTTCTTCGAATCTCCTCATTCCTGATTCGATCACGTAGAGAAACGCCGAGTACAGCTCTTTCCATAGCTCGCTGAGCAACTCTGAGCTTTTTTATGAAACCTATTGTAAGAGACCACACATTGACTAAATACTTTAGTCTTGAGGCACTGAGGTATTTTAGACGAGAAGATGTTGCGCAGTTTCCCGAACGCTGCCTAGCCGACTTGAATTTGTCGATCGACTTCTTTCTTAAAGTTGGACCTACCTAACTGGACTGCTTGTCCCAGGTAAATGTTTTCATCGACAACTTCAAGAGTAGAGTTCCCAACGGTGAGTGCGGTGGGTACGACATGGACATTAAACATTATTTTGGTTTTGACCATTTCATTTTAAGACCCACTAGTTGGGACACTCTGTTGAGGTCACCGAGCATTCATCCTAGATCTTCCAGCGATTCCACCATGACCACAATATCGTCGGCAAATCGAATGTGAGTGATTGATGTTGATACCAAGTCCTAGCCAGTCCAAGAGATTGAAGGCATCCTCTAAGGTGGCCGTAAACAGTTTCGGAGAAATAACGTCTCCCTGTCCTACTCCTCTTTTTATGGAGATCGCCTTCGCGCACTGCCCCTGTACTCGGCCTGACATGGCGGCGTTATTATACAAGCACTTCAACACTTCGATGTGCCGATAGTCAATGCGGCATCTCTGGAGAGATCTAAGAACCGCCCAAGTCTCGATTGAATCGAACGCTTTCTCATAGTCCCCAAACGCCAAGCATAGTGGCCGATTATACGCCTCAGTCTTCTGTATAATTTGCCGCAGCGTACGTATGTGGTCTATGGTACTAAAGCCTTTCCGGACACCGACATGTTTGGGAGGCTGGAAGTCATCAAGCCTGCGTGCAAGACGATTCGTGATGACTCTCGAAAACTACTTATAAACATGGCTCAGCAGTGTGATGGGCTTAAAGTTCTTCAGTAAGGTGTTATCACCTTTCTTGAAAAACAGTACCAATACCGTACACACACCCCTGTTCCATGCTTCCGGCGTTTTCTCTTCGAGCAAGATGGAAGTGATCAGCCTCTGAAGGACCATTGCCATTGTTGTCTCACTACAAATTTACTAAATAAACATGAACGTGACAGCACGCTCCATAGACATAAAGTAGATATCCCACTTATGTATATATATATATATATATATATATATATATATATATATATATATATATATATATATATATAAGGTGTATCATAGATAACGCGAGACCTTTACGAGACCCCGATTAGATAATAGATAATAAGATAAGAGAAATAGAGAGAGAGATAAGAGTTTCCGTAACCGGCGAGCGTGCATGAGACGTACTGTGAAAGTTGAGGAAGCCAGAGAGGTATGTAAGGAAAGAACATGTTGGCACTCTGTACTCTTTGCCTACCCCGCAAGGATAAGTGGTTGGCAGGAACGATTGAACACAGATTGGGTGATACGGATTATACCGTTAAACCAATGGAACTGAGGCACATCGACACGTTGACCAATTAAAGCAAAGAGTGTTAACTGAAAACGCAGAGTTGTTATATCGGACACCTAGTGTAATTGTTAATAAACCAGTACAGGCAATTAGACAAACAACGAGAAATCAACAGAGGGACCGGTCAACGGAGCGGGGACAGCCGATGCGCTGTTACCTGAAACGGAAACGTCGGACGCAGTTGAAAAAGGACCTACTTCAACCCCAACAAGCCCGGCTAAAGATATGCCCAATGTGCGGGGGACAGGGAGTCATGGCTGCTATGTATCCAGTAATGTAACACAACAACGCAATTTACAACGTGTACACAAACCCATCAAAACATATGGTATAGACGACATTTATAAATGACGCTATTCCTATTTGACAGCCTGTTGTGTTGTTTACATAAATTATAAGTATATAGTTATAAAATAGGTATATTGTAGTCTTAAGTATTTGTAGTTCATTCTCATTTTCTCAGCTTCATGGCATTAAGTAGATTATCAGTGAATTTCTTTTAAACATAATTGGTTAATTAAAGGTGAAGGCGTTATATATTAGAATTAATATTAGAGAGTACTTCGGTGGCGCAGAGCGCTCAGCTGATTGTCAATGCAGTCTAATACACCGCTAGATACGATACACGTCTTTTATTTATCAGTTAGTGAGGACTTACTTTAGTATTTCCACATTTGCTAGTCCGTACTAAAAAGTAGATAGAGGGCTAGGACTTAACGGTCGGTAGAAATTGTACAAGCGCAGACTAGCATATGTGGACATGCAGACAGACAGTATCTGTCGGTTTAGGTATTTAAATTTATGTAAACAATTCAAAATTAAGGTTGAACGTTTCATCAATTTTCAAACTGTATTTAATGTTTCAATAGCTTTTATTGATTACCTTAAGTTGAATACCTAAAGGGCGTAAGTGCGCCGACAACTTGGTGCGCTTATATCGTTTTGAAACGCATATTATTATGTATAAGCGCAAATATCGATTTAAGGGTGATTCAGACTGTAGCTTATAAGACTTTCTCACGTGCTCTATATCTTCAAGCAGGGTCCGCCGTGGCCATGATCGGCGCGAACCTGCGCTTCGGTTTTGGTAGTGCCTCAAACGCCGCCTCCTTGCACTTTCCGGACTCGGAATGTCGGTTAACTTGGCGCTGATGGCGGTGATACTCAGCAAGAAACAGTTGAGAAGGTCAGTTTGTATACAGAGTAAGGATCGTAATTCAGAAATCAAAATCGTTGAATTATATTTTTATTTCTGTCCCTCTCTGACTTATTTCAAACGCTGCAAATTTATCACACTTACTCACTGATTGTTAATTCTTATTTTTTCTTTAAGTCACATATATTAATCCTGTTATCTCTTTCATTCAAATTCTAGACCAAAACGACTTTGATTTTTTTAAATTTCCAATAACAACATTTAAAATTTCAAAAAATCATATGGCACATTTTGAACTTGAATACAAAAAAACATCTGTTAATCAATTACTGAAAGAGGCGAAATTATGATGCTACCACTGTAGATAAACTATTCATATTCATGATTATAATATGAATAAATATAAGGTAAATATCTTTCCAACATTGCTTTGTACTTACTCTCCTTTTTATGCTACGTATGTAATTCTCATAAAGAGGTGTTAGAGTAATATCCAACATCGACTGTTTCTTGTTCTTAATGTTGTAAATTTTATGTTAACTGTTTGTTAATTGTTAACTGTTGAATTTGTTAAATGAGTAGACATATCTGTCATATATAGCATGGTTTCTATACATCTCCGTAAGTAAAAGGTTTTCCAATAAACTCATAAAACTGAGAACATCCGTTACAATTATTCAAATGGCGTGTTTTACGACTGTAACGGTTCATTAACCACCGTTAGTATATGACTTCGATTTTTTGTAGTAATAACTATAATGTATTGTACACATAATCCTTATACCAGTTATTGCTCGCAATTGAAACGAGAGATTGGGCGCGTTTGTATTCAGGAACACGGAAGAGTACTTATCGGGTTCTCACCGCATCTGCATTTTATATGAAGCAATTTTGATTTGTGTGCTCATAAAAGACGAGGGAGTTGACAATGTTTTGCTACACATAGGTATTGGTGGCGAATTTTGGAAGAGGAATTTTTATCCTGTAGCGGATCTCTTCTGGTTGTATGATACATATGTATTAGAAATAGGGTTTCTTAGACAACCTAGACTCACCAATAACCATTATCTCAAAGATTAGACTTATGGGAACATTGCCCCATGCTTGTAATTATTATTGACTAGTTTCCGCCCGCAACTTCGTCTGCGTTGATTTTAGACAGGAACCAAACATTTTTCCTATATGTTAATCCAGGTAATAAGCTATCTGTGTGCCAAATTTCATTCAAATCCGTTAAGCCGTTTTTGCGTGATCGAGTAATAAAAATCCAAACATGTAAACATACAAACTTTCACGTTAAAATATTAGTGTGATGTGTCGTGGATGTGTTTACAAACATGATATTTATCGTAGGTCACACAAAGATTTCGGTTCAAAGACATTTATTTCCAAAGAAATTTACATTTCACTTAAGGAAAACTTAATTAACTTAATACTAAAACATTAATGATCGAGGCTGACTTTATTTTAATCCACATTATATTGTTCAGAAACGTGTGTTTTTAGAAGTTTTTTGCAAATATTCATTGATGCAGCATTCCTAATATTTGCAGGTAAATTATTGAACAGTTGCACTCCCTCAAAAAGATGTTCCTTTTGCCATATTCAGTCCTAGGAGCACGGGTTTCAATTTTATCCCTATTCCGGAGGTGATATTTAACCGTTTTCTTTTTTAAATTGATGTTTGAATGAATGTCCTTAGTGCATAATTTTTTTACAAGAATACATGTTTTATATATATATGATTGCTTTACGTTCATAAGTTTAGTTTTACTATAGACCTGGCGTGTTGGCATTAAATAGTTATAGTTATATAATATTTTAATCATTTTGTTTTGTGTTCTTTGCAGTTCACTTATATTTGATTTAGTGGCACAACCCCATATTTCGATTAAATAATCTAGATGTGGCTTAATTAGTGTATTGTATATGGTGTGATGAAGTTTATAGGGAATACAATTAATCATTTTATGTAGGGCTCCTGTCAAATGTACGATTTTTGCTTTTACGTGTTGTATGTGTCCTTTCCATGTTAACCGCTCATCTAGTATAAGCCCTAAGTATTTTTCCTGACTTGATCTGTTTATTATATCATTATTTATCTTCAGCGGTAGATGTTGTGGTATATTTTTATTCTTTGCTGAGAATATCATGTATGCGGTTTTTGAAGTGTTAACGGTTAAAAGATTGTATTTAAACCAAGAATTTAACAAATTGAGATCATCCTGAGCTTTACTAATTATGTCATGTATACAATTTCCATAGTACATCAAAGTAGTATCGTCGGCATATAATGTTAGATCGCCGGAAATTTTGAGTGAATTTATTCCACGTAACAAGAAAACCTGCGACTATTGGGTCCAGTGGTCTATGCAGTATATGCTGAAACTATTAGACCAACCGACCTTACAATATTATGTCGTGTTTCAAACGTCTAATTCTACATTTCACCAAATTGACTAAAATCTGCCGACATTATAAAGGGTAAGTCTACTGTAGTGATATTTTATTAAGTATAAATGTCTCAACACTATAAAAGAGAATGAATTTTAGTCACAATACAACTATGTCTGAAACTATAAGTCAGAATGAATTTTAGTCAAAATTTAGTCAAATCAATCATATCAGATATCCACAGAAAAATACAGTGGCATTTTTCTACACTCGACAAAAGTTAATAAACCAAGCTCGTCCTTTGATTCTTATAATGTTTTTCTAGCTAGTTAGTTTAAGTCATATCAAATATTATCTCTAATAAAGTTATCTAGCTCCGAAGATCGAATAATATTTTGACGAAGAAATTTAACCTGATATTATTAAGGAATACTCTGTTACCAATTTTCTTTGAGTATATACATTTTCTTCATAAAGCCCGGGCGAAATATGATTTACACCGAGGATTATTTAATTTGAGGGAAAATGTAATTACCTGCTCACTTCTGGTCTCTGATCTGGAGTGATGATATAGATAGATAGATAAAATATTTAACCCCTATTTTACGCACTGTTATACCCCAATTAACAATGAAACTTGTACGAATATGTGTGCGAATTGAGAAATACTTGTTAGAAATGCAGTTGAAAAATCCGTATTGCTTTGAATCATGAATAAATTTAGTTTAATATAGCGCAGTAAAGGAGTACGCACATTTTTTGCAAATTAAAAAAATTCTGAGATACATTAAAAATTGTTGGAATCAATTCAGTTATCGATTTAAAACAAACTAGTTTTAGGTCTTGCGTTTATTATGTTACATCTTGTATATGATCTGTGTTACAAGAGGTAAAAATAACTATGAAAGAAAACCATATGCATGTCTGAGGAAATTTGGCCAGTTTCCCCAAGACAATTACACAACCTATGCAGAGGACCAAAAGATGTCTTATGATAACATATTGTGTATTAACTTTTCCAAATTTGTTGGATGCTTACAAACTTCATCCAACTGTATCATAATTATTGGTATATCTATCTATCTATAACCTCACGCCAGATCCCTTGCGGGGTAGGCAGAGAGTACAGAGTTCCAACAGGTTCTTTCCTTACATACCTCTCTGGCTTCCTCGACTCTCATAGTTCGTCTCATACACGTTCGCCGGTTACGGAGACTCTTGACTTTTCCATCAGATAAGACTCGGTTTATTTGGTCGTGGTAAGATAGTCTAGGTCTTCCCCGGTACCTGCATCCTTCCACTTTCACATTGTATATCTGTTTTGTCATTCTTTCCTCTGGCATTCTTTCTATATGCCCGAACCAACGAAGCATGCCCTTTCTCATCTTTACACCGATACTATCTTTCATACCTACTCGCTGTCTTGCTATGCTGTTGCTAATGCGGTCGGTCAGCTTCACTCCGCACATCTTCCGCAGAGCTCGCATTTCTACCGCATTTATCCTACTTTCATTCTCCTTCTTACATACCCAGCTCTCGCTACCATATAACAGCGTTGGGACAAGAACTCCGTTATGTATGGCCAGCTGCGCCTTATGGCTTAAGTGCCGGCTCCCGAGTAGCTTTCCCATCGCACCATTCACTCTGTTCCCTGCACTCACTCTTCTCTCTATGTCAGCGGTGTATTTCCCATCCTTACTGAAGGCGCATCCAAGATATACAAACTCATTCACTTGCTCCAGCACATCGTTACCAACCACAATCCTTACATTCGTTCTGGTTTCTTCCCTTTCAAAAATCATAATCTTGGTTTTCTTCACATTCAAGTGTAAGCCATTGATCATGCAGTCGTCTTTCATAACTGTGACTAGTGTTTGCAGATCAGTGGCTGTTGGCGCTATTAAAACCGCGTCATCTGCATAAAGTAGATGGTTTACCACTAAGTCACCCATTTGTACACCTTCATTCATCGCTTTCAGCCTTTGAAGACTTTTGTCCAGATATATTATAAACAGTCTAGCGGACAACACGCAACCCTGCTTGACGCCGATTTTAACGTCAAACCAGGGTGACCTGTTACCACCCACCCGTACGCATGCCTTGCAGTCCACATAAGTGGACTGGACGGCTCGCAACAGAGTGCCATCTATACCATACTCTGGCAAAATGTCCCAAAGTCTCTTTCGCACAACTCTGTCAAATGCCTTCTCCAGATCTACAAAACCGCAGAAAATCTTCCGGCCCACTGCCAGATGCTTCTCTACGATGTTGCGGAGTGAGAAGACTTGATCCGAACATCCTCTTCCAGACCTGAAACCCCCTTGTGCCTCGCACAACATTCCATAATTATTGGTGATCTATTCAAATAGAGTTTGTATAAACATATTCCATAATTATTGGCGATCTATTCAAATAGAGTTTGTATAAACACCAATCTGATACAATAGGTACATCTTAAAATAAAAAAAAAACGAGCATAGCCTTCAGTCATAATATAACGCAAAATACTTTGCGGGATATCACTGATTATTTTTTATATACAAACACGCAGTGAGTATGATATTCGCGAACTCCGCATGAAGGAAAATCTCGAAGGATTTTTTTTAAAATCTCGTAAATACTTGTAAATAATGCAGCAGGTGTTACTTGGAACAAACAAGTTTCTTTTTCTCTTAACTTTTACATGAAACTCGTGTGACTATGGTATATACTGAGGATTTAACAGGAACAGATTGATGTTAACATCACGCTTTCAGTTGATATGCCATTCTTTTCACACTACAAATTTATTGAATAAACAAAAACGTGACAGCACGCTTTCTCGAGCATTAGGATAACGTTAATCAGAGAGCTAAGCACAGACCATTTAACGTTGTCGTAAAGTTGTTGATAAAGCGTGCTATCATGTTCACCTTTGTTTATTAAATCTGTAGTGCGAAAGGGATATCATATCAATAGGATAGAGTCACGCGTGATCACGCTAACGAAATATGTTCGTTCTAAGCGCTCTGTGTAAGTACGACTAATGTTTTGTTTTGGAGTGAAAGTGTTGGTCTTAGGTGTTTGCAAATGTTTGAGATACACGTAACGACTTTATAACGTGATCTCATCGCTTTTAACGATATTTTATAACGAACTTATTTGAAGGGATCCGCGTAATATAAGTCACTTTTACTTTTTATATGCTATCGTAAATGGCGGCTGGATTTGTAAAATAAATTTGTAAAATAATATCTGTTGATGAACCAGCCCGTTACGGGCGCAGTTTTAATTTTTTAACAGCTGCCTTAAAAACCTGCCTAGCCAAATCTGAAACATAGTAGTAGTGAATCAGATAAAATATATGGATATCGTATCTACTATTAACCGTAAAATAGCGCCATTGATATCAACTAATGTCATATTTATAGATAAATATAATTTATTCTACATAAGTTGTGGTTACAATCGATACAATGAGTATCGCTAAATATAATAAAAATCCCTATACATTATGGCATTTACTAAAAATATGTAGAGGCGGCGATCCCTTTTTTTAAATATATGGCTGATTTATAGAGCCAATAAAAAAGGGGAAAACAATATAATATAATGTTTGATAGCGGAACTCGAGATATGGTAACGACTCCATTAGGAGCGAAAGACGCCAATTGCGTTACAAGTAATGTGTGGTGATACGGACGTCATGTGTACATAGATGATATAATTTATAGTTCCGAGTGTAAACTGGAAGTAAATTTCAACCAATTCTATTGACATTTTCGATCTATCTATCTATATCATCGCGCCAGAGCCCTTGCGGGGTAGGCAGAGAGTGCAGAGTTCCAACGGGTTCTTTCCTTACATAACTCTCTGGCTTCCACCACTCTCATATTACGTCTCATACACGTTCGTCGGTTAAGCAGACTCTTGTCTTACCCGTCAGATAAGACAAGGTCTATTTGGTCATGGTAAAATAAAAGTCTAGGTCTTCCCCGGTACCAGAATACTTCCACTTTCACATTGATTTTATTCATTTATATATTATTTTGTGATCTGCATTTTTATAGCATAAAGGGATATATACTACATTGGCTAGATATGTATATATTACGTTTGAAATAAAATACAACATGTGTTCTGAAGGCTTATGTTCTGCAGTGGGCATCAGAGGGCCGATGATCATATTTTCACTTAATGATTTCGATAAACTCAGAAGTTACAAAACCCGTTGGGTTTTTGTATGGCCCATTCCGCAAAGAATGTAGCGTAATGATATATTCAGATAAATTAATTAATTAAAATATAAAATCTACAAAACTAATGTCACATGTAGTGAATACCGTGAAACATGCGAGATTTATTCATGCATATGTAATTTATCAGATTTAATCTGACATTCGTAAGCTATAATGTTGCCATGATTGTTACAAATTACCCTTAATTAACGTTGCAATTTTAACGATAATTCGTCTTTTAGATTATGAAACTTAATTATACACCATATATTAGGACTCTACAGCAAAATGTAGACAGAAGAAAGTAGTAAAATTTTATTTTAATTAAGTAACCGTGGAGCTTTTTACCTTCTTTTCTCTTAATTTTCTTTTGGAATGACATTTCAAAGTGGTGGTACAGTCTCTGTTACTTTTCCGATGATTCATTAAGTTAAATACTATAATTATTTAGAAGAATATTTAAAAATCCTTTTCTCTCTCTCTAGCATCAGTCATTAGCGAATAGCAATTGGGTCCTGGAGAGGTCCCTGGTAGAGGTCCTGGATTAAAAACTTAGGTCTGATCTGGTCTAGGATCCGATCTGGCTCGTATATCAATTTGATAGAATACAATAATATACCTTGATATAGATGATGGTGCTCAAACGTAAAAAAAACACCGTCACCGTCACGTCTATATTCCCCGAGCGGGGTTGGGAGAGATGTATTGAGATTTTTTATAAAATTTTAAAAATTATTTACATAAATTGACATCTACTAAGTTCAATTGTTCATCAGTTACGCATATTACTTAAGCTGCTCTCATGTAAACTTACTATGCTGTGATTGCATCGCACGCAGTATATACTGCCCTGATATAAGAGAAGGCCTCCAAATATTTTTAGCCACCTTTTTATAGTGCCAGAAATTTCCGCAGAGAAATTGCTATCGACTCATCTTAATCTTTTTACAATACACAGAAAAAAACAATGAGTATATAAATAATTATATTAAATTTTAAGTAAACGCATTTTTACGTTTATGGCTACGATCTCACATATTTTCCACATCAATATAGTCATCTAATTATATACTTTATATAATAAAATCTACACCAACAGATTCAAACTCCCAAGCTACTCACTATTAAGGTATATTATTTACCTCTATCATGGACTACACCGTGCGGAGGTGTCATGCTCGCCGCGCGAGCTCCCATCGTTATGCACCGCCGCGTGGATCTCGAAACCGACTTCGGTGAACACCTATAGGCGAGCTCCTCGTGGCGAGGTTGAACGTATTTCGTGTGTGTTGTTTACATAAAACCGAGTGCAAATGATAGCGATTACATGAACTGGTTTTGTAAAGTTGAAGATTTCGTACAAAAATTAAAAGGAATTATTGTAATTCCAGGCGATCTCAACTTAAATAGCGCATCCTTAAATATTCAAAATTATTATTGCTATTTTTTGTTCTTTTGTAATCTAAGTGAACTGAATGATGTGAAGAATTTGTATGGAGGAATGCTAGATGTGATTTTAATCCAGGTGAATAGCGTTGCGCCCGAGACCATTGTGGTGCCTATTGATGCGTGCCCATCGACGCGTATGATCCCACATTGGATATTGAGGTAAGAATCGAACCATCTCATTACTCCAATTATATTAAATAAATATTAGTCATTTTAGCCCTTATGATATATCTCACAGTATTACAAAATTTAAATCTAACAGCTTAACAGGCACTGATAATATACCACCGATCATACTGAAACATATGAACACGTACTTTCGTCAGCCGTTATGTCATATATAAACCTTGCACTACAATCTGGAGGATATCCATCCCAATGAAAGCTTAGTAGAGTAATCCCTATACCCAAAACACACAACAAATTATCCGGTGAAGAATACCGCCCCATAGCCAATTTGTCATCCCCATTCAAGTATTTGAAAGCATTCTCCACGAATACATAAAACCCACGTTGACAAATATCTTTGTCAAGAACAACATGGTTTTAGGAAAAAGAGATCGGTTAACACCAACCTGCTGACTCTCGTTGAATATATCTCCACACGGTTAGATCAAGGTCGTCAAGTGGACGTACTCTACTTGGACTTCCGAAAATCGTTTGATAGAGTCAACAATGACATACTGCTAACGAAGCTTAGTGTTATTGGGTTCACCCCGCGACTTCTCCGAATAATCGCTGGTTATCTGCGCGATCGCCAGCAACATGTCAGACTCGGAATATATGAATCTCGACCCTATCACCGCGTTCCAGTAAGACAGGGATCGAATTTAGGACGTTTATTATTTTTAATAATGGTCATTGATCTTCCTCGTGTTCTTAATACAGCAAAGTGCCTCCTGTACGCAAACCTCAAGCCAGCAACGCAACCTCTCCTTAAACTCTATCAATTCATACTGAGATGTGTGAAGACTCAGGAGGGTCCAGATGAAAATCAGCGTCTCGCACTTGTGCCTTACACTAAGCTGATCTGGATACCTATTTGGCTCAGCCGTGAGACACATACTCATGTGTATTACATTGTTGTGTTCCATTTTTGTATTTTTGTTTTGCTTTTAATTTTATAGTTTTTGTAATTTTATAATATCTCTGTTTGTCTCCCATGCTATGACAAATAAAATTTCTTTCTTTCTTTCTTTATCTAGGAGTCGCATTTGACCGAAAGCTTACATTTCACGACCATGTTCTAAATCTCGCTAAAGAGTCTTTTCAACGGTTGGGGTTCGTGCTTAGAAATACTCGAGAGTTTCAGAACGAATATGCGCTCAGAATAATATTTTCGTAATGTCTTAGTTCGAAGTAAACTCGAATCTAGTTCCTGTTTGGAACCCTTATGAAAGGAAATACGCACTTATGCTAGAAAAGGCCCAAAAGTCTTTTCTAAGATATCTGTATAAACGACGCTACATATATTATCCATACCTTTCCCTACTAGTTTCTGTTGGGATGTCTCGGTTACAACTCGCTCGAAGTTTGTAGGAACAACGATCAGATCATCACTATCTGCAAGATTCTTCGCGGGCTATCTGATGCGCCCGACCTGCACAATGAGGTGGCTCGGATTTTCGCCCCGAGCAATTACAGTCGCGCCAGGGGGCACAAGTTGTTCGATCAAACTGGTCCTATATTCGCTTTAGTTTTATTTTTTTATAAAAACGTAGCCCTATGATACACTCCTGTGTGGAGGGTGCGTTCACAAACACGAAAATTCACATACACAAACTCCCAGACCGAGAAATAATTGTGAGGCACACAAAGATTTGTCCCGGGCGGGAATTAAACCCGCAACTTTACGACCCAGTGGGCGGAGCGGCTCAAGCTTTGAGCCACTGCGCAAAATCGTCTGTCCGTCCACATCTGTGACTGAAATTGTGATGATAAAGCACTAGCAGTAAAATAGTGCACGACTGACTTATATTCACATTATTGCCGTAAAAAAATATTTTGCTATGAATTGTATTGCCTCATAGGTACAGTTTTCAAAAGACTTTTATACCAACTTTAGCCACTGTATCCATCGATATATCAGAACAAGATACATAGACCCTTTCAAAAATTACACTATAAAATGTCCCCAAATCCAAATGAGTAGTTATTGTTATAATATACACATAAATTAGGGCATATTGTACATTCTATCACTTGAAGTTGTATTTGTAAAACGCCGGAGCCTGTTAATTTTTTAGTGCGGTTCATTTTTGCCTGTCTTTTGGTGGTGCCATTTTTCGAGCAGCGAGCGTGACTGTATCACGTACATTAATCCATGCAGTCCTGGGACATTTTGTAATAATTTTCTTACATGTGTGGCGACAAGTTCATACGGATATATTAAGACTTCTAGTGTCCTATTATTATGATTTCAATGGATTAAATCATTCTAGAGATTTGGCGATGGCTTGATTTAGGTTGGTACATAGTTAGCTGGATCATGTAGTTACGGAGGTACCGGAGAAGTACTAGACTATCTTACCGTGACCAAATAGACCGTGTCTTATCTGTAGGACAAATGAAGAGTCTCCGTAATCGGCGAGCGTGTATGAGACTAACCATGAGAGTGGAGGAAGCCAGAGAGGTCTGTAAGGAAAGAACCTTTTGGAACTCTGTACTCTCTGCCTACTATCTGGCGTGATGATATAGATAGATAGAAGTAAATACGGATTCGATTGCCACGGTAGTAATCTTTGTGTAACACATAAATGTTTGTTTAGAGATTTTAGTAAAATTTGAACTTTCGGAACACGAACAGGTATAGTACCTACCCCAACCGGTCGTCGTCGTGATCTTTGAGGGAGGTCTTTGTCCTACGATAAAAGTCTTTCGGCTAGATGATAATAGTACTTACTGTTTCTTTAATATTTACTAGAATACGTAGAGGAATATCTTCGGGGAGGTCAGTGGAAATATATCGGTTGACATGTTTTTCCTTCATGTCATCACTATCAGACGTCATTTTATGTCATTATGTACAACATAACAACCTCGTAATATGCATGAAAATGCTTAAAATATGCTTAAAAATATCAATATATGCTATACCAAATAATAAAAAAACAGTAAATATTAGACTTTTTTTCTAAATGCACATAAAATAATATTTTTAATATCTATTCATTAATATTATCAGGCAAAAGTACAGTTAACAGAAAAAATCAGGTACTGTTCCAAATGTTCGGTAATAAGGTTGTATCTTCGATCGCTCAAAATATGTTTATAAACAGAAAAGGATCCCTTTTTCGTCAACAGTTAGCGATCGCACGCAGTTATTGGTCGCGGTCACTCAAATACGCTAAGAAACAACAACGAGCTTGAGCCCGCCTTTGTAGTATTTTTAAATTTTGTAAATAAAGCGTGTAAATGTGCATTATCACACTAGTTTTTGGCTAAAATATACAATAACAGAAAAAGGGCTAAATATGCAACATGCAAATGCATAGAATCTGGTCATTAGTCAATATCATCTAATATTGATGACGACACGGAGAAAAACGAGTGGCACAATTTTATACAACCATTTATGGCCGGTTTCAATATCCAACTCGATGATAGATTTGCCTGCTGCCTGTAGAATTTTGACATATTTTATACGAAAAATCTGTCAAAATACTACTGACAGTAAGCAAATCGTTGAGTTGAATATTGAAACCGGCCATTAGAGATGATATTTCATCTTACTATAAGTGAACCCAAGTAGTACCATTTTGTTAGAACTAAGGGCCTAAAATGTTGCATTACGAGTTTCCGTACACGTCCCGCCTCCGAGGGTTTCTTGTCATCATACAAAGCTATATACCGTGTAATGTTAATTGTGAACACAATGAGTTTACAAGTTGCGCGTTATAACGAACACTCGCTGGGAATGGTTCATTATGACTCAGTCTGTATTGGTAGTTTTACATAAATGAGCGACGGCATTTCAGCAACTCCTTTAAACATGTGATATAAACTTGAAACGTTTTCCGATCTAGGTTATCTTAAATGGAACTGGAAACACAGACAGACATACGAACATTGCAAGTTAAATAAAATCGTGTCATAAAAAGGAATCTTAACTTTCTTATTATTAAAAAAAATACTTAGCTAAATTTCATGGCAAACAGCAACTCGAATGAGCTGTCATGAAGTCACATTTACTTGATGACAGCGTTAGTTCCAATTTTGCCCCCGTCTCAAAAGATCCTTGTTAGACTATACCAATTTTGCAGCACAGGAAACATAGATAAATAAAAATAGGAATCGCAATTTCCTTTCCATTATATTTTTTGATATGGACATCAATAAACAAATCTAATATAGTGACGTCACGCAGGAGAAATTGATTCCTCTGTTATTTCACCTGTGCCAAATGGAATGTTATTCCGAGCGGGGTAACGTCTCAATGTGTATGTATATTATTCCAGGCAAAACTGTCTAGCTGGTAAAGCGGGGCCGTTGACTGAGATTAATCTGTATACTAAAACTAAACACGGGTTCACTTCGACATAGATTCTTTAAAAAGTCAGAAAAGGAGAAATTGCAGTTCTTACACAAATAACTTGTTTACGTGGCATGGCATCGACGTCAAGTATTGAAAATTTGCAGCAGCGCATTGGAATTTTCCACGATAGGTAATACCGCCGTAGATTCTTGCAAAGCATTGTCGGAGTGTTGTTCGTAAGCTTTAATGACCGGTTTCAATATTCAACTCAAGGATAGATGCTTACTATCAGTAGAATTTTGACAGATTTTCCATACAAAATATGTCAAAATACTATCCGTAGTAGGCAAATCTATCCTTGAGATGAATATTGAAACCGGCCGTAAGTGACGTAGCTAACAGCAGCTTGGATTATGTCTGGATAAATTATATAGTGCGACAAGGATCTTTTGGCCAGTGAATGACATAGACATTTAGTACCTAAAATGTTCCTACTTTCAAGGATATATTTCAACAGGTCCGCACGGAGCTTATTAAAAAAGAAATAGTTTAAATTTCATAGCAAACGGCAACTCTCCGACTGTCATGAAGTGAAATTTCACTTGAAGCGTTAGTTCCGGTTTTGACGCGGGCCAAAAGATCCTTGTGGGTATGTACCAGCAGCGAGTCCACGCCAGTCGCTATCAAGCGTCAATGTGACTTTTGTCATGTCGGAAAACCTTTGCCGTGCTGGTTTTGGTTTGCAGTCCGAAGGCACTGTCGCTGACATAATTAGAAGATGTTCTAGCCCATCCAACCGGAGCGTAGTCCCCTTTAGTCCAGTAATGCTGTAAAGGCCGTTCGGATAATTGCATAGTCATTTATACACGCATATAAATGTCCCAAACCATTCGGAGCATTTATAGGACCACCACGCGGTTATTAAGTGAGTATACTAAAAAAATTCTCTATAAAAAAAATGTTTTGATTTGATTAAGTTGGTTTTCCTGCACATTTATGTTCCAGCGACGTTTTCAAAAGGCAAATGATCGGTTGCACTCAAACAAAACGGCTCACACAGCGTGACGTCTGGCGCCGTAAAGACGCCCGCTTTGTTACAATTTGTCTAGTGTCATAGCCCCCATATCCCTTTATTTTTAACTCTATCTATAAATCATCACGTGTGATATTTGCGGAGTAGGCAGAAACTACAGAGTTCCAACAGACACTTTCCTTACAGACCTCTCTGGCTTCCTCCCCTCTCATAGTTCACCTAATACACGATCGCTGATTACGGAGAGTCTTAACATGCCCTTCAGATTAGACACGTAGATTTGGCCATTTTTATTTTAAACCGAAATCTTTACTATATAAATCATTTTTCCTAAGCAATATCTCGTACAAAACTTCCACTATCTCAGCAACTACGTCAAGTATATGGCATAGCATAATTAAGCGTCGGTGGCTTACTTAGAAGCATTGTTTGAGCAGCACCTGAGAAGTTTCAGCTCATATAAATTTAAGGCATCGTAGTTGTTTATGTTTGCCGCATGAAGGTGGTTCGCTACATCGTGGGTAGTCTTAGAATATACAGTTCCTGCATGTATTAATGATTTCCTTATTTCCTTACCTTGTCGGTTGCATATTAGTATTCTCTACTACCCGTATTTGCATAAAATACGTATCTTGCAAAATTAGAACGTGTTTGATGACGCTCACTGATTCGAGAAATCACGGATCCTCGCACGGAATAAATCTTTGTATTTGAATTTCATATTTGTAAACGCATACAAGATTTTATCTATTTATTTTTTTAGCATGAATATATGTTTTAAGAATTTTTAATTAGCAGTCATGGTAAAAAACAATGTCGTCGATAATACAACCTTACCAATGTTAGGGCACTGAAACATACGACGCTTTTACATACCAATGCCGACATATCGAAGCTAAATCCAAGCTTAGATCCGCATACATTGACGTCTGTGACTTTGGCGTGTCCCAGATGATAGTAATGGTTATCGTGTCTGCGAATGACAAAACTTTCGTACATATCACCCATGACCCTATCTCATAAACGCTATATACTGAGTTTATAAAAAAAAAAAAATATTAGCCCTATTAAGAAACTGTCCCACTGCTGGGCACGGGCCTCCTCTCCAACTGAGAGGGTTTAGGCCATAGTCCATCACGCTGGCCCAGTGCGGGTTGGCGAACTTCACACACCTTCGAGAAACTCTTAGGCATGCAGGTTTCCTCTCGATGTTTTCCTTCACCGTTAAAGCAAGTGATAATTAATTTTAAATACGCACATGCTTTCGAAAAGACGGAGGTGCGTGCCTGGGTTTGAACCAGAGACCTCTGATTTTGCAGTCCAACGGTCTAACCACTAGGCTATCACTGTTTATATTCTGCCGAATCGCTCTTTCCTTATCAGAACTGCCCAGCACTCCCTTCGTTGACGATTGTTTTATGGGAGACTAAAAACTGACTGTTCTCAACCCAACCCATAATTTTTTGTATTTTGCAAAGTGAAACATTAAACTCACTCTGAACGCCGGAAAAAAGAAATTGTTCGCTTATTTTAATTAAGATTCCAGGAAACTAAAATCCTTAAACTCCATTTTACAGTTTCTTACACTGACAACGCGAGTGCGAGCGCTTAAATTGCCGTAACTTGCTCGAACTCTGGATCTAATGATCGTTAGTCACTTTGGATCTAGTGCAGAGTTATATAAATAGTGGATACATATATAATGATAGTACATTATTTTCTTTATATGTTGCAGTTTAATCTTACTTATAAATAAAGTTCCGGTGTGCGTGTGTTTGAAATTCTTTTCTTCCTAAAAAGATTTACCGATATTGATATTTGTTGTACTTGTGGGAGTACCTGGACTATTATAATAGTTGGGATCGGTAGAGGGCACTGTTATCGACCAGCTGCGATGCCACAAGCAACTGCTAGTGTATATTAAAAACAAAATACTCATTTTTAATGAGTTAACTTGAACTACAAACTAAGAATATTTTATAATGAACAACCGGCACACAATATTATCTATACCCTTCGCGTCTACCCAAACCGCTATGCAGACACGTAATAAACATCGAAGCGAGTCGTGACCACGGAATTTTTAATGAGATTCAAGAGACAGATTTAATGTACTAGCAAATTGCAGATGTTCGCGATATCTTTTAATAGTTCACGTTCAGTAGCATGAGTAATGCAATTTAAACCTAACTCGAAATATAAATATCAGAATCGTTTCCTCCGTATTTTAACAATGAGTCTCTTGATGTTTGAAGCTAATTTCATGATTAGCTTATGATTAATATAGCATTATCACGCCGACTTTTTCTCAGTAGATCACGAAGACCGAGACCATGCTTGTACGATTTTTGTCCACCTGTTCCTTCATCCATACCTTAGAGTTGCTTAAATGCTCTAAAGTTCATACGTGTAACATAATCCGCTTCACCTTTGCTGGTTTTAAGCCTACATCCGTAGGTATAAGACGAACTATGACAACGGAGGACGCCTGTCATGAATTGGAGGAACTGTGTACTCTCTGTTTCCCCGCTAAGGAACTGGCGTGATGATAAATATAGATAGATCCATAAGTTCAGTCAAGGCATGCAGCACGATGATTCTCTTTGACAAACCATAAATCTAGACTACTGTTGTTTAGTCAGTGACAAAATTAAGCACCTTAGGTTAAGCTCAGCAAAATTCACATATCCACGAGTTTCAGTATAAACATCATTAATTTTATACTGTAAGGATCATACATGACCGATGTGATAAAGCCAGTAATATCGCCATGCTTACATACATGCCCCAAGCGCTTGTTTAAAATCTAGCAATATACTGATTTACACCGTACACCACTTCTACCCCCGCTTGGGGAATATAAGCGTGACAATATATTATCAGATGGGTAACATTTGGTAACAGCAGAAATATGGTTTGCATTTTTGAACTCGCTTTTTTAACGTGAAAACGTGTCATAATAGATTGAGAGTTATCTCGCTATCGACACGATACTCATTTCTATAAACCGCCACACATAAATTCCCCAAGTGGAGATAGCAAAGGTATACTGTATACAACCACATTCCACCGATGATGTTTGGTCTCGATATAATGAGCCATAAGCCTTTTGCCACTATCTCGAACATAATTCTAGACTTCGGACTACTACTAACATGTTCTTTTCTTCTCATTTGTGTAAAGCGGTTAGGATTAGGCTTCAGCGGAATTTTATTCATAGTATTGGGGCTCAGATTGTCTAAGGAATCCCAAAAACAAATAAAAAAGGATTCCAAGTAAAATACTGTGGTCCGTTTTCGTTTTAGATTGACATTTTCGATTTAGTTGTTCGACGAAAGCATCTAGTCGTTTAACTGAACCATCAATCTTGGTCCCAAAGTGAAAATGAACTCGATAAAATGTTACAAAGAAATAGGTTTCTTCAAAGAAAATATTATGAACAATTTTGAGAGAATACGTTTAACTTTACATTGTGTAAAAACTTTGACGATAACAGCTGGCTTATACAATTGATAGTTCGATCGTGTATGGAAGAAAGAAATATGTATCCATAGCCAATGGACCACAGGTATAATAAAAAAATAAGATAAAAACCGTCACACAATACCATTTCCTAAATGAAGGTGGGAGAGGGTATACTGAATTCACCCACATTTCGCCGATGATATTAGGTTCCAATATATTAAGGGGCAAACTTATGACTATTATACTGGACGTCATCCGTGCTCAGTAATCCTACTGCTTATTAATATGACTGACTATATAGACATGGAAGGTATATTATTTTGAATTTCAGATCAACGATTGATAAAGGAAGAAAGAATGAAAGAAACGTAATTTATTTTGTGCTCACACAACTAAATATCAAAAGAAAGAGATAAGTAACAAATGTCTATCGATATGACAAAAAAGTATTAATGAAAATAAAGTAGAAAAGAGAATCAATCAATAAGAACTTAGATGACGATTACTACCAAGTATAACTTTACTCATCAATACAATAAATAGGTGCAATGTGTTTTAAAAGTACATTTTATCATCATCATCATCAGCTTTCTCCAAACCACTGCAGGGCATAAGCCACCTCACGCTTGTGCCATTCTTCACGGTCCTGTGCCAATCTACCCCAAATTCTTCCTCCAACTCTCGATATATCATACACATGGCCCTTATTTCCTATGATCAAACACGTAACGGTAGCTTCATGAAATGATGGGGTGATAGTATTCTTGCTGGTCTACCACTAAATGATCATTTTCATAAAGTTATCATAACGTACTGCGTTAAGTGTTTAATTGGTCATAGCGAATAAGGGTCCAGGTACAGTCGACGCAACAGCCTCTAACCATTTTGTAGTTTAGCAACCTTAACGGTCGCGACGCGATCTGTGGTAGCAGGAACTGTGGTATGTTTTGGTGACGAATGACAGTCCTAAATTAAACCGTACTACAATAAATCCTGGTGTCTGATTGCTCGTCTGAACAACACAACATATTTTTAATTTATCACATCAGTTATCCTTTTTATTTTTCAAGCATGAGCCAACAGTGAACGGCTTAGCACAAATAATTGAACTATTAACGTAGTTGAGAAAACGCCACGTTCATCTTTGTTTAGTAAATGTGTTGTGTCAAAAGGATATCATATCAACTCGATAGTACTACGCTAACGTCAATCTGTTCGTGCGAAGCCCTAAACATATTAAACTATTAATCAATAATAATAAAAACATATTTTTAAATATAAGCTTCTTTATGCAGCCGGTAATATTGCAATTTAAACCGTACAAACAAAATGAAATGTGTTTCTTCTTCTTGAGCCAATCCAGGGTGTAGAATCAGGACATGCTTATCATAAAAATGCATTGTCATCAGAACTGAACAAACATGTCAAATTTCAATTTCGTAAGATAAGGCAGTGGATCTAATTTAGCTTGCAAGATTTGACCGAAACAAAAAACATTACAAGGTAAATTAAAGCTACTAAAAATAATGGATTTGATCCAAAACAAAAGTGTGCAATGGGCTGAGATTGGTAAGCGCTTTATATCACTTACAGTATCTACTATATTGAGCGCTGGTTATTTTTGTACAAGTGTCCAAGCAGACTCGTCTGCCCCACTTTCAGCAGTTGCACCTGAACTTCGACTATAGACATATAAACTATTACAAGACCGAACTAACATTCTGGAATCTATCACCTGTTACCGAACAGAAATAACATGTTTTTTTATGCTGAAATGGGTCAGCTTCTACAATTCCAATACTAGGTTTTCTTCGAAAAATCGTAGGCTGCATAAAAGTGAAATATTTTTGGAAAAACAATAGTATGATAACAAAACAATAGTATGCTAAATTTCGTGCTGGATCTTCACAGTGTAGAAAACATGTTGTCAAATTCTACTTGATATTATAAAGTGAAAGTTTGTATGTTAACATGTTTGGATGTATAGATTTTTGTTACTCAATCACGCAAAAACGCAAATAATTTGTCACACAGATAGTTTATTACCTGGATTAACACATAGGATACTTTTGATCCCGGATAATGAAAGCTTTATCTCTAAATTTAATGCGGTTGTCCGCGTTAAATTTAGAGTCGCGAGCAGAAACTAAACGGTTAAAATAACTTTGACGGACGATTTAGCGCAGTGGTTAAGAGCTTGAGCTGCTCCGCCCACTGTGTCGAATAGTCGCGGGTTCGATTCCCGCACGGGACAAATCTTTGTGTGATCCACAATTATTTGTTCCGGTCTGGGTATTTGTTTGTGAATTTTCATGTTTGTAAACGCACCCACGACACAGGAATAAATCCTAGTGTGGGGCTACGTTTTAAAAAAAAAAAATAATGTACCTGTAAACTTGTAAAGGTTTATTCAATATAAATCAATCAATCATTATTACTAACTATGCTAAGCTCTCAGTATTCGAAAATAATATTTACATGCTGTACGCATTTTTTTGTAAAGACTATATATTTTATATTTATGTGCCATCTTTATGAACCCCAACTAACCGTAAAACGAAATTTCAATAATAATAGATGTTATTTTCCCCAATTTCTTTATTTGTATCGACAGAATCCCCAAATTTATTGATTTCATTTGTGCCAGAAATTGCGATTAACGTTTATAAGTTTTATACATGCCCTTCTATTGCCAGACAATGTCGTCAAAGTAACCTTTATTCTTGTAGGATGTATTTAAGAGGCACCTCAGCTACCTACCAGTTACATCATAAAATTTAAATTATTACACTTAAATAAGTATAAAACACTTGCAGAGCTAATAAATAAAGTATGTAAAAATACGGTAATAATAAGACTATTCAGGGATGGTGAATTTTGAACATAGACTTACTTGAAACTTTAATTATCGATTACTCCTCTTCACACTTTTTTCGAGAGTAGTGAATGCGGTCCTAAGTATGTATTATTTACAATTATTTCTTACTAGTTTCGTTAGAAAAAAAATATCTATCTATATCATCATGCCAGATCCCTTGCGGGGTAGGCAGAGAGTACAGAGTTCTAACAGGTTCTTTTCTTACATACCTCTCCGGCTTTCTCCACTCTCATAGTACGTCTCATACACGAAAATTTGTTATTTATTTTAATCGTTCTCGGTCTTCTAAATAACTTCTATATTTTTAACTTCGGTATATTACTGTATCTAAGTAAAACTATCGATAAGCGTTTATAGTTAAATATTGTTATCAAAACGGCCAGTGGAATAAAACAATTCAAGTTAAAAGACTAGCCCGCTGAGTTTCTGACCGCAGAGTTATTGCCCGCATTTTGTTCCGAAGATAGATGGTAAAAATGACGTTCCGACTAAAGTTTGACAGCGTATAGACTTTAGTCAATGGTTTTTTACTGGGCTATACCATGGAAATCTACTGCCTATACAAATAAATGATCTTTGACTTTAACTTAGTAACTCAAAGGAACTACTGATTTTAAAAGGTATTCGTGATATTACTGTGTTTGTAATTATAATTTTCCATCGTGATGTAGGTTATGTTTGTAAATAGGTATAAAAATAATCTATATCCCCCAATATCAACTCCTCAATACATCATCGATGACAAACTCCCTGTGTCTACTGAGTTACTCGTAGTGATGTTTGCGATGCTTTTAGCGAGCTCGGCCGAGTAAACAGCGTTTCCACAAATAAACTATTAACACTATTTGTTTTGCCAACATATTAGATCACTGACAGCTACTGAGTTTAATTTGTTGAGGCAAAAATTAGAAGTAAAGTAATTTGAACAAGGTTTTATTTAACTTGCACTGTTCATATGTCTGTCCGCTTCAAATGCTGTTATCCATTTTTTCATGCACTTGCGGGTATCAAATTGAGCTGAAATTTGACATACGTATGTAAGTTCGGTCACCAAGATACTATGGAGCTGATTTGATGATGAAATTGGAAGGTGGTCATAGTACTCCTCCCCTAAGCAAGATGTCCCCGTGTTGTTTTTTGGTTATAAAAGTTCGGTTTTAAAAAAGATCTTTTTAAATTAAAATTATTTTCCTTCTTTTGTTAATTGTGATTAATGTAGCCAAATACTTCGAATAATATAGTGGGCATAGTTTCCGATGTAAAAGCGGAAAGAATTTTTAATGTAATGGGCAGGAATTCCAAGTCGGAGATGGGACACAAATAGAGGGAAAACCGTGCTTAAGTACTACCTTAAACCAGTCATTGAAATGTAGAGAGACAACCCGTAAGGTAAACTGATGGCCTGAGAGCCTATTATTAACTGGGTCATGTTAGGGTAACATCAAGAAAGCATGCTGTCACGTTCATCTTTATATAGTAAATTCATAGTATGAAAAGGATAGCATATTAACTTAATCCGTGATGATTACGTCAATCTGTTCATGCTAAGTCCTCTCGTGATATTATCCGGAAGGGACCGGATGCGAAATGCACAAACCGGAAGGTGTAAAAGTGCGGGCAGTATACCCAATTTTCCGTGTAGAATTTTTCGCGTAGCTTCTAGCATGAAAGCAACCATTTAATTATTTTTACTACTATGAAATAGCTCTCGTAGCGTTGCGCGACAACGGTGTTCTTGGCTATCACCATGGTTAATCAGCGTTTGGCTCGATCGGTCCGATATGTGTGATTGTTTGTGGTAGTTTCATATTTACGTATGTCCATGCTGCGGACCGCATGTCAAATTGTTTTCCCGAACATCACTTAATGTGGTAGTTGTTAAACCACGTTGGAAGCCTCATAGTCGGTCGCAAGACTTCTATTCACCAACGCGCACTTGGTTCGCGTGGTAGAATTAGACGTAATCTCTCTCACTTTGATTTATTAGAGTAGGCTTTGGCTAAGAAGCGGGACAGTATAGAGTTTTATTTATTACTGTTAAAAGTCCTGAGCTGGAAAACGTGTTTAAGTTTTTTGAATTTCCGAGAGTTTTCATCCAATAAACGAAATGGAATCCCGCGCTAGGAATTAATTATTCCTGTGTTGTGGATAAGTTTACGAACATAAAATTTACACACACAAACACCCTGGCCGAAACAAATATTTGTGTACAAAGATTTGTCCTGTGCGGAGATCGAACCCGCGACAACTCGATCCAGTGGGGCATTTATTCACTGGACTAAGTCCATCCGTGTAGACATATATATATAGAAGTAAACATAGATATACCCTAGAGAACAGTGGTTACGTTGGTTTCCTTTGGCTTTAGGGTAATGTCAGAGATATTCCGAGGTGCAGTATAATAAATAACGTAATCCATAGCAGTGTCCCATTTGTGACAGGCTGCTAGAAGGACGTGACGAGGCTGTTGAACGATCCTAGTGGACGAAGCATAATTTTCAGTTAATATTGACCGTCTTGAGATTGGCCGGCTAATAGAAGAAAGGTTACTTGATGTTAAAAACTTATTAAAATTTTACTTTGCCGCAAGAAAAAGATTTGAATATACACCGTATATTTACGGTGTATATTTAAGCTCCATTTCTTTATCACAAATACACATAACTGAAAGGTTATGATTAACTCTCTGGGTTTGAATTTAAAGGTCGGACAAAGTGTTATTGATATTTTGTGATATGAAGATAGCCCAATTTAATTATTATGTACTATGTACTAAAGAAGCTTCTTCAAACAAAGAATATAAATCTAAAAAGACCTTTTTTTGAAAACAATATTTTATAAACAAAAACACAACAAAGATATCTGCTTAGTTAAGGAGTTCCTATGGTTCCTTTCTAGCGCCATTATCAGACCCTGGACACAGTCTTTTATTGCATTGTTATCGAACTAACATATGTCTGCCAAATTTTTTACTCAATCGAATACCCGCAAATGCTTGAAAAATGAATCACAACATTTGAACCGGAAAGACAGACAGACATACAAACATTGCAAGTTAAATAAAAGCTTGTAAAAATGGTGCGTAACTAGATGACTGCGGAATTAGCGAGTGTGTTTGTGTTTACAGATCATAATCATCATCATCATCATCACCATCTCAGCCTATACTTGTCCACTGCTGAACATAGGCCTCCCCAATCGCTTTCCAGCGTAACCGGTCCGATGCCACCTGCATCCAACGACTTCCTGCGATTTTCACAAGATCGTCGGTCCATCTGGCAGGCGGTCGTCCCACGCTGCGCTTGCCAATACGTGGTCTCCACTCTAGAATCTTTCTGCCCCAACACCCGTCCGATCTACGCGCTATGTGGCCCGCCCATTGCCACTTCAGCTTGCTAATCTTAACGGCTATGTCGGTGACCTTGGTTCTTCTACGAATCTCCTCATTCCTGATTCGATCGCGTAGAGAAACGCCGAGCATAGCTCTCTCCATAGCTCGCTGAGCAACTCTGAGCTTTTTTATGAGACCCTTTGTAAGAGACCACGTCTCTGATCCATATATCATCACTGGTAACACACATTGACTAAAAACTTTAGTCTTAAGGCACTGAGGTATTTTGGATGAGAAGATGTTGCGCAGTTTCCCGAACGCTGCCCAGCCGAGTTGGATTCGTCGATTGACCTCTCTCTCAAAGTTGGACTTACCTAACCGGACTACCTGTCCCAGGTAAATGTATTCGTCGACAACTTCAAGAGTAGAGTTCCCAACGGTGAGTGCGGTGGGTACGACATGGACTTTAGACATTATTTTCGTTTTGTCCATGTTCATTTTAAGACCCACTTGTTGAGATACTCTGTTGAGGTCACCGAGCATTCGTCCTAGATCTTCCAGCGACTCCGCCACGACCACAATGTCGTCGGCAAATCGAAGGTGAGTGATGTATTCGCCATTGATGTTGATGCCAAGTCCTTGCCATTCCAAGAGCTTGAAGGCGTCCTCTAAGGTGGCCGTAAACAGTTTCGGAGAAATGACGTCTCCCTGCCTTACTCCTCTTTTTATGGGGATCGCCTTCGTGCACTGCCCCTGTACTCGAACTGACATGGTGGCGTTATTATACAAGCACTTCAACACTTCAATGTACCGATAGTCAATGCAGCATCGCTGGAGAGATCTAAGAACCGCCCAAGTCTCGATCGAATCGAAGGCTTTCTCATAGTCCACAAACGCCAAGCATAGTGGCCGATTATACTCCTCGGTCTTCTGTATAATCTGCCGCAGCGTATGTATGTGGTCTATGGTACTAAAGCCTTTCCGGAAACCGGCTTGTTCGGGAGGCTGGAAGTCATCAAGCCTGCGTTCGAGACGATTCGTGATGACTCTCGAAAACAACTTATAAACATGGCTCAGCAGTGTGATGGGCCTATAATTCTTCAGTAAAGTGTTATCACCTTTCTTGAAAAAGAGTACCACCACACCCCTGTTCCACGCTTCCGGCGTTTTTCCTTCGAGCAAGACGGAATTAAACAGCCTCTGAAGGACTTTAAGTACCGGCGATCCGCCCGCTTTCAGAAGCTCAGCGGGATTCCGTCTTCACCCGGCGCTTTGTTGTTTTTAAGGTGTTTGAGAGCCATCCCAATCTCGTACAGGCTGATGTCCGGGATATCTTCAGTGTAGTGTCGGGTTAGCTTGGCTCTTGGGTCTTTTACCAAGTCAACAACAGGTTCAGCTACTGAGGTATACAACTGCCCATAGAACCTCTCTATCTCCCTGAGCACCTCTGACCTATTCGACGTTACATTTCCGTCCTCCGTCTTCAGCTTCGTCAACCGGCTTTGCCCAATAGACGCGTCTCTTGCAAACACTTTGGAGCCCTTGTTCTGCTCTATGGTCTCCTCAATACGTCTTGTATTGAAGGACCGTAAATCGTGTCGCAAGGACTTCAATATCTGTCCATTGAGCTGCCTATAGGACTTAGCATCATCGGAGGTTTGGAGTGTCATGGTACGTCGCTCAGCCATAAGGTTTCGGGTGTAGTCAGATAGCTTTTGAGGCCTATTTTTACGGTGGGGCTTAAAATGCTTGGACCCGACCGTATGGACAGTCTCTACCAACCTATTGTTGATTTCGTCCACTGATGCGCTGCTGTCTAGCAATTCGAAGCGGTTTGACAATTCGAGTTGAAAGTTCTCGGGGTTTTGGATATGTGCATTACAAGGTCGGAGCGTAGACTTCATCAGACGCGATCTTTCCATTTTGACATTAATATTTAATGTGCCTCTGACCATTCGGTGATCACTGCCGGTTTTTACCCTGTGAATCACGGAGACATCATTAAATATTTGTCGCTTGGTGCTCATGATGAAGTCTATCTCATTTTTTGTGGAACCATCAGGGCTCATCCAGGTCTATTTCCTATGAGGCGGCTTCCGGAAGAAAGAGTTCATCATAAAGAGTCCCTCCTTCTCCAGATATTCGGCCAGCCTCTGACCCCTGGGGTTGCGTTGCCCATATCCAAATTGCCCCACTCTCAATTCATCATCGCCCCGTTTGCCCAGCCGCGCATTGAAGTCACCCATAACCACTGTAAAGTGTGCTTTGGAAGTATGTATGGCTCTACTAATGTCCTCATACATTACTTCGACGTCATCATCTGAGTATGCCGAGGTCGGTGCGTAGACCTGTATGACCTTCAGCGAATATCTTTTGGATATTCTGAGTATCAGGTACGCTACCCTGCTCGACACACTAGTGATGGACACAACGTTGTCTATGAGTGACTTGTGGACGATAAATCCGACACCACCTTGGGACTGCTGTTCGCCCTCCCGGTAGTAAAACAAGTTGCCGGATTTTAAGGTTATCGTGTCCTCGCCCTTTCTTCGGACCTCCGATAAACCAACAATATTCCACCGCAACTTGTTTATCTCTTCTTCCAGCTCAACAAGCTTCTCATCTGTCCTTAACGTGCGTGCGTTGTATGTCACCAGGGCCAATTTTCGGTTTTGGTGGTAGCCGAATCTCTGCCGGAGATTCTTAGCACCCCTTGTCCTGTCGTTACCATGGCGGCTACCGTGGCCAGGACGAACAGGACCGCCGGGGACTAGGGGCCTGGTTTTCTTACATTCTTCCATAATTGGGGGTGTTTGCCATACTCGCCACGCTTGGCAGGCGGGTTGGCGAGCACAGTTATTGGTCGTCGAAGTGTTAAGGGAACGCTGCTGCCCATTCCCTAGTTTTCCCTTAGTCGCCTTGTACGACACCCGATGGGATGAGATGGGTTGGTCCTATTCTAAGCCGGGAACCACGCGGCACCACAGATCATAATGTCTATTTAATTATGTTTCTCATGTTACTTAAACAGTATCTCAATACACATAAAGGTATATTTTTGCAATAAAACTTAGGATTTTAAAATGTCACGTGGCAGCAAGCACCTGGCACAAAGTGAGCTAGGGTGTGTATAGAGTGAGTACATAGAGTAAATGATCAGTCAAGTGACGAATAAACCACATAGCCATCCTGAAGTCCTAGTTTCGAATCCTATGTCGGACAGTGTATAAATTTTTCGTCAAAAAACTCCCAGTGTCAGTCAACATTCTTGGAAATTACATTAGACTTGACCCCTATTATATGAGTTATAACATCGATGGCGAAAAATAGCTCTGCCACCCTAACCTGGGGTATATAGGTGTGGCAGTATTTATTTCGTTTGTTTATTTTTAAAATGATGGACATAACACCTTTTGCCTGGCGAAAAGCAATTTATACATTCATGGAATAATTTATAACGTACAATAGGCTTAAAATTGAATTGAGTATTCAAGTAAATATCCAAAAACGTTGTGGGATGAAATAATATTGTGACAAGCCCCACGTAACGCCCATGAGTATAGGCTTTGAAATAAATTATTCGCTCTACATAACACAGTGCAGTACCTGTTCGTTCAATTCAATTGGATTTTAAAAGATCAATATATTTTTCTGTTTAATTGCATTACATACATCTCTACATACCTGCTTTTTATTTTTTCTGCGGCCTGTTATATCGAATTTCCTTTAAGAGAAGTGTAGAATATTACTAATAAAAATACCTAAGGAAGTCCATCCATCATCTAATGGAGTTTGGATCCATATATTCCAAAATAAACCTAAAATAAAGGGTGAGTATATTTATTTTCTAAAATTAATTACTCATGTAGGAATCTATCAATCATACCGCCTGTCTATAACCTAACAGTCAAACTGCGAAGTTAAGGCAAGTCGTTACTTCCACATTCCACTGATAGGGTCGCGCTGAAATAATTTTTATCCAAGCCAAGACGCCACGCCCTAACTATTCATTAGATATAACTCACAAAATATCAACTGTCTTCGTTAAATCTTTTGAAAGGTTCAGATAGACAGTTGATATTTCAGGTACAGAATTCAGTAAAAGCTAATCATAAGCGCAGATATTTATGGAAGCAAAATCGACGCTCTAATTAATATAATTCATAGTATAAATGTGAAAATAAGGTTTTTGGCTTTCACAATTATTTAAGGAAATGCTTCGTGTAGGACTCCATTCAAGGCTAAGTAGTATTTCTACGTGAATAAAAATACATATGCCAAGTAAAAAGAGACCGTTCGGGGCCCTTATTTATAATGACTAATCGCGACGCGTTACGATAACTTCGAGTAATGGTGTTTTGTATACCTCTGGAGTATCATCAAACAATCATTGCATGAAGTTATCGTAACGCACCGCGTTACATGTTAAATTAGTCCAGTTAAAGGGCCCTGTAATTAGGAAAGTGATAAACGTGACAGAGTTATATTACTCGGAGACGGAGTTCCTATTTTTCGTTGTGTGTACTAGTATATAATGTGCTCGCGAGGTCCCGGTTCGTTACACATAATGTTGGCAAATGGAAAAAACTTGTCGTGTCATTTCACCCACCCTCGTATAACACAATGGTTAATTTTTTTACCGCCTTTAAAAATGTTATATAACATATCTTTTATTTTATCGATATTTTTTGTTATTTCATTTGTTTTCAATCGTTTTTTTTTTACTATTGAAGAATCCATATATTTAATTAATGTACCTAATTTCTTAAAAAATTAAAATGAAAATAAACATTGTCACGCCTATATTACCCAAACGGGGGTGGCAGAAGTGTACTGAGTACACCCACTTTTTGCCTACTATGTTAGGTCCCATGTAATAGGGGCGAGCCTATTGCCATATACCGGGCACAATTCCAGACTCTGGACTCATACTAAAAATTTTACGTTAGCGAGACCACGTTTATCTGACCTAGAATTTGAACCCAGGACCTCGCGATCACAAAGCGATGAGGTTTGCCACTAGACCAACGACGCAGTCTTAAAAATATATCTCCATTAAACTACTCACAGATACTCGTAGGAATTAATCGTGATGATTTTTGGTGATTCTATTTGTGGTGTTCAATGTGTATATTTGTTTTTTTATTGTGAATATATTATCTTTTATTGTGAATATTTAGTATTATATATAATATGTTGTAGCACTCCACTTGACTTATATTTGTGTTCACTGTACGCAACGTCTATAATAAGGTCGTCCATTTTCTCATTAATCAAACTTGATCACGAACATAAATTTGTACGAAATGTAGCCAACATTCTAGGAATAACAAATAATAATATCAAATAATAATAGACGAAAGAAATATAGCTCCCAACTTCCATCCAATTAGATCACCTCATATCTCCAGATTGCTGGCTAAATAGCAAAGTAATTTGTGCCTGAACTCTTGAGCGGGACTGTATTGAATCAAACATTTAGACCGGAAACTCGGTCATTCGGATAAATCACTTATAGTGGTTCGTTGAGACTGCTATATTTTGTTTTCTTTTTAGATCAGATGGCTCAGTACGAAACCTTTGAGATTAGCGTGACGCTAGCGAATAAACGTGCTGTCGCGTTCAAGTTTATTTAATAAATATGTAGTTTGACTAGGATAGCATATATACTCCCTAGCGTCACGCTAACGTTATATTTTTTTGTGCTTAGCTCTCGGGCCTCTTCATAACTGGCACAAGAGAAAAAAATAAAAAGTACAGTTGGTTTTGGCGGGAAGTAGAACTGATGTTGTCAATTTGTATCAATTTGTGTTGTTTCGAATAATAATTAGGTTTGATTATGTTTGATTAATGGGGAAAAGGGAAGGAGGTTTGATTAATGTACAACAATATAGCATTATATTATTATTAGCCGATAACTATTATCAAAAAAGAAGAAGGGAAAGTCATCGCTTTATATTTTGTGTATAACTTTATTTGGTCCTTCCCCTTCTTGACACCGCGTACTGCGTCCTTATCAAAAAGTTTGTCTCTCGAGTCGTTTCGTGTACACGCAGCCGTATCGTACAGCTGGGCATGCTGAAATTAATACACCGATCAGTTGAGCGAATTCCTTCATTGTACAACGAGGTAAAGAGTTAAAATAATTTTTTTTAACCAAATTAAATATGTTTTTACGTTTGTCGCTAAGTAAAGCTAAGCACATGTCGGATGTTTTATAGTATATAAAACCTAAATATTTGCATTTTTGCGAAGGTATTAGATTACTTTTTTCTAAATTTATTACAAAACCTAAACTGGTTAATAACTTTATAGTTTCATTAACATTCATTATACGTTTGACCAATAAAAAGAATATCATCCAAGAAAACCACGGAAGAAAAAGCACGGTATCTAAGATGACCTAATCGAATACCTCTTTTAATAATTTTGGAAAGGTCCTCGGTGCTGATAGAAGTCCAAACGGCATGGCGGTAAATTCATATGTGATGAATTTATCAACTGTATCAAAATGAAATCTTAAATACATTCTATGTAAAGGTGAAATCGATACGAGAAGATAGGCTTCTTTTAAATCAATAGTCGCCATGAACCCGTTCTTAGGAATAATTCTAATAGCCGTTCTGTAATCTTCCATTTTGAAATGTTCGAAGGAACGAAAATTTATTTAATAACTTTAAATTCAAAATAAATCATTTCCCGTCGTTTGATTTGGGTGCTAAAAATATATTCGAAATGAATTGATCATTATGCGGGTTATACTCGGCTATCGCGCCTGGCTCTACAGATTATCAATAGCAATAGCCATATCATATTTCTCAGGCGCAGAAAACTTGTTGGAAGGTACTACGAGTACATTTTGAAAAACTGGGTTTATGAATGGTATTTCATACCCATATCGAATCCAGTCAAATACCCTCTTATTATTGGTTATTTTTGACCAGCAAGTGTGAAAATATGACAGCCTACCGGCATGTACCTGAACTACTGGAGTCTGGTAGCACGATTTTTTTTGTAGCTCGTCGTCGGTCGGTAGGGTATGGACAGCGGCGCCGTTCGACGATAGGATCTCGCCATCGGTGTTCGTGTTGGCCCTCCTCACCGCCTCCATCTTCTTCTCATATCAGTTTCCATAAAATGTAGGTCTGTTAATAGTCTGCATCCATCGGTAAGAATTTTTATAGTCTGCAGGTTATCTTCGTTAAGCAAAAGTGACGTAATTGTTCTGCTTACTGCCGTAATGCCTTTACCTGATTGATTCTGTTTTGTTAAAACATTTTTATCACGATTTCGTGTCATCTCGGACAAAGCCGTAGCAATCTCGGAGCTTAATGTAGGGGCCTTAAGAAGTTTACAGTTACTGAGTTCTTAGATTTACGTGAATATTACACATGAAATAAAACTATTTTACGGATTTTATCGCAATTTTTTTTTTTTTTTTTTTTATTATTTATTTTTTTAGTTCCCGACGTTTCGAGTGCTTTGCAGCACCCATGGTCACAGGAGGAACTGAGGTGTTAGATGTTCAAAAGGCATAGTTGTTCCGGGGTACCCTCAAACTTCTTAATTATTTTTGTTGTTGTTGGTCCGATCTACGAAGAATGAGCTCACGGTGTCTTGAGGTCTTGCAGTGTTATGCTTGGTTTTGGATTTGATTATATTAATTACCGGATCCCAACTCGATGGAAGCACCCAGCCATCTTCTCTATTGAAATTAGGATGTTGGATGATGGATTTGTGGTCTATCAAATCTGATGTTATGGCGGGCGCGGTCAAGGACATGTTCACAGACTGCAGACTTCTTTGAGCGACGGTGTTTTAGGTCAACTACGTGTTCTTTAACCCGAGTTTTTACCGGTCTTTTTGTTTGTCCTATATAAGAGAGACCACATTCACAATCAAGCTTGTATACTCCTGCATCTTGTAGAGGGATCTGACACTTGACAGATGGTAAAAATTGACTGATCTTCTTCGGCGGCTTATAAAATGTTTTAATTGAAGCACGCTTCAAGATGTAGCTAATCTTGTCCGTGACTCCTCTCATGTAAGGTAGTACTGCAGGGAGACGCTCGACTGTGGCTGGTTTCACTCGGTCACTGTGACGTTGGCGTGGGACTCGAAGCTTATTGTGGTGCAGGACTTGCTTGACATGTTGAAGCTCGGCAACCAGATGTTTCTTGTCACAGATCCCTTGTGCTCTCTGTACCTATCAGTATGGGTCTTTTTTCTATAAACCGTATGGCTTAAGGTGTTGTTGGGGTTACGGATTACTAACACATCTAGGAAAGCTAGCGAGTTGTTTGCCTCCAACTCCATTGTAAACTGAATTTTAGGGTTAATGGAGTTAAGATGATGTAGGAATACATCGATTTTGTCAGATGGTAATATTGTGAAAGTATCATCTACGTACCGCTTGTAGAAACTTGGCTTTACAGGTGAGGTACGAAGGGCTGTCTCCTCAAAGTCTTCCATGAATATATCGGCAACAATGGGAGATACAGGGGAGCCCATCGTCACGCCATCTACTTGCTTGTAGAATTGCTCCTTCCACAATAAGAAGCCTGATGTAACGCAGTGTGTCAATAGTTATGAGTATTCCGCTGGCATGTTGTTCTCCGCTAGTTTCCTTTCTACAATTTCGACACAGTCTTGTACAGGTAGGCATGTAAATAGTGACTGGACATCGAAACTGACCATAGTTTGATTGTCAGAAAGATATAGATTTTTGATCTCACTAACAAAATGGTATGAATCCTTAACGTGTGCTCTTGTGTGTCCTTTGAGTGGCAAGAGCACTTTCGCTACGTGCTGAGCCAATCTGTAGGTTGGTGTGTCGGTTTGGCTAACGATTGGACGTAGGGGAGCATTCGGTTTATGTATTTTTGGGAGCCCATACAACTGTGGTGGTTTTGAAAGTTTACAGTTGTCGAGTATATTGTACTCTTACTCGTACTCTCTATTGTTAATATTTTATCTTTCGTTTCCATAGTTAAACCATTTTTCAAAATTGGATCCCAGCGCTGGATCAAAGTCTGATGTATATTTTCACATAACAGCGGTTGTTCGTCTGCTGCGTCGCCCAATACTAATAACAGCTAGGTCTAAATCAGTTGTGTCAGATGTATCTGGTTCCGTCGTGATCAACGGAGTTAAATTTTTCGGTCATAGTTTCGTCAATAGATTCAGTAACCGGGTTGGAACGCATCATAACATTGACCTCGTCTTGACAGGGTCCGTCTGTAGTATGACAAAAAGAAATTGATATGTGCCATATAGGTATTGCGACGGAGAACAGTACACCTGCGTGTTAACACACGGTTAACCTCCAGGTTTTTTTTTACGCATCATGCTGAGCCTTCGTGATACCCTCACCGTGATATCCTCCAGGCCAACTTAGAGATTCTATTATGTTACTAAATTTATATTGCGTTCAGTTGCTATATAGGGTTGTATAATTATATATTTAACACGACACTTCATTTCACTTAAACGTTTCATAATGAAAAGCGCTTACCTTCATTTGTCTCGGAATCGGTGGAAGACGAATAAATAATGAAGCTATTACGTGTTTTACTTCATTTTTCTTTTAAATTTCTAATTTTATTTTCATGATAACTGATTTTTTCACCTGTTTTACACTTAGACATTTTAGATTAATAAAATAAAATGTATAATGTTGAAATTCCCACTAATGGAGGTGCTCGTTGCCACGCACGATAAAAGAATAAAAAGTTCGTGATGGCAGCCCGGTCGAGGTTCTTTCAAAATCTACCCTACACTTTGTAGATCTTATCGTGCGAGTTGCCTGTATGATAGGAGGACTACATGTGTATAACTACATATCTGAAGAATGAAGCGTACGTTATATAATTGGTAATATTGATTTCCCCACCTAAGACATGACTGTTATACAACATTGTTATACAACATGTAACATAAATAACGCAACCCTGAAAGTAGTTTGTCCTTAAACGGCAACTGAATCGAGACTGTTTTTGATATAATTTCTTTTTTTTATTAATAAGTAAATTAGTAAATTGTTATAACTCTTTGTAATCTTTCCCCAGTTGGCCTACTAAATACGCGTAATCAGGATTAAAAGCAATAAATTTCATTTACATCTCTACATTATTCTTCAGTACGCCAGGTTTTATAGTTACTAGTATTGATATCTAAAATCTTAAGGAAATAACTTTGATTTAATTGGGGTGTCTGAGGTCTTGCACTATTTAAGTTACACGTTATATATAAAAAGGTCAGAATATAAAAATAAATGTTTATTTTAAGTTTGTTTTATGAATTGGGCGTATAAACATAAAATATAAATATTTAACAGCTAAAAATACGAGAACTCGCTCAACTTGAAAATATACAAAATTTACAACTCCTTCGGTTACTCTCTTGAAACAACAGTGTATTTTATTAAAGGAAAGCGATACTTAGGAAGTAAACTTCAAACTTCTGAGTAACATGCTTGTTTACTTTGTAGGTTTATTGATACTGGGTCAGGAGTCGACCTTTACTCACGTGATGTTTTAGCAACTTTTTAAGCCTTCCCGCCTCCCCCTGGTGATACGTGGAAAGGTTTTAGACTATCAACCCTCATCATCATCATCAGCAGCAGCCGAAAGACATCCACTGCAGGACATAGGCCTCCCACACAATCGCCGTTGTGGCGACCGGCTCTGTACTGTACGCATCCAGCTTTTACCTTCGACCTTCACCAGGTCATCAGCCCACCTTGTAGGGGGCCTGCCCACTCCCCGTTAGTCTAGTGGCGTATAATACCCTTAACGATCACAAGGTCCTGTAGGTCTACCATTAAACGTAATTCCGAAGTTTCGGATCGAAATTTCGGGCGATTCCCACCACGAAGTAGTTTGGTCGAGAAAACGGTCCCGAAGACGGCTTGTGACGTTTTGTCAGTCGTAAAACGCTACCATGAAGAGAACCAAAAAAAGCAAAGTTTCGGCATTTTGACAGCACTTCTTTCGTGATTTTAACCTCAATTATACGAAAACTAAAGAGGTAACTTTTTACTTTCGTAAGTATGAATTTCATAATTTTGGGTGTTTTAATTTAAACACAATTGGTTTGATGGTGATTTTGTTGATATCTTCTATCTATCTATCTATATCATCACGCCAGCTCCCTCGCGGGGTAGGCAGAGAGTACAGAGTTCCAACAGGTTCTTTCCTTACATATCTCTCTGGCCTCCTCCACTCTCATAGTTCGTCTCATACACTCTCATGATATCTTAAAGCAATAAATGCGTTCAAACTGGAATTATATGGTGTTTTATAATATTATTATTGCTATTTTAACATGGAGTAGAAACATACGAAATAGCATGTTTTTTCTAAAAATCCTTCAAAGATCGAAAGCAGAAGGGCATCCGCCTAGGTTGCGGTGGCTCGTTTCTCATAATAATTATTTTCGAGTTGCTTTTCCTAAACAACCAAATAGCCTTTGATGCCGTCCCCATGCCTATAATTTCCAAATATAAAAATTGTAAAAACACAAAAAGAAAAGACCATTAGTCGGATTCGAACTAACATCGATATCTATTGCAAATATGATAAAAACGATTGCGCCATTTCAGCTTTCCTATGTATCACAAAATTTCGGAACATAATATGCATTGCTCGCGCTTTTATGTCATAATGTCACAATTGACATTTCATAATTTTACACGACTTGAACTTGAAATGTTCATAAGTTACCATGTGTCTGTTAAGAAACTAATGCACTTTTTATTAGGTTGGTTTATACTACTTCATTTATTACTAACTTTTTTCGTAAACGGAAACATACTTCACATCTGTCATTCATTCACGAACACAGTCTATGGTGCCCGACCGAAAGAAATAAATCCGATGCAACTTCATGGTAGGTACACGCATCGTTTTTCGTTCGTGTATCGTTCAGCTCCAATGTTTCGGATTGAAACTTTCATGGTAGACCTCAGTAGGTCTAGTTAGTAGGTTTCAATAAAATAAAATCTAATTATTAAAAAAAAAGAATGAGTCTAGCATTGTGGCCGGTACAATGGCAATAGGCAAAACCCTCTATTACATGGGACCTAACATCGTCGGCGAAAAGTGGGTGTACTCAGTACACCTCTGCCACCCCCACTTAGGGAATATAGACGTGACGGCTTTTTTTATCAAATTATATAGAATGTCGTTGCTCGTAATGCCGTGCGACCGCGGTGTATTTCGAGATCTCTAAGGTTAAGCTGCGCTTGGCTAAGATGGGGGACCGCTTGTGGCAGTTTCATGTTTGAGCGTCAGAGCGTTTGGCCATGCTTAGGAAGGCACATGAAGGCGTTGGTCCGGGATACTACTTAATGTAGTAGTCGATGTTGGAAGCCTTATGGCGACTTGATAAGATCTAACAGCGGGTGTCTACAAACCTGCCTCCATCAAACCGCCACGGATCCGTGTGGTGGAGTATCAACTAATCTCTTTTACCTCAATTTTTGAGAGAAGTGCTTTACCCAGCAGTGGGATAACATAGGCTAATTTGGTTTATTAATTAGTGACAAATGATACAAAATATAATTCATTGTAAAAAATTGTCCTTCCGAGGTATAATATTAAAAAAATGCACATCCAACCTTCAAATTAGTCGGTAAAAACAAAAATAAATGCTTTCTCTTCACTGTGTTGATCTAACTGCGCACAGAGTGAGTGACGATCACAAGAACCTGAGTTTGTATCCTAGGTCGAACAAATAGTTTTTTTTTCATTGTAGTGAAAAAGAAAAGGAGTTAATTCGTTACTCTGAAAGTTAAGACGGTTGAGCTCCATTATAATTTCTGACTCCAGATTAAAATTGTGATGGGCATACACCAGTACGACCCCTATCTCTAACAGTGACTTTTTTAAGGTTTCTCACCATACGACATGTTTTTTTTTTAATAATTGTCGTGACCGTGTTATGAAGCAGTGATAGCTTAGTGGTTAGACCGTTGGACGAAAAAGTCACAAGGTCTCAGGTTCAAATCCAGGCACACACCTATGACTTTTCGAAAGCATGTGCGTATATTATTTTTATCGTTTTTTTTTTTAAATCTTAGCCCCATACTTGGATTTATTCCTGAGTCGTGGGTGCTTTTACAAACATGAAAATTCACATACACAATTACCCAGACGGCAACAAATAATCATGGTTCACACAAAGATTTGTCCCGTGCAGGAATCGAACCCGCGACTATTAGGCACAGTAGGCGGAGCGGCTTAAGCTCTTTACCAATGCGCTAAATCGTCTGTGTTATTTACTTTAACGGAGAAGGAAAACATTGTGAGAAATCCATGCAGGCCTAAGAGTTTCTCAAAGGTATGTTAAGATCGCCAAAATGCACTGGGCCAGCGTGGTGGACTATGGCCTAAACCCTCTCAGTTTGACAGAAGGCCCGTGCCTAACGGGAAAACATCGTGATGAAACCTGCATGCCTAAGATTTTCTCAATAGTGTGTAAAGTTCGCCAACCCGCACTGGGCCAGCGTGATGGACTATGGCCTAAGCCAAGCCCTAAACCCTCTCAGTTTAAACCCAACGGTGGGGCAGTTTCTTAACAGGGTTTATATTATTATTATTATTCTAATTTTCGTAATGACTAATTGAATTCATGATATAAATAGACGTATAAATCTTCTATTAACCTTCAAACTTAATCTATCGCTGGTAGATTTATTTATGTTAACTAAACACAACGTTTTGCCGCGTGGTTCCCGGCTAAGAATAGGACCAACCCATCTCATCCCATCGGGTGTCGTACCAGGCGACTAAGGGAAAACTAGGGAATGGGCAGCAGCGTTCCCTTAACACTTCGACGACCAATAACTGCGCTCGCCAACCCGCCTGCCAAGCGTGGCGAGTATGGCAAACACCCCCAATTATGGAAGAAAGCAGGAAAACCAGGCCCCTAGTCACCGGCGGTCCTGTTCGTCCTGGCCACGGTAGCAGCCATGGTAACGACAGGACAAGGGGTGCTAAGAATCTCCGGCAGAGATTCGGCTACCACCAAAACCGAAAATTGGCCCTGGTGACATACAACGCACGCACATTGAGGACAGATGAGAAGTTAGTTGAGCTGGAAGAAGAGTTAAACAAGTTGCGGTGGAGTATTGTTGGTTTATCGGAGGTCCGAAGAGAGGGCGAGGACACGATAACCTTAAAATCCGGCAACTTGTTTTACTACCGGGAGGGCGAACAGCAGTCCTAAGGTGGTGTCGGATTTATCGTCCACAAGTCACTCATAAACAACGTTGTGTCCATCACTAGTGTGTCGAGCAGGGTAGCGTACCTGATACTCAGAATATCCAAAAGATATTCGCTGAAGGTCATACAGGTCTACGCACCGACCTCGGCATACTCAGATTATGAGGTCGAAGTTATGTATGAGGACATTAGTAGAGCCATACATACTTCCAAAGCACATTTTACAGTATTTATGGGTGACTTCAATGCGCGGCTTGGCCAACGGGGCGATGATGAGCTGAGAGTGGGGCAATTTGGAAATGGGCAGCGCAACCCCAGGGGTCAGAGGCTGGCCGAATTTCTGGAGAAAGAGGGACTCTTTATGATAAACTCTTTCTTCCAGAAGCCGCCTCATAGGAAATGGACCTGGATGAGCCCTGATGGTTCCACAAGAAATGAGATAGACTTCATCATGAGCACCAAGTGACAAATATTTAATGATGTCTCCGTGATTCATAGGGTAAAAACCGGCAGTGATCACCGAATGGTCAGAGGCACATTAAATATTAATGTCAAAATGGAAAGATCGCGTCTGATGAAGTCTACGCTCCGACCTACTCATGCATATATCCAAAACCCCGAGAACTTTCAACTCGAATTGTCAAACCGCTTCGAATTGCTAGACAGCAGCGCATCAGTGGACGAAATCAACAACAGGCTGGTAGAGACTGTTCATACGGTCGGGTCCAAGTATTTTAAGACCCACCGTAAAAATAGGCCTCAAAAACTATCTGACTACACCCGAAACCTCATGGCTGAGCGACGTTCCATGACGCTCCAAACCTCCGATGATGCTAAGTCCTATAGGCAGCTTAATGGACAGATATTGAAGTCCTTGCGACACGACTTACGGTCCTTCAATGCAAGGCGTATTGAAGAGACCATAGAGCAGAACAAGGGCTCTAAAGTGTTCGCAAGAGACGCGTCTATTGGGCAAAGCCAGTTGACGAAGCTGAAGACGGAGAACGGAAACGTAACGTCAAATAGGTCAGAGGTGCTTAGGGAGATAGAGAGATTCTATGGGCAGTTATATACCTCAGTAGCTAAACCTGTTGTTGACTTGGTAAAAGACCCAAGAGCCAAGCTAACCCGACACTGCACTGAAGATATCCCGGACATCAGCCTGTGCGAAATTAGGATGGCTCTCAAACAACTAAAAAACAACAAAGCGCCGGGTGAAGACGGAATTACTGCAGAACTTCTGAAGGCGGGCGGAACGCCGGTACTTAAAGTCCTTCAGAGGCTATTTAATTCCGTCTTGCTTGAAGGGAAAACACCGGAAGCATGGAACAGGGGTGTGGTGGTGCTGTTTTTCAAGAAAGGTGATAATTCTTTATTGAAGAACTATAGGCCCATCACACTGCTGAGCCATGTTTACAAGTTGTTTTCGAGAGTCATTACGAATCGTCTCGAACGAAGGCTTGATGACTTCCAGCCTCCCGAACAAGCCGGTTTCCGGAAAGGTTTTAGTACCATAGACCACATACATACGCTGCGGCAGGTTATACAGAAGACTGAGGAGTATAATCGGCCACTATGCTTGGCGTTTGTGGACTATGAGAAAGCCTTTGATTCGATCGAGACTTGGGCGGTTCTTAGATCTCTCCAGCGATGCCGCATTGACTATAGGTACACTGAAGTGTTGAAGTGCTTGTTTAATAACGCCACCATGTCAGTCCGGGTACAGGGGCAGTGCACGAAGACGATCTCCATAAAAAGAGGAGTAAGACAGCGAGACGTCATTTCTCCGAAATTGTTTACGGCCACCTTAGAGGACGCCTTCAAGCTCTTGGAATGGCAAGGACTTGGCATCAACATCAATGGCGAATACATCACTCACCTTCGATTTGCCGACGACATTGTGGTCATGGCGGAGTCGCTGGAAGATCTAGGACGAATGCTCGGTGACCTCAATAGAGTATCCCAACAAGTGGGTCTTAAAATGAATATGGACAAAACAAAAATAATGTTTAATGTCCATGTCGTACCCACCGCACTCACCGTTGGGAACTCTACTCTTGAAGTTGTCGACGAATACATTTACCTGGGACAGGCAGACCGGTTAGGTAGGTCCAACTTTGAGAGAGAGGTCAATCGACGAATCCAACTCGGCTGGGCAGCGTTCGGGAAACTGCGCAACATCTTCTCATCCAAAATACCTCAGTGCCTAAAGACTAAAGTTTTTAGTCAATGTGTGTTACCAGTGATGACATATGGATCAGAGACGTGGTCTCTTACAATAGGTCTCATAAAAAAGCTCAAAGTTGCTCAGCGAGCTATGGAAAGAGCTATGCTCGGCGTTTCTCTACGTGATTGAATCAGGAATGAGGAGATTCGTAGAAGAACCAAGGTCACCGACATAGCCCTCAGGATTAGCATGCTGAAGTGGCAATGGGCTGGCCACATAGCGCGAAGATCGGACGGGCGTTGGGGCAGAAAGATTCTAGAGTGGAGACCACGTATTGGCAAGCGCAACGTAGGACGACCGCCTGCCAGATGGACCGACGATCTTGTGAAAATCGCAGGAAATCGTTGGATGCAGGTGGCATCGGACCGGTTACGCTGGAAAGCGATTGGGGAGGCCTATGTTCAGCAGTGGACAAGTATAGGCTGAAATGATGATGATGATGAAACACAACGTTTAACTGAGTACTTCCTGAATAGCTAAAAACAATCACAATTAAACTGCCGTTAAGCGATATCAGTAATTACATCCATAAGTTTTTCAACTTAATTGTAACATAACAAAAAAGTTACGGCTTCAGAAAAAACGTCGCCTGCAGTAACTAAGAGGTAAAATGTTGAATATATTTTAGTGAGCATTTCAAACTCTTACAATCATGTATGGTATGAGCACATGACCTTTATAATTGAGATTATATATTATAGTTTAACAGACAAACAATGTACCATATATAACTAAACATTGACCAAAAATAACTAAAAGAAAACCCTACTTTTTGTATGCGCCCTAAGTCCACAAAACAAATTTTCTTTACTATAAATATTACATAAAATAATTAGGCCAGATAGAAAGAAAAAATAATGAATGAATTAACAAATTCTACTTAATTAAAACGCCTATCTCTGAAAAAAGATTAGCAGTATAAAGAAAAAGCTTCTAGTACAAATAATAATTGTATTCCTGTGGGAAATACAGTTCTCGACCCAATCCACAGCTTAAAACAGCTGGCCTTCTTTACAAACGTAGTCTTTATATTGAAGATGCACAGGTGAATAAAAAAAACATATTTGAATAAAAATGTTACTTAACGAACATGTAGGTTTGTACTTTAGTTTTATTTTACTCTGACAATCCTATAGGCAGTGCGCGCTCGGATTCGGACGTACCACACTGCATTTACCAATTATTATAATTCGCGATTGGCGCAGCTATAGCCGCTGCACGTTATTGCCGCTATGAGTTCGGAAAAACTCATAGCCAACGAAGACATGGCGTTTCTACAGCACGCCATAGACACGATGGATAAAGTTAGCATATTGCAGATTTGGAAGACTAATTTCAAACATGATGAAATTTGCAACGCGAAGGTGCTGGTGTACCAATCGCTCGGGATGAGCGATCGCATACTGACCCGCAGGAGGGACGAAAAGGGCGAGGGAAGTCTCCAAGACATGATCACTCTGTTGAAGGAGACAGATCCCGACGACGTGCCCGCCTTCCTGGCGCAGCAGCTGCACAGGCTGCCCCCCGTCACATTTGACCACGTCGACGTCACCAGGCTGCTGAAGGACATAAACATCCTGAAGTCAAGCCTGGCCGAGGTTACATTCAGGTTGGAGGCTTCGGAAACTACCATCCGCGAACTACGGGAAGAGGTTGCGTCATTGCGTGGCGTTAGCCCGGAAAGTAGGTCGCACGAGGGCTGTAATCCAAGCAGTCAATGTACGTCGCGGGGCGCAAAATGCATCCGTCGGCAGTTTGGATTCGGCCGATGCGTCGCCGGCTGTTGCTATGGCCCCGTGCGATGGTCCACGCCCCGCTGCTCGCAGCACACCGCGCCCCGCCACCCGCAGTACACCGCGCCCCGTCGCCAGCTCCGCGGCCCCGCCGGTGACGTCAAACGTAAACACGACTACTTCTCGTCGTGATTACGCCGCCGCCGTCCCCCGCGCGCCAGTGAAGACAACCGGGAAGGCCCGTACGAAGCGTCAACTTGATGAGGAAGGCTTCATCAAAGTGGAGAAGAAGAAGAAGCCTCCCCGCAGAAACCGGTAGAAGGTAGCATACTCCTACGCTCAGTAGTACAACACTGCTGTACTTGTCTCGGCTACACTACACCACTAAAGCCGAGGATATTGCAGAGTACGCCCGTAAGAAGGCCTTCTACACTCTGAGGATCGAGAAGCTAAACTCACATAATAATACGGCATTCAATTCCTTTGTTGTGCGAGTTCCTACCGCCAAGCTGAAGACCTTCATGAGCGAGGAGTTCTGGCCGAGGGTGTCGTCTTCAGGAGATTTCGGGGAAGATTACGAGACGCCCCTGCTCAGCGCAACATGTCGCCGTCAGCACATGTCTTAGTTTATAAGTTCTTATATATTATATGTATTTTAGTTTGTAAGGTATATATTCTATGGGCCTGTAAATTGCACATAATTATTTTTGTGAAATAAATGATTTATTATTATTATTATATCTGCATTTATTCAATACCATTTCTTATAATATATATATATAAAAATATTCTTATATATATTGTATAAAAAAAATGTACCCCACCGACAGCAAGGTCTACGACCCAAGCTACCGGTGGTCAGGGCTCCAAAAAGAGGAACCTCCTCACAATGCGTGCCGTGTCCAACATTACTGCCTTCTGTATCAGGCCCTTCACCCAACTGCCTAGCGAGAGCTTCTCAAGGTGTTTATCGAAGCACTACGCTTTAAGGCCGTTGACTGAAACGATTATTATTATTATATTCCCCAAGCGGGGTGCCAGGGTTTCATTTTACAGATAAGATAAACTGCATTTATAGAATTACAAAAAGTTACTTGTCTTAGGTTGGCATATTTGTAATTGCTTCATGGTTACCATTACATGGTGGCATTATAAGACCGGGACCGAACTGGACGATTATCGATCATTTAGAAGGGAAAAAATTAATACGTCTGTTTTATAGTACTAAACGATAGGACCAATCAATGGCAAATGGAATAAGGCCAATGGGATGTATCAGATTGGAAAATCGTGAAATCTAATATTAAAATTACTTTTAACCGCAATAATAATAATAAAAATCATTTATTTTCTCCCACAAGTTACATGCATCATTCTAAATTTTACATTGAAATATTGGTAGGGAGACAGGAGCCCATACTAAGTAAAACTTGTGTTACGGGTCTCCTGGCCTCCTTATCCCAGAAAAAAGAATCATTGCCATTGTAAGTTACAAGTTGCGTAACAGGGAGTGTGCTAGATGCAATAATGTGTGTGGTGTGTGTGTGTGTGTGTGTGTGTGTGTGTGTGTGTGTGTGTGTGTGTGTGTGTGTGTGTGTGCGTGTGTGCGTGTGCCTGTGTGTGCCTGTTTGTTTGTGCGTACATGTGTGTTAAATGTCTCTATGTCTGTTTAACAGTTTTTCTGTGTCTTCGTAATCAAGCGTGAGAAGCCAATGTACGACCTTTCTCCTGCATTCTTGTTTTGAGTTGGGATATACTGCAAGCAATTTATTAGCAAGATTATATAAACGTGCGCCTTGAAAAAAGAAGAATTTATCGCTAAAAGCGGTTCTTGCCGGTTTTGTTGGACATATTTGATAGTTATGACGTCTGGTTAATGCTGGGTGTTTTGGGTTAAAATGTAGGAGCTTGTGTTGTTTCAGAACAATTGCAAGAATATACAGTTGCCTGACTGATAGTACTTCTGCTAGTTTATATAATTCCAACGTTAGGAAAAGTCTTGGTTTGGAAAGACTTATTTTCAGAATAAGTCTTTGAGCCCGCTCTAATTCAATAAGGTGACTCTTAGCTGCCCCACCCCAGGAAGAGATACAGTAGGCAAGAACAGATTGACAGAGTGCCAAATATACAGTTCTCATAACTTTAGGGTCCGCTACATCTTTGAGCTGTTTAAATATATATGCTAATTTACGGACTCTCTTGGCGACATTACAAATGTGTTCCGTAAAGCTAAGGTTTTCGTCAATGGTTACCCCTAGATATTTTATTAATTTAGTTTCTTTAATTTGTGGGCAGTTACAGCTTGAGCCAGCCGATTGATTACAATAATGTGCTATAATTTCTTGTAGAGGGAAGTCAGAATTTCGTAGTGAGAATGTTATAAAATGAGTTTTACATGGGTTTAGAGTTAGGGAGTTAGTGGCTAGCCAATGGCACACTCTATTGAGGCCTGCTTGGGCATGTTTAAATACGCTAGACCATGAGTCCCCATAGAAGGTGAGAGTTGTGTCATCAGCATAAGAAATAATGTTGCAATTCTGTAGTTTTAGTTTGCATAAATCGTTGATATAGCACAGAAATAGAGAAGGTCCCAGGATACTACCTTGTGGGACCCCAAAGTTAACAGAGCCCTCGTCGCTTAATTTGTCACCTATTCTTACCCGCTGTGTGCGACGTGAAAGATAGCTTCTAAATAACTGCAGTTGTGCATCCCTGATACCCATTCCCTCTAGCTTCGACAGTAGCTTGGGAAGAGAGACTGTGTCAAACGCTTTGGCAAGATCTAGGAAGATTGTTAGACATTTGCTTTTATTTTCCAACTTAGTCGCGATAAATTCTGTAAAAGAGTGTACGGCATCTTCTGTTGATCTATTCTGCCTAAAACCGTATTGGGCATCAGTTATTAAATTTTTGGTTTCTAAAAAATTGACAAACCTCTTATTTATAATCTTCTCCAAGACCTTCGATAAAGAAGGTAGGATAGATATTGGGCGACAATTGTTGATACAGTCTCTCTCCCCACCTTTGTGAATGGGTACCACTATTGACTGTTTGAGAGCATTAGGAAATACACCGAGCTGTAAGCAACTGTTAAAAAGACTTGTTAACGGTGGAACTATATACTCTTTGAGCAGTTTTAGCAATTTGCAACTGATGCCATCCCATCCGGTACAGCTACTTGACTTAAGACTTTCAATGATGTTCCACACCTCTTCGCAATCCGTGTCTAAAAGAACAAAAGACGGGGTCGAGTTACTTTCAGTTCTTATGTCGGGTGTAACCGGTATAGGGGGTATTTTATTTGCTAAATTTGCACCAATGTTCACGAAAAACTCATTTACCGCATTGATAGAATCAGTTGGCGTTTCCTTCACTGTTAACAATTCAAGATTTGATTGTTTAGATTTATGCGAGTTGGTAATATTTTTGATACTATGCCAAAGCTTCCTATTGTCATTCCTTGCCAGTTGTAATTCATGTTTCTCGTAGTTTATTTTACACTGTTTCAGTATTGAGTTACAAAAATTTCTGTATCTTTTATACGTTGTGATAAGTATAAGATTATTTGGCTCGAATGTTAATCTTTGATGCATTCGATCCCTATTTCTTATGCATCTTAGTAAGCCAACTGTAATCCATGGTTTTAGTGTTACTTTATTACGTGGTATATTTACTTTTATTGTATTACTAGTTAATAAATTTCGTAAATATTCTAAAAAATATTAGTAGTTACGTTTGGGTTTCGGTCAATTAAAAGTTTGTTGAAGTCAGTATTTTCACATTCAAGAATAATATTGTCATAATTAATTTTATCAATTGTTTTGTTATTTATTATATTAATTCTATTTGTTTTAAGGCAAAAAAGATAGCTTCATGATCTGTTATAGCCGAATTAAGTATTAGTGAGAGTGACGGTAAATTTGTCTTTAAAATCACGTGATCAATACAACTTGTACCTCTGGTTCTAGTGTCATAAGCAGGGATCAGTCCATGAAAAGATAATAATTCGAGGTAACGTGATGTGTAACTGTTTGATTCTAAGATATTGAGGTTAATGTCACCAATTATGAAAATATTTCTGAAAGAAGATAACTCAGTTAAAACGTCATTCAAAGAATTTAAAAAATTATCAATATTTCTGTAGCAGGGGGGTCTATATATTGATATAATTACTGTATCATTACTTTTTTTAATAACAAGGCAATTCGCATCCATAAGAATAGGTTCTTCGATTTTGTGATTTAAAGATTCGTGTATGAATAGAATCACTCCGTCATTTTGATTGTGATGTTTCGAACTGCTATAAGTGTAGTAGCCATCTAAAGTGGGTAAATTAGCCACACAAGATAGCCAGCATTCCGTTAAAACGATAACGTCACAGTTTATTTTTAACCGTTTAAGTAAGATGCATAAGTTATTATAATTTTTATTAATACTACGAATATTTTGGTGTAGAATTTTCAAGTAAGATTTAGGGTTTTTGATAATGTTTCCACATTGCTCCGGTTCACAAACATGTGATTCACTTGCGTCGTAAATATCCAATTGGTTAATTAAAACGTTAACATCCGAGAATTTTAAAATTTGAGTAAATAATAGTGACGAGGTAAAATTGCAGTTTAATATTGAAGGCAGAAAAGTCGTATTATTTTACTATTTAAACTATGCGTTATTGAGTCGCTAATTACTCTTAGTTTTAGCCATTGAATCAGTACATAAAAAAGTATTATTTGTTGGCTTTTGGAGGTGTGTGTGATGGTTAATGTGTGTGTACGGATTGTAGTGTATGTGTTATAACTTAAACTAATCAACATGCAATTACAAATTCAATCGATTTTTTTATGAAAGTTTAATATTTTTGCTATTACTCGACCTATTTCAAAGACGCACAATGAGATGGTTTCAAGGTGATAAACTATCCTTAGTCACATTTGCAATTTTAATTTAGATAAATCTTCTTCATCCTTCAGTCTAATCGATAGATCTCCTTCCTTTTTCCGTAAATATATGGCCGCTGGTGTCGACCAACAGTACTTGAACCCTTGGGTAGAAGCAAAATCCCTTGCAAGGAAATGAAATCTTTTCATTTTCGGTGTTAGATAGTCTGATAGATATATAATTGTTGAGGGCCCATCAATTTGAATTTTAGAAGTACTTAACTTATTAGTGCTATTTTCTTTATTGTATAATTTAAAGGAGGAGATTATTTTGTTCTTTAGCATAATAGAAGAAAAATCTATGATAATTGGTCTTTTTAAAATATTATTTTTCGAGTAGCCCCTATAAATGTTCCTTATATCTGCCGGCACCAAGGGGACATCCAGTGTCTTACAAAGGTTCGAAACTGTAGAATATAGGTTGGCAGTACTTTCGTTTTTCGATAAAGGGATATTTCTCAATTCAACACAGGAGCTTTTGGTGGATCTATCCAGATATTCTACTCGTTGTTCAAGCGATTGAATATATAACAAATCAGCCTTTTTTTCCTTTTCCATCTTTTCAATTTTTGGCTTAATGTCGTCATAGTTACTGGAAATTAGGTCTATGCAAGCTTTCATTTCCCTGTTTTGTTCCTTAATCGCCTCGACGGAATCAAGAATCAGTTGATATTTAAGTTCTTGAGTTTCGGCCCATGATTTGAACATAGATTCCATTTTTGTCATAAAATACTCCATATCATCTCCCTGTCTCCGCTTTTGAGGTCTTTGGGTTATACCAGATGGAGTATTTGTTTGTTCAGTTATTTTACTGAGTTCAGGAGCCATCAAAGGCGATTCCGAAGGTGAAGGGCGTTGCAGCGACATTTCCTAACAATTGCCGTTAAAGTGTAGATGTGTAAAAAAACTGGTGGTCGATGTATTTTACTCACGGTTCGTTGCTCTAGTAGACCAACTGCAGTGTCTATTCCCTGAGGCAATAGACAATTGATTCCTACTACTTGTACTGAATTTTTTTCCTATGGCAAGCAGGAACGATGACAGATGTCAAACAAGTGGCGTCTAGTGACAGTTGACAACTTGTTGACAATACCTTATGACGTACCTATGACGGTAGATCGCAGTGGTATATTTTTAGATGATAGCTTTGGATGACAGTCTTCTATGGCGTAATTGCGACGTAGCTTACCGGTTATCTGCGTTTCAACTAATGCTATCTCCTTTTCACAACTGATCTGCGTTTCTTGTTACTTTATGAGCGCCTGGTACTTCACTAAATTAATTTTTTATTAATATTTTGCGAAATTATATGATATTTTGATTGTAACAACTTGTACATGCACACGTCTAGTCACTATCGTGGTCCGGGAGGGAGGGCATTTATTTTTGTGAAATAAATGATTTATTATTATTATTATATCTGCATTTATTCAATACCATTTCTTATAATATATATATATATATATATATAAAAATATTCTTATATATATTGTATAAAAAAAATGTACCCCACCGACAGCAAGGTCTACGACCCAAGCTACCGGTGGTCAGGGCTCCAAAAAGAGGAACCTCCTCACAATGCGTGCCGTGTCCAACATTACTGCCTTCTGTATCAGGCCCTTCACCCAACTGCCTAGCGAGAGCTTCTCAAGGTGTTTATCGAAGCACTACGCTTTAAGGCCGTTGACTGAAACGATTATTATTATTATATTCCCCAAGCGGGGTGCCAGGGTTTCATTTTACAGATAAGATAAACTGCATTTATAGAATTACAAAAAGTTACTTGTCTTAGGTTGGCATATTTGTAATTGCTCCATGGTTGGCATTATAAGACCGGGACCGAACTGGACGATTATCGATCATTTAGAAGGAAAAAAATTAATACGTCTGTTTTATAGTACTACACGATAGGGCCAATCAATGGCAAATGGAATAAGGCCAATGGGATGTATCAGATTGGAAAATCGTGAAATCTAATATTAAAATGACTTTTAACCGCAATAACAGGGCTTCATACGTGCTTAAAATTTATTTCTAGCGTCATTCGTAGCACGGAATGAGCCAGCTGTTGCTGAATAAGCTTGGATCAACCCAAGCTTCGAGGGTCAAAGTTCGTTAGGAACATTATCTTCCCCACTGTGCAGGGTCATTATACAAAACCTCGTTGTATTGTGAGTCCTAATGACATCGGATCTCTTGCTAAATGTGTTATTTTAACCCGTATTGTACGTTTAAGAATAGTGGGTATATGTTACAACGTATTTAGTTATGGTGTCGTCTATGTGAAATATGGCAGTTGTGTTACCTTTAAAAACATTGCCCTACAAGTCATTCCTAGAGCGCATCCGGGAATCGACTTTGCGACTCTTTATTGAGATGAACAGTCTATATTTTATTTTTCAGAATTTACAACGTGTAAGATGATATATTTTAAATTGTCACCAAGTGAACTGAACTGATTGTTCTAATATTATTTTGCATTACTGAGGCACCTTGAAATAACTCCTATTACACGATCAGCAGGAATCAATTAAAAATGGTGCAAATTGATGCACATGTATCAGTGTACACTAATAACACTCATAAATAGCGTTTTAAATTATATCATTCGACACTAAACCAAAATGAAGTGTGTAAATAAACATCAATTTACACAAAAAATATAAAAAAAAATCATCGTGTCAAACAATATAAGTGTACATTTCAGTTTATATTAAGTAAACTTCTTTCTTTAATTTCTTGAGTCCTTAAGTAAAATAACTTTTAATTAATTGTCGTTTCATCCTTAACCAACACTCAATTAAGTGCAGTAGAAAAAGTGGAAGGAGATTTTAAAACTTTTAAGTTTTAAAAAATACTCAGTCTATTTCTTAAAAACTATGATTTTCGACTTGTGTCACCATTCAGTTAAGGTACAGAAATTAGGGGATACAAACTTTTAGAACCAGCAGTTGTTTCTAAAGTGGAGACTCCGTATTGGCGTGGAACGACGATCTTGTGAAGTATAACATTTGGTATAGGCTGAGGTGATGATTTTATGTTTCTTTAGATTTTAATCCTTAAGTTGCCCTTCAAAGATTTTCTTACCTGAAATTGCAACACATAACGATCAAGTGAGCGCAATTTGAATACTTAACCACGCTTGTTTTCGTGCATCAGTTTTTTGACAAACAATTTAAGCACCAAATACTTTCGTCCTGGGCAGTGACCGAAGACGGTATACGTAGAGTGGGGAGGACCCTTACAAGATGGACCGATGATCTGGTGAAGATCGTAGGTAAAAGGTAGATGCGGACAGAATTTATACCAAAACAATGGCAAAAGTCTTTTGTGATACTTCATTTTCTCTTAATAAAAACTCTATTGTACCTAATTGGTCTCTATCTCTTTTAATAAATAAGACGTCAATTTATTACAAAAACGTAAACCTACCCTTTAATTTTACACCAACATCTTCAAGCAACATCCATAATTCATAAAATCTTATGACACATGATCATCTCCATTGGACTCCATAATTTACTCCGCAGCAGTTACAGTTACAATGTCTACAGCTCGCCAGACCTGCGCCGTAATAAGATTTGCATAGAGCTCGCACCTCAGGGCATAAATCAAGTGAGAAACTTGCCAAATTTCCTGCCCCACCCCGTTAAGCACCCGGGGAGACTGTTTTCGTCGGTACTTATTTTGTACTCCAGACAAATTCTTATAGTTGCAATTTTTTGTACCAAATATTTGATTTTGAGTTGCGTATGCATTTCAATGGATGTTACCACAGAAATAGTAATACTAAAACACTACAAGTGAAATAACGCTCGATTTCATTTGAAACCACTATCGAAGCCTTGCCATACATGCACAGTTAAAAAAAATGAACAAAGACTTGCATTGTTGCTGTAATAAGTACTTTCTGATGAATTGTGTTCCTTTATAAGTAAAGTTACAAGTTTTAGAAGACTTCTCATAGTTGGATATGCGGTAAATACCAACTTTAGCTACTATATTAGTCCGCGCAATACTATAAGTGTGAGAAAATTAGCAGCTGGCATGTATGGCGACAAGTTCACGCGGCTATACGACTGCTACTATCTTATTATAATGATTTCTATAGATATTACGTACAAAAACTTATTTTTCTCCAACTATGCTCAGTCCCAATATAATAAGCCTGCAGGAATGGTGGAGTGATTATCCTCGCAGGGCGGCTGCAAGAAGTTGAATGAGAATAGCCGAGGATCGTACTCAGTAGCATGCAACTGAAGATGTCTATGTCAGTATCATCATCATCTCAACCTATACCTGTCTACTGCTGAGTATAACCTCTCTTATCGCTCTCCAGGGCAATCGCCGATCTTATTGCTATATTTAACCAATATTCAAGACTTGTGTGTTTATAAAGTGCCAGCGTGTAATGGGAAGAATGCACATACACAACATACTTATATGAAAATAGACATCGACTAGTATCCAATATTAAGACCTTTAAATCAAAGTATCTAACTACAGATATATATGATCTAGTTACTTAGAAACAGTTGCGTAAGGAGAGACGCCTAAATAAATAAATCTCTGAATATTAAACAGCCGAAATGGAATTTTCGTGCAGTATTTGGTATCTAAGTAGACATCGTTAATCCCGCTGTAGGATTTTGATGTACAATTCATTATTGGCACTCAAATTTCAACCTTAATAGTCACGAATGTCAAGTAAATAATACGTACCTTTTAGGTCGTTGGTTTTGTGGTTTTGAATTACTTTCCCCTAAGCTCGGAATGCGTTTTTGGGCATTGTGAAATGAAAACAATGAATCGATAAGTATAGCCTGAAAAAAAACAACATCATCATGCGTAGATTCCAAGCGGGTTTGGTAGAGTTTTTATGTACTTCTACATTTTGCCATGGTTGTTATATCCCAATATAATAGGAGGTGAGTGTTGAGAGGCGGTCGGTAAAATTTAGTCTTTAGAACTTTCTAACTGTCTTTAGAACTTTTAAGTCCAAACAGGTTATTTTAGTTAAGTATACTATTTTTTTTTTACTTAAAATTTTTATTTAACATCCGGCACCATGCTCCAGTATTCCACTTCTTTAACCAAATATTGTATGTTTAGAAAAAGGAAAACCTTATAAATTACCAAGCAGATACCTTACCAAAAACTACAGAAACTTTATCAAAAACAATGCGGAGTATCCAAAATCAAGCGGCGGGCGGAAACAAATAACTAATTCTGTTCTTGCCATCGCCCCCCGGCCACACGGCGCTCCCTAGTCCTCCCATCCTATACAACACTGTCCGCTAATTAAACCGAACCATCAATCTGTTGAACAAGGCCATTTTTATTGTGCCACAGGATTAGGCTCACTTCCCTCGTTGCTGATTATACACAAAGTTGTTCAGTGTCTTCTATAGATACCTAATATTGTTTTGATACTCGAATTTTTTTTTCTAAACCATTCGGGGTATTTACAAATGACAATTTTACATACTTAGTTTGATGTGGCCTCCACGGCGAAGATCCAGTGAGAAACAACGAGAATATTTTTTAACATTATTTTTCTTTTAATTTTTTTTCTCATATTGTGTACAGTTACAATATTATCTATCTATCTATAACCTTACGCCAGATCCCTTGCGGGGTAGGCAAAGAGTACAGAGTTCCAACAGGTTCTTTCCTTACATACCTCTCTGGCTTCCTCTACTCTCATAGTTCGTCTCATACACGCTCGCCGGTTACGGAGAATCTTGACTTTTCCTTAAGATAAGACTCGGTTTATTTGGTCGTGGTAAGATAGGCTAGGTCTTCCCAGGTACCTGCATCCTTCCCTTTTCAGATTGTATATCTGTTTTGTCATTCCTTCCTCTGGCATTCTTCCTATATGCCCGAACCAACGGAGCATGCCCTTTCTCATCTTTACACCGATACTATCTTTCATACCTACTCGCTTTCTTACTACGCTGTTGCTAATGCGGTCAGCCGGCACTTAAGCCATAAGGCGCAGCTGGCCATACATAACGGAGTTCTTGTCCCAACGCTGTTATATGATAGCCAGAGCTGGGAATGTAAGAAGGAGAATGAAAGTAGGATAAATGCGGTAGAAATGCGAGCTCTGCGAAGATGTCCGGAGTGAAGCTGACCGACCGCATTAGCAACAGCGCAAATTCTTTGCGTGTAGTCTTAACGTTTGCAAATACGAAGCTATTTTGAACGTTGGATTTTGTACTTATCTACCTACTACTATTATCAATAACAATTAGAATAAACTATCGCGATGGCATCTAAAGCTAATATATGTGCAGGGTGTCCCAATACTATAAAAAACAAGGACTTTCTTAAGTGTTCGTCTAGCAACAAAACTTATGATCTTATGTGCGCCAATGTTTTGGACAAATCTCTGCTATGACCAAGGCACCTAAAACAACTTGGATATGTCACTGCTGCCGCAGTAAACAACCGAAGGGGGATAATTCCAACACGCCTATACGTTCCAGACAATCAGTCAATACTTCGGAATCGGATTCCCCTAGTTACATTGGCATTGACTACGTTACTCGTCGTAAGAACACAGTTCAATCTGAGGAGGACCTAAAAAATTACCAAACAATGGATATTGAGCGATCTTTATTAGCAACAATTAAATCCGAAATACATTTGGCCGTCAAAGAGGCAATTGAAAATACGGTGAAAACATTTCTAAAGCATGAAGTGAAAGAAATAAAAACTAACCTTGCTGAACTAAAAGACCTGAAAAATTCCATTAAATTCTTAAGTGACGAATATGATACCCTAAAACAAGATTTGAAATTAGCCCAAGAAAACATATCGAAGACAACAAGAGAAAACGAAATCGAATCAGATTTTTCCCACTTATCACTTTAAAAAAGCTGACTACTCACTCGTAAATGACAAACTAAGACAAGTAGACTGAGAGTCTGAGCTTGATTGCGACGATGTCAACATTATGACACATAAATTTTATAAAATAGTTAATTCCATTATAGAATCATAAGTCTTCCTATCACCTAAGACAAAAAGCATACCCATAAATATCCCTTTTGGTTCACACGGTCTTTAATAGCATTGATAGCAGAAAAAGAGAAAATCAGACGCAAATACAGAGTGAACAAACCCCACGAGATTTGATTAAGCTAAAACTTGCGAATAAACGGATAGAAAACTTGATGAAAGAATGCTATCATACCCACATAAACAATGTAGAAGCATCAATATGTAGCAACCCTAAGAAATTTTGGGCATTTTTAAAACAAAATCGTGGCCAATCAGTTGGAATACCATCTCAAATGACGCTAGCAAACTATATTGCCAAATCAGGGAAAAGAAATTTGTGATCTTTTTGCAAATCATTTTTCCTCTATTTTTTCAAAGACTTTTCCCATAGAGCCTAAAATCGAGGAAATATTCAATCAAAACTCTTTAAACAATATCCATGTGACTGAAACTCTTGTTTTGAGGGTTTTAAAAAAAATCAACGTCAGTAAAGGGGCCGGGCCAGACGGTATTCCTCCATACTTTATCAAAATGACGAGTAAAAATCTCTCCTTACCTCTCCTTACCTAACTTATATTCAAAAAATCTTTGGACACTTTTACATTCCCCTCGGTCTGCAAAGAAACAAATGTTGTTCCAATTTACAAAAGAGGAGACGTCAATAGTGTCACAAATTATCGTCCTGTCTCCATTCTGAATATTTTTTCTAAAACGTTCGAGAGTATTGTTTGCCCATCATTAACAGAATTTACAAAGAATATGTTGTCACCAAACCAACATGGATTCCTCAAAAATAGGTCAACCGTCACTAACCTAGTCAACTATACCACCGACTTATCGCACTCCATTGATCAACGTGCGCAAGTTGACGCTATATACACAGACTTTAGCAGTGCGTTTGATAAGGTGGATCACAATATACTTGTCAACAAACTGAGGAGATTTGGGATCCACGGGCCGCTCCTCCTATGGTTTCAATCATACTTAGAAAATCGGGTTTTAAGAGTTACAGCACAGGGTTATAAGTCCAGGGACTACGTAGCATTTTCTGGGGTCCCTCAGGGCTCTCATCTGGGCCCAATATTATTCTTAATCTTCATAAACTACATAGGTGAGAATTTAAAACATTCTAATTACTCCCTTTTTGCTGACGATCCTAAATTATATATGACAATAAGTAGTGTGGAGGATTCGTATAAACTTCAAGATGACATTAATGCTATTAATGATTGGTGCTTTCAGAATAATATGCAGCTTAATGCAAGTAAATGTGATCGCATAAAGATGACGGAAGTTAAAAAGCCCATAGCAACTCGTTACTTTGTTGAAGATGAGCAGCTACTTGAAGTGGTTTATATTCGCGATTTGGGGGTCGAGATCGATAATCAACTAAGATTTGTACAGCATATTAACCAAACACTATCTAAAGCTTGTAAGCTGCTTGATTTTTTAAAGAGAACGTGCAATAACTTCTCCAACACTCGCACTCTTATTTGTCTGTACAACACCTTAGTCCGAAGTATTCTCGAATATGCAACTGCTGTTTGGAGCCCCCAATACACGGTTCATGTTAATCGATTAAAAAGCGTTCAAAAGAATTTTATAAAATTCTTAGCATATAAAGATCCACAAGGCCTTGTCGTGCTAGCTACAAGGAACGACTGCGGCATTATGGACTTTGTTCACTTGAAACCCGCCGCAAAATAATCGATTCAGCATTTTTACATAAACTAGTGAATGGGACTATTGACAATTCAAACTTGTTGGAAAAATTAAAACTATCAGTACCCAGTAGGATCCCTAGATTCCCTTTAACTTCGACCTTTGTACCCACACTACACCGAACCAAAATTAATTGCCCCTTGAATCGTATTATTAAAACATACAATGAAGTTAATAATGTAGACATCATCAGCAATTCCCTGGTCAAGTTTCGTTGTGAATTGTTTAAAATATTTGGTGACACCTAATTATTTTATTGTTTTCTTATTTTAATTTCCATTATTCTCCTATTCTAAATTGATTGCGACTAGAATTATATAATAAAAATGATATAATAATAAAATTATTAAATACCATCTATTACAATTTTATTATATAATATCTCTAATCTCCATAATCTTGACTTTTACATGTTTTTTTTTTGTATTCAAATATTCTTACCAATAGATTGCATGTTCACATAATAATCTTGTATTCTTTTCTGTAAAAGCTGTACACTCCTGTAATGACAGTTCACACTGTCCTAAACTGTTACAATATTAATACTGTGATATCTGTGATTCTGTCGATGGTGTGTCTTTATCCTAAATAAAAATAAATAAATAAAAATATGCCTACCAGTTTCTGTTCGTCGAAACCTCATACACGAATTATTCGAAATTCTATGTTATACATATAGTCCCAGTTCAGTTTATATAATTTATAATACTCCTTGCACCTGCTAGGGACAAATTAAGAATAAGAATAAATTAAAATACACATACACAACTACCAATAACTATAATAAGACAACTACTAATAAACCATGGCAATGACGAGGAAAGGGGATTTTATAATATAATTAACGGGATAAGCATGTAAAGTACGCAAAATCAAATTTATTTGTGAAAAAACTAAATTTACAAATTATAAATAGGCACTGGTTTTGATGTCCTGTTTCTTACACACTAACACCCGTATCTATAAACATTTCTAAGTAGCTACTCAAGTATTAATTTTACTCGATAATTGAGAAACTGTCAAAAGTAAGAAATGTCACTAGTTAGTTTTAAAATAATGATAGCACTTATTAGAGTTTTGGGCTCTGTGCACACTCGACGATCAAGCTGGCTTAGTGTTAATATATATAAAATAAAAAATATCGACGAGTAGTAAGGGAAGATCGCGAGGCAAACTACATTCAGTTCATCCACTTCTTTCCCGATGTGACAAATAAAAAAACCCAATATCGTAAGAGCCGCTATGGATAAAATATTACACAAATATGCGATACGACTTGGAAGGTCACGGGGACCCGAAGAAGTCAATCCGGCGATGACTCAAGTGATCCTATAATCTCGTACAATGTGATTATTGGCTATGACTACTTCAACACGTAACACGACACGTTACGATAACTTCGAATAACGAAATGACTGTTTTATGATCAAGTCAAGAGTCTCCGTAACCGACGAGCGTGTATGTCACGAACTATGAAAGTGGAGGAAGCCAGAGATAGGATAAGGAAAGAACCAATTGGAACTTTGTACTCTTTGCCTACCCTACAAAGAATCTGGCATAATGACATAGTTTACTTAATGTTTCTTTAGTGGCATTCAGGATACCATTTCACGGTCATTTTAAGAAGTTATCGTAACGCGCCGCGTTTGGTCATAGCGAATAAGGGTCCTGTATTGGCTTTCCTATCCATATGCCAATATGGTAGTGAAGTTTGGCTATTTGACGGCATAAAGCTATAAGAACGAAGTTTTATTTGAAGGTCCTTGTTGGTATCTACAAGTTATTCCCGTTCTATACTTGCGCATACCTGTGACGCCTTAATTTTCTGGAACAAAATTTTGAATTTAACACAATGTGTGGCTGGCTTATGATGGCCTGATTGACCCATCATGGATGGCAGGTTTTTTCTTTGTAGACCATTGCCATATTTATATACAAATTATATTTTGTTCCAGAAAATTAAGATGTCGTGTGTATGCTTTGGTATAGAATAACTTAAAATAATGTACTACGAATCCGATTACTTACATTACCTTCTTAGAAGAAGCCATCATGAATAAAAACCACAAAATAATCTCCAAATAAAAGTGTTTAATTTGATGAATATTTTATGCTGAATAAATATACTCAAATATAATATTACTCATGATAATTGTGTATTAAAAACGAGACATGTACAGTCTACGGCTTAACTTTTACGTATAAGAGTGACCAAAGATCAAAACATGCGTGCCCAACGATAAATGAATTAGGCGTCTGCTTAGAATACGAAACGGCTCAAATGAGGTTAGATAGCTTTATAAATATAGATATCATAAACATGAGCTTCTATTTATCGTAGTTTAACTTCACGAGCAGTCCATATTAAAAATATGGGTGTATTATACCGTATACTGTTAAGTGTGAAGTATTAAGGTTTAAAAAATAATAAGTGAATTTGAGAATAGATTCAAATTGACTATTCTAAACTGTCAAAAAGTCATCGTATGCATTATAGATGACACTTTTGAGACTTTAGTATAGTCAATATACGACGGCGATACAGATGATGGCTTGTCTAGGGATTAAATCGTAGGCTGGTCGACTCAATGTATTGCACGGGTTTGATCCCCGCACGAGACATATCTTTGTGCTAGCTATAAATGTGTTTGTTTTGATCTGTTGTGTATGCGATTTTTTTAATGCACTCACAGCAATAAAAGAATTCTTTTAAATTACATCGGTAATGCACAATCATGGATGACAGTTTGAGTTATTTACAGTACTAATGAAGTTCCATGGATATTAACTTCTGCAAGCGGTCAAAAGTGACATTCGATGACAATTTTAATAGCTAAAAGAAATCTAAGTTTCTAGTTTAACTAAAGACTAAAGAAAGTTTTAATAGCTTATTTAAGTGACCATCGACTAGGCTAAGGCCTTTTCTTCCACAAAAATCGATTCATGGCTGGTTATGGCCGCATTTTTTTCCTAAAACTATCCCGTTTTGTCACTTGATAAATAAAATAGGCATGGTACTTCCCTTCTTAACCTAGATCAAAAGGTACTTACGTCAAAACTTTTCAAGATGTCAATCTATTTATTGACCCGTAATAAAAACAAAAGCAGGCTACTAAGCCAGTCAGGTAGAGTGTTACTCTTCATAGCTTAATATAGTTAGGTCTCCACTTAGTTAAGCTCTATAGAGTCCCAATAGTGCGGTATAGTTTGCGTAATAACTTACTGTAATCTGAGTCAGATTAAGTTAAACTTTTTTTCGGTTCTAACGAGCCATAGACCTGGTTATTAACGTTAATACGTTAATTACTAGGTCACAGTGGAATTATAAATAAAATTAGATTGGTTCTTATCATGGAATGTTTAACTTTTTGATTCAGACATTTTAAGCTTAAGTTGAGTTTGGGTGTAGTCATTTGAGTAGCGTGTATGTAGATTCACAGAAAAGTTGAAGTTAAGAATACGTCTTGTTTCGCATTTGTCTGCCTACTACTTCAAATATAAAGTCTTTAAGTACTGCTTATTAGATCATCTTTATACGCGCGTTAAGTCGTTTGCTACTAATATCTAATGGTGTTCGTCCTTAAGACAATGTTAGAGACGATTAAAGGCCTGGTTAATAGTAAGAAATTGCGGAAAATGTAATAGTAAGTAAATGTACATATGTAGCTTGTCTTAGTATCTCACACATTTAATTTGAGTATACAGGACATTGTCTTATGAACTTCCTTTCAAAATAATATAACTATTTAATGAACGTGTTCGTATGTTGAGTGTGCTTAATAATGGTTTAGTTTTATTTGGAAAAGAGCCTCTTGGAATTCTGTACTCTCTGTCTATCCTGCAAGGGATCTTTCGGGATGATAGAGAGAAAGGGGAGTATTATTGTAAAACATGCATAAATATGTAATAAAAATTTCACATTTTCGAAAACTACACTATCTTGGAGAATATATCTACTATTATTATTTTTTGTAGTTATTACATTTTTTAGCTGCATGTTACGTACTAGTCATAACTAATGTGTTTCTATATTTAAGGTTGGCTTATTTGTGTGGCTGGTGCAAAGTAGAATTCGGTAGCTTGCTAAGGGAGATGATGTTCCTATCTTATAGTGAGATTGAGCGTAGTAGAAAAACTGTATTAGCTTGCTTGTGGCAAAGCAAACTATTGGTAGAGGCAACCTTCCGTAGAGGTCCAACTCAACGCTCTGTCCATATAAATACTGTAAACACGGTCAACTACAAGCGGCTAAACTATATTTACAAACAACTTGACTGTAGCTTAACCACGCTAATCTCTTTCCATGCCGTCGAACTATCTTCAAGACAAATTAAAACTGTCATTGTTTACTGTTTAATGTCTAGTCTGATGCTGCTATACGATATAAACCAGCAATACGAAACATGAGTCAATCTGAGTTAGAGCACTATAACCAATCGCGAATGCCAATCTAATAACAATCTTTAACGGAGATTTATTTGGGCTCTTCATGTTGTTAATAGTTAATATTCTACACTACCAACTGCCGTCAAACACAAGGTTTACAAGCTTTGATTTAACTTGCAAAATTTGTTTGTTTAGATCAAATATTGCAAGCTTAATAAGAATCAATTCACTTTCTCTTATCCTACAGAGTTGAAATTTGATATTGATTCAGGTTCGATGACAATGCATTTAAGCATGACCTGATTCCGACACCTAGGAATGGCTTCAGACGAAGGTACTCCTCAATAGCTAACAACATAGACACGTTTTTAATTGTATACTATAAAAGCTTGTTATTTAAATGTTTTTACTATTAACTGATCTTCCCGTTGCTTCTTCCATTGGCTGTACGGATAAAAATGTTGTTAGCTATACGGCCTCTAATTGTATCTACCTGTAACTGTTGTTGATTGGTAGGCGTTTTATTGCAATTTAATTCAATCACCTTAGAGAGCCAGAATGGCAAAAAATCTTTTCTGGAACTTAATTTTATGTTCAAAAGTACAAACATTCAATCGTTTACTCCATTTTTGCACTCTGATACTGCATTAAGTGGTTAAATTCTTTTATTTGCTCCTTTATTTCTGTGGATGTATACTCATAGATATTTATGTATGGCGAGTACTTCACATTCGGTTCTAGCGGGAGTCCTAGTATATTCAGTTCCCTTACGTGGTTTTAGGTATTAAGCTAGTAAAAGACGTTGTCCAGCGTATGTGCGTATATTTTGAGTTATCGCAACACAAGCGTCTCATAGATTCTGTGGTGACTTAATCTTAAAAGTAGACTTTGCATAGTCATTGCGTTATCTTCTGCGAAGCCATAACATAGTTCCTCTCTAAACCCCTTAAATTTATGAATACAATGCGGGTGAAATAACGTAGCGTATAAGATTAACGATGTATCAACGCTCAATGCGAGTAGAATCTTAAAAGTAATATCACTTTCCTACTAACCCGATATGTTTGCTCATGTCAACAATTTCGCAGCGAGTGAATTCGCTTCAGAAACTCCTGCATAGTATACTGTGCATAATTTACATAGTTACATTAGCTGAGCCCTAGAAAACTGTTGAAATGTGTGGGTTATCTTCAAATCTGCAATTTAACGACAGATATTCAAATTCAAGAGAACTTCTAACAAATCAGACGGCGAAAAAAAGAACTTTACAATTTGTGAAGGACAAGTGTTATTTTGTTTTGTTCCTTGAAGTTTTAGGAGGGACGGAACTGAATAGATCCTGAAATTACGATTTGTCAAACAGTACTGTCGAAACGTTGGGAAATCAAAAGTAGAAATACCGAAAAATTGAATTATTTTACGTGTAATTACGTTTCTTTGTCTGCCTGTTTTTCCAGTTCCTATTTTTTGCAAGCGTTTGCGGATTTCTGTTTCAGCTGGAATTTGGCATACGTATGTAAATCGGATATCTCGGATACGTGCTGCGCAACGATAGATATCACCTGCTTCAATTGATTATGATGGGCAAAATTGTGGGCAAAGACACGTAGGACGACGGAAGAAATCATGGCTGCGGAACAGTAGGGAGTGGACCGGAATTGCCAGCGTTAAGCATTTGTTCCGCATGGCTTAAGAAAGAAGCACATACGCTAAACAGACGGCCAACCTCCTGTAATGGAGAGGCACTTGAAGAGAGAGATGTAAGTTCGGTGATAATGCAGTAATACGGAGCTGGTATAATGATGGAGACGGAAGGTGGCTATAAGAACATGCCAACTACATAACATTACGCCCTTGTTAAGGTTACGTCTCTTTGGATTGGTATTGATAGGTTCTATACAATCAGATAGTGCTCATGGTCTGATGATTAAGTCAAAATGTGGCGAATGGAATTACCTGCAAAATAATGTAAATAATTAGATACTACAAGAACTTATAGGTACATCTGTTACACTTCACTTGGTTTAGTGTTGTGATAAGTTTTAAAATAATTAGATCATAAGATATAATACGTATAGTATCTTGGGGTATTCTATTTGTCTTTTTCTTAGAGCCTTTGTTCCTGTGGCCCGTGGATTAATCATTTTCAGACGTTTTTGTGAGAATTTCGCGGCTTCTTACGCCGTTAAAAAGGATGTGCTGTTTTTTTTTCTTCTAATGACGATTGCTATTTTAGGAGAGGGATAGCGAGTGACTTCCTTACTTACTAGTAAAATAAATTTGTTACTCTATCACGCCTAGACTTTGTATATATTTCGAATTAATTTTAGTAGAGATAGGTTATGGAAACCGAGATTATTTTGCCGATTCAGTACGACAAAATCATTTTCTATTTATTCATGTAGAGCAAGATGTACTTCCGAATAGGCAAGAAAGAAAAAGTGATTACTTAAAACTCTACCACCCGTTCGGAATATCTCGAAGGGTACGAAACTCCATGGTTACGCTTTTAAAATGAGATTTTTACAATTCTTTTTGTATACATTGCTTTCATAGTATATGGGAGAACAATACAGAATAAGTTAAGTAGATGGACATACGCTGGACAACGTCTTTTACTGGCTTAATACTTAAAACCAAGTAAAGGAACTGAATATACTAGGACTACCGCTAGAACCGAATGTGAAGTACTCGCCATACATAAATATCCACATGAGTATACATCCACAGAAATAAAGGAGCAAATAAAATAATTTAACCACTTAATGCAGTATCAGAGTGCAAAAATGGAGTAAACTATTGAATGTTTATACTTTTGAACATAAAATTAAGTTCCAGAAAAGATTTTTTCCCATTCTGGCCCTCTAAGGTGATTGAATAAAATTCCGATAAAAACGCTTACCAATCAACAGTTACAGGTAGGTACCATAAGAGCCCTTATAGCTTACAACATTTTTATCCATACAGCCATTGGAAGAAGCAACGGAAAGATAATTTTATAGTAAAAACATTTGAAAAACAAGTTTTAATACAGATAGGTAATGGTGCAAATAAAAACGTATCTATGTTGTTAGCCATTGAGGAGTTCCTTCGTCTGAAGCCATTCCTAGGTGTCGGAACCAGGTCATGCTTAAATGCATTGTCATCGGACCTGAATCCATATCGAATTTCAACTCTGTAGGATAAGACTAAGTGAATTGATTCTAATTGAGCTTGCAATATTTGACCTAAACAAACAAATTTTGGAAGTTAAATAAAAGCTTGTAAACGTTGTGTTTGACGGCAGTTGGTAGTGTAGACTATTAACTATTAATAACATGAAGAGCCCAAATAAATCTCCGTTAAAGATTGTTATTAGATTGGCATTCGCGATTGGTTATAGTGCTCTAACTCAGATTGACTCATGTTTCGTATTGCTGGTTTATATCGTATCGCAGCATCAGACTAGACATTGAACAGTAAACAATGACAGTTTTGGCATGATTTGTCTTGAAGATAGTTCGACGACATGGAAAGAGATTAGCGTGGTTAAGCCACAGTCAAGTTGTTTGTAAATATAATTTAGCCGCTTGTATTTGACCATGTTTACAGTATTTATATGGACAGAGCGTTGAGTTGGACCTCTACGGAAGGTTGCCTCTACCAATAGCTTGCTTTGCCATAAGCAAGCTAATACAGTATTTCTACTACGCTACAATCTCACCATAAGATAGGAACATCGTGTCCCTTAGCAAGCTACCGAATTCCACCCTACACCAGCCACAAAAATAAGTCAACCATAAATATACAAACACATTAGTTATGACTAGTACGTAACATGCAGCTAAAAAATGTAATAACTACAAAAAATAATAATAGTTGATATATTCTCCAAGATAGTGTAGTTTTCGAAAATGTGAAATTTCAATTACATAATTATGCAAGTTTTACAATAAGACTCCCTCTTTCTCTATCACCCCGCAAGATCCCTTGCAGGATAGACAAAGAGTACAGAATTCCAAGAGGCTCTTTTCCAAATAAAACTACACCATTATTAAGCACACTCAACATACGAACACGTTCATTAAATAGTTATATTATTTTGAAAGGAAGTTCTTAAGACAATGTCCTGTATACTCAAGTTAAATGTGTGAGATAGTAAGACAAGCTACATATGTACATTTACTTACTATTACATTTACCGCTATTTCTTACTATTCAAGGCTCTTAATCGCCTCTTACATTGTCTTAACGACGAACACCACTAGATATTAGTGGCAAACGACTTAACGCGTATACAAAGATGATCTTATAAGCAGTACTTAACGACTTTATATTTGGAGTAGTAGGCAGACAAAAGCGAAACAAGACGTATTCCTAACTTCAACTTTTCTGTGAATCTGCATACACGCTACTCAAATGACTACACCTATAGGTATATTAAAGTAATCCATAAAATCCGCAAGAATACAAATCAACCTGTATGTATATGTTACCGGAAATTTATGATATTGAAAAATTGTATACAATTCCTAGGAAATGTAAACAACGCCGAACCTATTTAGGAAACGTGTGAAATAAATTATTAAAGGTTTATAAATTCATACATCGCTTAGGTAGGGTATATTTTCCCTAGGCATTGTATACAATTCATAAAGGGCACCAGTCATGTGAAAACTGTCATATATGCTAGGAAAATAATAAAAAAGTAGATTGGATAAAATTATATTTGCAATAATCATCTAAAGGATCATGCCAGAGGAAAGAATGACAAAACAGATATACAATGTGAAAGTGGAAGGATGCAGGTACCGGGGAAGACCTAGACTATCTTACCACAACCAAATAAACCGAGTCTTATCTGATGGAAAAGTCAAGAGTCTCCGTAACCGGCGAGCGTGTATGAGACGAACTATGAGAGTCGAGGAAGCCAGAGAGGTATGTAAGGAAAGAACTCTGTACTGTTGGAACTCTGTACTCTCTGCCTACCCCGCAAGGGATCTGGCGTGAGGTTATAGATAGATAGATAGATAGATCATCTAAACAAAACCGCGACCACCATGGACCTGGTACATTTCTAACCTAACCCACACTACATTGCGGTTTTTAGGAAATGTGAAAAATATAACTTATTTCACACATCTCTTGGCTATTTGTGGCATTTTAAACGTTTCCTAAGTCATGTATATAATGACAGATTACATACATTTAAATTTACATAGACATATAAACTGCTGATAATTTTGCATTTCTTTTTCACTTTTCCATACAAGTTCACTCAATCACTTCATATTGAAAATTAAAAAACAATTCGCAAAAAATGAAAAGGTTATTTAGACTGACTACTTTTGGTATGATAACATAACTAAAAGGAATATAAAGATCTATAATTAATAATACGGCTCTCTGCCTTACCTGCTAAACTACGGTTAGTAAATAATAAGGATCTTAAAAAGGATAATATTTTCTTTTATCTTACAGGAAATAAATTTTAAATGGGTTCTCTTTGATGAATTGCAAGGAGTATGTAATAGAAAAATTCGATAAATAATTTATGCCGCCCATGTTATGGGGTAGTCGCTGAATTATTCCTTTATTACTTTGAGAAAAGTAGAGAGGCTCATGAATTTATCATCAAAAGATATAAAAAGTATTTATGAAATATTAAAAAATGTGGTTTAATCTTAATATAAACTTAAAAAAAAAAATAAAGCACCGTCAGGACTATATTCCTCGAGCAGCGATGGCAGAGGTAGAGAAAGGTGTACTTACACAGTACACCCACTATCTGCTGACGATGTTAGGTCCAATGTAATAGGGAGCGAGCCTATATAGCGGGCACAATTCCACATTCCGGACTGATAGTGGGAATTTTGCGATAAAAAAACTTCATTTGTCCGACCTAGGATTTGAACCCAGAACCTTGTAATCGCAACGCGCATCATTCGCCTCTGGACCAACGAGGCAGTCAAATTCCAATACTTTATACTTATAAATTTAAAAAACCGAGTTCAGTACATTCGGATTTGAATTTGCCATTTAAGCATGACGTTGTTATAAATTAATAACATAACCCAATCCACAAAATAAAACAGGAACGTGTTATTAAATATTTTTAACACATTAACCGAACTTTTTGGTGGGAATTTTATTAAAGCCGAATTTACAAAACTGGCACCTGATGAAAGGTTGAGCAGTAGTTCACCATTCAGCTGTAGGCGTCCAGGTTACTAGGTCGAACCGAGTGGTCCTACTCTACCATACGAATTTTACTTTTATGCATTTTCAATGTTAAATTTCATTTTAAACGTTCCACATTCGAATAGGTCGAGTTCTAGGTCACTTCAAAAGTGTTCCGTGTATATTTACAACCGTTTAAATAGCCCGATATGTAATTGGTATTAAATTTTAAAATAGGAATATTTTTGAACAGTTCAATTTAACTGGTAACTTATTTATAGTTTTTAAGCTTGCTAATTATGATCCAAATGTAAACGTACAAAAGTTCTGGTTGTAATTAAATTTATATAATTATTTTCAGTGCCTGTGTAGTATTTAGAACGTGTCTAACCATTTCGAGAAAATACTCGTAATTATGCATGTCTAGTACCTTGAAGCCGGTTTGAACTATAGTGGGCTATATTTTTATTTTATTCTCACGTTCGTTGTTAATACGCGTTGGCTTGTTACTTATCTATGGACCGCGTGATGAGCCAGCCTTATGGCCACATTAAAAAACAAAACAATCTTACTTTATTATATATTTGTTTTCGCGGTTCCAGATATTGCGCGATATTGGTTCCAGAGATATCCAAGATAGCTACGTAAAGGCTGTTATAGAACATTCATCATCTTGCCCAGCCTTCATAAATCTCTAAAGAATATTGCCGATCAGATAATTAGTTCATTGTTCTATCTAACAACCCTGGAAAAGTTCAATATCGCGGTTTTGTACCTATTTTATTGTATCCTATTGTGTTTAAATAAACCAGACGTAAATATACTTATACTAAATTCAATTGTAGCTATTTAGCTACGCTGTTTTACAATGACAATATTGAAAATTAGTCTTTATCTTGAAAAAAAGGTTTTAATGCTAATTATAGTACATCTTAAATCATTCTTCGGATACACATACAAATATTAAGCAATTATTTTAGCAAGTGTTTGGTCATTTGACCATGTTTAGTCATTTGAATTTTGGCATTGAAAAACAGTAGAAACGTTTTAAAATAAAAGACTACTTAATAATTATTGATTATTCAAAAATATCCTTTTGACTAAGCAATATTTAAAGCAACAAAGAATAATATACACAAAGAACAATAAATAATAAAACCACCTTGCATGTAAAATTTTTTTTTGCCTTTTTTGTTTTAACTTTCGACTGAAATCTAGCCATGACGGCTGACAGTCAAGACACATTTAAATAAGAACATTTATTATAAGCCTCATTCGCACTAGCGTTTTATTAACGCACGTTACTGAAGCGCTATAAGCGATTCTTCAACAAATGTACCCTTGCCCTTTCAATCCAGCGCTTTTTTAAAGTGCGTTGAAAAAGCGTTTGTATCGCGCTCGTAGGACGGCTAAGTGTTCTTTTTAATAAATTATTGTTATTTAGATATTTTTATAGTATATATTTATATAGTATACTTACGATCTAGGAATTGTTTTTATTACCTACGTACTGCTTTACTCTACAAAATAAAATACAGGGTTTTCAACACACCGCGAGCCGCAGAAAAAAGCGTTATATAATTACGCTTCACAAAGGTCTTTGTAAGACCCTTTTTACGATGTGTCATTTTCTGTACCATACTGGCGATTTCCGCCATAAAAATAGGGAAAAATAAAAAATTACCTTTTTAGGTTTTTTATTTTTTCTAAAAAAGAAATTTTTGTTTGTTTCCAGCCCCGTTTCGTCGATGATTTTAAGTCAGAATGTAATATGGGGCGACCTGCGTTGAGCCTGTAGCACAGTGTAAATATAGTACATAATGAAGACAATTTATAATATAATAATAATAATATCAGCCTAAACTGCCCACTGCTGGGCAAATGCCTTCTTTAACAAATCGAGGTGAGAGAGATTAGGTCATACTCCACCACGCGGACCCAGTGCGGATTGGTGGAGGCAGATTTGTGGCCATCTGCTGTTGGAAATTATCAAGCCGCCTGTGAGGCTTCCAACTCGGCTTAACGACTACCACATTAAGTAGTAACCGGGACCAACGGCTTAACGTGCCTTTCGAAGTACGGAGACGCTCGAATATGAAAATGCCACAATCGGTCACCCATCTCAGGCCAACCATGTCGAACGCTGCTTAACCTTGGTAATTGGTTAGAACACCGCGGTCGCACAGCGCTACGAGCGCCTCAATATGCCATCATTTTTTCACTAAAAATTTATTAAATAAAGATGAATATGACAGACAGCTTTCTTGACAACGTCACACTAATATCAATCTGTTTATGCTAAGCCCTCTGAACAAGGCGCTATCGATTGCAGAAAGAGAATAGAATGAAAACGCTTGCAGCTTGTTTAAAAATAGCACTTTGTCCATAGATTCCATATCAGCGATATCAATATACCCCTACCCTGATACTATCATGCAAAAGGCGCTGAGTGCTGAAGGCTTTAGCACGAACGAATTGACGTTAACGTAGCGTTATCAAGTTGATTGCCATCCTTTACACACTAAAAATGTTAAATTAAAATAAAGGTGATACGAAAACGACATGCTCATGTGAATCTATTCATACTTAGCCCTCAGAATGGAATCGGGTACAAGATTTATTTACACGTTCTACATAGACCCTGTTTCTCTAATATCAAACCCGTATCGGTCACAAAATCTGTTCATAAAAGGGTCAGATACGCAGGGTCCGGCATTATTCTGTAGATAAGTAAAAACGGGCTCGTAGAACTGACGGAAAGGTTCTCGAGTGGCAACCACGTACCGGAAGACGTGGCGTGGGCAGGCCCCCTACAAGATGGACCGATGACTTGGTGAAAGTCGCGGGTAGAAGTTGGATGCGTAAAGCACAAAGCTGGTCGTTGTGGCGGTCTTTAGGGGAGGCCTTTGTCCTGCAGTGGACGTCTTTCGGCTGAAGAAGAAGTAAAAACGGCAACATGTTTGCCAGTATCTTGAAAAATACAACTAAACGTGGTGGATATATTGTAATATTTTTTTGATTGGAGGTAGAGGCAGAATACTAGCCGTAAAGATAATATTATCGTTTCATCTTCACCATCAATCAGTCTGTATCTCCTCACTGCTAAATATAGGCCTTTTCTCTATCATGCCATTCGTTCCGGTCCTATGCTAATCTATTCCACCATTTGCCATATTTTTTATTGGCATAAATTCTACTAATATTATTAAATGTGAAAGTTTGTATGTTTGGATGTTTCTTACTTAATCACGCAACAACGGTTGAACGGATTTGGATAAAATTTGCACACAGTTTATTACCTGAATTAAAACAAAGGACTTTTTATCCCGGGAAAATGTTAGATATCCGCCTAAAGTCAACTTGGAGGAATTCGCTGGCAAAATAAAGGGGATGCACGCTCCGATAGTTCAGTCTTCTAGAAGGAAGGTACAATATTTTTTGAAAAAAAAAAATGGTGAAAGAAATATAGGTACTGTGTAAAAGTGAAAATATGTATAGGTACCGGGAAAAAATATCCTACTCGTATGTACGTACTTACCATGACCGAATAGACCGTGTGGTATTTGATGGGTACTTAAGTCAAGATTCTCCGTAACCGTCGACTGTGTATGAGACGAGAGAAGTAATGGAATATAAGAATAAATGTTTTCCCAGTTACAACCGCACGGTATTGATTTTTGAAACATTTTAACTCTACTTGCACGAACCAAACCAAATATATTTTAAATAAATAAGTAACCGAAACAAATATCTTTTCAACACAAATGTCCCGTGTGCAAATAACGAACAACAAAAACACATAACCCATTGAGTAGATGGCCTATATACAAATTACTAAACCAAACACGCATATGTTTATGAAAAATTATGTATCAAAGAGATCAACGTTTGGGCTCATGAATAGGTTTATATGTTAATGACGCTCTATGAATAGGTAATATTTAAAATTTATTGCGCGTCGAAACCTTGTCGAGTTTGTAATATGAAATTCATAGACATAAAAGCAAAGAGGATTCTCGCATAACTATCTGTCGGACCCATGGATATAATACGATTGAGCACTCTGCGAAAAAAACGCGATGACAAGGATACTCACTGAGAGCCCCCACGTCTCTTTCTAAGTAGGGTGACCAAACATTAGTACGATTATGGACTTGTTGACATATAATTAACGTATAATTCTTGGGCACTGTTAATTGCCGTAACTCTTTCTACGCATATGCCAAATCTTAAATGAGTAGAAGTCAAAGTTTTTGATTAAATTGTCCATTTTCTAGCTGACTGTACATTTTTCTCAGAATATGTAAATTCAGCTCCAAATATTGCAAAAATTTAGGATAGTCCCCTAGAGCCGCTTTTCTGTATCTACAAGGGTTGAGATAGCTGCCCTTACTGCCCCATCTTAATCCATTCTGTATATAAAGACGAATTAAGAACCTTGTTCGTTTTGAACTCGGTAATAAATGGTTTACAGCTTATTTAAACCACATCATAAATAGGTATAGTCCGTATTACTTCTACCTTATGGTCACCGTACTGCATCGTAATGGGTTCGAGCTTGACACCGGACTTCTGGTCATTGCTCTCACTCATCATGGTTTCTCGAGTTGTTTAAATCATAGAAAATTCAATGTTGTGTCTGTAAGTAAGAGTTTAATTTTCTTTGGTAATTTTTTGACTGCACTCAACCTTTTGTTTTATATCCATGGTCGGACCGTATCGGTCGTCCATTTCTCGGTCCTCACAGCTGCCACGGACCTACAAGTTTCAAAAGACTTATAACCCTTGAGATATTCGACATATTCAAACCATGTGTAATCTTACCCGAAAAGTAAGCATCACATTTTATCTATTTCGTAAAAGCGTTTGACGGCCATTTTCATAAGTGATCTTTTGTTACTATTTAAAAGAAAGAAATGTACAACGCCATGACTATATACCCTAAGCGGGGGCGGCAGAGGTGTACTGTATACACCCACTTTACGCCGACGAATTTAAGTCCCATGTAATAGGAGGCGTGTCTAATAATGCCATATACCGCGCACAATATCGGCCCCCGGACTGATACTGGAATTTTTTCGATAGAAAATCTACATTTGTCTGACGTGGGATATGAATCCAGGACCTCGTGATCGCAACGCGCATTATTCGTCACTAACCTACGAGGCAGTCAGTATAATTTTGTAAATTGTATTTCTAGTCTTTTTCTTGCAGGACCACAGGTATGATTTTTTATATTATCATAATTAGTGGAGGAGCTAGTGTCTGAATTAGGCTAAGGCCTATATTACAAATTACCAGGCCCCACCTTTGGACTTTCATTAGGTACGTTATCTCGCAAAATAACAACATAATACAGCATTATAGCCCGTAAATAATCATGTGTGTGTGTGTGTGTGTGTGTGTGTATGTGTGTGTGTGTGTATGCGCGCATGTTTGTGTGCATGCGTGTGCGTGTGTGGTTTTTGCGATTTGTTGGTAACTACTGTGTAATGCAAGAGACTTTCGGTAATTCTGTTTGCAGACAAAAGTTGGAGGCAATAAATGATTAACAGTTATTATCAACACTACATTAAAATACGTTAAATATACACGATACGAGTTTTATCACGATAAACCAGTGAATGTTGGAAAATATCTACGACGTTTGAAGCATACTTTGGAAACTAGTCACGTACTGAAACCATTACAGACTTTTAAATTGTAATTGATATTGCTTTCCGTAACTTTTAGAGCGAAAAAGTTTAATACTTGAAAGTTAGTTTGTTTTCATTTTAAAAGAGTGTCACGCCCACTCGCAGGGAGATGTAGATTTCCACAGTATTATGCCACCCTCTCTTGAGGAATTTAGGCAAAATTTTTGATATTTTTTTTATAAACATGTTTGTTGTTGTTATTATCGCAGTTATTTTAAAATAGTTTAGTAACTTCCATTCATTTTTAATAAATTTTTAATTATAGGCAAAATACATAAAAAAATGTTCAGTGCTTAGTGATTTTTTTTGAAAGATAGTATCTGTGGAACGCAAATACACTTTAACGCGGGAATATATTACCAAATTACAAGATCCAAGTGCTACTCTTCCCACTGAACTCTACAAAATGTTATTCCCTTTTATACATCTAATATCGGTTTTCCATTAGCCTCAAACGTCAGATAGTCTCCACAGAGTGTCACTGCTTCCAATAGGTAGGACCTGCCCGTGAAATAACCGTATTGCCGACAAATGTGTTACGTTTATTCGATTTTGGAGCGAGTTTCAAAGTGTGCACTAAGCCTGAACGGGTTTTAAAGGATTTCGTTGTATTCAATTTAGTGCATTATTGATAACCTATAACTGGAATCGTTTTGGTAGAAATTCCGTAACGATTTGCCTATTAGAATTTCATGTTCTGATTTATAGTCAATTTAATGCAGTAAGCACAAAATATAGAAAAAATACTCCATATAAATTAGTGACGAATCTATAGGCGGCCTTAACGAAGAGGCACAGTAACATACACGAAATAAAGAAGCAACTTCTTTGTTTTTATAGTAACATATGTATGTATAATAATCCTACAAAAGATGAATTATAATGCTATAACTATAGATATAGAACGTAAAATATATCTATAGATAATAATAACATTATAACAAGCTTTATTTTCAAATTTCACGGTAATTATTATAACACAATCTAATTCAAAACTCTACATAATACTTAAAAAGCTTATCTCAAACCTGTAAGCTACCTATAAATAAGTCCACAGATAAAAATATATTTGTCATTCTTTCTTCATAAAAATTAAGACACCGAAAAACCTCGCAGTAAAACTTTATTGCCATAAAAATTCATCACAAAACACGTATCTTGTTTTTTCAACAACACGTAATACCTACTCAACTATTTAGTCTGTTGACTTGGAAATAACGTGCATAAATTTTCGGGTACCTTTTCGTTTTGGTTTTACTGATTCTTTCTAAGTATTTCAGATATAATGCATTATTTTTGTTTTAGCATTCTGGTATGAGTAAAATGTATGTAAATAACTTCTTTATTACTTTTAAGTTTTTACTTCGACCGTTAGCAAGTGACAATCGTAAATAGGTTTCGTAAAATTCCGAAGTCCAAGCCGGTATTTCAACCCTAAACCTTGTGAATATAGGGCAGGCATCACTAGGCTACCGCTGGTTTTTCCAGTACTAACACTACGAACCTACTCATGCCCAGTATTGAGACACAAAGGCAAGCGTCGGTTTTATTAAATAAATGTGTATAAGACTTGGACGTTAAATACCTCAGTCTCCCCATGACCATGGGTACGGCAAAGTACTCGAAAATTCGGGAACCTTAAAATCAAAAATAAACTGCGATAAAATTGAAAAAAATAGTTTTATTTCATGTGTAATATTTGCGTTAATCTAAGAATCCAATATAAGTGCGTCCTGTATAGTACATTTTTATTTATAGAACTATTATTACCACACACTCATTTGTTGTAAATAACACATAATTTGCACAAATGTCTAACGCCCCACGTGACAACTTTGTACAATAAAATTATGACATTAGGCTCGCCCGGGCGCTAATTCCATCCTTACACAACACGAATGTACACTGAATAAAAATGAGCGGACCAGATAAATAGGTTTATTGGTAAAATACCGTTGTTAATGTACTGGCGCCCTGTTTAACTATATCGTAGCAATTTGAGATAAACCCCATCTCCTTTTAATTTCTACTTAAATATGTTTTTTTAAAAAGATAGTCTAAGTTCCAGCTCAAGTTAAATAGACTACAAAATGTCCCATATTCTCTTCTTTTTTTTTGTGTGTGAATGTGTAATTATACATATTTTTTACATAATAGACAATAGACAATACATCTACAGTGTCACTGCGATAATTGAGCGATTTTAGGAACTTATGCTGATTTTTTTCAATTCCGTTGATGTGTATTTGATACCACGGGCTCTATAATGAACTGCAAAAATCTAAGATCGAACGGACAAATGAGAAATAAAGAATTGTGAGTGTTGTAGTTTTACTGAATTGCTTACTGATTCTTAGAATAAATCCTAACCTACGAAAAGCGGCACTAACTATATGATCTATATGGGGGTCTCTTGTCTCTCTTTCGTAAATACATCGTTAAAACCCAGTCATGCACACTAGCGTTTGAGCCCTTAGAATAAAAATGCGAGTACCAATGTGCTTAATAGTTCCAGTTGCAGCTATACATTGAAATTTTTTTTACCATTCTCTGCGTCGGTAGTCTAGTGGCGTATAGTGCTGCTAGCAATCACGAAGTCTTGGATTCGAAACCTTAGTCGAACACGCTAAAATACTATTGGATTTTTTCATCGGAAAATTCCCTATAGCAGTCCGAAATCTGGAATTGCGTGCGGTGTAATGACAATCGGTTTACCCCTTCTTACATTGGAACCTAACATCGTAAGCGACGAGTATGTCTATATACGGCACTTCCACCACCCCGCTCGGGATATATATGCGTGCCTTTTTTTCTTTAATATTAAAACTTTTATAAATGTGAACTACATTGCAACCGCCAAACACCAGCACCGTTTTACAACTAAAGCTTACATAACACATCCGTACACAGAATAAAAATGAGCTGACGGTATAAATGGGCGCTCTGGTGGAGTTTTTGATAACGCAGCAACATGTTAGAACGCCTACGATAGAGTAATGCGAGATTTATTAGAGTCGTATGTAGCTATTCGATATACTTGCTATGAGGTAAACAATGCTTGTAATACTTGGGAAGGCGCAGAGAACTTGGGTAATATTGATATTGGATTATCAGATAAATAGGTGCTCTACAAATAGACCGTGTTTTATCTGAAGAGCAAGTCAAGAGTCTCTATAACCAGCGAGCGTGTATGAGACAAACTTCAAGAGTAGAGGAAGACAAAAGATCTGTAAGGAAAGAACCTGTTGGAACTCTGTACTCTCTGCCTACCCTGCAAGGGATCCAGCGTGATAATATAGATAGATAGGTACTCTACGTGTTTATTGTACACCTCTGCTACTCCCACTTAGGAAATATAGACATGACTCGGTGTCTAGGTACTCTACTTAAAGTGTCTTTAGCTTATCCTTCATTAACAAACAACTAACGGATGTATCGGAATGAATCGTTGGCGAAATAGGGTACATCCTAAAAGTGTCTAATGGAGTTTAAGGAGTGTCATATATATTTGCGAATCTGCGTTTTTAACGTCTTCCTTTATGGAAAAAAAAATTATATACACTCTCAAAATTCCAAAGCACACAATAGGAAACCCTTTTACGTTATATTCCATTCCACAAGAGACTTAACAAAACAGATCTTTTATAGAAAGGTAAATTTACTTTAATCTCACAAGAATCTCATTTTTAGAAGTCGGTTAAAAATAAAGAATATTTATTAGATCTGCGTGCTTGAGCTTCGTATGAATGGAACGAGGAGCGATGATAAACTGAGGTAAGCCACGCCCACGGCGATTGCGTAATGGCTTTTAGAAATTCCACAGGCTCGTTAGCTTAGGCCATATCCACTTCGTATTTGCTTCGTGCTTCAGACCCATGTCGGCTGGGGCAAGGAAAACGTTCAGGTGGGCACTCATCAGTACCAATCTGGAGTGTTTGTGCGGTGTAACCCAAGTGTTCAATCTTATATCGTGTTCGGCGTGCCCCTACACTTGCACGCAGCAAGATTTGATGTCTGCTTCCGATAACGCAGTTAATATAGCCACATTCTGGCCCGCATCCATATAATTATAGCATGTTTGTCATCAAAACGCTAAGAAGAGGAAGCACCTACGCAATCAAGTAGTTATAATATATGGAGCGACAGTCCTCAGACCGTGTCGGCATCCCAGGGTAGTTAACTAGGAACGAAGGTGGAGATTTACGACAACATCTTATCGGCACTTACTTTGCAGTGGCACATCGATGGCGGTAAATCTTGGCGAATGGAATAATGTATAACGCGTGTTTGACGTGAATAATGTATAACGCGCGTGAACGAAATAAACAGCAAATACCTTTGGAGGGAGCTCCGTTACTAGATTCCTTCGATTCACCTGCTGAAAGCCTCCCACTTGGACATAAAGAACCGTGGCCGGTGTTAAAGCCTTTAAATAGACTTCGGACCCATGTCGGCCGAGGCAAGAAAAACTTTCAGGTGGGGGCTCATCAGTACCAATCTGGAGTGTTTGTGTGGTGCAATCCAAACTGTCCCATCTCATATCGTGCTCCGTGTGCCCTAAGACTTGCACGCAGCAAGATTTGATGTCAGCCTCTGAAAACGCAGTTAATATGGCCGCGTTCTGGCCCACATCCATATAGTTATAGTATGATTTCCGTCGAAATGCTAAGAAGAAGAAGCGATAACGCAATCAAGTAATAATAATATATGGAGCGACAGTTCGCACTACAGGGCAATTAATTAGGAATGAAGGAGGAGATTTACGACTACATCTTATCGGTACTTACTCCCCAGGGGCACATCGATAGAGGTAAATCTTGGCGAATATATAAATTAACAATCCACGTTGTAAACCGCTTATTTAATAAATATCATTAAGAAACTTAACAAACTTAGGTTAAGAACCTACATATCCTGGGTAATTTATTGAGAGTCTCTGACTAGAAATAAATTACCATGGCCGATCTGGAAGTCCATAAACGTCCGTAAACTTTAAAAAGATTTCAGGAAAGTATGGAAAACATGTTAAGATGGAGACTTATAAACAGTACAAATCTGGAGTTGTAACCTGCCCGCAAAGAAATTTGATGTCTGCTTCCGACAAGCAGCTGATATGGTTGCGTTTTGGGCCGCATCCATATAATTATACCATATTTTCCATTGAAATTGTAAGAAGAAGAAGCAAGTAGGTAATTAAGAAGTTATATCCACGGAGCATGATATATGGAGTGACAGTTCGCAGATCATGTGGGCACAACGGGGCAGTTAATTAGGAACGGAGATGGATATTTACGACAATATTCTAGCGGCGCTTACTCCCCAATGGCATATCGATAGCGGTAAATCGCGGATGGAGTGTGTCGCAATACATGCGTAAACCATTTACCAGGAACATGTGGGAGATACTTTACTACATAAACACATATTACACGTATTTTATACTAACTTCTACTTACGGGCTTATTTGTACGTCACATTCAACTGCCCTATTTTTGTATTGTTGGTTCTTTCATTGTATTTTCGTTTTTCATGCTTGGAAAAGATCGCTCTTAGCGATAAGGGATACGATATTGTTATTTCTAGTTGTTTGTAATGTAAACCTGTTGGTGTACCTGTACAAGTTTACTGTATTTATCCATATGGTAGAGATCGAACATTATATTTTTTAATTTGATATCACGTTTGTAATTTTTCGGGGCTTGGTGCCTTTATTGGAGGGACGTACTGATCTGGTAGAATCGTTTCTGGATACTATATCTATGTGCTAAATTTCATTCCAAAATTCATCTGGCTGAACTACAAATTGATTTTAAAAGTAAGATGCTCTACCTTGTAGTATGTCACCCTACACGATATCCCTCTCCAAAAACATCAATCGCCATTTGAAGAAAAAAGAAACAGAACATCCTTTTTAACATAGTAATACGCCTCGAAATTCCCGCAAAAACGTTTGAAAATGATTAATCCACGGGCCACAGGAACAAAGGCTTTTTAGGTTATGTAACGTTTTTGGTACTTACTAATTAGAAAATATGTATCTTCATCATTTCAGCCTATACTTGTCCACTGCTGAACATAGGCCTCCCCAATCGCTTTCCAGCGTAACCGGTCCGATGCCACCTGCATCCAACGATTTCCTGCGATTTTTACAAGATCGTCGGTCCATCTGGCAGGCGGTCGTCCTACGCTGCGCTTGCCAATACGTGGTCTCCACTCTAGAATCTTTCTGCCCCAACGCCCGTCCGATCTTCGCGCTATATGGCCAGCCCATTGCCACTTCAGCATGCTAATCCTGAGGGCTATGTCGGTGACCTTGGTTCTTCTACGAATCTCCTCATTCCTGATTCGATCACGTAGAGAAACGCCGAGCATAGCTCTTTCCATAGCTCGCTGAGCAACCTTGAGCTTTTTTATGAGACCTATTGTAAGAGACCACGTCTCTGATCCATATGTCATCACTGGTAACACACATTGACTAAACACTTTAGTCTTTAGGCACTGAGGTATTTTGGATGAGAAGATGTTGCGCAGTTTCCCGAACGCTGCCCAGCCGAGTTGGATTCGTCGATTGACCTCTCTCTCAAAGTTGGACCTACCTAACCGGACTGCCTGTCCCAGGTATATGTATCTTAATTCAGAAAAAAACAATTATTATTATTATTAAGTGAAAGACAAATAGAATACCCCAAGATACTATACGTATAATATCTTATAATCTAAAAGAAATTTGGTTTTAAGATAAGTATCGGATTTAGTCAACGTCGCCGTAGTCTTTTGTCCCTCGTCAAATTGTTCTGGATGCCGTTGTGTACTTTTTCTTAAAGGTTTCATGTTTTTGCGTCACGTCCTTACTTTGTAAGGATCCTCAATGTACGGTATTACATTTTGGGCACATGTTTTAATCGCTAAGGCATCTTCAGTTCGTAACAATTCCATTACTCTAATAAGAGTGAAGTATAACAAATGTATAAATATTTTAACATCTAATCCTATTAATAATATTATAAATATGAAAGTTTGTATGTTTGTTACACAATCACGCAAAAATGGCAGTACGGATTTCTTAAAAATTAGGCCCACGGATAATTAGGCACCGCTGATATAGAGAGAAGAGTGAATGCAGGTAATAGAGTGAATGGTGCGATGGGAAGGCTACTTGGGAGCCGGCACTTAAGCCAAAAGGCGCAGCTGGCCATGCATAACGGAGTGCTTGTCCCAACGCTGTTATATGGCAGTGAGAGTTGGGTATGTAAGAAGGAGAACGAAAGCAGGATAAATGCGGTCGAAATGCGATCTCTGCGGAAGATGTGCGGAGTCACGCTGACCGACCGTATTCGCAACAGCGTAGTAAGAAAGCGAGTAGGTATGAAAGATAGTATCGGTGTAAAGATGAGAAAGGGTATGCTCCGTTGGTTCGGGCATATAGAAAGAATGCCAGAAGAAAGAATGACAAAACAGATATACAATGCGAAAGTGGAAGGATGTAGGTACCGGGGAAGACCTAGACTATCTTACCATCACCAAATAGACCGTGTCTTAGCTGAAGGGCAAGTCAAGAGTCTCCGTAACCGGCGAGTGTGTATGAGACGAACTATGAGAGTGGAGGAAGCCAAAGAGGTATGTAAGGAAAGAACCTGTTGGAACTCTGTACTCTCTGCCTAACCCGCGAGGGAGCTGGCGTGATGATATAGATAGATAGATAGACGGATAGTTTATTACCTGGATGAACACATAACATACTTTTTAACCCGGAAAAATGATAGGTTCCTATCTAAAGTCAACGCGGACGCAGTCACGGGCAGAAGTTATTTCTATTATATTATTATACTCAAACTGTACGTATTGTGTGATTATGTGTGTGTGTTTTTAAAAACAAGCATTTTTATCAAAATACTACGGGGATATTATTTTGCTTAGTTGCGAAGTTCCAACTTTATCATCAGACCCTGGAGACCACCTGGGTCCATAGTATTTGTCAAGTCTAATCCAACGAGCCCAAACACTGCGGGTCTATGTTAGGTGGTTGTATGTCAAGGCCATTCCAACGAATCTTAACACGAGGGCGTAATTTTTTGTAGTTGACATGTTTCTATGGCCACATTCCGACTCCATCTTGAGACCAGCTTTATTTTATTGCATTGTGATCAACTTACATACGTATGTGAAATTTAAGCTCAATCAGAAACGTAGGTTTCTTACTTGAAAAGTAGATCACAAAATTTTAACCGGAAAGTCTGATAGACAGAGAAACAGTGCAACTTATATAAAAGTTTATGATTACACATGAAATAAAACTATTTTGCGGATTTTTGACTTTTAACGTTTAGACCGTACTGTTTGACAAATCTTCATTTTAGAATTTATCTAGTTACGTCCCTCCTAAAACTTCAAGGAACAAAATAAAATAACACAACGTACGGCAAAGGCACTTGTCCTTCCCAAATTGTGAAGTACCTTTTCATCGTCGTCTGATTTGTTGGAAGGTTCCTTGGATTTGAATATCTCCTTCTACGGTTTCTTCTCGGTAAATTGCAGATTTGAATATAGCCCGCGCTCTCCGATAATTCGCGAGTGCCCCACTAAGGTAACTATGTAAATTATGCACAGAATACTATGCAGGGCTTTTTTCAAGTGAATATACTCACTGTGAAATTGTTCTATCTATCTATAACCTCACGCCAGATCCCTTGCGGGGTAGGCAGAGAGTACAGAGTTCCAACAGGTTCTTTCCTTACATACAAATTGTTCATAGAGGCAAAATTATCGGTTTAGTAGGAAAGTGATATTACTTTTAAATTCTACTCGCATTGAACGTTGATCTTATATGCTACGTTATTTCAACCATATTTTCTCAATAATTTAAGGCGTTTAGAAAGCAACTATGTTACGGCTTTGAAGAAGATAACGCGATTACTTTGCAAATACTACTTTTAAGATTAGGTCACCACAGAATCTACGAGACGCATGTGCTGCGATAACTCGATATATACGCGCATATGCTGGACAACATCTTATACTGGCCTAATACTTAAAAACACGTAAGGGAACGGAATATACTAGGACTACCGCTAGAACCGAATGTGAAGCACTCGTGATACATAAATGTTTACATGAGTATACATCCACAGAAATAAAGTAGCAAATAACAGAATTAAACCACTTAATGCAGTATCAGAGTGCAAAAATGGAGGAAACGATTGAATGCTTGTTGTAGCAAAAGTTTAACAACTACATAAAATTAAAATCTCCAAAATAGTGCAGTTATCGAAAATGTGAAATTTTATTTACATAATTATATATATATATATATATATATTAGCCCTGTTAAGAAACTGTCCCACTGTTGGGCAGGGGCCTCCTCTCAAACTGAGAGGGTTTAGGCCATAGTCCACCACGCTGGCCTAGTGCGGGTTGGCGAACTTCACACACCTTCGAGAAACTCTTAGGCATGCAGGTTTCCTCACGATGTTTTCCTTCACCGTTAAAGCAAGTGATAATTAATTTTTAATACGCACATGCTTTCGAAAAGACAGAGGTGCGTGCCTGGGTTCGAACCCGAGACCTTTGACTTTGCAGTCCAACGGTCTAGCCACTAGGCTATCACTGCTTGTAGCATAGTGGTTAGACATAATTATGCATGTTCTTAAATATGACTCTCCCTCTCTCTCTATCTATCATCCCACAAGATCCTTTGCAGAATAGACAGAAAGTAAAGAATTCCAAGAGGCTCTTTCCCAAAATAAAAATACACCGTTATTAAGCACACTCAACATACGACTGCGATGTTTTAATTGTTATATCGTATCGCAGCATCAGACAGATCAGATATTTAAAGAAAATATTAATATATTATATTCCGTTTCTAAATCAAAATCAAAAGTTTAATCGTGTGAACCAAAAAGCACTTATGAAAAAATAGAAAATTATTGATTATTTAAGACTCTACCACTCGTTCGGAAAGTCATCCCTGTGAAGAAGAAGGGCAAGAAACTCCACGGTTACTCTTTCTAAAAATGAGAGTTTACAAAATATGGTCTTTGTAAAGTTATATAATAAAAGGTATAACAATAAGAGTGAGAAGGAAGTTCAAGGGTACTATTAAATATGTACCCAACAAAATAATTGGTATGATTGAACTAGACAAAATTCAACAGTTCTACAGTACATGTTTTATTAGTTATATGATTGAGGACGGACCAGTCCGCACTAGCAGCACTCGTTCACGAGTATGACATGACAGTGGGAAGCTCCACAGAGCCGCTACTAGCAGACATCGTTGATCGGTTGAGTTAAAACTTTCCAGAACAGCACTAGATTCACTAGATTCTTAAACTGCACGTATGTCCATGTGTGTTATCAGTCGGTTTTATATCATTTGACCAACCAGATGCTACTTGGACGGCAAGTGATCATGATACAAAGAAAGAAACTGAGTTACAATTCACAACATCTTAACGTCAGAAGTGCCTTACTTATATAGTTTTTAAGTACAGCGTTGTAAAATCCGTTCAAGTTTTTTAGCTACTAGCTAGTTTAGCAAGGAAGTTTGATAACTACCATTTAATAGGTATTTGCATCAGGCCACGTTGATATGGCTGAGGACAGTTTGTGATTATACAGTTTTAAGATCCTAAGTATTGATTGAGTTATACTTTGCTGTAAAGTTATTAGTCTAATAGAATAGAACCAGAGCCGGGATAGATACTGAGTGTATTTTTCAATAGAAACAGGACACCCTAGGAATCGAATCCAGGATCGCTACTAGGCCAACGAGGTTGGAAAGATATTTTCAAGAATTACTTAAATTTATGCAACCATTAATTTGATTTCTCATTGATTACTCAACTCGTTTGGGCATCCATTTAACATAACAAATTAAAGTAAATTCCGTTCTGTGCGCGACAAAGGCTTGGAAACAAAAAGCAAATGGCTCCATTACTTATTCAGAACTTCTGAATTGGATCGGGTGGAAGTAGCGAAAACATTGTGAAATGAATTGTGTTTGATTACTGCTTTATATATTAAAGTAATATTTTACAGACAACAGTGTTTACACTTTACACATGTTTAGGTAACACAAAAATTAAACTGTATAACAATATGGATCAAAACAATTATCTATCTATACACATACATATAATAAAACTGTAAGGAAGTCGTGCCTGGACATGGAATGTTTTAGGAAATAACAACCCAGAGGTATTATACTATCGATGTAGAAGCCAATTCTAAAATGTTTGGCTTTCGTGTCTGTTTATCTGTCTGTCTGTCAGAGGGTATGAAACGGCATCACGCAAAAACTACCAAGCGGATTTTGATAAAACTTTGCATACGGTTACCTTAAAACATTGGCTAATATATTGTATAGTATTTATCCCGGAAAATCAAAAGAATTTTCCAGATAAGACGAAAATAAGCAAAACATTAAATTTATAAAAAGATCCTTTATTCATAACCTGTTTGATGGATTTTAATGAAATTTTGTGTAATTGTAACCTATACAAAACGTCAAAAAACTTAACATTTTTTGAGAAAGAGAAAAAAACAATTTTGATTTATCATTCATTGTTTGAAAACAACTGTTCGATGTCAGTGAAACTTAGCATGGAGATATTTCATATGACAAACAACATAGTTAATATTTATGTTTTCAGGAAATCTAACAGTTTGTAGGGAAAAGTAAAGCATCTATATCTCTATATACTACATATAATAAAACTGTAAGGAAGGCATGTCTGTGTTTATTTTTTGGAAATAACCATTTGCACACATATAACAAAACACTATTCATTACGAAAAATATATAACATAGCAATATATACTATAATGACTTCTGCGGAATGTCTATTATTTCTTCATACTAAACGGCTAAACGGATTATAAAGAAACTTAACATGAAAGAAACAACACAGATATAAAATGAGCAAGTGAAAGAACGTTGATATTGGGGAAGACTTAGACTACGTATCTTACCATAACCAAATAGAACGTGTATTATTAGAAGGGCAAGTCAAGAGTCTCCGTAACCGGCGAGCGTGTGTAAGACGGACTATGAGAGTGGAGAAAGCCAGAAAGGTCTGGAAGAAAATAACCTGTTGGAAATCTGTACTCTCTGCCTACCCTGCAAGGGATCTGACCTGATGATATAGATTGAAAGATAGTGATGTATTTTAAGTCGTGAAATAGTAATATGAAATAGGTAACTTTGTTTACACATTATATCATGCCGATATTATCCGTATAAGTGTTATATAAAATCACTCCAATATGCACTTGGTGGATTTTTACCGGCCTGCATGAAGGCTCAATGATATTATTCATATTTAAGCTCAAGAAAGCCCGGCAATCCTTCGATTTCCCTCTTCTTATTCACAGGTGACTGGAAGCCTGGGGACCTGTTGAAATTGTTCTACAACAAAAATTTACTCATTTTTAAGTTGATCTTATAACTACTTTTGCAAAACAAAGATGTCTTGGTTTAATCGATAAAACGTAGACTGCTTAACTTACTTTACCAAATAGTCACAAGTACGATCCCCGCACAGCGCACAAGAATATTGATTTCGGATTTGGGATATGTGATTTTGAAATAAAGAAGATATTTTAAGTGTATATGTGTGTGTGGGCCCAAGAAACAAAATTTTTGTTTGTCCGTGCTAAAATATAGAACAGTGGAACCGATTTTAAATAGACTTTCACTGGAAAATGGGCGAATTTCCAGAGACTGTTTAAGACTCCTTTTTATCTCGGGAAATGCAAAATTTCTGGGTGGTAGTTGATTTTATTTCTCCATATTAACACTGCCAAACGGATTTATAAGAAACTAAATATGGAGGTTTCCCATATGTCTTGGAATAATGTTATTCAAAAAAGTCCTACCTACCAATGTCAAATTACAAAAGAAACGCGTGCGAAGCCGCGAGTTACGGCTAGTATTAAATATAAAGGCAACTTGGACTAGTAAGACTCTTTCGAATACAGGCGAAGACAGAATACGCCTGGAGGAGCTATTGGTCTACGAAAACGCTAATGAATTGTTGTGTTAATGAGTGAGTGTGTTAATGAGTTGTTGCTTCGAAATGTTTATCCTGTCCGTCCTAACCTATGTTACTCAGATGTCGTCACTGACCGAGTCTAAAGTAAATCTCAAGGTTTGCCAAAGAGCGATGGAACATAACACGTTGGACATTAAGTGAATAGACAGAGTTCGTAACATCACAATTCCTCTAAAACAGGAATCGCTGATGTGAATAATATGTCTGCAAAGCTCTGATGGGAGTGGGTGGGGCATATTTTCGGGCGGTGGTATCGGCGTTGAAGCTGGCCCAGTATACTTTGGTGTGACGACTGAGATGCGTTTCAGAAGAACTGCCCGGAGATAGCTGATAACAGGTCAGTCTTGCAGGTTAGGGGGGGTACCTTGCCCAGCAGTGTGTCAATGTAGATTAAGAATAAAATGAAGATAATGGATTACATTGTAATAAAGATAATGTGGATGTAAATATATGATATAAAGTTAGTAAACTTTGTTCTATACAATAAAGTTACCTTTCCTATTACCTTATAGATACAATGGTAAGTTTGATACCCGCTAAGAACTAAAACCTATTTGTCTGGCGTACAGATCTTTGGTGGCTGTTGCACATAAAATATGAGTAAGTATGTACATTGTGTGTTAACGAATACATCAACAATATAAAAAAGTCTTAGAGCGCCATGTGAAAACATACGTACTAATACTGTGATCAAGTGAAATGTCTCACTTGATCACAGCGTTAGTGCCGATTTTGGTCGCGGTTCACAAGTTCTTTGGGCTGTACTTCGTGGTTGCTCTATATTTAAAATTATAATTGTGTTGTTGGTGCTTTAACAAATATGAATTTAGCATTCAAACGTAAACAGACTAAAACAAATGTTTGTGGATCACACAAAGATCTTGTGGAAATTGGACCAGAAATGATATTGTAACAACTGTTTAGAGTAGGAAATATCAACCTCGGGCACCAATTATAGCCTAATATTTGTGTAAAGATTCGTTTTAAATAGGGAACAAACCCGCGACTACTCGACCCACCCTTAACCAAGCGGTCGTCTATGGGGGCCCCATTGCAATCTGGCATCAATAGTGATACCTAGAAATACAGTTGACTACAAGGTCCACGCCATTTATTAATCCATTGGTTACTACTTGTGTCACAAAAGGCGTTGCGAATTCAATACATTTTGTCTTCTTCTCATTACGGAGAAGATTATTAATGTTAAATCAATGAACTACCTTAGACAGTGCGCTGTTCAGACTGTCATAATTAAGCAGCTGTTTTTAAATTTTGAATAATTGGGATGTGTTATCCGCGAACAGCACAATGTCTTGATTATCCCCTACATAGTAGGGAGAGCCAACAAAGATACCTACATGTCAAAGATAAGGTATTACTTTTTAACTTCGGGTAAAGCTTTTGATCATCTCAATTCAGTTCAAAGAGTATGTCCACATGTATCTTATCACACATTAGAAGTAACACTAGCAAATAAAATTTGTTATCTGACGTCACTTTATTAGATTTGTTTTATGAAATCACTTTGGAGATAGAACAAACAAAATAAGAAATGTGATACTGTTACATGAAAGGTTACAGTTATTTTGTCATATTTGTTGAGATAAACAATGGGGCAATACGTTTTACGTCGTAAAGTTCAACAAGGTTCTTTTGGCTCATGGTTGACAGAGGGGCGTGTTGGTGTGAAATTAGGGTTAACATTTAGTACAATTGCCCTACTGGAAGTAGAAGATATTTCAACAGGTGGTCCGCAAGGTTACTAATTAAAAAAGAACTTGGGATTTTTTTAAAGCAAACGGCAACTCTACGACTGTCATGTTGCTCACTTGGTGATGAAATTATTGATAACCATGATACTGAAATAGAACACCCTTACTTCAAACAGTAAAGTCGTCCATACTTTACAAACCAATTACGAAGGGCCTTTAGGGGATTAAAAAATCACACTATATCATTTTGTCGCGAATATTCCAGTAAGTTTACACATCACTACTATTGGTAACAATACAAGCTTTTGGAATTGGAACAAAATTGATATTGTTACTATTCAATATCTTCAAAACCTTTTTCATTATTTCTTTAGTGGCAAAACAAGCACATCACACGGATTGCTTTATCAAAATTTATTTCTGCCTTTGTAAACGCTAAAACACACGATTTCTACACCGTGGTTGAACCCAGAAAGTCGCCGAACCGCGTAGTCAGTAATAGTTGATGCTAAAAGTATGCACGACTTTGACCCCTTTATATTTAACAGATTCTACAAAATGAAGATATAGTACTACTACTCTTCATAAGTATCTGTCTATATCATCACGCCAGATCCCTGAAAGATCCCGCAGAGAGTATAGATTTCCAGCATGTTCCTTCCTTACATACGTATCTGGCTTCCTCCACTCTCATAAATAGTAGAAATATGTAATCCTCTTTTAATAATGTATGTAGTGTGTCTTTACACATTATTGTATCTTTTGTCGGAAATCAAGAAAGACTTACTCCTAAAATTAAATTAATTAAAATAGAACCAATTTCTCATAAAAAATATTTTTTATCACATTTTTTTTTTTAAACGTAGCTCCACACTAGGATTTATTCCTGTGTCGTAGGTGCGTTTACAAACATGAAAATTCACATACACAAATACCCAGACCGGAACAAATAATTGTGGATCACACAAAGATTTGTCTCGTGCGGGAATCAAACCCGCGACTATTAGACACAGTGGGCGGAGCGGCTTAAGCTCTTAACCACTGCGCTACATCGTCCGTCACATTAATGGAGGAAATTCGATTCGAAAGGTCACTTAAATAATTTAAGTCGTTGTATCCTCCACTGCGCTCTGAGATACGTTGAGAAATTAATATTCCTCAGTCTTGACTCTTAAGAACTTGCGCGAAGAAAGGTTTTATTTACGAGTTCTTTTTAACATATTAGACGGCTAAAATGTTAAAAAGATCAATTAGGTTAATTGCACTTTGAATAATTATTCTTGGAATCTTTTCCTTCGACTATTAGTTAGTAGATATTATGTATCATCATGAGCCGAAACACGACCATTTCTGGCAGGGGCCTCTCACAAAAATCAATTTCAGAAAACTACTAATTTAAGTATTGAAGGCTAGGTTAATAGACTATTAAAGACTACGACTGATATTTATCTAAGAATGTCTATCACAAATCGAATGTGTGCTGTTCGTATCCAGCGTGTGATAGGAATGCCCAATCTACGTCTTTTGTGTGCCTTTCGAGAACCGATCTACCCCAATGGTCCTTAGTTGAGCTTTTAAGCTTCAGAATAGTAACTTATAAAGTTAATATTTTAAACAAACAAGGCTTGCATAACGAACATTGTAAAATTTTCATACAGAACTATTTCATTGCTGCTTGATTAATAGTTATCTTCAAACTCTCATTTCACCATTAGTAACATTTGTTGGCTCTAAAATCTAGTTATTAAGAAAGGTTTGTTTCTAAGTCATATCTAAGAACAAAGTTGAGCAATAAAAGTAACTGTATGTAGTTGTAAAGTAGATAAGTAGCGGTGACATGCGGCGGTACTGTTATCTTTCACAGTTATTGCTTCGACTGCAAGTTTTGATGGATCCGATCCATAAGCGATAGCGAAAGTTTGGAGAGAAACTTTGCGGCTATAATATCTTTCAAAGGCATGATGACCTGCCATTTGATTTGTTTTCTGAACTTTGAGGCACTTGAAACGATGCGTGGTCGCGGTGATTGTGATAGCAAAATTTAAGGTTTTGCCTCGGTTAATTTAAAATAGGTAACAGGTTATTTTAATTCCACACTTGAACGATTTAGCCCTTCGGAAGACAGACTAAGCCAATGCTCCCGGGTCCCACTTCATGTGGAAAACATTAAATGAAGTTGAAACCTAGGCGGCTTGGTAAGATCCGACAATAGGTGGCCACAAACCTGCTTGCAGTAATCCGCGCTAGTTCCGGTTGGTTGAGTATATCTGCACTCATTCTCTCTTACCTTGAAGGCTTCTATTCAACAGCGAGCCACTTTGCCGTTGTACTCAATCTAGTGAGGAAAGCGACTGATGCTCATGCCACAAGGTCAAGTTGCCGTCTATACATTAGTTATAGGTTGCCATAGTTACTATGTTTTCTGCGCATTTTATTTTAGAGCTTGGATCTGTGGAGTGTTTCTGAAGATAGCTTTGCACGTCGTAATAAAGATCTGAATTTAGATGCCATTAGTCTCATAATATGTCTAACATGATTTATGCGATTAGCGTCATATGTATGGGAACTAAGGGATTATATGGACTTAAAATAAATGAATAACTCCTATTGCCTATCCGCCATCTCCTCTAAATTTCATCACGCTCTCAATATCTGTGTTGTGAAGGCAGGCTCGATATTCTTTATTGTGGTATTGACTGGCTACATTGTGTCCAGAACTTTCGTGGCCCCGTGCCACCACCGTTATTACCTTCCTTTGTTCTTTTTTCTTTTTTAGTAGCCAGGGTAGTGTCGGAGTTCTTGATGCTGTCTGCCGACGTCTGACTTATCTTAGTGACTTCAGTCTAGGAATGACGGCGAGGACTGGTGCCAAGCAACTGGAAGGTTGAAAGGATCAACAGTCTTAGCGACTGCAGTAGAGATAACATACTAAACTGGTGGTTTAACATGATTTCTGAAGTACGGAGAGAGTTATATCTAGGGTTGTCAACGTTTAGAAGAAATAAAGTACATAATAATATACACACCGTGACGTGGGTGGCAGAGGTGTATGTAACGTCAAGTCACTTACCAAGCGGAGCCACGCCAAGTCAAAGCCAAGCCACGCCAATATAGTCGATTCTCCTAAGTGTCAATAGCTTTCCGCCGAGCCAAGCCGCCATTTTGACACACCCCCTGACGCCCGCCAAAATGTCAATGCAAAAGTAGTGGGGATGTGATAAGCCTTGGCAGTCATTTGTAATGCTGTTCGTACTTATTAAAAGGGTAAAACGAAACTGCTTAATACTATTTCTTTCCGTTATATGTATGTCATTTTCGCCGACTACGTAAGATTCCATGCAGGGGGCGAGCCTATTGCCATATACTGGACAAATTAATACTTATAATATGTACTATCTAACTAGTTTCTGCCCCCGACTTCGCCTGTGTGGACTTTAGACCGGAACCTTATATTTTCCTGGATTAAAAAGTATACTATGTGCTAATGCAGGTAGTAAATTATAAGTGTATCAAAATTTCATCCAAATCCGCTTAGTCGTTTCTGATAGAATTCAATGAACGCTTCTGGCCCGTTCACGTAGTGTTTTCCATCAAAGGGCTTAGCACTCAAGTGAATGAGTTTGTATATCTTGGATGCGCATTCAGTAAGGATGGAAAATACACCGCTGACATAGAGAGAAGAGTGAGTGCAGGGAACAGAGTGAATGGCCCGATGGGAAAGCTACTTGGGAGCCGGCACTTAAGCCGAAAGGCGCAGCTGGCCATACATAATGGAGTGCTAATCCCAACGCTGTTATATGGCAGCGAGAGCTGGGTATGTAAGAAACAGAATGAAAGTAGGATAAATGCGGTGGAAATGCGAGCTCTGCGGAAGATGTGCGGAGTGAAGCTGACCGACCGTAGCAACAGCGTAGTTAGAAAGCAAATAGGTATGAAAGAGAGTATCGGTGTAAAGATGAGAAAGGGTATGCTCCGTTGGTTCGGGCATATAGAAAGAATGTCCGAAGAAAGAATGACAAAACAGACATACAATGCGAAAGTGGAAGGATGTAGGTACCGGAGAAGACCTAGACTATCTTACCATGACCAAATAGACCGGGTCTCATCTGCAGGACAAGTCAGGAGTCTCCGTAACCGGCGAGCGTGTATGAGACGAACTATGAGAGTAATAATAATAATAATAATTTATTGACCCAAAAAAAAGTTAAACCTAATGTTTACAGTAAAATGTACACAATAAATAAAAAAAACAAACAGAGTAGAGGAAGCCAGAGAGTTATGTAAGGAAAGAGGCTGTTGAAGCTCTGTACTCTCTGCCTACCCCGTAAGGGATCTGGCGTGATCATATAGATGCTTAGCAGGAACAGATTGACGTAAGCGTAACACTTTCAAGTTGATAAGATATCCTATTTACAAGCTTTTATTTAACTTGCAATTTTCATACGTGTCTGTCTTTGCGGTTCAAAACTTGTGCCATATCCATTTTTCAAGCACTTGCGGTTATCTGATTGAGTTGAAAATTGGTACACTTATGTAAGTTCTGTGACAATGGAATAATATGGTACCATGGAGCTGATCTAATGATGGAGTCGAAAGGTGGCCATAGGAACATGTGAATTATACAACGTGACCCCCTCGTGTGTAGGCTTGTTAGATTGTTAATGACAAGTATACTATACAACCATATAGTTTTCAGGGTCTGATGATAAAGCTGAGAGGTGGCCAAGAGAATCACCAACTGCGGATTTTTCTTGATGGCTACTTTATGCCCGGACAGTGTCCAGAGCCTGATAAGCCGGATCGGATAAGCCGGAAAGAAACTATAGGAACTCCTCAACTAAGCAAGATATCTGCGTCGTTTTAAAAAGGTCTTTTTAAATTAAAATATATTTATCGGACTAGAAGTTTAGTAAATAAAAATCAACGTTATTGCACGCTTTCTCGGTAACGTTACAATAACGTCAATCTGAGGGCTTAACACGAATAAATTGACGTAAGCGTAACGCTTTCGAGTTGATGTATGCCATCCTTTTCATATTACAAATTTACTAAATAAATATGAACGCGACAACACTGTTTCTCGACAACATTACGATAAGGTCAATCTGTTCGTGCTAAGCCATTATGGCGTATTCGCTATGACCAATTAAATGTGTAACGCGGCGATTTTCAATAACTTCGGGCAATGTTTGTTTAATGGTACTCTAGCGGCATACAGAATACCATGACACGACCATTTCGCAAAATTATCTTAACGCACCGCGTTTGATCAAAGCGAATAAGCTCCCATGTGCCGCGTAGTGAGCCAGGCACTTTATTGCGTGGGACCAGAAACGGCGCGGCTGAAATTCTTCCGATAATTTGCTGAAGTTGGAAGTAATTAAATCATAGCCAGTTGCACTTCTTGATCGCATTTTTGACAGTGGAGGAATCCAGAGAGTTGTATCATGGAAGAAACTATTGGAACTCTGTACTCTACCTACCACGCAAGGGATTTGTCGTAATGATATAGTAGTTCCATTATTTCTTCTTTAATTCTTTCTTTAAAAACCAATATTACACCCTATTTTTGATAGAGTGTATTTTTGGGAGTTGTTTCAGTCTTACAAGTATTTACTTAGAACATAATTTTTATTATATAGTTGTGAAACTGTCAAAAGTGAGAAATGTCTAAAGTTAATTTTGTCCTGACTAGTCCTTCAGATAAGACCAGTTCTATTAGTCTGTTAGATTTGTATAAAATTTAAAACAAATGACATGAGTTGGCTAAGTTTATTCTTAAGACTAAGTAGTTAAATGTCTAGATACGGATGTTAGTCTATTTCACCACCTACGAGTAAAGTTCTGATTAGTTACTTATTCATTAGCATTGCTCGGCAATTAAAAGTGGCTAGTTTAATCGTCGTGTAGGACTAATGTACTTGCAACTATAATTGGCGATAAGTCTACTATAGACTTGGGTGGTGAAAGAGGTCCTTAATGTACAAATATTATAAATTTAATTCAGTGTACACTTCTAGCCTGTTCACCTCGTGTTGTCCATCAGGTGCCGCGTAGAGAGCCAGGCAGAGCGCGGTTGGAATGCCGCCGATAAATTGCTGAAGTTGGATGTTATTAAATCACAGTCCGTTGAACTCTTTGCTCGCATTTACGCCTTTATAATCACATAATTTTTAGGTTCGTCCGCGGTGGGTTGATCTTACATTTTATTGATTTTTGGCGTTGTAATTACGTTTAAGTTAAAAATAAAAAAAATAATATGTGTTGACTGGTGAAGGTTGCGTGTGAAAACTAAAAGCGTAACTGAAACGTTGCATTGAAAGCTTTATAAGTTCTAACAGAGGTGGCGGTTTGATAAATCCTAGTAGCAGGTGGCCTCAAACCTGCCTCCAGCAATCCACACTGGGTCTGCGTGGTGCTAATCCCTCTCAACTCGATTTGTGAGAGCCCTGTGCCTAGCAGTAGGTCTATATAAGCTGATTTAATGTATAGTGTGACGGATTTTTTGGCGCTTGGAATGACATTGACAGAAGGGCGTTGGTGTAAAATTGCCGTACGGTTTACCATTTAGTAATTTTACTACTTCCTTGACTTGAGGGAGTTGACGCACTTGTTCAACTTAATCAACTGTACCATGTGGATGCAGTAAACCAAATTAAATGATAGAACTAAGTAAAAAATGTCTTTTAAAACATTCTTACTAATAAAAAAAGGAACTTGGGTAATTTTCATAGCAAACGGCAACTCCAGCAAATTGGCATGTAGTGACATTTCACATGATGACAGCGTTAGTTTCGATCTTGGTCACGTGCCAAAAGATCCATGTCAGACTATACGCAACTTTTGGTGACTCGGAACATGATAAAATTTCAATTGGCTACATAATTTTAGAAAGAGAAATATTGTTTTAACTCGGATATACCCCGATATCTCGATAATAGGTCCGGCTATCAATCCCTGTCCCGAAAGATCTCGAATCCGCGTTTGAGTGCTAAAACGTCTAGAAGGTTCCTCCCCTTGAATTATCGCCGGCACGCGGTGGGGGTAAAGTAGTAGATACAAGTAGGTACGTAATAATTATACCGCTTTTTGGAATGTGCCAGCTATTGTTCGATGTACTTTTCTATCGATGTACTTAGAGGGTGCATGTCCATTCAAGAACTTTCATATGAGTATAAAAGGAGCATTCAACGCGGCGACGGACTGTTTGTTTTGGGAAGCGACAGCGATCAAATAGAGAATAACCAATTTAAGTGGAATACACCGGCGACCTTAGCAACAATACTACGAGTGACTTGTCGACTTGGAAGCCGTATTTGGGTACTAACGAGAGTAGTACTAATGTGTGTTTAGTGCTTGTGTGTACTTGCATTGGACGTACTGTTTTGTGCGTACAGCGCCTAATAAAGTACTTGGAAGCCGTATTTGGGTACTAACGAGTGTAGTACTAATGTGTGTTTAGTGCTTGTGTGTACTTGCATTGGACGTACTGTTTTGTGCGTACAGCGCCTAATAAAGTACTTGGAAGCAGTATTTGGGTACTAACGAGTGTAGTACTAATGTGTGTTTAGTGTTTGTGTGTACTTGCATTGGACGTACTGTTTTGTGCGTACAGCGCCTAATAAAGTACTTTGCACGATATTCGGCATTTAAATACCGCGCAAACGTAATAATATGCTTCCATTTTGGTCTCACTTGTCACTTTTCATTCGACAAAAAGTGACTGTCATTTAAAAGCTTTTCCAAATATTCTAATTTTTTTAATTTTGCTGAAACTTAATCTAATAAACGGCTAATTCAGTTAAGGAGGAAAATAAAAAAAAAAGTATCCTCGTCAAGGATAAATTTAAGATTCTATTCATTCAATTAGTTCTAAATATAACCTACTTATGCCATACATATTGTAGATAAAACAAATAGAACTTCACTGCGTGATAAAAATAAATGCTACTCTTTTTTCTGTGGATGCTTTTGCTGCATAATATTTTACGACTTAAGCGTGAGAAAAATTCATAACGTTCAAATAAAACACCCTGTATGGGTTTGTATTGCTTTAATTTATGCAACGAAAAACGGATTAAACATAAGCGTGCATGTATGTATGTATATAACTGCCTTTTTCACATAACAGTCCAATCCCAGTGGTGCCGGAATCCGTAGTTACATGGCGTTCCCTTTAGCTCTTCGCTCTAGTGGCGAATAGTGCGCATTGCGATCACGAGGGTGTGGGTTCATTTGAACCTAGGTCGGACAAATGTATTTTTTCAATCAAAAACTTCCCAGCATCTGAGTCCAGAGTCTGCAACTTTGCCCGGTATTAACAATAAGCTCGCCTCCTATTACATAGGGCCTAACATAGTCGGCGAAAATTGGATGTAGTCAATACACTTCCGCCACTCTCGCTTAGGAAATATAGGCATGACGGTATCTTCTTAGTAATAAGTTAGAGCTAATTATTTTGTAAGATGTACAAACTTATAATTTAATGAATCAAAATTATCACGAAATAATTTCTAAGATTGTTAATGTTAAGGAAGAACTCGATAGAACTATGTGTTCTCTACTTACATTGCAATAGATCTGGCCCAATGGTATAAATAGAGAAATAACATTCAACACCATGGGCGTCCACGTTTCGCCGACGATATTAGGCCCATATATAAAAAAGGAGACAGGGTTTCACGATGTTTAAAGTAATTTACAGCACTCATATTCACGAAACGGACTGAAAGGTTTGACCTCCATAAATCATACTTATTCCGGGTCACCTTCAAATTTCTTAAATCTTTTTGTTTGTCCAGTCTACGCAAAATGTACTCACGGTATTATGAGGTCGACAGTGAGCAGGTCGGCAGAGAGTACAGAGTTCCAACAGGCTCTTTTCTTACAGACCTTTCTGGCTTCCTCCACTCTCATAGTTCGTCTTATACACGCTCGCCGGTTACGGAGACTCTTGACTTGCCCTTTGGATAAGACACGGTCTACTTGGTCATGGTAAGAAAATTAAAGTCTTCCTCGATACCTACGTCCTTCCACTTTCGCATTGTCGCATCTGTGTGGTTTCTTTCAGATTAAGTTTCTTTATAATCCGCTCAGTAAGTATGCAGTATGCAGAAATAATAGATATTCCGCAAAAGTCGTGCTATTTTTTGAGAAAAAGTGTTCTGTTTTATTTTACGTTTTCCATTTTAAGATAACTTTATACAATGTTTCAATTAAATTCCAGCTATTTTAATATGAATAAATACCAGCTATGTAGCAAGAACCGTGATTCTTTCCAGGATAAAAAGTATCTCTAATATTATTTCGAGGCCTTAAATACCTTAAAAGTGTTAGTAAGATCCATTCTGCCATTTTAGTATGAAGAAGTAACAGGTATCCCGGAAGAACCGTGTAGTGAATATATTGTATATTTTGTCAACTTCCTCCAGATTTATTTCTTTCAACTATCTCTATCGCCGGGTTTAGTCTTAGCCCCACTTAGCCCGCACAGGTGATCTTTGTAAATTATGAACTACACCATAGCGTGATTTTATTCAACACACAACACTAACGCCGTCTCATAAAAGAAACTTATACAATACCTTTTTATTGAAAAAGGATTATTAGGTTTTCTATTTATAATAAAATTATCAGTAAAATATTTCTAGTTTAAATCTTCTCTACCTACTCTGCCAAAGATTATAATCTAATAATATCTAAAAAAGGTACATAGCCAGCTAAGTATGTAGCAAAGTCTTGTCAGTACACTTATGCCCTCCCCTATAGGATCTGCTCAAGCCGAGGCCGTTCCTCCTTGAGGCGCCCGTGCCCTTCTGGCTCGAGTTTAGTGGTTGCTCACTCGCCCTCTTGTCCGGGTGAAGCTGTAAAGGCCCCGCGGCCAACAGCGTAGATCATTCACACACACACACACACGCACGCACGTATGCACGCACGCACGCACGCATGCACGCACGCATGCACCCGCAGACACACACACACACATACACACACACACACACACACACGTGTAGGAACAATTACGAGTGAGTGCTTTTAACCACTGAAAAGTTTCTCGTGTGAAGACGAACCTGAATCCAATATCAATTTATGGAGGAATTCATGCGTAGGCAAAATCATATATTTTATGTCAAAATCCGTCACCTAATACAAGGTGTAACATAATAAATGCAATACCTCAGACACCCCGATTAGAGAATGACTTCATAAATTCAAAACGAAAGCCAAATTTCTAAATTTAAAGGTTTTTACCACTTTTTTAAGCACTTTTATACCCCAATCAACAAGGAAACTTGTAAGTGTATGTATCCGTTTTGAGAAATACGTGTTAGGAATGCATTTGGACTCTTCTTATTGCTATGAATCAAGAATACATTTAGTTTTTTATAGCGCACTTCAGGGGTAAAAGCATTTTTTGCTAATTTAAAAAAAAAAAGTAAGGTACATTAAAAATAGTTGGAATCAATTCAATTATCGATTTAGAACAAACTACTTTCAGGACCTGCGTTTATTATGTTAGAGCTTGTATATTGCAGTTCGGGACAAACAATAATAAAGTTCAGTAGTTTATCCCGCGACAATCCAGTAGCTAAGTTATTTTAAACAATGAATGATTAATCAAAATCGTCTTTTTTTTGTTTTTTCTTCAGAAACTGTTTGAAAATATGTGTACAGAGTTGTGATCTGTACTAAAGCTTGTACTAAAGGCTACAATTATACAAAATCTCATTGAATCCATCAAATAGGTTTAGAGTAAAGTGTCTTTTTAGAATTACAGTGATTCGCACATTTTCGTCTTTTCTGAAAAAACATTTTGATTTTCCGGGATAAATACTATACAATATATTAGCCAACATTTAACGTACCCGCATGAAAAGTTTCATTAAAATCCGCCCTGGTAGTTTTTGCGTGATGATGTTTTATACCTATCGACAGACAGACAGACAAACAGACACGAAAGCTAAAAATTGTAGAATTGGTATCTCCCCCGGGTTGTTATTTCCTAAAAATATTCCATTTACAGACACGACTTCCTTACAGTTTTATTATATGTATAGATAACTTAATCAATAACAAGTAATTAATTTTGTAACAATACTTTAAAATACGATTTTATCTATGTACCGTAGTATATAACATTGTTACGACCCGAACATACCCCGATATCTCGAAAAGTCTTTATCGGGGGATGTCGATTCTAAAACGCATAACACGCCCTTAGGTTCCCCGGTGATCTGACTAGAAAGATCTAGAATCCGCGCTTAAGTAGCGAAACGTCTAGAAGGTTCCACCCCTTTAATTATCGCCGGCGCGCGGTCGCGGTATACAAGTACCTATTTGTTCACGCGCAAATACGAGAAGGTATGCAATAATAATACCGCTTTGTGGGGCGCGCCGGCTACTGTTCGATGTACTTCTATCGATGTACTTGGGAGGGTTCCGTCGGTTCTAGAACTTTCAAACAAGTATATAAGGAACACAGAGCGCGGGAATGACACAGTCTCTTCTCGGAAGCGACAGTGATCAAATCGGAGGACAAGCGATCTAAGTGGAATACACCGGCGACCTTAGCATCGATATACGAGTACGACGAGTGACTCAGCGACTAGGAAGCAGTATTTAGGTACTAACAAGAGCGGAACAAGTGTGTGATTGGTTCGCCTGTGTACTTACATTCGACGTACTGTTTTGTGTGTACAGCGCCTAATAAAGTACTTCGCACGTTATTCGGCATTTAATTACCCCGCAAACGTAACAATATGGAAATATTCCCTGTTTTTGCTTCTTGCTATGCCTCCCGGGTGCACAAATAGTTTCATGTACACCATAATATGTAAACATTTTAAAACTTATTTTCATATTTTGGAATAGAAATAAATTGATGCAAATAATATTTTTATCACCGGCTCTACTACTTATGGTTCTTTAGTCAACTGGACCTATTATAATCAGAGGTCCAGTTGACCTAATGCATATTTTGAGTTGAATAAATGGCCATATTGACAAATTTGGCGATTTGTATGGATACAGAAAAAAGCTTTCTTGACTTTAATACAAAGGTCCCAATTCTTTACAGAATGAACAAAATTTGGTTTACAAAACATAACCATTATCAAACTAAAAGGATCGGAAATAATACCACTTTCATGATATTTAGTTTCAAAGCGAATATCAGTCGCAATTTGTTTGAAAGCCTACGTGAACGGCGCCCGCCTCGAAAATAATGGCGGCGTCGAGAGGTGATACAATAACATTATTTTACCTTTAGGGCCACACAAACATTTAGTTTGACCAGCTGCCTCCAATGAGCATTAAATAAGTTTTAATATTCTCAAATTCGTAAGAATATTGGTTCTTTAGTCAACTATACCCAAACTGGATTTGCGGGATGAGTTGCCTAATTGTCTCAATATAGATCATATATTGTTTCAATATATACTGTCCCCATAAAGGGCTAGAGATGCTACACAAAGTTAGTGGACTAGGCCGATTATTTTGTTGCCGTAAGAGCATTTTTAATTAGAAATTTTTAATCAACGATTTTACAGTACTCGGATGAGAGAGGAAGAAAGAGCGAGTTTACTCCGCCGTGTTCCTATTTTACGAATTTATCATCATTGCCATCGAGTATTTTTGAGTGGCAATTCTACGTACATTACTATTTTGTAAATGAAAAGCAGTGTTGAAGAATTGATTTGTCGCTGAGTAACGAATGCGAGCTGGCATAAAATCGCGATGCAGTCGTCATACTGGGGTCACTTGGGGCCTTTGTTAATTAATATTCTTTGTTTCTCAACTTTCGGCTATAGTGACTATCAGTAAATTTTTACCTTGTAAAACCACAACTCAACTAAACCGCAACTATTCTGTAAATTGCAGTATATTTTAGTGTGGTACAGTCAGCAACGTAAGTCGTCTAACATTATCAGTTTGTAAAATACGTAATACTCATTATTTTTAAAACGTTGGTGAACTTTATCAGAACGAAATGATTAGCAACATATTAAAATATATTTAGATCCACAAAAATAGTGGATTTGATGCAAAGAAACGTGCACAAATGATTTGAAAAGCTGAGAATGAAATAAAACTATTTTTCGGATTTAATCGCAGTTTATTTTTGATTTTTAAGTTTCTAGACGGGTGATTTGCAGCACTCATGGTCACGCAAAGGCCTCGAGAGGAGGAGAGGTATGTTGCTGACCGTACATATGAGCTCGGCCAATACATTTGTCCAATGTCCGTTTGATCAAAGAAAAAAAAAACCGGATAACTGCAAGCAGTCGCTCTCGAAGTATTCATTGCAAGTGCCATTAAATGTCGCCAAAGAACTATATAGATCCTGAGTACCTAGTACCTCTATCCGTATTTGAAAAAAAAGTTTCTAGCGACGGATAGATAGCCAGAAACAAAGTAATACTACAAAGGTTCTAATTTTACTGAATGAGGTACAGACCCCTAAAAACACCGTATGATGGTTCCAGTGCCCAGTGCAGATGGTAAGCTTCTTAGGGAGATCTTGGAGGATATTAAACGATATGCGTGGACTGTAATATTAATGATGTACTTATAATCCTATGGCGTATAACAAATATTTGTAAGGATAGACGACTTGTACGCTTGGCTGTTCGTTGCGGTCTGTCCCGTCGTCAGCTGATCGGCGCGGCGTGGCAGGCGGCTACATGCGTCCGTCCACACCTCAGTCGCGCGCGCCTGTATTGGCGCTAACACCGTAACACCTATATTCCCCTAGAGAGGTAGTGACAGAGTTGAAATGTATTCACATTTTGACGACGATATTAGCTTCTAATATAATAGGGGCAGAGTCTCGCGCACAAGCCTGCCAGACATAGTAACTCCTAGATCAGATTTAGCCTATTCGCGATGTACTGCGAAGGTATGAAAAAAAAACAGCGCGAGCATGTATACTGTAGACTCTACAAAGATGATGAGAGGGTAAAAATAATTTGTGTTAGTACTTTTAGAAATTGGTCCGTACTACCTCGTTGGTTTTGTAGCGAATAGTGTGCTTTGCGATCACGAAGTCCTGGGTTCAAAACCCTGGTAGAACAAATGTGGCTTTGCTATCTAAAAAAAAATACAATATCAGCCCGGAATCTCTAATTGTGCCCCGTATATGCCACTTTTAGCGTCGACAGCTTCGGTGGTGCGGTCACGTATTTTGTGTGGCGGAGAAAAGAGTGGCGAAGCGCATCTTCTACTCTGAACTGGAGAAGGGCAAGCGGAATCATGGCGGTCCCCTCCTCCGGTACAAGGATCTCCAAAAGCGACGCATGAAGAGGTGCAACATAGAGCCCTTTCGTTGGGAACGTTTGGCAGCACAGCGGCCACAATGGCGCAGGATGGTGAACAGCTATGTACTCGAGTTCGAGGCTTAGCGTAAAGCTAACCTTGATGCCAAACGCGATTAGTTAAAGTTAAATTATGAGAACGGCGTACTCACGTGCCCTCAGTGTGCACGGAGTTTCGCCGCGCAGATAGGCTATATAAGCCATCTTCGAGCGCACCAGCGCCATTACTCCGACTAGGGGTCAAAGTGGTCGCCATGGCCGAAATCGATCGGATCAATCATCATCATCATATGCCAATAGGCTCGCCCCGCTATTACATAAGATCTGACATCTTAGGGGAAAAGGGGGTGCTCACAGTATATCTCTACCACCCCTGCTTGGGGAATATTGGCATGCAGGTATGTATTTAGAATATCGCGTGTATGTAACTCTAATGTAAAAACATGTCTGATTAAAATAATATGATAAACATTTCTAGCTATAGTCATTGACATCTCGTTTCAAATGTTCGTAGTAATCGAGGCGAGGTGGCCCCATTAATCTTGGTCCCAACTCGAAAATGGACGCGATAAAATGTCACAAGAAATGGATTCTCTTAAAGTAATTGATCAACAATTTGAAGATAAGTAGACTTCGAAAAGGTATTTCTCTCAACATTTGTAAAACTTGGATGTGGACTTTTTGTACTTTTTACAATGAACGAATTGACTGTCTTATCCGAAGGACAAGTCAAGCTACCGCGGCTTACATTCTCGCGCTAGACAGTTTCATGTCTATTTCCCTACACATGTAAACATATAAACCAGAGTTTTAGATATATGAGCAAGTCCTTTCTCAAAGTAATTTATTATCAACGATATTCCGAGCCATTTGCGCCGTAAGCGGTACCTTTGCAAACCACTTGCGACTTCTGTTTTGGTCTACACATCTCCGAGATAAGATAACATTATTATGACGTGTATTGTCGTAGTAACTAGGTTATTATTGTTTATTTTGGGAAAGTTTTCTTTAATTGGGACTAAGCCCGCCACACAGTCCAACCATTGTAATGTAACTACTGTAAGCCAGGATCCACAATAGTCTTTAGTTCTTTAAATGACACTGAGGTTTAAATCTTGGGGTGTCCGAGTTAGGACTCGCATTACATTTAATTAGGACGAAAAGATAACAGGAGGAGTAGGAAAAAGAAGGGAAAGTTATTGCACATACAACACTATCCACTACTTTTAGCGCGTGGTAAAGTATTCTTAGACAAAGGGTTGTCGAGGTAAAGAATTAGCACAGACCAGACTCATACTGTTCTCTGGTATTATCTCTCTCTAGCTATTACCTGGTATTAGTAAAAATATGGGCTAAAACAAACATAGCGTGGTTTAAGTAAGTAGATTAATTAAGTACTCTGTAAATTACCTGTTCTATAAATTCCAACAGAATATAAATCAACAGCACCTTTATACAAGTACATATATATATATGTATTTTTAAATAATTTCTTTATGTTATAAGAATGATGACGGACGCACGAAATCGGCTCACCCTCATCAAGCGTACCCCGGCTGCCAACAATGGCGCCTTGTTTATGGTGAACGTGCTTCGTGTCTAATGTATTTCCTTATGGGATATACTGAGCTTTTGCTTTTGGCAAGGTTAAAGAAAATCCACCGCAATCGACTACAGGTATTCGGGCAGTATGTACGGAGAACCTACCATAGTAAGTGAACCTGTAAAGCGAATGTGAATATGACGCTAGTTTCGCGGAGTTACCTAACGAGGAGACGTATCGAGATCATCGTCGTTCCGTCTTCGCAGCTTATTTCAGACACCTATCGTCACTTCTGGTACGCTCGCCAATCTTTAAAAAATACATCCAAAAAAACATTATTATTGTGTTTCAAAAATTGTTAGTAATATTAAGCGAAGTGCAAATAGATACCTATGCACTTAATTATTATATTAGTATAGGTACCTATTACCACTTCCTGAAAAAGTTCAGCAAGTAATAAAATATACGAACCGAACATTACTTAGTGTGTGTCGGCTCAAGATTTGAGGGTAAGCTTTCACATCTCAGAGGACCGCTATTAACGTGCGCCGTGGCGGCAACGACACTTGGGATGATTGATAAATTGCCCTCCAATATATCTATATAGATGCCAACTCAAGGGTAATATATGTATAGTATTTTACCGCAGTAATGTAATGTTCTACAGATCTGTGTTATTATAAATACAGAGGTTATTATGACAAGGGCCTAAAAAACTAACATACATGGTGTATTTTAGTCGTCCTGGAGCGAAAGCCCAGATGATGTATCCAATGCCTACTAATCACTGGTTCTAAAAAAATGAATGAAAACAACACTTCCATAAGACACATCTAGCTACTGACCTACCCAAATATCATAGCTAGGGTGAAAATCCAGAACACTGAAGATATCTACCGGCGAGCTAACAAACTGCGCATTCAATTAGTATTGTTATGGAGATGTTTCTCATTTAAGTGCTATTTGTTTCATTTTTTTAATACCAATAAACAATTAGGCATTGGAGACATCACCTGAGCTTTCACTCCAGGACATTTAAAATTACACAGTATATTTACATACTCGACTTTATCTATATCTTTTTCTAATTTAAGGTTGAGCAGCGTTCGGCACGGTCAGTCTCGAGATGGGCGAAAGTTTGTGGCATTTCCACTTTCGACCGAAGTTAGAAGCCTTACAGGCGGCTTGATAAGTTCCAACAACTGGTGGCTACAAAACAAATCGTATTAAGACAACTTATTGAAGTATGACACTCATCTCATCTGTGAGAGAAAGCTTTTGCCAAGCAATGGGACAGAATAGACTCATTTATTACCGAAATATATTATTTTATTATGTAGATATATAGTATCGGACAGTCAGTAATAATAATATACCAAACGTACGTTATTTAAAATGTTACCTGTTTGTGAAAGTGAAACTGTCTAGTATCAAAACTCGAGTAAATAAAAGTAGTAGAGAAATGGCTCTTCCTTATTCCATGGATGCCATAATTCTGTGTCAATGAATTAATAAGTCTGCTATGACAATGTCAATATATTATTTTATCGTCGGTGTAGATATTTTTTTTAATAATAATAAAAATGTTTATTTTGTAATGCACAAGTAGTTTCATGGAAGCTTATGACTATATAGTGTACGCAACAAGATAACATGGCATAAGTTAATAATTTCAGATAAAAAATACAGTGTAAATAGAAAGATGAACGCAGGGATGTCTACATTATTCATTACAATTGTAGTAACAAAATACTGATTTTGTTACTACAATTGTAATGAGATCTAGATTTAGTAGCTCTGAACATATCGTATTTTATAGTAGGTATTGTCTCAAAGTCGCGAACGAATAACCTCGAGTCACTCCGTCTGCTGGTACACGTTTGTTCGCAATCAATAACTTTACGGATATAAAACATTCATGACTGAAACCAATAGAAATGTTCGGAAATATCTTATTCTTTGGGGATAGTTCTATAATTTATTGAGTTGATGCCGATAGTTCGAACGTTAGGTTAGGTTTAGGGTCATCACTGATTCGCAGATCTGATTCTTTCACGAGGGGATTTTGGATATAAACTTTTGAGCTTAATTTGATTGTTTTATAGAGGTTGTTGGTTTGTAGAGATGCTCATGGAGCTGTGCGATCGCGGTATTCTTAGTGATTATCAAAATTTAGCAGCGTTCCGGTCGGTCAGTATGAGATGGGTGATCGAATGTGGCCTTTTCATGTTCGAGCGTCTACATGCTTCGGAAGGTATAAAAAGCCGTTGGTCCCGGCTGCCACTTGTTAGGCTGAGTACGATGCCTTATAGCCGGCTTGATAAGTTCCAACAGCAGGTGGCAACAAATCTGTCTCCACCAATCCGCACTGACTAAATCTATGATGATCGTGTAATACGATGGTATCGTAACGCGCCGCGTTACGTGTTTAGTTAGTCATACCGAATAAGCTGGTCGCTTCACATCGTCCGCTTCAATTACATGAGAACAACTTACTACAATATTAAGTATAGTTATTTCGAATACGTAAGTAACAATGAATTAGTAGAGAAAAATACCGGCAAAGAGAATTTATTGCAGTTGTTACAGCTAATTGAATGCCAGGTGTTAGTGGATACAACACGCTCAATTATAACGAGTAGTTTCTAGAAAACACGGGGCTTTAACGAGAACCGTTTGCTTGATTAGTTTCTATTCTGTTTGTTGTATCTTGTTTAGTGCTTCATCAGGTGTTGTTGCTGTATGTTTTTGTTTCGATAGCGTGGATCATCTAATAAATACAAGGTGTAACATAATTAAGGCAAGACCAGAAAGTAGTTTGTTCTAAATCGGCAACTGAATCGATTCCAACTATTTTTAATTATCAAAAACTGCTGTTACTCGTTCAGTTCGCTGTATTAAACAAAATTTAATTATTGTTCTAAACACTTCGGCTATTTAAAAAGCATCTCTAATACACATTTCTCAATATGCACAAAAAACTACAGGTTTTGAGGCTGATTTGGGTAACAAAGAGCTTCAAAAATGGTAGAAAGCTCCTTTAAATTGAAAGTTTTATTTTCGTATTGATTTTGTAAGGCAATACTCTTATTGAGGTGTCTGAGTTCTTGCGTTATATATGTTACACCTTGTATATTAAAATACGATTTGAACTGATACGTTCATAGATCTGTGGGACCTGTGAAACAGTGTTACTGCTTGGGAATACCGTCTTTGAGATTCTGGTTTGGTCATGCTCACTATAATGTTTTTGCTTGCGATGACTGTCTGGAGCGGGTCACTCTCTTCCCTCCAGTATGGTCGAGGGGAGTGATGGCTATTCCAGTAGTCATACTCGTTAACGTGTGTTGCTTGTGAGGACTAGTCCATCCTCTTTAGACCTTTAATTCTTAGAAAAAATATCATTAATCTCATATCTCGGTCGGAAGGCATCTCACTGGAGCTAGATCGTAAACTTCTAAATTGTATCTATCTATCTATCTATAACCTCACGCCAGATCCCTTGCGGGGTAGGCAGAGAGTACAGAGCTCCAACAGGCTCTTTCCTTACATACCTCTCTGGCTTCCTCGACTCTCATAGTTCGTCTCATACACGCTCGCCGGTTACGGAGACTCTTGACTTTTCCATCAGATAAGACTCGGTTTATTTGGTCGTGGTAAGATAGTCTAGGTCTTCCCCGGTACCTGCATCCTTCCACTTTCACATTGTATATCTGTTTTGTCATTCTTTCCTCTGGCATTCTTTCTATATGCCCGAACCAACGGAGCATGCCCTTTCTCATCTTTACACCGATACTATCTTTCATACCTACTCGCTGTCTTACTATGCTGTTGCTAATGCGGTCGGTCAGCTTCACTCCGCACATCTTCCGCAGAGCTCGCATTTCTACCGCATTTATCCTACTTTCATTCTCCTTCTTACATACCCAGCTCTCGCTACCATATAACAGCGTTGGGACAAGAACTCCGTTATGTATGGCCAGCTGCGCCTTATGGCTTAAGTGCCGGCTCTCGAGTTGCTTTCCCATCGCACCATTCACTCTGTTCCCTGCACTCACTCTTCTCTCTATGTCAGCGGTGTATTTCCCATCCTTACTGAAGGCGCATCCAAGATATACAAACTCATTCACTTGCTCCAGCACATCGTTACCAACCACAATCCTTACATTCTAAATTGTAACCTAAACATTTTTATTGAAAAAAAAATAGAAACGAATAAAAGAGAAAGAAAAGCTAAGCTTTTATGCCCACCTTTTCGAAAGTCCGTCTTAGGTAGTAACTCACCTGTGTCAAAGCTATGCAAATTATATAACAAATACGACAAGCTCACTGATGTGTTTGGCATATCGACTAAAAGTCTCAAGAACCAAGTCCTCAATTTAAGTATTTGTTGCTCTCTTTTTATCTTTTTATTTTTGTTTCTTTTTTTTTGTTCATTCTGTCTGTCACTTTGTCACTTTTACCACTTCAGTTGAAGTGGTTATCTTTTATTAATTTAACAGTTCCATAACTTTGCATGTTGTGTTTGCCCATTAAAATTGTGCACTTAGATTAAGTGAATATGTAACCCTAGTTAATAACATAAGTTATAGTGTAACAATTATTGGTAGACCAATAAAAAATAAAATAAAATATAATAAAAATAAAATTGAATCAAAAAAGACAAGCCCGCCGAGTTTCTTCACCGGATGTTCTCAGTGGAGGACGGTGGTAGATTAGTAGTTAGATAAAAAAAAAATAATTTGACAATTTGTACGTAAGTACAGGGTTTTGTTTTGTTGTAATAAATTATTTGAGTTTGAGTCAGTGTTCGGCTTGGTCAGTCTCATAAGTCTAGGTGACGGTTTGTGACAATTTCATTTTCGAGTGTCTACATGCTTCGAAAAGCACGTTGGTCCGGGTTGCTTATGTACTTTACCGCGGTTAATGTTATTTATGGCACTCTTAACTGGTACCATGGTATTTTTAGTCGACACCAAGGTTAAGAAAAAGGATGGTATTCAGTGGTGTGTAATTAGAGAATCTTAAGGTTTCGCCACATATCTGACGCAGCGCTACGGGAGCGCGATGGTGGCGCGGCTTGGGGAGTTGTAATGTACTGAAATGTACGGGAGACGCCACACAGCCCCGCTCGGCGCAGCGACAAACCTCTCGACCGAACGTAGACTAGAGCTTCTGTCACGCTCCTGTCGCGCTTCGTCGGCTATTTGACCAAACATTTACGTCTAGCAGCGAACTGATATAGGGTAATAATAATGAAATTTAAGCAATGTGGAGTCGGTTGGTCTCAGATGCGTGACCTCTTATGGCACTTGTACTTATAATCCGTCGGTTGCGGAAACACGAAAAATTGCACCGAATCGCTGAGGCAAAGCATATCAGAGGTTAAGTGTCTCCTTGCTTCGGAAGGTTCCGCCATTGGAACCGGTTACTTCTTAATGAGGATGTCGTCCAGTCGCGTTAGAAATCTCATGTGCGGTTTTATTTAAGAAATTTTGTAACAATACAAAAGGTTTAGATGTTTCAAACGTCAACGTTATATTCAAGGCACTCCTAGCACTGTGACATCAAGGTGCTCTTAGGAATTATCAAGGTTAAACAGCGTTCGGCCCGGTCGGACTGAGATGGCAATGCCTTTTCGAGCGTCTCCATGCTTTGTAATTGTTTTTGTATTATTATAATACAACTTTTTTATGATACAACTTTATTATAATACAACGTTTACTTATTCTAGTCTTGTTGGGCTGGCGATCATGTTCTAGGGCTCAAATTTTACATGGGATAAAAAGTCATTAAGGTTTTACTAGCAAAAAATTCTCATTAGCTATCTGGAGTCTAGATCTGCGTAACATAGGCTCACCCCAATTAGGTACATTAGGAAACAGCACACCTCTGCCGCATCCGCTTATGGAATATAGGCATGATGGTGTTTATTTTTTATGACGTATACTTATTAAACTATTTGCGTTCTGCGTTTTTTGTGAAGTTTAGTATAAGGAATATGGATAATACCAGATTCAGATTTTATTGCTGTTTATTTGTGTTATTTATTACCCTGTGACCGCGTGGTCCGACTGTTTAGTCCAACGGATCGGACGATATGAATTTGTCTTTATTCTCCATAAATTTCCTGCAAAAATTATGATGAAATTCAACATAATAAACGTTCATGCGGTTTATTCAGTCCACTGCGCCAGTTTTCAGAACGTCATTTGGCTAATGCACAAGATACGTTATAGCGGACACTCAACTGGGCCCGCTACTGATGTACATACCAAACGAGTGGAATTTGGAAGAAAAATTTGGTTCCGTACTAGACTAAAGAGAGGGTTCTTCTTACGAGTAGCACGAAAATCTGACGTTAGCACGACGCTAGCAAGCTTGCTGCCACGTTCATGTTCAACTCGCTGGCGTCACACTAACATCAATATTTTTGTGCTAAGCTCTCAGTAAGCACTGAGAGCTAGTACAACGTTCCTTTTACGTAGTCTCCATTTTGCGAAATAAAATTTTCTCAATAGCACACAGTTCACGAAATATTCTATTCACGTACGTAGGTATTTTTTTATGACGCTCCACAAAAATTTGGTCTCAGCTTTATAAAAGCGATCATTGGTTTAGAGTTAGTAGTAGTAGTCAGTTTTAGAGCTAAGCTCTCAGGAAAATGTTCAATGTGTGAAGGTTTCCTAACCCTGAACGGGGTGGCCCGGGGCGTTCGACAGCCGTTTACACACTAAATACATTTACCAGAGGCGTTAACATGCAGAGCGAGTGTTTGTATCATAAATTAAGCGATGACGGAACCCATTAATACTTTGGAATAGGGTTGATATCGATGTATCTGACCCGCCTCTATAATAAGGGACTGGGCTGACTTTAAATGAACACGTATAAACGCTTATTAAAATCAGATATTTTAAGTGGCGGGTTAGACACATAAAAAACAAAGTCATGCTTGATTCTCCGAGCGGGGCTATCCGCGGTGACGTAGCCCCTCACTAGGATTTATTCCAGTGTCGTGGGTGCGTTGGTAACATGAAAATTTACATACACAATAGCCAGACCGAAGCAAATAATTGTGGGTCACGAAAAGATTTGTCCCATGCGGGAATCGAACCCGCGACTATTCAACCCTTAAGCTCTTAACCACTACGCCAAATCGTCCGTCAAAATGTACACCCACATTTCATCAAACATTTTAGTTTCAGGGTGATAGGGTGAGAGCCTATTGTTTTTACACCGTCTCAATTCTAGACTGTGTACTGGTACTTACCGAGAATTTTCCGATAGGATAATCTAAATAACTGTCTAACGGATTTAGACCTAGGATACCTAAAAGACCGCACTATAGGATTCGTGCTGGCGAGCGGAAAATTGCGTCATTAGACCAGAGACGCAGTCTTGATCTCGTAAATCAGTGCACCTTCTTCAATGTGCACCACAGAACTTGATCCACGGCACCATGCGTCGAGATGGGGGTGTTTAGTGCAATATATTTTACGCTGTTCCATCATTGCGACATCTTCAAAAATACTTCAATTCTGACCGTGCGGCCTTGGAAGCTTTTTTTTTTAAGAAAACGAACTCTTGAAATTCACATTTACAAATACCCAGACCCGAAGCAAACATTTGTAGGGCAAGTTCCTAAGCAAGGGCAATTTCTTGGACCAAGCGTCCGTCACAGCTTGTAAAAGTCCAACAATAATGCTGTGTAGTGAGTTACAGTGCTGTTTACTTTTATACTGTGGCATGGATATGGAGAAACTTTGTGGAAGACCTTGCAAGATCCAATATCTCATCTGATACATTCGTAAGCAATAAGATACCCGATGCGAGGCGCGGTCTGCAGGGCCGCAGGACGTGTCGATATTTATTGCTTGCAAACAACACATTGAAATAGATAAGAGTATAGCAGAAGATAATATTTGTTTAGGACTGCCTGCTATCTGACTTATTGGTTGGTAAACAAGAGGATTCTGTGTCATAGAATTTCATTCATCTTTCGTTTCATTAGTTGCTGTAATACTTTTGCCGCACCCGCGTTAACGCCAATTTTAGTGCTTGCATCAAAATGCATTTAAGCAAGGCGCTAAAAATAGCACGCGGGCGTAATTCAATTAACGCGTTATGACGCAGATGGAGCACCAATGATTAGGTTACAAATTTTTATAACACCCATTTTGTACGACGCATATGTCAATCATGAGTAGGTATGGGATTTTTACATTCAAATAAAAATGTACATATTCATTTAGCATGGCAATTATGAGACACGCAAAAATGTTGAATAAGTTCTCGCATGCTCTGGTGTAATGATAATTAAATTTGTTCACATTATTTTAAATTTCATGTATTCGCTCAAACATTTCTATTAATTCATCAGTCTTTATTCCCATGGCTCAATCAGTGTGGAATCTTCAATTATGCTTCAATATATACCGCTATACGCTCAATGTAATCATAAAAATAGAACATTTATATTAAACGTATAAACGTTCTAGTTTTATAATAGAAACTATGGCACTTCTATCTATCCATCTACATCATCACGCCAGATCCTTGCGAAGTAGGCAGAGAGTACAGAGTTCCAATAGGTTCTTTCCTTAAAGGCGTCTGGTTCGTACTTGGGTACTTAAGCAACGAAATCTTACTACAACAAAATGGACTTCAAAAATGCCTTGGCCTTTTGTTATTTCAGTTTATAACGGGAAGGATCAAAGCATGTGTTCTCAATGATATTCATACGTCTTTTTGGAATATACCAATGGATATTGGAAGTGAATTAAATACTGTTACTATTCCAAGGTTGCAGTCCTGAATAAGGGACTATTATGTACATTAGATATTATGTATTACGTACGTTAGATGTCATACACATTACATAGTATGTACATTAGATACTTAGATGAATTACTTGTCTAGATAGAGAATCCCGTCCGGAATATTGTAGTACGCACACGCACGCGCATTCACACATTGACAACTTTAGGACACATTTAAAAAAAATCGAACTCTGGCATCACGAAGTACGTAACTGAAGCCGTTTTTTGGCGCCATTTTTGTTAGCGATTTGTCCAGAGAAGTCTTAGTCTAAGATTAGATATTATGTTATTTATTTTATTTTATTATATTTGGGAAACTTACAGCTAGCATAACATACTACAAAATATAAAATTTAAACAAATGAAAGCCATTTACATATTTCCACTAATAGCAAAAGAATAAGAGATAAACAGTACAGTCGGCATCCAGTGTAACACTTATGACCAAAAATTCGCTCTCGCATCTTATGATAGACCGCAAGTGTCAGTCGAGCTGGTATAAAACATAAGATCTAGAGTTAAGAAAAGAATGCTCTAGCCAATAAGTTTCTAATTTGAGAAGCACTGGTATTGAACAAATCTAAGTCCATTTCAGCAGCGATAACATTGAAGGTCCTACACGCCCGTATCATGAAAGAATTCTGTCTATACGTAGTCCTGACTAGCGGCGTGTGGAGTAAGCTGGGGTTCCTTAAGATCCTAGGTCGTGTTACAAGCCCTAGATTACCTAGTAGCTCCGGACAGTCGATAGTACCGTTCGCTAATTTGGAGAGGAAAGTCAGTTATGATACAGATGTTCTGTGATGTTGTTTTCCTCTTTTTGTGGCTGCTAATTTTGATCTAATTTTGGTTGAGGTGGACTGAGAACACCCTGATATCTCCAAAAATATTGATTCCCAATGTAGGAGCATATTATCATTATAGCGGGCATAATTACAGCTTTCGGACTACGACCAAGAATAATTCGTTATAACTACCAAAACTAGGATTTGAACCCGGCCAGGACCTCGTGATTACCACCCGTTTTATGCATCACTAGACTAACGAGGCAGACGAGTGTGATATTAAAGGTTTTGCCATATAGCCGACGCAGCGTGACGGGTGCGCGACGGTGGCGCGGCTTGGGGAGTTGTAATGTACTGAAATGTACGGAGACGCCACATAACGTAGCTCCGCTCGGCGCGGCGACAAATGTCACAACCGAACTAGCCAAACGCTTTCGTCGCGCTCCGTCGGCTATTTAACCAAACCTTAAATCATAACACAGAAAAAGAGTCAAATTTCTCGCAGGGAAAGGTCGGAACGTATTTAGCTTAAATAGGTATAATATTAGCCCAGTTATGAAACTGTCCCACAGTTGGGCACAGGCATCCGCCCAAACTGAGAGGGTTTAGGCCATAGTCCACCACGCTGGCCCAGTGCGGGTTGGCGAACTTTACACACATTCGAAAAACTCTTAGGCATGCAGATTTCCTCACGATGTTTTCCTTCACCGTTAAAGCATGTTATAGTTAATTTTTAATACGCACAATAGGTACGCTTAATGAGGTACTAAATATACATTCAGTTAATACAATTTAAATTCCAAAGTCTAAACAAAATTATTAACCGATTACTATAAATATAGCCAGTACAATACGGTCTGAACCCCACATTAATTAGCCTTTGTTTGAGCTGAATTTAAAAATTATTGTGTGTGAGGATCCTTATGCGCCAATACCAAAACGCAGAGCGTAACGATAACTTCGGGAAATGATGGTGTAATGGTATTCTAGTGTAGGATTTGAATGGAATGGTAGTTTGTATTAATGATAGGAAGTGTGTAAAGAAGATGAATGAACTAGCCAATAAGGGGTGATAGGAAGGAATGAAAAGAAAACAGAACCTGGAGCATGCAAGGTGTAAGGATGATAAGGATGATAAAAATGAAGATTTTTTTGTAAAACTGTATTAAAGTTAATATAAAAATATTTAAAGAGGCAGAAGTTTCATTTCATCTACGTAGCAGATCCTATACCTTTGTCACTGGAGTACCATTAAACGATCTTGCCCATAAGGTATCGTAACGCACCGCCTTACGTGTTTCATTGGTCATAGCAAATAAGGGTTCAGCTAGTAAACAAGTCATGAACCTCCACAAATTACTTTCTAATGTTGTTTTAAATTTGTTTCCTCAAACAAAAATTGAGCTTCGAAACATATATTTTCATTTTAGCCGCTATAAATGGGGTGTCTTTTTTATTTTGAAATCAATAAACAAGCTTCTGTCCGTGACTTATTCTACGTTAACTTATACATAACTTTACACTTCTGGGATAAAAAGTACCCTATGTGTTAGTACATGCATAATAAGCTATCTGTTTGTCAAATTTTATCCAAATCTGTTCTTTTTAGCGCGTTTAACAAACATCCAAAAATCTAAAAACACAAACTTTCACATTTATAGTAATATGTAGTAAGATTCTTAAGCTTTATAACTACAGCAAAGGGTAGAATTAACAAGGTTTAGACGTCTGTCTGAGCACGTAATTAAAGTTCAGGTAATTTTTAAGATGTGCGCAATACATAGGCCATCGGAGAATCTGAGGTTGAAAACACCAATGCATTCCACAAACTTCTTTCAAAAATCCTTTACTAGTCAAGTTGTCCGCTTGTGGAATGCATTGCCTGTTACGGTTCGACGTGCGAAGTCTTTGAATTCCTTCACAAAAATGGTCGAAGATCACTTTCTCCTGGTTGGGTAATTTGTTAATGATTAAATTGGTAATATTTATGTTTTGTGTGTATAGTTATATTGTGTACGTATGTATATAGTAGTAATGTATAACAAGTGTATAACATATTTATCTTTACAGTGTACGCCACCAACTGCCCTCTATTTTTTATCTGTTGCTTCTTCCAACTGGTTGTCTGGAAGAGATTGCTATTAGCAATAAGACCGCCAATTGTACCTTTATATTTAAATAATACATTATAAAATACAGTAGAGATCTACTGTATTTTTGCTGGTGTACAATAAAGAGTATTCTATCTAGATAGATAGAATACTCTTTATTTTACATCGGTATCATTTTTATATAGATAGATATCTATCTACATAAAAATGATACCGACACAAACTGTTTGTGGCCCACATATAAAGTTGACCTATGCCCGAACCGCACCATATTGATCCTAAAGCTTTAGTCAAATAGCCGACTCAACGCGACTGGAGCGCGACGGCTGCGCTCGGCTACATTCGGTTGTGATATTTGCGTACGATATTTAAGTATCTTGCAACTGCCCAAGCCGCGCCACCGTCGCGCTCCCGTCGCGCTGCGTCGGCTATGTGGCGAAACCTTAAGAGAGACTAAAGTCCTAAGCCTTGGTCAAATTATCACTAAACGATTACTAGCTTATCCGTTATTTACGTATTGTCCTGTTTCCTTAGTCTTAATTATCTATCTATATCATCACACCAAATCCATTGCGAAGTAGGCAGAGAGTACAGAGTTCCAACAGATACAGACCTCTCTGACTTCCTGCATTCTCATAGTTCATCTCATACACGCTCGCCGGTTACGCAGACTCTTGACTCACCCTTCGGATAAGACACGGTCTATTTGGTCATGGTAAGATAGTCTAGGTCTTCCCCTGTGCTGGTCTTAATTGTTGCCTCTCTAATTTTTACAAGCTATTATTTAATTTGAAATGTTCGTATGTCTGCTGTCTGTCCGTCTGTCTTTCCGGTTCAAATCTTGTGATCCATTTTACGAGCACTTGTGGGTATCCGATGCAGTTGAAATTTGGCATACGTATGTAAAGTATGCAATAATATGGTACCCTGGAGCTGGTCTCATCATGGAGTCGGAACGTGGCCATAGAAACATGTGAAATATACAACGTAACCCCATCGTATTTAGACTTGTAAGACTGGTATTGACAAGCACTATATAACCAGATAATGTTAATGATCTGATGATGAAACCAAAAGGTGGCCAATGGAACCAGCCAACTACTCAATATAACTTCGGCATGTTTAGGCTTGTTAGATTTGTCTTGATGAGTACTCAAGACCCGTATGGGGACCCAGGTCTGATGATAGCTGAAAGGATTAGGAAGGAAGGATATAGGTTTTGCTATAAAAGCTTGTTTTTAAAAGGTCTTTTTAAATAACCTTCCTATTAAATTCTAAAATTTTTGAGTTTATCGCGTTCAGACAGACAGACAGAAACGGCTAGGAGACTTTGTTTTCTAAAATTTAGTGATAGTGATGATTTTATTATTCACCTATTTGACAATGAGCAGGTACAAAATTTCAACTCCTACGCAAACCAAAAACCGCTTAATGTCCGCCTAATACTCCATCATTTACAACCGATGAAATTCATCGCGCTCTGAAGAACATGAAGTATTACAAGTCTCCTGGTGACGATGGCATTACAACCGAAGCCCTAAAAGACGGAGAGCCGACTTTATTACCTTATCTCACCAAGTTATTCAATCTTATTTTAAAAAGGAGGAATATCCCAGATAAATTCTGCCATTCTAATATCGTATTATTACATAAAAAAGGAGATAAATCAAATATAAAAAATTATAGACCAATTAGCCTAATTTCACACGTTTACAAAGTTTTTATAAAAAACAGGATATCCGGAATACTAGACAGCCATCAACCTTCCGAACAAGCCGGATTCCGACGAGGATTATCTACACAACTGACCACCTCCATTCGCTCAACCAAACAATTGAAAAACATCAAGAATATAATTTACCCCTATATTTAGCTTTCGTCGATTACTCAAAGGCGTTTGATAGCATTTACCACACTGCTTTGTTTGACGCTCTTGAATCCCAAAACATAAACGACACCTACATCCAATTACTAAATCTATATATAATAATAGCACGGCCGCCATTAAAACACAAAATCTAGGACCATCGTTTCCAATAGAAAGAGGTGTAAAACAGGGAGACCCGCTATCTCCAAAACTCTTCATATGCGCCCTTGAAGAGGTTTTTAAAAAACTGGAGGCAGGCTGGGAGGAGCGGGGGATTATCGTCGAAGATAGGAGGCTCACAAATCTCCAATTCGCCGACGATATTGTTCTGTTCTCTTCCTCAGCTATCGGCCTACAACAGATGCTAGAAGAGCTGAACGTTGCGAGCTGCGAGGTCGGACTTCATATGAACATGTCAAAGACCAAGATCATGTCAAATACAGGCAAACGCAAAATTCAAGTCGAGGGTGTCGAGATTGCATATGTCCAGGAGTATATCTACTTGGGCCAAATAGTCTCCTTCCACGCGAGACAAGACAAGGAAATCACACGTCGCATAGACAACGCCTGGAGGAATTATTGGTCCATGAAGGAACTAATGAAGGGCGACCTTTCATTGTAATTGAAACGGAAACTCATAGACATGTGCATTCTTCCCATACTCGCTTACGGCGCACAGACCTGGTCTTTGACAAACTCGCAGAAATCCACACTCGCAGTTTGCCAGCGTAACATGGAGCGCAGTATTCTAGGTATTAAACTTACCGACCATGTCAAAAATAGTGTACTGCGCTCCATGACACAAATAGCCGAAGTGGGCCAAAAAGCTGCCAAGCTGAACTGGGATTGGGCTAGTCATGTCTGTCGCATGCCTGACACATCTTGGGCAAAAATAATCACCAACTGGGTTCCCCCCAATTTTAAATGGCGTTGCGGCAGGCCCAGGAGGAGATGGCAGGACGAACTGGACTCCTTTAAAAACGATTGGCGCTCAATAGCCCCGAATAGAGTAGAGTGGAGGAGATGGAGGGAGGCCTTTGCCCAGCAGTGGGACAATGTAGGCTAACTAATAATGATAACCATAAGGTACAAAATATTCTAGTCTCTACCCCGCTCGGTCCCAGTTCAGATATTATGTATTTATTCTGCAATTCTGAAATCCTCGTCTTACACAAAATTCAACAATCAAAGCTCTTGTTCGCTATGACCGACTAAAACACGTCACTCGGCGGGTTCCAATAACTACATGGAATGATCGTTCGATTGACCGATGTGTGTGGTTAAGAGCTTAAGCCGATCCGCCTACTGGCTTTAGTAGCCACAGGTTTGATCCTAGCACGGGGCATTTGTTTCAGCCTGGGTTTTTGTGTATGTGAATTTCATATTTGCAAACGCACACACTATACAAAAATACTTCCTTAGGCCCATATTACAGAACAAATCAGTCGTGAATCTAGTAACTGATTTTTGTACTGAAACGTTAGTTTTAAAACAACATTTACGACTGATTTTCGTTTCGAAATACGGCTCTTAGTGTGTTACGTTTTAAAAAAAGAAAAATAATGTACTCCAAATACATACAGGTTTTTATTTCACGATCATTTCTCAAAATTATCGTAAGTCGCCGCGTCTAGTCATAGGTTATACGGGCCTTGTGTTGACTAAACAGAATACGCTATTATTTTCACTAGGTATAGATCTATTTGTTTTTCGAGAGGTATTAGAACTGGATCAATTTAGGGGAGTGGTTTTACGTAAGTTTATGGTTCTAGTGGAGGACGTATTGCGACTGTCTAGTCTACGATTTACTGCCTTATTTCTAGGATTCCGTACCTCTAAAGGAAAAACATATCCGTTTTATGATCACTCTTGTGTCAGTCTGTGAGACACATCTGTTTGGTTTTAAAAACTGTTAGACTTGGAAACCTAAAACTAGCATAGTGATGGATATCGGTAGCCCACGATATTTTGAATTCAGAATCTAATATTTTCCCAATGTACAGTTTTAAAATTAGAACGCCCCAAAATGTTTTTCCTTTTTAAGATCGCATAGGAAATCATTTGAAATAATATTTATTTTGTTTAAAACATTGGTTATAAAATTGGCAAAAAATATTTATGGAAATAACAATCGTAAAAGAAGTCCTGCGCTGCCTACGGTTTTAAAAATTACGAGTGATAAACACCTTAAAAAATAATAAAATTACTCCACTAAGACCCGTACAGAAAAATAGTATCACGTCTTATTTACAGAACGTAAATAAGACGTGATACTATTTTTAAAAACTGATTTATGGTTAAAACGATCGTTTAAAAATTAGATCAATTCCAGACCTCCAGACTGGAAGACCTGGAGATAGAATCCAGATCTCGGGACAGCTGCATGAAATGTTTGCCACTAGACCAGCAGTCCTAATAAATACAATGTTTATTTAAACACAGAGCCTTAATATCAATATTCATTGTAAGCAAGTACTCCAAAGTTTAACACAATCAAAACTTCAGCTACTAAATGTTTACATGTCCCTCAGGACCCAACTTTAGCGAGAAGAGGAACCGACTAAAGAGGTTACTCTTTAGTCGGGACAAACAAATCTCAGACTGAATAAGTCAAGAGTTGTAAGTGAGGTCTCTTTAACGAAAACTAAGCAAACCCTTGAGATCCACGTTGTAATAGTGAATTTTTCATTTAGTTTAAGCTTAGATAGATTTAAAGTTTTTTTTGGCTTAAAATACAGTTTAATTATATTTATTTATTTACAAATTATAGGCGTATTGTGTACAACACGGAACAAATAAGTATTCCTACAACCAATTTTAGCAAACGATATTAAGTCTGAATATATTAGGGGGCGAGCGTGTTGCCATTATGCCGGGCACAATACCTAACTCTGGGCTAATAAAGAGTTCTTTTTAGGTTTGTATCTTTTGTCCAAACTAAAATTTGAATCCGGGACCTCGTGATCGTTATGCGCGCTATTCGACACTTTAATATAATTTTGTTACTTTCCATTAAAAATTATAAAGGATTTTTATGCTTCAAAAGGATAATGATGTTGTTTCTTTTATTTCGCTGGCTAGATAAACGCTTTGCAAAAACAATGGAACGAGTAATTATGTTTTTTTTTTATCACAATCTCATTACCTTTCTACTTTTTAAATACAACGGCCTTATTTAATACTTAAAGAAATAAACAAGATGGTTACATCTTGAATCTCGAACAATCTTGAGTATATACTCAAGATTGTTCAAGACTCAAGACGTAGCTTACGGTATGAGTTAACAGGTAGAAATCGTAACATAACGGAAATATGTTACGTGACGTTCGGTTCCGTCTAGCGTAGTTCGGATGTTATCGTCAGCGCTGGCCACCACACTACATACACCATACGTGTTAGTTAAATGCGCTCGATGGTCCGAGTATACTTCCGTTAAATGAAATTTGTAGTGTGTCTATAGTGTATGACTAAAACTTCGTACCTTACTCATTTTAGTTTTTATTTCAGTAACCGGATTCACTGCTGGGCGATTTATTGTGTCACGCAGTTGTATCACTGGAGATAAACTGCAAGAGCCTTCTCTCGCAAATCAATCAGAGATTAGATCATACTCCACCACGCGGAACCGGTGCAGATTCGTGAATACAGGTTTGTTACCACCTGCTATTAGGACCTATCAAGTCGTCTAAGACTAACTCAATTCAGCATAACTACTCGTTCTTCATTAAGTATCAGCTAAGGAATCCAATAAGGCTTAACGGCTACTACATTAAGTAGCAGCTGACAATATCTGGAGCACGTAGGCACTCGAAAATGGAATTACGACAAAAAGTTACCTCTCTCAGGCCGACCCAGCTGAACGCTGCGTAACCTTGGTAATCGCTAGAATTCCGCGGTCCCACAGAGACTATTAACTATTTTATACAGATTTTTTTGTAATTCAATAAGTAACAGAGTGCTTAGAATGAAAAGATTGCCGTTAGCGTGACGCTAGCGAGTAATCGTGTTGTCATATTCATGTTTAATGAGTCAATTTTTAGTGTGACGAGGATGTCATATCAATGTCATAATTCCGACGGATGGATTTGCGAGGTAGCTAGTTTAAGTATTTAATAGAATTGGCAAACAAAAGTAAATGAAGAGCGACAGAAATTACCACCAACAAATATTTGTTCGCAGAAATAAGTTCGAGCGTGAAATGTATTCTTTTCTCACGTTCAGCAGTGAAACGACCGTTGCGACTATTGATATTGACGGGCAACGTGGAAGTAAGGTATTTTACATTTGAATGATCTTGTCTATCAAGCTACATTATCACCCTAGTGTTACGTCGTAACATAGTTTTAAAAATATAAAATAAAAATAAAAAATCTTTACACACAAACAAACAAAATAACTAGTTGTTACATCGAATGGAAACCGCGCGCCTTAACTAGTGATAGCATCATAATGACCATATAAGGTATTCGTTGGCACCGGAAATCAAATTCCTTCTAGAACACCAAATAAGAAACGCCCACAACATAGAAGGATCTAGAAATAATACAATAGCGAACAACGGGACAATGATCCTATCTCACTCGGTTCGGTTATTGCTAACTTAGTCCCACAAGAATTTTATAAAAAACAGACAATAGTTTAGGGCGTGCCTTGCTTCGGTTGAGCCGTTCTTTCTATATCTCTGTCCTCGTCTCAGACGAAGGATCAAGAGATCTGTGGCTATATATATTTCTTAATAGTGGGTAACAACGTAACCAAATGTGACAGCTAGTATCTTAAAAATTGTAAAATATAACCTTTTCTATTTAATCATTCGATAAGTTTTGAATATGTTTCACCGCGGTATTTTTCTTCATTTCTATTATCATATTAATTTCGTCCAAATCGATCCAGCCTCCACAAGAAACTAGGAGATATATGGCCGCGATAATTAATTCCCACTGTGCATTCCACGCGTGTGTTGTTGAAAATCGGTGGCTTGTGAATATCTATTTTTCTAAAATATTTGTTGTCAAAATTCCGTAATAACTAAATTTCTAACTTCATACATTAAAATAATGAGCTTTTTGTTTTGTTAATCTATTAGAAATTGCCACCGCAAATTGTATAATGTAAACACAAAATTATTCGCTGGATTGATGTCACGAAGGAGGGTTTTCTCAATATACCCGACAAAAAAAAATATCAATGGTCATTGTTTCGACGCTTTTATAGACCTACCGTCATGTGTAAGAATTAAAATTTGTGTACCTCATAGCGTAGTGGAGTGGTGATAGTCCTAAATATAATGTTGGGGTTTGATTCTGGGTTGGGTAATAAGTTTTTTTTATATATTTGTTTTTCCTTATATTTCAACCGGACGTAAATATCACCACTCCATTTCGTGAATATTTTAATTGCTTCGCGAAAGATGCCGACGCCCACTCCTGGTCTCACCTAGTGCCTGGGGGTCGGATCTTTCGCGCTACATGTGTCCAATTCGGCGCGTTCCAGAAAACTGGGGGTCCACCGTACGGGTTGACAAGTACGGTTTGGGAGACAGCAGGCCTCATTTCTGCCCGTCGACTCCCGCTGACCTCGGCGGCTGAGGGCCTTCTACAGGGCACCTCCAGATTCCTCACCTAGCCGGTGGAGGCTGTTACCGAAGACCCCCCACGCGTCACGGGATCGAGCGGCCTAAAGATAAGTCCCCAGCGCCCATAGGTTTTTTTTTGTGGACCCGAAAACTCCCCTGTGCCGGGAATTCACGCCCCATTTTAATATTGATACTTATTCTAATTTTCTGGATTGTTCTTATTACGATTTTAATTGTTTGCGTAATCAAATATATTTTTCCTGATAACAATAAACAATTGTATTTTTTTTGTAATTGTGTGTTTTATTTGTACCCGCCGTCAGGCGGTCGTAACAAAGTGGCGCCAACGTTTGAAGGGCAAAGCACAGAGAAGTTTTCGTACTATTGTGGTGTCGGTATTTTTCAATTCCAGGTGGTAAGCCTTAGCGGACGAGGCTGAACGGGGTGGTACCACCGACCCGTTTCTCATTTAAGAGGAACGAGTAGCCGATTATTGTCATCTGATACCATTCCATACCATTTCTGATTACCCACATATGCGTGAACTGCACAGTGGGCAATAATTTTTTCTACTACATTTTTGTTTCGTTTTTTTTATTTTTTTATAACATTGCATTACATTTCATGTTTTTTTATCTATCTATCTATCTATCTATAACCTCACGCCAGATCCCTTGCGGGGTAGGCAGAGAGTACAGAGTTCCAACAGGTTCTTTCCTTACATACCTCTCTGGCTTCCTCGACTCTCATAGTTCGTCTCATACACGCTCGCCGGTTACGGAGACTCTTGACTTTTCCATCTGACAAGACTCGGTTTATTTGGTCGTGGTAAGATAGTCTAGGTCTTCCCCGGTACCTGCATCCTTCCACTTTCACATGTTTTTTTAGCATTTGTATTTTGCATTTGTGTTTGTGCGTAATTGACATTTCCTTTCAGAGATTTTATTTTTTATTGGTGCATTTATTGCATTCATTTTTTTATTGTTGCAATCATTTATTGTTTTGCAATTTTATTTTTTTTATATACTCTGAAAAGATAATAGCGGTTACGTACATTATTTTAAATCGTTTGTAATTTTTTTTTTAACATTGCCCACTATCGTGTCACATTCCGTCGCGTATTGTTCTAAAACATTTCAGTTCACTATTTTAATTTCAATTACTCCCACAAAATATTAATTAATATATTAAGCCATTTTAGCTTCAGTTTGAATGTTTAATAAAAATATTTATTTAAATTAGCTTGATGAGTGGATTTCTTTAAAAATAATCTTGCTTAAAAATGGACCGTACCATTAAATATTTACATTTAACTGAACCGGACCTCACGTATGAAGTAGCCAAACGCGGTTTTCTCTCCTTCGTAATTTTTTTTTGGTAGTATGTTGTCATACTCTTATAGTGTCTCTGATCCTCATATCAAGTCACTTATTATGTTGTTATATTCACGTGGGTTATACACGTTGAATTTACCTTATTATTTTCGTTCTGTTTCGTGGGTTCGACTCATAAAATGTTTTTTTCCTTTTTTAGGGTTGCTAATCATTATTATGATATATTAGCATTCGTTTCATTTTATCATGTATCTGCAAATATTAAATTCAACATTATTTCGTTCAGTAATTAATTATGTTTGTCTTTAGCGGATTAAAACAAGCCTACACGAATTTGATGTTTTGATTGGGAGTTTTGTTTTAGTGTGTATGATTCCTTTATAGGTCTACACACGTTTTGTTTTATTTGTGTTTTGCAAATTTTTAGCGGAGTATGACAGTTTCTTGGTATAGGTCGACTCGTCTGCTGCTTTCTTTTCGTTACAGCGGGTCGTGACTGTAACAAATTCGCTAAAGACTAGACATACTCGCAATGCCGCTTCATCATCATCATCATCTCAGCCTATACTTGTCCACTGCTGAACATAGGCCTCCCCAATCGCTTTCCAGCGTAACCGGTCCGATGCCACCTGCATCCAACGACTTCCTGCGATTTTCACAAGATCGTCGGTCCATCTGGCAGGCGGTCGTCCCACGCTGCGCTTGCCAATACGTGGTCTCCACTCTAGAATCTTTCTGCCCCAACGCCCGTCCGATCTACGCGCTATGTGGCCCGCCCATTGCCACTTCAGCTTGCTAATCTTAACGGCTATGTCGGTGACCTTGGTTCTTCTACGAATCTCCTCATTCCTGATTCGATCGCGTAGAGAAACGCCGAGCATAGCTCTCTCCATAGCTCGCTGAGCAACTCTGAGCTTTTTTATGAGACCTATAGTAAGAGACCACGTCTCTGATCCATATATCATCACCGGTAACACACACTGACTAAAAACTTTAGTCTTAAGGCACTGAGGTATTTTGGATGAGAAGATGTTGCGCAGTTTCCCGAACGCTGCCCAGCCGAGTTGGATTCGTCGATTGACCTCTCTCTCAAAGTTGGACCTACCTAACCGGACTACCTGTCCCAGGTAAATGTATTCGTCGACAACTTCAAGAGTAGAGTTCCCAACGGTGAGTGCGGTGGGTACGACATGGACGTTAAACAATATTTTCGTTTTGTCCATGTTCATTTTAAGACCCACTTGTTGAGATACTCTGTTGAGGTCACCGAGCATTCGTCCTAGATCTTCCAGCGACTCCGCCACGACCACAATGTCGTCGGCAAATCGAAGGTGAGTGATGTATTCGCCATTGATGTTGATGCCAAGTCCTTGCCATTCCAAGAGCTTGAAGGCGTCCTCTAAGGTGGCCGTAAACAGTTTCGGAGAAATGACGTCTCCCTGCCTTACTCCTCTTTTTATGGGGATCGCCTTCGTGCAAAGCCCCTGTACTCGGACTGACATGGTGGCGTTATTATACAAGCACTTCAACACTTCAATGTACCGATAGTCAATGCGGCATCGCTGGAGAGATCTAAGAACCGCCCAAGTCTCGATCGAATCGAAGGCTTTCTCATAGTCCACAAACGCCAAGCATAGTGGCCGATTATACTCCTCGGTCTTCTGTATAATCTGCCGCAGCGTATGTATGTGGTCTATGGTACTAAAGCCTTTCCGGAAACCGGCTTGTTCGGGAGGCTGGAAGTCATCAAGCCTGCGTTCGAGACGATTCGTGATGACTCTCGAAAACAACTTATAAACATGGCTCAGCAGTGTGATGGGCCTATAATTCTTCAGTAA